>OZ004708.1:88445152-89045152 GCA_963924515.1 Vespertilio murinus
ATATTTTATTGATTTTTTACAGAGATAAAGAGAGAGGGATAGAGAGTTAGAAATATAGATGAGAAACATCAATAAGCTGCCTCTTGCACACCCCCTCCTGGGGATGTGCCCACAACCAAAGTACATGCCCTTGACCGGAATCGAACCTGGGACCTTTCAGTCCACAGGCCAATGTTCTATCCACTGACCCAAACAGTTTCAGCAGAGGTGGTCAATTTCTGAGGTAGGTATATCAGTATTCTATTTCTTTTTTTCCCCCCTCAAATTTTATGTTTTAAATGCACAGTATTGTTAATTATAAGCACATGCTGTACAGCAGGTCTCTAGAACTTTTTAAAAAATATATATTTTATTTTACACAGAGATGAATTGAGAGGGATAGAGTTAGAAACGTCGATGAGAGAGATACATTGACCAGCTGCCTCTTGCACACTTCCCACCGGGGATGTGCCCACAACCAAGGTACATGCCCTTGACCGGAATCGAACCCGGGACCTTCCAGTCCGCAGACCGACACTCTATCCACTGAGCCAAACCGGTTTTGGCTAGAACTTTTTAAAAATCTTACATGACTGAAAAGTGTTTTGCTTCTTGACTATGCATTAGCTTTGTAATTATTCACTCTACTTATGCTTTATGCATATTTTTGAAATATAATCTTTGAGAAAAAATGAATCTTAGATTTAAAGAAACTATCTTGAAAAAGAATAGAAAAGCCTTGTGATGAACTTGAAATGGACAAATTTCTGAATTTATCACTAGAAAATGAGCAGCACTGCCAAGATACCTTCCAGTTTAAGGCTCACACAGAAAACTGGTGATTTGGGAACCTAGAGCAGGCCCTGCCACGGCAACTGCAGGCGGGGCTCAGAACTCAAACTCTAGGACCTTTTTTTCATAGTAATACTTTTAAAAAATATATTTTATTGATTTTTTACAGAGAGGGAGAGAGATAGAGTTAGAAACATCGATGAGAGAAAACATTGATCAGCTTCCTCCTGCACACCCCTTACTGGGGATGTGCCCGCAACCCAGGTACATGCCTTTGACCGGAATCGAACCCAGGACCTTTCAGTCCGCAGGCTGATGCTCTATCCACTGAGCCAAACCAGTTTCGGCTATAGTTAACACTTTTTTAACTTGGTAATTTTGTATGGCCCATGAGTGATGTTATACATATCCAAATGGCTCTTTACAGAAAAAGGTCCCCCACCCTTGGCCTACACGTTAAGCATGGAAAGTGCTACTGGTGAAATGTTGACAGTGAGTCACTGATGGCTTTGGGGAGTCATCACAGCATCATGGGTGGCAAACAGGCTGCTCTGGCTGCTAGAAAATTTTCCGTGGCATTTGCTGAGTTACAGAAGGGTGTCTTGTCTTGACAGATTTTTCACTGTAGTTGAAACCAGCCGATGTTGGGGAAGGATGCTTGATAGAACTGGTTTCAGCAAGGACTGATGAAGCAGGCTCTTGGAATCTGATAGTTTCAGTGGATAGAGGGTTGGCTTGCAGACTGAAGGGTCCCAGGTTCAATTCCAGTCAGGTCAAGGGCACATGCCAGAGTTGCTGGCTCCATCCCCAGTAGGGGGCGTGCAGGAGACAGCCAATCAACGATTCTCATCATTGATAGTTCTCTCTCTCATTCTCCCTTCCTCTCTGAAGTCAATAAAAATATATATACTAACAACAAAAAAAAAAAGAATCTGATAGTTTATAAGAACAGCATCTATATCTAGATTTATACTACTATTGTGTGGCAGCCACCTTTCAAAGATGGCCCTCAAAGATCTCCACCTCCTAGAATTTACACTTTTATAATGTCCCCTTGAGTGTGGGCTAGACCTAGAGACTTGCTGCTAATGAAAGTGATGTCACTTTTCTGGTTGGGTTACAAAAATCTATGCCTTTCATCTCGCTGGGCTCTTGCCTTTTCAGCTTGCATATGTTGATAAAGCAAGCTGCCATATAGGCAAGACCCATATGGCAAGGAACTTGGGGTGGCTTCTGGTCTATAGCCAGCAAGGAGCTAAAGGTCCTATAGCAGTGGTTCTCAACATTTCTAATGCTACGACCCTTTAATACAGTTCCTCAGGTTGTGGTGACCCCTAACCATAAAATTATTTTCATTGCTATTTCATAACTGTAATTTTGCTATTAATGAATCGTAATGTAAACATCTGTGTTTTCCAATGGTTTTAGGTGACCCTGCTAGCGGTTCTCAATCTGTGGGTCCATTCTCTTGATTGGAGCTCAGGCACACAGTCTTTTGCGATTGGCTAGTTCAAAGAGAGGGGTTGGCCTTTGCCATTTCAAGATGGTGACCCCCAGGGGAGCTGCAAGTCATGGGGCCAACATGGTGGCTGCCAAGTCACACGGGCCAAAATGGAGCTGTCTAAACTGTTCTTTGACAGAAAAGATGAGTTGTTTATTCTCACACCTTTTCCCGGTGAAGACATATTTCAGCCTTATTGAAGCTGATGAATTAGTGACAAGTTCTTTTTTCTCCAACAATATTCCCTTAGCTTCTGGTTTTGCCATTGCTGAGCTAGACAAAGTGTATGTAAAACACTGAGGAGAACTGTGGTCTTAGTTCATTTGAGACGAATTGTCCTCCAATGACAAAGAATGAGGGACTCATGTCTCTGTAAGGAGGCTATAGTTTTCCTTATGGGAACCATTGCAGAAAACAAGTTACACCTTGTTACTCAGGTTAGTCATTGGCCCTTTGGGGTTATCTCCAAAGAGAAATCCTTTCACAGAATTTTATGGCAACAATTAAGGGAAATTTGTGATGTGTTTGTGAGTTATCTTCACTCCTATTTATTTAGAGAGATGTTCCTAAGTCATTGTGAGCATCTGAGAAGCCAAAATCCCCAGGCATTTCCCATGGGGAAGCTGAGGATTTGTGCTGAGTGGGTCTCTTTGGAGATAACTAAGCAAGGATGTGATACGTGTACCCACATTGCCTGGGCCTTACAGGCACTAAGTACACAACTTGTTGACCTGTGACTCATAAATTTAGATTTCAAAAGAAGACTTTATCTACTTTTTGTTTTTTTCTTAATTTATTTTTTTATGGAGAGGAAGAGAGAGGGATAGAGTTAGAAACATCGATCAGTTGCCTCCTGCACACCTCCTATTGGGGATGTGCCTGCAACCAAGGTACATGCCCTTGACCAGAATCGAACCTGGGACCCCTCAGTCCGCAGGCCGACGCTCTATCCACTGAGCCAAACCAGTTAGGGCATACTTTATGTTCTTTATTCAAAGAATACAGCTCAAGTGGATTGGTTGGAATTAGAATATTTGTCCTTCCACGTAAACTTAATGGAATTTACAGTTAGGAGAAATATTACTGAGATATAAATAACTTTAAAAAGAAATGTTACAAGTATTCCAACATTGTATTGGAAGTTCCATTCAGAGCAATCAGGCAAGAAAAAGATATAACAGGCATTCATGTAGGAAAGGAACAAGTAAAAACAGTCATTATTCATAGGTGACATTATTTGGTATTTGGGAAATCTTAAAGAAACAAAACTGTTTTGCATCAAAGGGCACTATTAAGGGAATGAAAAGATAGCCTAGACATTGTGGGGGGGAAAACACACACACACAAACCACTGCAAATCACATCTGATAAGTGTCTAATATACAACTCAACAAAAGACAACCCGATTTAAAAAAGCAAAGAACCTGGATAGGTATTTCTCCAAATATAAACAAATGACCAACAAGCACCTGAAGGGATGCCCATCATTGGTTAAGGAAATGCAGAGCAAAACCACACTGAGCCACCACTTCACACCCACTAGGATGGCCAGGATAAAAAAAAAAAGGTGGGGGGGATAAGTATCGGTAAGCAAGTGGAGAAATTGGAACCCTCGTACATTGCTGATGGAATGTAAAATGGGCAGCTGTTGTGGAAAAATTTGGTGGTTCCTCAAACATTTAAACAGAGAATTACCATTTCAACCAATAATTCCATTCCTAGGGATTTACCCAAAAGAACTGAAAACAATTACTGATACTTGTCCAAGGATATTCCTAGCAACACTATTCATAATGGTCAAAAGGTGGAAACTACTCAAGTGTCCACTATTGGATGACTGGATAAAACAAATGTAGTATATACGTACAATGGGATATTATTCAGCCATAAAAAGAAATGAAGTACTGATACAAGTTACAACATGGAGGAACCTCAAAAAACATGCTTAGTGAAAATCAGACTGAAAAAGTCATGTGTCCCGATTCCCTTTACATGAAATACCCAGGATAAATTGAGACAGAAAGCAGATTAGTGGTTGTCGGGGAATGGGGGGAGGGGGATGAGGTGTGACTACTAATGGGCAAGGGCTTCCTTTTAGTGGAGGAAAATGTCTTGGACCAGTTATTGGTGGTGGAGTTAACAGCATTGTGAGTGTATCAAATGCCACTGCATCTTCCACTTTAAAATGGTTAATAGCTCATCTGTGAATTTTATATCTAAAATAAAAAGTTGAGCTTGTTAAACCACTTTTTCAATACTCCAAAATGTTTATCATCTCACTAATTCTGAGTGCCAACCCTGTGAAAATGGACTGCCTCCTATCCCTTCATATTGCTCACAAAACTAAATTCTAAGTTCTTATCTATATCAAGTATGCACTCATCAGATAGTGTTTTGAGAGAAGGTACAGAGACTATTAAGTCTGATTGTAAAATCACTACTTTGATAGACTTCAGTGCCCTTATATAAGATATAGTAAAGTAGCCGATTTAGGTTTGGCTCAGTGGATAGAGCGTCGGCCTGCAGACTTAAAGGTCCCAGGTTTGATTCTGGTCAAGGGCATGTACCTTGGTTGCAGGCACATCCCCAGTAGGGGGTATGCAAGAGGCATCTGGTTGATGATTCTCTCTCATCGATGTTTCTAACTCTATCCCTCTCTGTAAAAAAGTCCATAAAATATATTAAAAAAAAAAAAAAAAGATATAGGAAAGTAGCCCAACACTTTCTCAATTACCAGAGCCATCAGTGTTAAATCAGTGCAAAGCTACACCCATGGGTGTTTTTCCCATGCATCTGTTTATTGAGCCCCCCAAGCAAGCTCCTGTAATAAAGTAAAATGTTAAAAGGCTCTTCTACTTTTGTTAGTTTTAAAATTCACTTGAACTCTACTGTGCCTGTGTAATCACTACTGTCCACACCTCTCGTGAACAGACCATGCCAGATCACCAGGCAGTGGAAATTTATGCTCCAAAATTCTAATTTTGGACTTAATACTAATGATATGTACTCTTGAATGGACACTTTGCTCATCACACTGTATTATTTCCCCTTTAGCAACTGTATTCCATAAAAACCCAATGAAATCATACAGGCCAGCAACATGAATGCATGAAATTATAATTAAGCTGCCATTCCTAAAATATCTTTTGCTTGGATAGCAACGACTGTCTTGTTTACTAAACCTGTTTTTAAAGAAAGGTACCCTTTATTGGCCATTCTTATGTCACAGACCTCTGCATTTATTTGGGCATCCCCACCTCATCAACATGTGACCCCAACCTCAGAAATAATGTAAATGTTAGTTCCCAATGAGGAAGCTTGCAATTTTTTCCTGTCACCTCAGGAACTATAAAGGCATTCCTTTGTGCAACCCAAGTTGTTACTCCCCACCATGAAGAATGAAGGCCTGGTCCAACCTACTTTTAGAAATAAAATGACTGGCCCTGGCTGGGTTGATTCCGTGATTAGAGCATCAATTCCTGGTCAAGAGCAGTAGCTTAGTTAGTTGCAGGTCTCATGCTGGGCCCCAGACAGGGGCATGTAAGAGGCAACCAATTGATGTATCTCTCTCACTCAATGTTTCTCCCTCCCTCCCTCCAAGAAAAAAAAAAAAAAAAAAGATCGCCCGATCACCAAGACTGTGGTTAAGCTTCAACCTATTAACCAGGTTTTGGTTTGATTCTTGGTCATGGCACATGCCCAGATTGTGGGCTCGATCCCCAGTAGGGGCCATGTAGGAGACAGCCAATCAATGATTCTCTCTCATGATTGATGTTTCTAAGTCTCTTGCCCCATCTCCCTTCCTCTCTGAAATCAATCAAGACTGGGGTTATTTCACACAGGGTGGGGGGTAGAAGAACCTCACTGAAATTGAGATATATTTTATGACAGGTCTTAGATTACTTTTACAAAAAACAAAACAAAGCAATTTCATAGTTTTGTTATCCTTTTTCAGACTATTAATTTTCAACATCACCAACAATTTTTGCCTCAAGAGAATAAGCTTCAAAGGCCTTGTTGAGCCTATGACTAAACCACATCTATGCAGTAAGAAATGATGAGCAGAAACAATTCAGAGGCACCATTTTCTTGCTTATTGAACAGTTTATTTAGTTCTAATGTAGACTTTGTCATAAATATTTATCTTACATCTCTAGTAAGGCTCCTTAAGAGCAGTGCTCATCTCTTATTTTTTATCATGAATTAGCACCTGGTACAAAGTAGATGCTCATCAAATGTTTTTACTACCTCTTTTAAAATAATTTCCCACTGGCCAATGCGTCCTCAAATTTGACAGTTCAAAAGTTTACAGGGAAAGAGACCCAGCAATATCATTTCAAAAGGTAGGTCTCTTCCAATTCTTTTGGTTCTATGAACAGGTAACTAGTGCTTGCTACACTTTAACACGTGCTACCTTTCCTTTCTCAGACTCGGGAACCTCCAAAGAAAGAGTATTTAAAATGAAATGTTTACTTCATTTTATTCATTCTTTACAGACAGCGTCATATCTGTGGCGATTTGTATTGGTTTTCCATTCATGGGAGAGACATCAAGTTTTCTTTTTTAATATATTTAAGAGGAAGTAACTTGATTTAAAGAAAAGGCCCTGAAGTAATGCAGAGGTGGAACACATGAGATAAATTCTGAAGGTAATTCTCCAAGGATTAAAGACTGGGAAACAGTGCCCTAGGCAGTGTCCTCAGTCTTAAGGGGCCACTGGGTGCGCTTCCAGTGTGCAGTTGTCAGAGTTCACTGATGTGTCAGGACGAGGATCACGTTAACAAGATTCTGCTACTTCTTGCGAGAATCATACCCCATTCAGTGAGCTATAAAAGCAGAGGTCAAAAACTAAAGCCAAAGCAAATTCTTAAAACTTTTTAAAAAAAATATCTTTATAAAGTAAGATATATTCTAGTAATAATGAGCTGCTCCCAGACAAAATAATAATAATAATAATAATAAAGGAAGGGCATTCTTAACAAGCAAAGTATCAAAATCTAATTGCCCAACTCTTATTCCACAGCTGCCTGGGGGAATGTACTCCGGTGGCTTTCAAACTAGGCAGAAAGCCACACAACTCTAAGACAAGCCATGAGGTACGTTTTTCTGAAGGAAATAGCTGGGTCTCTTCACCAAAATGTTTTCAGCATATTCCAGTAACACACACCCTAGTACTATTTACAAACCAAAGACCAATGCATCTTATAACACAGCCCCTGAAACAGGGAGAGGCTCATTCTGTGGGAGTGACATCTTTGGACTCTGCCTCGGTGTGGTCCTCCCCAGCCTCAGTGTGGTCCTCCGCAGCCTCAGTGTGGTCTTCCGCAGCCTCAGTGTGATCTTCCACAGCCTCAGTGTGCTCCTCCGCAGCCTCAGTGTGGTCCTCCGCAGCTTCTGTGGCAGCTGGGGCAGGAACAGGGATTGTGACAGCGCCTTCCGCCTCTGCTTCACCTTCCGCCTCTGCTTCGCCTTCCGCCTCTGCAACCCTATTCCCAGCCTGGGCACCTTCACTTCCGGCCTCTGCGTCCGCGTCCCCCTTTCCGGACGCCGTTCCACAGTGTGTGTCTGCTTCCGGCGGCTGTTCAGGATGGGGACCACAGGTCGCCTCTGCGCTGTCCACGGGGCTTTCCCCTTCAGCCGGCATCTGGATACTTTTTGGAGTGGGCACTCCTTCCCCCTCTACTGCCTTCACCGCTGCTGTAATCACCTCAGCCAACACTTCTGCGGCCACCTCCTCAGGTGTCTCTTCCTTATCATCACCTCCTAAATTGTCAACTCCTTCGATTTCTGGATCAACGGCTTCACTGGTGAAAGGGTCTTCACCCTGGCCAAGAAGAAACAGGTCAGTGGTCTGAAGATCTGTTTAAATGAGTGGACGGAGACCCAGGCTGCTGGGTGGAAGCTCATATTTTCTTTCTTTATTAAATTATTATCTGTGTACATATATTACCGTTGCTCCCCCCTCCCATACATCTCCTCCCTCCCCAGAGTTTTGTGTCCTTTGGTTGTACTTATATGCAGGTATACAAGTCCTTCAGTTGATCTGTTATCTCCCCCAGATCTCCCAACCCTCCCTGCTGTCATTTAACAGTCTGCTTGTTGCTTTACTGTCACTATATCTATCTTTTGGTTCATCAGTTTATAATGTTCTTTATTATCCATAAATTAGTGAGGTCATGTAGTGTTTCTCTTTCATTGACTGGCTTATTTCACTCAGCATGATATTCTCGAAAGCTCATATTTTCATGATGAGCAATCAATAAGATACATTATTCCTTTATTAATTGATTTTAGAGAGGGGAGAGGGAGAGAGACAGAGACAGAGAACCATTCATGTGAGAGAGCTACACTGATTGGCTGCCTCCCATAGCGCCCCTACTGGGGATCAAACTCATAACTTAGGCATGTGCCCTAACCAGTAACTGAACCTATGACTTTCCAGTGCATGGGACAACGCTCCATCAGGGCAAGAGAAATACCTTAAATTATACCAGGTGAGCTAACCCTAAAGGATCTCAGAGCCTATAGATTCAGAAAAGACATCTCTGAAAAGCTTCACTAGAACTATTTTGTATTATTTTCCTTTTGGTTAATCCTCACCTGAGGATATTTTTTCCATTGCTTTCAGAATTGAAGGGGGGAAGGGAGGGAGAGAAAAAGAGGGAGAGGGAAAAGAGGGAGAGGAGGAAGGGGGAGAAGGGGAGAAGGGGAAAGGGAAAAACATCAATGTGAGAGAAACACACTGACCGGCTGCCTTCCGCAGACACCCAGGCCCAGGGTGGGGAACAGCCCAGGTACATGCCCTTGGCGGGGAATCGGACCCCCACCTCTTGGTACTGAACCATTAATAACTAGGAGGAGGGCACCGAGGTCCTAGTCAGGCTACGCTGCGGCTTAGCTACCAGCTTAACGTCCACGTCGGGGGACTGAGCATTTAGCAGTGCTTCCCGAGGAGGAGCCAGGCGGGGCTCTCCCACCTTCCCCCCAGGAACCCCTCTTTGGGGCGTTTTGTTACTCTGCTCCTGACACCGTGGCTGTGGCTGAGGCACTTCTGGCTCTTCCCTGCGCCTCGATCCTCCATTTTATTGTCCGCTGGATCTTCCAGCAAAACCTCATTTTAGCTTCTTTCTTGGACAATTACCTACCTTGGACATGTTTCTTTTTAAGCATCTCACCACCATTTGCTCAGTATTTTATGGATAGTCAATGTTTCTCGTGGAGAGAATCAACACAATTGTACAGATTACTCAAGCAGAACCACACCCCAGAGTTCCCAAGCAAGCACTCTGTCTCGGGAAATCCAGTTGTGGAATTCCCAAGCCTGACACATCCCAATATCCCTCAATTCGTCAAAACACTCAGAAATGCCAAGTACTGGACTCGAGATACAGTTCCACAGTCCCAGTTCATTCTCCATTTCGAAAGCTTTCCCCACCCATTGGACTCCTAACCTTGAGGTATTTTTCCAGCATCTTCACTATATGTCTGTTGTTCAAAACACTCTTAGCCACATGGAGACTTGTTTTCTTGAACTGTTCAGCAGCCAACTGCAAAAGGAACCACACATAGCTTTTAAAATTGGTGCACATACAGGAGAGCAGAACACACCAGCCAGGCTACATCAAGTTGTTCACGTACAGATTAGAAGCTTTGTAAACTAAGTAGGTAAAGGAGTAAGCTTTCTCTTTTCAGTTTTGAGTTATACTGACTTTATAATAAGTTCAACAGCAAAACTATGAAAGCTCAAAAACAGCTTGACACACATACAGTAATCACTTGTCTATACAGTGCTTTTGGCTGCTCTTTAATGAAACTGGGAGTGGGGAGCCCTGGCCAGGTTGGCCAGCTGGTTAGAGCACCGTCCTGCTATGCCGAGGTTGTGCTATAAGAAGCAACCAACGAATGCATAAATAAGTAGGACAACAAATCACTATTTCTCTCTCCCCCACCCCCGCCTTTCTTTTTCTCTCTAAAAATAAAAAATAAAAGCACACAAACCAACAAAAAATGGGAGAGGGACAGGCAGGTACTAAGAGCTCCATTTCATCATTGGGTAAACTAAGAACAGAGATGTTAACTCGGGGATCAGCAAGCTACAGCCCGAGGGCCAAGTGCAGCCACACCCATTCTCTCACTTACTATCTGTGGCTGCTTTTGCCCGCCAAAAGCAGACTTGTTGGACAGAGACCATATGGTCTGCAAAGCTGAAAATATTTACAATTTGACATTTACAGAAAACTTTGCTGACCCAAACGAAATGTTTAGCCTCAGGCCCCATGAGCAAGAAAGGCTGGGTCTCCAGGCCACTGCTCTGAATGGCCTCTGGCCTCAGTTTATAGAAAATGTAGTTTTTCAGCAAATGTGGAATTGATTTGTGTGGTTTACAGGGAACATTCTCAAACCAGGACAATTTCAACTATGTATTCAATCAATTCTAAGCAACACATTTTCACAGAAATTGGGGGGCATCATACAATCAACTGATGCAGTGACAGATTTGATGGGATATGGTAAGAGCCCCTGAAGATGTCAGCCTTCCTCATCAGACACAGAGGCTCTGAAACCTCCCCTGGAAGCCCCACCCCTCAGGCAGCACCAGGGGGGGACTCACCCGGCGATTGTGATTGTGATCCACCGAGTGCAGGTGCCGCTGGAGGAGCTGGTGCTGCGCAGGGATCAGCATGTCACAGGCCAGGCAGTGAGCAGCCTCGATCTTCTTGAAGAAGTGCTCTTGGCCAATCCCTGTTGATGAAACCAAGTCACGTGAGATCTGGGACAGCATGCATGCAATGCTCCCCCACCCCTCAAGCCCCCAACAAGCCCCACATTTCCTCCCTGCAGCCCTCTAGAATTCCTAGGACGGAATCTGAGACAGGCGCCATCAGCCCTGCAGCAGGAGTGTAGGGTCAGGACAACCAGCCTCTACACCAGGACATTCATTGCTTCCAACTTTTCTTCTCCTTCAGGCCAAGAAGGAAAGAACTGCAGAGCGCTTCATATCCCTGTTAACTTGCCTGTGCAGCTGGGCGCTCTATTAGGCCAAACTGGAGGGCCTGTTTCCGTTGCTAAGTGCCCAGGGTCTTCATGTTACCCCTCAGCAGCCCTGTGCTGGTTTGCACTGAATCCCGTGCCTTAGTGCCATGCCGAACAGCACGCCCCGCCCCCAGGACCTCAACTCACCTTTGAAAGGATCTGGTTTTGGTTTTGCGCTTTCCTTCTCCATCAGTTCCTGACGTCGCTTCTCAATCTTCTTATTCCGGTTTACAATGTATTCCTGAAGGGGTTGAGAGCACCCAATGAATTCAGCAGAGGACAGCATATGTGGCTATTTCTCAACTGCATTAGAGGCAGCTCACCACGAGTGTCTGCCAAGGCCCTACGGAAGACAGCCAGGGCAGCTCCGTGGGCAGAACTAATGGGAACTACAATGGTTAGAGCTGTTATTCCTGACATGGGGACTAGACCAACCGTTCTTCTGGAAATAGAAATCTTCACTAAGTTTAGACCTTATTTCCCTCCCCTTTCCTTGTGAGGGATCGGACACCTGCAGGACAGTGGGAAGCACTGGGATAGGGGCCAAGGGGCCTCACCTGAAGGAACTCCACCGTCTTGTCGGGCAGTTTGGTACTTATAAACCGCAGTGTCTCTTTGTGAAATTTGCTTTGCAGATGCTTCTGGATTTCTTCATCTTCAAAGCTACGAAATTTACACACGGAACAGGCAAACTGAATCCTGGAGGAGGAAGACAAAAAAGCAAAGACAGTGATGCAGGAATAACCAGTTCATCTGTGTTTAGAACTAAAACAAAAATGGGAAAGCAGTTTCTGAACCAAGACTTAGGACTTCTCATGGGGAGTCAAGAATAGCAATTTCCTGCCGAAACCAGTTTGGCTTAGTGGTAGAGCATCGGTCTGCGGACTGAAAGGTCCCGGGTTCGATTCCAGTCAAGGGCATGTACCTTGGTTGCGGGCACATCCCTGGTAGGGGGTGTGCAAGAGGCAGCTGGTCGATGTTACTCTCTCATCGACGTTTCAAGCTCTCGTTCCCTCTCCCTTTCTCTCTGTAAAATATCAATAAAATATATTAAAAAAAAAAAAAAGAATAGCAATTTCCTGCCCAGCTGGTGTGGTTCAGTGGTTAGTGGTTGAACTAGGTCACGGTTCGATTCCCATTCAGAGGCACACAGGAGGTGGCTGATCAGTGATTTTCTCTCATCACTGGTGTGTGTCTCTCTCTCTTCCTTGCTCTTCCCCTATCCCTTCCTCTCTGAAGTAGTAAATTTATATATATATAAAACAGTTAAAAAAAGGATAGCAGTTTCCTTTTAAGGATTGGGAGTACAATCTTGAAAGTATTCAGGAAAATGATTCATGTAGCAATTTACTACCATACCAGTCTTTTTGGCCCAAATGCCTTAAGCGACTCAATTTTAGTAGCTGGTTAAATTCCAGGTCAGAGGATGTACCTGGTTTCAGGTTTGATTCCTAGTCAAAGCATGTGTGGAAGGCAACCAATTGATGTTTCCCTCTCACATCGATGTCTCTCTCCCTTCCCCTCTCTAAGCATGTTATTCTCAGGTGAGGATTTAAAATAAAATAAATTGACACGATCTAAGAATAATCCTCCAACAGGATTCAACATTAAGGCATGTTATGTCAAATTCACGAATAAAAACTAAGGTTTCTTTTGTCATGTGCTTTCGAAGCCTCACAAATACAATCGCTATGAGGCGATTAGAGTGGCCTGCAGACTGGCACCCCCAAAGTGGAGTACTGCTTCTCTTGGCTTTGCCCAAGAGCCTCTGGATCTTTTGGGGTAAAAACACAGGCCACGTGGCACTCAGGACTCCTCTGCCACGCCTCTAACACCTGGCTTGGATCTCTAGGCAAGTGCCACAAGCTTTTGTAGAAACCCTAACAGAGAAGTGAAGAGGAAAAAAACCACCTGGACTCTACGTGCAGAACTATTAGAAAGAAATATGTTTGCTGGCTGTATCTCCACCTCCTCTGTAATAACTGCTCCATCAATTGATAATTGTTATGAGAACCGTCACGAGGGCAAGATTTAAAGATTCTTTTAAAAAATGTCATCTAAGTTCTCATGTGACATGTAAATACATCAAATCTAGCCATCACTTAGTCATCTATTTTAAAAAAATATATTTTATTGATTTTCCACAGAGTGGAAGGAAGAGGGATAGAGAGCTATAAACATCGATGAGAGAGAAACATCGATCAGCTGCCTTCTTCACACCCACTGCCAGGCATGTGCCTGCAACCAATGTACATGCCCTTGACCAGAATTGAACCTGGGACCTTTCATTCTGCAGACCGATGCTCTATCCACTTAGCCAAACCGGTTAGGGCTTTACTCATCTACTTAACAAGGATATTTTGTTGTTGTTAATCCTTATCTGAGGATATATTTTCTATTTTAATTTTTAGAGAGAGTGGAAGGGAAAGGAGATATAGAGACAGAAACATCAATGTGAGAGACACACAATGACTGATTGCCATACACGTGCCTTGACCAGGGCCAGGATGGAGTCTGCAACCAAGGTACATGCCCTTGCCCAGAATTGAACCCAGGACCCCCCAGTCTAAGGGCGGATGCTCTAACCACTGTGCAAATAAGCTCGGACTTTACAAGGGCTTTGATGAATTCTTTTAACACCTGTAAACTCCTATATTTCAGGTCCTGTTTCTGTTATCCCTTTGGGAGTGTTCTTTGCACAGGAAATCACTACCCCAGGTGAGCCTTAAGAGCAAGGAGCCCCGCTCAAGTCACTGAGAGAACCTGTGCAGAGAAGCAGCCATGTGTGGTTAAGACCTTGGTAACCAAGGGCTTCCATGGCCACCAGTGGTTTACTTCTTAGTCAGCAGCCACATAACCAATGAACTGGGAGAGAAGTGCACAGTGTGGTCACACCAACACTCTGGGCTTTGCGCTTTTGTGTTTTTTTCTATTTAAAGGTAACATTGATACACGTATAATTGGCAAATCAAACTCCAGATTGGAATCTGGATTTGGACAATGCACCAGATCACCTCCTTAGCAGCTCTGCCTGATGAAGATCACTGTTTGGGATGACGGACACAGGCCAGGGGGCAAGGAAACTCCCCAAGGCATGTTAGAGGGCAACCGAACGCCTGGCTGGGCACATGAGGGCCACAGGGATGGACTCTGGCAAGAATATGATTCCATTCATCTTTCTCAAGTTTTGTCTCCCACCACTGTGACTAGGATTTCCCACAGACACCTGGAGTCAGCTCAAACCAGGCTCCGCGTGCATCGCGGAGTGAGAACAGGTGAGCTAGGAGAGCCGTGACACTGCCCAGGTCCAGCTGACCTGCCACCTCACCTGTCAGCTGCCCGGTCTCGCAGCCTGTCTCTTCTCCTTTGCTTCTCCTTCTTCTTCTTCATTTCATCATCCTCGTCATCCTTCTCTGCAACAGAGAAATCCTTCAATACCCTCTGAGCGCGCACCGAAGAGCTAAACACCAGGGCCTTGATGGGGCCGCAGCTCGGCCACTGCACCCTGTGCCCTGCTGCTGCCTCCACACAAGGCAGGGCCAGGACACCCCGAGGCACCCAGGCACTGTCAAAGGCTCCAAGTATGAGCTTGGATGAGAACCCTTGGGAGTTCCCAGGGGAGATACCTCACTCCCCCCACGGCCTGGTAAGGCTGGGATGGGCCAGGGACACGGCCCACCCATCCCACTCCCACTGCAGCCCACCTCATCTCTGTTCTTCCCTATCCTGCTTTCCAACCCAGTGCCTCATGAATGGGTCTTCTCCCAACATCAGTTGAGAGAGTTCTTCCTAGGTAAAGAGGCAGCAGCTAGAGGCCTCAGAAAATACAGCTGTTCTACCTCCCTCTGCCCACCGCTAGGTGGGCCACGACAACCATCCCGAAGGCCTCCTCTGCGCTAGGGCCTCAGCAGGTCTGTCAGTCCTTGCTGGCCCGAACTCTATCTTTCACTCATGAAAACTGTCAGTCTAGGGCTTTCCCAGAGCTATGTGGGAAGCAATCCTAGAAAGAGAAGTAGGAAGAGACCTATCGGTCCTCCATCCATCTCCTGGGGCCAGCCCAGTGTCCCAGCGTGAGGCCAGGTTCAGGTCACCGTGGCTCAAAGCAGGGCCAGACACTGAAAAAAGGTTGGATAAGCATCTGAACTGTAACCCCTACCCCTGATGCCAGTCACGAGACTGTCCCACGAAGATGGCGACCGGCGTGCGCTGCTCAGAAGCCTCTCAAAAGGGCGTGTGGGATTTTTGGCAAGAGGTCACTGCCTGAAACTATTACTGCTGTTTAATAGCAAAGTCATCCAGAGTAGGTAGCAGGACCTGCACGCAATAAACATGTCACCTTTGCTTTAGCATTTTCCCCGCTGCACGAGCTGCTCAATGTTGTGTGGTCCCATGCTACAAACATGATGGCTTCAATAAACAGAGTGAGAAGACCTCAGAGGGTGGGCTAAACCTGCACACATAAGGGAAGACGTAGCTAAGCCAGGGCCCTTCGGAATTGACGGGAGCAGAAGCAGCTTGTGATTCTTGGGGGGAAACCAGCTACGAACAAGACCCATGGGAATAGGAAGTGGCTTCTGGGTAAGCTCAAGGCCACCATGTCCCAGGCTGCTTCTCCATGCCCCCTCCTCACCCCTGGTTTAGACCAAGAAGTTTAGTTTGGCTTTGCTTTTGCCACTAAATTTTTACCCTTGTCCCTGGCACCGGAGCTGACGGGACCTGCTGAGCAGTGAGCAATGACTGCCTCTAGGGTGTCTGGTCTGGGTGTGCCTGATAGACCCCCTGCCCCGAGCTCCCAACCCAGGCGGGTGTCCAAACTCCGTCCCACGCAGCAATGTGCACTGCAGCTGCCAGCACTCCCACCATTAAGGCCGAGGCAGCTCCATGGGCCTGGGCTGGCAATTGAAGGAACCGTGGCGATAATGACGCCCAGGAGAACAGTACAGGGGCCCCTGAGAAGACAGCTGGAGGGCACCTTTTCTTTCTCTCTCACATTTCTGAGATTCCCTTCACTACCCCTCAAGCTGTGGCAGACACCCACCCACAGGCGAGCTTCCCCGCCCCTCTCCATAACCTGCATTTACAATGGAGCAAAGCTCGGGGTGAGTGCTACGGCCAAAGCTCACGCAATAATCACAGCCCCTCTCCTGCCCTGAGCCATCACCCCTCCGTCCAGGCCCAAGGCCTGCTCAGAAACCCCGCTCAGCTGAGTGCTGGGCAGTGAGTGCAGGACAGCTGGGCAGACAGTGAAGGCCAAAGGGACGATGGGCAATGCCTACCTCTCTGCTTCCCGGAATCCAAGAATTCGTCCTCCTGAAAAAGGACACACACCAAGTCGGGCAGTGAGGTGGTTTCCAGAACCCTCCACACCAGCCTAGCTCCCCCTGCCACTACCTGGTGGTTGCTATGCCACCAGGAACCCAGTCCCAAGGTGTCAGGATGAGGTCCAGGGCTATGGGACAGAGCCCGAGTGCCTCCTGTCAGGACTGGGTGCCTTCTGGGATTCTGTGAGGACTAACCTGTTTTGCTTTATTAAAGACACTGACCTTTTCTCAGCTCTTTCTAAAGCTAAAGAATGGCCTCTGGCAATGAACACCTGCACAGCTCTGCACGTGGGAATGCCAGGAGCCCATTCATAAACTGTGTGTCAGGAAACCCTGATTTGTGGGATGCTACTTCTAGCGCTCTTTATTGAAAATGGGTTTTACCAAGTTTCCCAGACATTTTGTAGTTACCAAAGGCTGTAAAAAATTAGGTGTGGATAAAAATTGACCATCTACCTAAAAATGGAAAGGGAGTCCATTTTTTAGCCACCAAGCCAAAGATTAAATTATTAATCAGCAAGTACACAGTGAGTCCTAGACTCAAGACTGAAGCAAAACATAGATAGGGTGAACAAGACCCTCAGAAATGCTGAGAACTCACTGTACCCAACTTCTCCCATCTTCCGCCAACCAGCCAGACCATTGGATGCATCTGACAAAGCCTTCACACTCAGACCTAGGGCCCCACCCTAGAACTGGATCAGAATGGACAGGGAGTAGCCAAGGTTCACTTGCCAGGTCCTCGTGCCTGGGCCTGGCTAAGAGCCGACCTTTCACCTGTCTACCATGACCGGCTGTAAGGACTGAATGACATGGATCAGCTCAGCACCAGCGTGAAGCTGGCAAGTCTTCAGTACATGTTTGGAAACCTCAGCCTGCACAGCCACTGCACTCGCCATGGAGGCTCATTACTATAAGGACACAGGAGCGGCTGGGGGCAGGGGGTGGGGAGGACTGGGAAATGTTTTCAGGAAGGCAAGGACTGTTACAGATGGAACGCTAGCTGTGAGTCTACCACAGCAGCAGGTCCCGTCTTTGTGAGGAAGAAGCTAAAATAAGGAAGAAACCCTGCACTAGAAAGGAGGCTGACTGACCAGTGACGGTGGACTTACACCCCTGAATTCTTCATCTCCTGACCGGAAGTCACCAGCTCCATCATCTACCAGACACAAAAGTAATTGGAAAAGTTAGCCCCTCAGCGGTGGCCCAGTTTTCACCCTCCCAAGCTCACTGTCCGGAATGACGAAGCTTATCCTGACTGAGTGGGGGCTGTGGGAGTTTGGGTGACACAGCACCCCGGAGCTCCTGTATGGACAGGCAGGCAAGGGCACTAAGCATGCAACTGACTCATACCCACCGAGAACGCACTGCACACCCCCCCCCGCCCCCCCAAGGGCTTACCATTCTCGGAAAAATCTCCTTCGCTGTCAGCCCGGGCCTGTTTGGCATCCGGCTCATCATAGATTTGCAACTGCTTCCGTTTCCTGCCCATGCCATCTGGGCCGCAGCGGTCAAACCCTCTCCACCTGGGCTACAGAAACAAACACATCCTGATGTACCACTTACCCGGGCCGTTAGGATACCCCAGGGGAATGAAGAAGGTGGAAGGTTAGAGAAAATGATAGACAAAGTCTTTTCAGAAGGCAAAGGAGGACAACATCATTTAACCCCCCACAACAGTTATGCTGAATGTAAAAAGCTACACACAAAGGGACACATATGTATTCATGTGTTACGTCCAAAACAGGCAAATCCATGCACAGAAAGGTGTCAGTGGTTGCCAGGGACTGGGGGAGAAAATATGGAGTGACTGCTAATGACAAGTTTCTTTCTGGGTTGACAGAAATGTTCTAAAATTAGATGGTGGTGAAGGTTGCACAAGTCTATACATTTTTACTAAAAGTCAAATTATACACGTAAAAATGAGTGAATCCACAATCTCTAAATTTTACCTCAACAAAGCTGTTTGAAAGAAAAGCAAGGAAGGCAGGTTAGAACTTTGCAAGGGCTTACCCGATCCCTCATCCAGGTCTGTGACTGGCCACATCGGTAGGGCACAGAGTTTTCATAACCTCCAGCCCCCTGCATGCCCATCACTCCGTAGTTGGGGGCCATGGACTGGGGGGCCATAGACTGGGAGAAGAGGGAAGGTGGGGGCCTGCTGGGAGAGGGGCCTCCCAGGCCCCGTGCACCCACATAGTTCAGCTCTGTCCAGGGAGCAGACAGCGGTTGGGAGGAGGGCGCTGATGTCATGAAGGGGTCACTGCGCATATAGGTGCCAGCGTTGCTCCGGTCCTGAAAGCGGCCCTGATCCCGGCCCCGCATGAAGCCATCGAGTGAGCGGGGCTCACGGGCAGGGTCCCGACAGTCACTGTACTGACTGCCAAAGCCACCATTGCGGTCAGGTCCCAGGTCAAAGTCATAGTTGTAGCTATAGCTGGGACGGTAGGGATTGTGCTCAGGCAGACAAGGCCTGGAGTCGTAGGAGTCAAATGACTGGAAGCGGAAGGAACTGCAAAGAAAGCACAACCATGACTACATGCCTGGGTTCCATCTCTACACCTCCTGCAAAGCTGACCTCCCTACACTGACAACAGGAAAGCAAACCAAACCACCACGTGCCCCTCCTAAATGCCTGGAGGCCAAACACCAATACTCCCCTCCAAACACGATGAAGGTGGGCACAAGCCATTGGCCACAAGAACAGGGAGGCTGTTAAGCCCCTGGGGCAGAAATCAGGAGTCTGGCATAGTTTAACCACGGCCATGCCCACCAATGAGGAAACCAGCAAGTCCAACTGCAATGCCTCTATCCCAACAAAGGGCCATCTCATCCACCCACGCTCAGGGGGGAGCTGGGGAGAGCATTCCGGGAAGAGCAGGTGCCCACTCCCTGGAAAGCATGACGTCTGGACCCCCAGGGAAGAGATCGGGTCTGTAATTACCTCTCCCGGTCCTGCATGCCCTCCCCACCGGTGCTGCTCCCACCCCTGCCTCCTTCCTTGGACATCATGTCTAGACGTTGGTTGATCTTGGCAATGAGGGAGTCAGAATTGTCAGTGCATGGCTCTGGGCCGTAGGAAGCCATATGCATGGCAGGACCCCCAGGCGCCAGGCCATCACCAGCCTTGGTGGCCTCCCAGGAGGCTGGGCCATAGCTGTAGGTTGCTGCGCTGGTGACGCTGGTGTTCTGGGCACCATAATAATTGTAGTTTTCATAACCTGCCGAAGGGAAGAAGAGGCAAGTCAGACCTCAGCCGCCACAAACCAGCACAGGGTGGACGTGTGTACAGAGGAGTGCCCACTGCCATCAGGGAAGGACGAGGGCCGTGGGACCAAGTGCCGCTTGCAGCACCCACACTGCGCACCCCATTGCCTTTGTACAGCTCATAAAGACATCAGGAAGTCAGAGGCGAGACCTCAATTCTGAGCAGGTTTTTGGTGTCAGATCCTAAGACTTGTTCCCATCCAAAGCCAGAGGTGGCTGAGAGCCCAGAAGTGGCAGTTGGGCTGTTGATAGATCCACCACTGAGACATTGCTCCCAGAAGGCAACCACACCCCCTCATCGCCTGCAAGCTCCCCTCGAGGCCTCCCCAGCACCAGCATGCAAGCCTTCAGGAGAGCTGTAAGCAGTTAGGAAAGGAGATGGGGGTCCCTGTATCCCAGCTCCTCTGGATGGCTGACTAGAGACCCTCGTGTCCACCCACTGACCCCCAGAAGGGCCTACCTTGCCAGCTGGCCACACCAGTTCCATATGCACCTTAAAGGAAACAAGAACACACAAGAGCTTTGCTTGTAGAACGAAGACTTCTAAGACCACCCACACCCAGATGTTGGACAGTTGTCACCTCACTCCCCCATCCACAGGGCCAGGGCTGCAGGTGGCTATGGCGGCACTCTGGGAGGCACCTGTGGTTGCTTACTAAGGCCAGGAAAGGCTAGGGCCACTAACTATAAAACTCACTTCTTCCAGGGCATTCAGCTAAGCATAATCAGGGCTTCCCTCCTAGGCAAGCTGGGTCTCCCCCATCAAGGCAATGGAAAGGACGCTGCAGCCTTCCCAAGAAGCTCATCCAGTGTGGGCCACCAGCCAAGAAGCCAGTGGGCAGGTCCCCAGCAGAGCCCTTCTGAAGTGCCAGCACTTACTAGAAGCCCGAGCTCAGGCCCTGCCAAAAATATGGAGTGCACCAGTGGAAAATCATGTCCCTAACCCAACTGAGCAAAGGACATTACGTGCCCGAGTGACAGGGAAGGCCTCTTTCTGGGACACTTGGTGATGGGTAGAGAAGTGACCCTTCCCCCCAACAGTACTAGGGGCAAATCCCAGGCTCAGAAAACAAAGGATGCCACAAGAAGCTCATAATTAGAGCACATTTTAGCCCCTCAAATGTACTTTGCGCCATGATCTGGACTCCAGAGCAGGGTTTAGCCAACGGGCTCCAGGCCAAACCTAGCCCACTGCCAGTTGTTGTACAGCCATCCACATGTTTAAATGATTGAGGAAGAAAAACCCCAAAAATATTGTATGATGTGATCCACATCATTTATACACTTGTGAAAACCCATTGAACTATATACTATAGAGCAAATATTAATGTAAGCTACAGATTACCCTATCTAATAAGAGCAGTATGCAAATGGACCATACCTCTGCCACACCCACAAGCCTATCAGGAGTGACTATGCAATTAACCCAAAAAAGATGGCTGTGGCCATGGATCGAGCAGGAGGCTTGGATTTCCCTGGCAATGGAGGAAGTCAAGCTTCCTGCACTCCACTCAAGGCTACAAAGTTTCAATTATAGAAGATAAATAAATTCCATAAAAACAGCTGTGGCCACTCCACGGAGCTGGAGAGCAGGAGGTTTGGGTTCCCCAGACAATGGAGGAAGCCAAGCTTTCCACCTGCCTTGGCCTCCGCTGAAAGCTATAAAGGGCCTCCGCCTGGGTCGCCAGGGGGCGTGGCTGGCCTGAAAACCACCCCATGCCCCAAGGGAACCCCCACCCTGATCTGGGATACCCTTCAGGGAAAACCCGCGGGCCCTCACCAGTGCACCAGGCCTCTATCCTACCTAATAAAAGAGTAATATGCAAATTGGCCATCACTTCAACACATGATGGCCACCATAAGATGGCCTTCAGGGGAGGGCAGTTGGCAGGGACCAGGTCTGCAAGGGAGGGCAGTTGGGAGGGACCAGGCCAGGGGCAATCATGCTGGCAGGGGAGCAGTTAGGCATCAATCAGGCTGGCAGGCAGAAGCAATTAGGGGCAATCAGGAAGGCAGGCAGGCAAGCAGTTGGGAGCCAGCAGTCCTGGATTGTGAGAGAGGTATCTGACTGCCTGTTTAAGCCCAGCCCTACCTTGATCGGGCTTAAATGGGCAGTCGGACATCCCTCAAGGGGTCCCAGATTGGAGAGGGTAGAGGCTGAGCTGAGGGACACCCCTCCCCCCCTCCCCTGCTCGAATTTCATGCATTGGGCCTCTAGTAGTCAATAACAGTGTATCAATATTGGCTTTTTAATTGTAATAAATGTATCCTAATGCAAAATGCTAATAAGGATTACTGTGTAGAGGTGAAGTAAGGTTGAATGTATGAAACTCTACATACTATCTGTTTAATCTTACAAATCTAAAACTAAGAAATAAAGTCCAGTCCAGCTGGCATGGCTCAGTAGTTGAGCATTGACATATGAACCAAGAGGTCACAGGGACACATGCAGGCTTGATCCCCAGTAGGGGGCATGCAGGAGGCAGCCAATCAAAGATGTTTCTCTCTCACTGATGTTTCTTTCTTCCTCTCCTTTCCTCTCTGAAATCAATAAAAATATATTAAGAAATAAAGTCCATTAATTAAAAAGTATTCAATAGCCCTGGGTAGTGTGCTCAGTGGTTAGAACACCAGCCTGTGCACTGGAGGTTCTCAGGTTCCATCCATGCTCCCTGTCAGAGCACATAACTAATTGGTTTCTCTTTCTTCACTCTTCCAGTGAGGATTAAAAAAAAAAAAAAAAAAAAGGCCTTTGATTATACACTCAGCTATTTACTTATAGATTAAAATAATAGATTGCTGAAATGGACTATTTTGTGATACATGAAAAGTTGTATGGTAGGCAAATGTCAGTGTCCTTTAGTCAATGTTATTGGAACTGACATGTCTGCCTGTTTGTAATTTGTCTCTTCGTACTACAAAGATCAGGGCGCCTGCAAAGCTGAAAACGTGCACTAGCTGGCCCTTTACAGAAAAGGTCTCCTGGTGCAGACTCAGGAACGGCTGTCCATCTGGTGCCTTGGGAGGTGGTGGTGGTCCCCGGAGCCCATGCCCCCCACAAAGCAGTTTCTACCTACCCTGGGTGTTGGTGGGTCCAGCACTCCATGCCCCATAGCCTGTGAACAGAACAGAAGACCAGTGAATTAGGATCCTGGGTGTCACACAGCAACAGGTGCTTTGGAGGAGGCTCTAAGAACCTAAAGGGATATCCTCAAAGGAGTTCAGTGCCAGCCTTAAGAGAGGGCAGCATGACCACAGCACTGCCTCCCTCAAGGCCCTCTCACGACTGGCTGATTGCAGCATCACACTCCACCTGCCAGAGGTCAAAGCAGAAAAGAGAGGGGTGGGGAGTGGGCCATGAGCCAGTTCTGCCTGTCACTAGCGAGGAACCTTGGCCTAAGCCTCAACCCACAACTGAGGATGGCACAGGCAGAGCCACCAGCTGCAGGGGTGGGCAAACTTTTTGACTGGAGGGCCACAATGGGTTCTTAAATTGGACCGGAGGGCCGGAACAAAAGCACGGATGGAGTGTTTGTGTGAACTAATATAAATTCAAAGTAAACATCATTACATAGAAGGGTAAGGCCTGCTCTTTCAGCTCCGCGCGGGCCGTAGTTTGCCCCCCCCCCCCCCCCCCCGGCTGACTAGCCTATCATTAGGACACAGCCCCTTTCCCCTCCCTGGCTCACCAACTAAGCACCCTTAAGTGCCCATAACTTGGACACAACTGTGCCACTCTAGGTCTCGCTTCCATATGAATTTGAACCCTCCGATGCTCCGTGCCCCTTCAAGTTCCTGGGCTTCATCCTGGCCCCAAGAATCAGACTGTGCCCGTCCCCGCCTCCCGTCGCTCCTCTGTTCCTCCAGACGCCAATACAGCATCTGTGTGGCCCCTCTTTATCTCCATAAGCCTGCATGAGGCACAGAGGGGCCACAGGCAGCTATTTACACCTGTCAGGTGACTACGCCTTTATAAAGCAACCAAGCATTTGATTTCCCTTACGCCAGCACCCCAAACCACCAGCTGACTGCCTACTGTGTGCTGACACACAACAGGCACTGAGCATATGCCATCCAGAGACCAGGGAGCTAAGGCTCTCGTTAGGGTATCTGACCCAGAGTCACACTGAAGTTTGCCCTCTGCAAGGCACCCTCCCCCCACCCCATACAACTTCCCTATCTGCGCAGAGAACTGCAAAGTGTCGGTTCTGGTTCTAACAGCAAGTGACTGACTCGCTGCAGGGCGCTGACTGCTTCACTCTGGGGCACTAGTCTAACAAAATGGCATCTGCTACTCACATCACTTCATGATGCCCCTTAAGATAGGTACTATGTTCCTTGTTGTAAAGGCTTGAGAAGCTAAGGCACTTGCCCAAGACCAAAGAGCTAGGAGCCGGGTCAGGGAGCACTGTCAAGGCTCAGTGATTTGTAGGAAATAACTCCAGGTGTTAAAGCTACAGGATGATTCAGGGGAGCTGCAGCATCTAAACCGAGCCTGGAAGGTTTTAGCAGGTAGAACGTGTGTGTGTGGGGGGGGGGGGGAGGGGGGAGGGTGGGTGTGGGGTGGTGCATCTCCAAGCTAAGGGTCTGTATGATACAGGATTACTGGCTGGAAGATCCGGCAGGAAGGCAGACAAATATCGATGAGACCCAGTCAGGCTGCAGAAAAGAGTGGGAGAGTCAGGCTGAGGACTCCGGACACTTCCGTGCACCTCAGAACCCCTCTGCTTCTGCAATTCCTGCAGCTTGGACCCGGCTAACGCTGCCACCTTTCAAGACAGATGTCTTCTCTACCTGCCGCATCCCAGATCAGGTCACCTGCTTCTCGAACCTCATATCCTTGGACAGGGATCTGCGCCTGGTCAAGTTCAAATGTTCTCATTGGGCAAACTCGACTCCAGTACAGAGCAAAGGCTTCCCAGGAGACCGATTCTGGACGTCAAGAGCAGTCCCGGAAAAGGTCCGACCTGCTACAGGCCCTGCACCCCAAATGCGGAAAGGGCACATGTCCCTTCTACACAGCTCTGGAAGAGACTCCCTGGAGGAGAGCCGCCAACCTGCCACCACCCCGGGGCACATCAGCTTTGCACAAGGAAACACCCAGCATCTGACCCTCACGGTTTCTGACACGGCCGGCACGAGTCGGGCAGATCCACGGCTGACCCCGAGGCTGCGCCCCTCAGAGCCTCACCCGTTCCGGCCGCGCTACCCCGCGGAGCTGGCAGGGAAGACTCCGATCCCGCGCTACCCTGGCGCGTTCCGCGGCGGGAGCGCCGGGCCACGTGCGCCGCGCGGAGGCCCCGACCGAGCCCCGCCGACCCCGGGACCGGCCGGACCGCCGGGGAGAGAACTCTGCGCCCCCCAAGCTCGGACAGTGGCCCCGCCCCCCGGCGCCGCCATTTTGTGGCGTCTTCCGAAGGGGAAGTCGGCGGGCCGGTGCGCACGGGCGCGGTGAGCAGGGCGGCTGGACCCGCCGAGGCTGAGGATTAGAAACCGACCCGACGGCCCAAGGCGCCCCCTGAAGCCCATCCCAGCGTCAGGACGCCGAACTCCGCCCGCCTCCTCAGGCACCGCTATCCAATCCGCACGTAACGCCGCGGGAGCGACGGCACCGCAGTCCAATGAGCGGCGGGCGCGCGCCCAGTCCGCCTCTCCGCACGACCGGGCTGCGGTAACCGGACTCCGGCGTGGCCCCCGAGCCTACGGCCCTCTGAGCGGCGGCTTACCCGCAGAGCGCCTACCCTCCCTACACCGCACCCCACTGCCGTACGAACCTCCGTAGCCCTGCTCCATGTCTTCGGCTCGGCCGGCTAGCAGTCCCTTTTTCTAGGCAGCCACGGACGCATGCGCCCAGCGCACCTCCCGCCGTCCGCTACTGGAAGACCAGGCGCCTACGTAATTCCTTCCGCGCAATACCATTGCCGAGCTCCCACGGTGGGCCCGCCTCCACCTCCGCAGCTGGCCTTGCGGTTGGTAGGCATCGGCGCGCAGCATCTTGGGAGTTTTGGTCGGCCTCGGGCTCACCGCGCCCAGGCGCAGCCCCTCCTTGTCCCCGCCCCTCGTCACGCCCTCCCCCGCGAGGTCCCGCCTTCCACCTACAGCCGGCGCGGCCCACAGACGAGCCTGGAGGCGGGATGGGAGTAACTTTATTAAGATCGGCTTCCAGCCTCAATTACGAGAACCCAGCCCAGCCCTGACCCTGGTCACGGGGGGCCCCCGCTGCCCTCCTTGTCCTCGTCCTCCACGTCAAGGCCGGGGATGCCACGGATCTCGCGCTGCAGTGCCCCGCCGAGCAGGGGCACGGCCTCCTCATCTTCCTCGGGGGGTGGCGGCGGCGGTGGGGGGTACGCGGCGCCAGGGGCCGGTTCCGGGGGTACCGGGGGCTGCGCCAGCGTGCTCTCGGCACCCTCCGTGCCTCCTGCCACTTCCATCAATGGCCCCTCATCCAGGGCGCTGCCCTCCGCCTCCTCCTGTTCCTTCTCCTCCTCAGGGCTGTCGGTGAAAGGGTTCTCGCCCTGTGAAAAGGGCACAGATGCTAAAGGGAGAAAGGACTCGCGGGACCAGGGCTGGAGACAAGGAGGGGGCACTGGGATGCAACCAGGCTCCAGGCGCCTGCACCTCACCTTCAGGTAGTCCTCCAGCTTCTTGCTGATGAGCTTGTTGTTGAGGATGCTGCGGGCCACCATGAGGGAAGACTTCTTAGACTGTTCCATCATGAGCTGCGGATAGGAGCAGGCGGGGCAGGGATGGAGAGGCTGATCCCGGGCCCCAAAGACCCCCACCTGCCAGATGGCAGGGCCCTCCCTCACTGCACACCTCTACTTGTGTGGGTTTGTAAGTGTACCTGAAAGTGGGAGTACAAGCGTGTGGCCATCCTCCAAGCATGGAGTGAGCCATGGCCTGATTTTGTCATTGCTGAAATGCTCCGTTCTTCCACACCATACTCACTTTATGTAACCGATTAAAACACATCTTTACAGATGTATTGCAGAAATCTGACTTGCTTACATATTTAAAAACCTACCAAAAGCCAAATGTGCAATCCAGAACAGAACAGAGCCAGCTGCCCTGATAAGCATAGAACTGGAATACAAATGTCAAAACAGTATATTTAAGTGATATACATCCTTTTAATCCATAGGATTCCCAGATGAAGACTTACACCCAAATGTAATTCAGGTGTAATTCTACACTGCTGACAAGAGGCTAAACTGTTTACTTATATTTTTTGGAAAGCAGTTTAATGGAATGTATCAAAAATAAAAAATTCTGGCCCTAACCGGTTTGGCTCAGTAGATAGAGCATCAACCCACGGACTGAAGTCTCAGTTCTATTCCGGTCAAGGGCATGTACCTAGATTGCAGGTACCCCAGCCCTGGTTGGGATATGTGCACGAGGTAACCAATTGATGTGTCTCTCTGTCTCTCCCTTTTCCTTCCACTCTCTCTAAAAATCAATGGAAAAATAATCTCTGGTAAGGATAAACAAAAAATGAACAAAAAGTAAAAAATTTTGAGCAATTCTTCCTGGAATCTATCCAAAGAATTGGAACTGTGCATTAAGTAGTGAAAAACTGGAGAGCACTTAAGTGTTCTTCAGTGGAGAAGTGGTTAGACAGATCATACATTCAAAAGAACACGATGCAGTCCTTAAATAGGGCTCATCTCTCCCTGGTAATAAAGATGTACGATAGACTGACTATAGCTGCAAGTCTTTTGTCTGGGAGGACTTAAAAACTGCCAACTGATTTCCTCAGTGGGGAGGGTACAGGCAAATCGCACCTTCATCATTACAAGGGAATAAGCAGAAAGGAACTGATAAAGCCATTTTTGTTGGGGGAAGCCCTACCTACTGAACCCCAGCCAACTCTACATCATGCTTCACTTGCTGTTTGTACTCCCTTTCCTTGCTTTTGCCTTGTGTTTTGTTTTTGTTTTTTTTACACATTTTCTCTACCACTTGGGCAAAATATTAATAGAACTCCCATATGCTCAAAATGAAATGTTAGAGATGCAGTTAGATACAACAACAGAGCAGCTCCTCTCCAACTCTTTTTCCCCCCCTTTAAATGTTTTTTATTTATTTTTTACAGAGAGGAAGGGAGAGGGATAGAGTTAGAAAAATCAATGAGAGAGAAACATTGATCAGCTGCCTCCTGCACACTACCCACTGGGTATGTGCCCACAGCCAAGGTACATGCCCTTGACCAGAATCAATCCTGAAACCTTTCAGACCGAAGGCCGACGCTCTGTCCACTGAGCAAACTGGTTAGGGCTCCTCTCCAACTCTTAAGCACACACCAACAATGTCTCCCAGCTGAGGCACACTTAAATTGTTTCTAGATTTCTGCTACAATAACCAAACAGCACCAAAATAAACAATACAGTCAGTTCTCTAGCGTCTCACATCTCAAACAATTCTAATGTCTACCAAGTTGTTCTTGGAAAACAAACTTCATTTCTCGACCTGAAAACAGCATGACAAAAAAGCATCTCTCAGCCCTAGCTGGTTTGGCTCAGTGGACAGAATGTTACCCTATGGACTGAAAGGCTCCAGGTTTGATTCTGGTCAGGGGCACATGCTAGGAAGGCTTCCTTTATCATCAAGGTAAACAAATAATCTCCTAAATTTTGTTTTTTACATTTAAGATTTCTGGAATTTAAATATATAGTATGAGATAGAAGCCAACTTTCCTTTCCAGAAATTTATAAGATAAACCATTTTCCCCTACTGAATTGACACAAAAGGTCTATATCCCTTTACTTACAAAACTGAAACCCAAAACTTTCCTCCTATAACTCACCTGGAGGCAAAACATGAGCTGACATTATGTTTTGTACCATCTTTATTTATCCCACTTATACAAGTCACTTGAATTATTGGTGGTTCAATTACAAGGCACTCTCCCATATCCTAGACTGTTCTGAAATCCAAAAATTTAACTTAAAAAGATCTGGCCCCAAGGTTTCAGATAAGGGACCTGTACTTAACTTTGACAAATACTAAGTTCCAAAAGGTACGGGATATTTCACTAGACTGACTCTCTTCTGGTTCTAGTTTTACTATTATGCCATTAACACTTTTGTGTTTTTAATTGCACTGGCTTTGCAGTTAGTTATATCTGGTAAAGCAAGGCCCTGAATTCACTACTGCTTTTTGTATAAACTAACTTTTACAAATGAAACCTTGAAATAATTTCAGCCAGTATCCTTCCCTAAACTTTGACTGGAATTGCATTGTCTACGTTAATGTGAGAATTGGTTGTTGTTGTGTCGTTATTAAATCTTCCACCTGAGAACACAGTTTGTTCTGTCATGCACTTGAGGTCTTGTCTCATGTCTTTGAAGTTTAAGATCCCATAACTTCTTAAATCTACATTCCTAATTATCTCAATGCATTTTGAGGTTACTGTAAATGGATTTCCCCACCTCCCAAATATGTTTCTAACTGGTTATTATAATAGTGGAGAAAAACTAGTATATTTTGTATGTTATTTTGAATCCTAACATGGTTACCAAATTCAATGAATTAAGAACATTTTGTTGGAGTCATTCATATTTTCTGAGAAAATACTCATCTATTTGCATATAAAAAGTTTTCATTTCCAGCCGAAACCAGTTTGGCTCAGTGGATAGAGTGTCAGCCTGTGGACGGAAAGGTCCCAGGTTTGATTCCGGTGAAGGGCACATATCTTGGTTGCGGGCACATCCCCAATAGAGGGCGTGCAGGAGGCAACTGATTGATGTTTCTCTCTCACTGATGTTTCTAACTCTCTCTCCCTCTCTGTAAAAAAAAAAAAAATCAATAAAATATATATATTTTTAAAGTTTTCATTTCCAGTATTTTATACTAATGTTGCTTATTTATCCTTGTATTCCAGAAACAAACTTATAGTATATCACACATCTGAATCACTACTAGATTGGTATTTACTAATATTTTATGTAATACTTTTATTCTTTAACTAGAGGCCTGGTGCATGAAATTCATGTACAGATAGGACTGCTAGGTCTGGCCAGCGATTAGGGCCAATCGGGGCCTTCTGGCTGCTGCTGGGACCTCCTTCCCTGGCTGCCAGTTGCCAACCTTCCTTTGTTTTGCACTACACCAATGGTCAGTGTACGTCTTAGCAAGTGATTGAACACCCAAGGGGACACTTTGCATATTAGCCTTTTACATATAGAGAAAAGATAATAAACAAATTTATAGTTTTATCTTGGTATTACCCTTATCAATTTTTGGAATTAAGGTTAAAAAGGGTCCCTAAAAGTGAATTTGAAAATAGCCTTCTAGCATGGCAGCCTGAGAAGTTCTGCAGACCTGTTCCTAGTGAAACTGATGAAAACTACTTAAAAAAACAAGCCCTGGTACGTGTCACTCAGTGGTTGGATCAAAGGGTCATGGGTTTGATTCCCAGCAAAGGCAGGTAACTGGGAGGTAGGTTTGATCCCTGGCCACGGCTCAGGATGTGTGCAAGAGGCAACCCAATTGATGTGTGTCTCTCACATACATTTTCTCTCTCTCAGGCTCACACACTCTCCCCCAATCCCTCCCTTCCATTTTCTCTCTAAAAAAAAAGGAAAAATTATCCTCAGGTGAGGATTAGCATAAATAAATACATTAAATAAAACAAACATCTAACTATTTAGTATCTACAAGTGATCCTACTTTACTCAGTAAAAAGTGTGAGTTGTGGTGGTTAATACGTGATCTGTAGCTTCCCTGCCTCACAGCTCAGCATGATGGAAACTGCACTACAGACAGTACCGCCAGGCCTCCTTCTATACCCAGTTCATCACAGTTAAGGGCTCTATCTCCTCAGGAGGGATGTATGTCCACATCTAGCTACCTGCTTCTGAGGCTAAGTATGGGCAAGTTCAGCCAGATGTGGGGACTCCTTTCTTCTAGCCAGTCCGTATGGTTGACCTTGGTTGGCATGGCATGCTGAGAAATACTGGCTTGTTCTCAAAGCAGAGTTCCAATGCCAAAGAAGCAAAAAACAAAACAAAACAAAAACAAACAAACCAAGAAGACCAGAGGCTACAGTTGTCCACCCCCCTTACTACCACACCATCTCTTCTAAAGCAACCAAGTCACTCCACAAAGAGAAGTGCTCCACTGTCTCCAATCCCAGCTCCACAGCCTAGACTCAAAAACAACAGTGGAGTGTGTGGAGAAAAGCAATTAGAAGGAGACAGGTAGATATGATAGCAAAACTAAACCACTGACAGTCTGGGTTACCAGAAAAACCAGTAAAACAGACAGCTAAGAACCTTCCTGGGTTCAGAATAAATCTCAAATAATTAAAAAAATGATCCCTGTAAAGTAGCCCAAATTTAATTAGATCAAATTGAGGAACAATTTAATGACTCAATGCATTGTTGAAAGAAATAGAGAAATCAACCAACAATTTGTGGAGGTGTAACAGCTGAGTGCAGTCTGGGAAAGAAACAAAGAGAGCCCTGTACAAACCACTGTTATAGCAGGATAGTGTGCACCTGCCTATGGCTTCCTCCTCCAAGGCACAATATCAGCGGCTTCACATTGTGGGGATGAAAGAGACTTCACTAAAATAATTTTACTAGTCAACTAAACAAATAGACAAGCAAACACAATCACAAGACTTGGGGATAGGAAGAAGGAAAAGACTTGATAACACTGGCTCATCAAATAGATATCAATAAAAAGATATAAAAAAGAAATGAATACACATTGTGGAACTAAAAAATACAATGAAAATGAAAAGTTTACTAGAGAGGCTTAATAGATTTTAAATGACAGAAGAACTAATGAATTTGTAGATAGGTAGATATCATACAATCTGAAAAACAGAAAGGAAAAAGAATGAAGGAAAATGAATAGTCAGTGTCAGACAACCTGTAACACAAGTGACCCAATTATGCATAATGGGAGCTCCAGAAGAAGAAAGGAGCAGAAAAATTATCTGAAAAAAATAATGGCTAAAAGCTTCACCAATCTTCCCAGTCAGGAAGATTAACAAGAAAATGGCAGCTGATCAATGATTCTCTCTCATCATTTATGTTTCTATCTCTCTCTCCCCCTCTTCCTTCCTCTCTAAAATCAATAAAAATATATTTAAAAAACAACACTTCACAAATCTGATGAAAAACTTTAATATACACATCCAAGAAGCTCAACAAATTTCCAAATAAATAAGGTCCACAAAGACACAAAGTCTTTCTATATGTCTTTATAGGGATCATTTCATAAAAATACTCAAAGACAAAGACAAGAGTAAAATCCTAAAAACAACAAGAGAAAAAGGAATGATTTTTTAAAAAGGAATCCCAATATGGTTAAAAGCTGACTTCTCATCAGAAATGAGGCCAGAAAGTAGTGGGATAACATACTACTATATAAAATGCTAAAAAAAAACACACAAAAAAAACAACAACAACAATTGTCAACCAAGAATTCTATGTCTAGCCAAAGCTGTCTTTCAAAAACGAAGGTGAAATAGATATTCCATAATAAAGAACTGAGAATTTGCTGCTAGCAGACCACACAAGAAATACCAAAGGAAGTCCTAGCTGGTTTGGCTCAGTGGATAGAGTGTCAGCCTGCGGACTGAAGTGTCCTGGGTTCGATTCCAGTCAAGGATACATGACCAGGCTGAGAGCTCAGTCCCCAGTAGGGGGCGTGCAGGAGGTAGCCAATCAGATTGTTTCTCATCATTGATGTTTCGCTCTCTCTCCCTTTCTCTCTGAAATCAACTAAAAAAAGAGAAAGAAACCAAAGCAAGTTTTTCAAGGTAAAAGCAAATGTTCCCAAACAGTAAAGGGAATCTACATGAAAGAACAATGAAGATAATTATATAATTATAAAATAATATTAAATGCATATTTCTTTCCCTCTCTTCCAAACTGATTTAAAAAGCAGTTACATAGCCAAAACCGGTTTGGCTCAGTGGATAGAGTGATGGCCTGTGGACTGAAAGGTCCCAGGTTCAATTCCGGTCAAGGGCATGTACCGTGGTTGTGGGCACATCCCCAGTGGGGGGTATGCAGGAGAGAGCTGATCGATGATTCTCTCTCATTGATGTTTCTGACTCTATCCCTCTCCCTTCCTCTCTGTAAAAAAAAAAAAAAAAAAAAAAAATCAATAAAATATTTTTTTAAAAATCCAAAGGAAGAATCCAAATGAAGAGTTTCAGAAAAACCTAGAGAAATCACTATGAAAATGCCCAAAAATGTAGTACCAAAAAATCATTAAAGAAATTAAATTTTACACTAAAAACTTTTAATACAACAGAAAGCAATGGTGGAACTAGAGAAGATGTAAATACAATAATATAAATAACAACATTAAATGTAAATGGCTTAATGATCCATTCAGAAGGTTGAGATTGTCCAACTGGATAATAAAACAAGATCAAACTATGTGTTGTCCATAGGTGACATACTGTAGATACAAAAGACTCAAAGATATGAGTAAATGGAAAGTAAAAGAATGGAAAAAAATATACAAACATCAATCATAGAAAAAAGAACTGGATATATGATTAGACAAAAATAACATAAAACAAAAACTGTTACTAAGATTGAAAGGGACATTTTATAATGATAAAAGGGGTCAATGTATTAGGAAGACATAATAATTATAGATGTACCTAACTGAGGAACAAAATACATAAAATACAAATTGACAGAAATGAAGGAAGAAACAGACAATTCAACAAGAAAGTTGGAGATTTCAATACCCCAGTTTTATTAATATATAGAACTTGGCAGAAGATCAACAAGGAAATAAACGGCATGAACAACACTATAAATGCTAATAGACATAACAGCTACAGAACACCCCACCCAACAACAGAAAAATACACATTTTTTCCCTCAGGTGCACAAGAACATTCTCTAGGACCTTCTGGGCCATAAAATAAGCCACAGTAAATTATAAAGGATTGAAAAACCCCAATGTATGTGTTCTGATCACAGAGAATAAAATTAGAAATCACTAACAGAAAGGAATTTGGGAAATTCACCAATATATGGAAATTAAATGACACTCTTAAATAACCAAAGGATCTAAAAAGAAATCAGAAGAGAAATTAGAAAATAACTTGAGATGAATGAAAAATGAGGACATGACATACCAAAAATTATGGGATGCAGTGAAAGCAGCACTCAGAGAAGACCTAACTTTCCATCTTAAGAAATTAGTGCCCTAACTGGTTTGGCTCAGTGAATAGAGTGTTGGCCTGTGGACTGAAGGGTCATAGTTTCGATTCCGGTCAAGGGCATATGCCTTGGTTGCGGGCACATCCCCAGTAGGGGGTGTGCAGGAGGCACCTGATCAATGTCTCTCTCTCTCATTGATGTTTCTAACTCTCTATCCCTTCCCCTTCCTCTGTGTAAAAAAAAAAAAAAAAAAAAAAAAAAATCAATAAAAAAATATATTTTTTTAAAAAATTAGCAAAATGAATAGCAAATTAAACCTAAAACATAAGCAGAAGGAAGAAAATAAATATTCTAGTGGAAATTAATATAATCAAGAAGAGAAAAATGAGGGGGAGAAAAACCAAAGAAACCAAAAGTGTTCTTTATAAAGATTAATAAATTTAACAAAGATATAGCAAGTCTGACCACACACACAAAAAAAAGACTCAAATTACTAGAATCAGAAATGTAAAAAGGGGACTATTGACCTTACAGAAATAAAAATGATTACAAAGGAATACTATAAACAAATGTATGCTAATAAATTAGGTAAGTTAGATGAAATGAACACATTTCTAGAAAGACAAAAACTATTGAAACTGGGTAAAAAAAAATCTAAATACCAATAACAGGTAAAGAAATTGAATTAGTAATAGAAAAGCTACATACAAAGAAAAGCCTAGGTCCAGATAGCTTCAGAGGCAAATTCTACCAAACTCTTGAAGAATTAATACCAATTCTTTACCAACTCTTCCAAAAAACATGAGGAAAAACTTTTCAACTCATTCTTTGAGGCCATTATTATTATTACCTTGATACCAAAATTAAAGATATCATCAAAAACCACAGACCAATATCTCTTATGAATACAGATGCAAAAATTCTTAACATATGAAAAAAATTACATACTATGACCAAGCAGAACTTATCTCAGTATGCAAGGGTAGTTTAATACCTAAAATCAATCAATTGTAATATACCAGGCTTGGTCCTTTTAGCTCACTCCCTACTGCAGTCCCCTCCAACTCCACCCGACCTCTAACCTCCAACAAGGCATGTCATCTATTCAAACAAACAAACAACAAAAGAAAACAAAACAAAACCCCCACAGAAAACACTACCTCCTCTGATTTCTGTGCTAGGTACTGAGGATTCACTGCAAAAATTAGGACCAAATTTGTTCAATTTCTTGCCAAATATGTTCCTTTACCTGTACCATATACTGTCTTCCCCATCATGGTAGCACCACTGTCCACCAGTACTTAAGCTAGAAATCTGAGATATTCCAGACTCCTTTTATCATTCACTCATGTTTACCTCCTGTTTGCTTCTTTACACAGCACTTTTATCCTGTCCTTGTCTTCATTCCCAAGATGGAGGCATATCTCTGTGCAGTAGCCCATCTAGTTCAACACTAACTCTAATCCTGTTAGTCCTTTACTTACAAACTTTGCTGCCTAGAGGGGTAAGCCCAGACCCTCCTGCCCACCCCTAGTGAACCTCTAACGTCCAACCCCTCCCCCTCTTCCAGCAACATGTATACCGTACACTTCTGCTTGGTTTCTGAACCTAATTTGAACATAGGCCCCAATATACATGGAGATCTCCATATTCCATAGCCTACTTGCTCCTTAAGGTCCAACTCCGATGTCACCTTCTCCAGCAGAGTCTCCGTTTCCCACTCCTCTCTGTGACTGCACTGGACCAGAATTTCTAACACCCCCCTGCACCCTCTTGCAGTCCCTAAATGGAAGGCAGGTTATAACCCCAGGACCTCCTCACAGGATGGCCACTTACCCTGCGATTCCGGTTGTGATCTATGGTCTTAAGATGCTTCTGGATGATCCCAAACTGCATGGGAATGAAGAGGTCACAGGCTGCACAGTGGGCTGCCTCTACCTTCTTCACAAAATGCTCCATGGCAATTTCTATAGGGGGAAAAGGAGGGAGTTGCCGCTGGTACCAAGAGCCTAAGACAAACCCAAGAGTTTGGGAAAAACACGAGACTAGCTCCTCACTTCACCCTGTAAGTTGCACGTGAGCCTAAGGCTATTCTCACAAACAGTCCCTGGGGAAAGAGGGGCGTGAGGACCAGAAAGAGGGCAGACTGAGGCCATGCTGGTGGGAGTGAGATGGAACTGCCTCACCTTGTGTCAGATCCTGGTCTCTATAGATCTGCTGGATCAGACCATCAAGGTCCTCCACAGTTTTCCGGAGCTCCTCTGTCTTCTTAGTCTTGTTGGTGACATACTCCTGCCAGAGACACCGAGGAGAGATCAAGGTTCATGCGGGCTGCTCTGTCTTGAGGGGACTGAGAAGAGTGGAGCAGTGTGCCGCTTCAAGGCTCACCTGCAGAAAGTCAGCCGTCTGCTTGGGGAGCTTGGTGCCTATGTACTTAAAGTGCTCCTTGTGGAACTTGCTGTCAAGGTGGCTGGCCATTTCATCCTCATAGAAGGTTCGGTACTTGCAGAGGGAACACACGAACTGGATCCTGCCACAGGAGGGAAATTAGGGGTTGAGGCCTGAGAGTCCTATGGAACAGTACTGCTGCCTCACCCAACCCAGCTCCGAAGCCCTGAAACAGGCTTTTCTCATGGGCTTCTGAAGTGCAGTCCCGGCAGGGGGACAGGCTAAGACCAGTGGGGCTGGGAGTAGGAAGGGACAGAAAGTCTGCAGGCTGTAGTTACTGCAGTGTAGGGGGCAGGGGAGGAGCTCTTCCTTCCCACAGGCAGGAGGCTGAAGCCTGCTGAAGCTTGACACAGCAGCTGCTGCAACAGGCAAGGATCGCTGGAAGGTAGCCGGAAGGCCTCTCTACCAACGCTGGGCAGGAGCTTGTGCACTTGGCCCAGCCGGGCACCAGAAGGAAGGATGCCCTGGCGTGAGCCAGGTAGCCCTGAGGCGCAGAGTGGAGTACGCAGTCCCGAGGCAGGGCCAGAAAAGGTGCTGCATCTTCCTCCTGGGCCTGGGGGACTGAAAGGTCCAGCCCGTCCTCTGCTCAGAGTGCTTGGGGGTGGTGTCGGGAGGGATGGGAGGCAGGCAGGCCTGGGTACCTGCTGCCTCATCTTCCTCTTCCAAGGAGAGACCAGTCTGAGCTGGAAGGAGGATGCCTGCCCGGCCTGCCAGAGGGCAACCTGGAGTCACCTGAGCGAGGTGCTCAGTCTGGGCCTGGTGTTCACAGCAGAAGCCCAGGGTCTGGGGCCTGGGCTGGAGCAGGCCGCCGTGGCAAGGGGCGGAGGAGGCCAGCCGCCACCGAGGCCTCGGGGCAGGTCCCTACCTCTGCCGGACGTCCTTATCTGGGCCACGGGGTCAGCTTTTTCTGGAGAGCCCAGGGGCCAGGTGCCGGCGAGGCTCAGGAAGGTCCAGCAAGAGCAAGAGTCTGAGGCGGAGGAGGAGGAGGCAAGCGCCAATACGGGAGCCCTGAGGGCAGACAGACCCGACCAAGGGGCGTGAAGGGCTCAGCCGCAGATAGACCTGGCCTGACAGGGCCAGTTGACAGGGCAGAGGGCAGGCCCGAGGCTGCCACAGCCCACAGGTGCTGCCATCTCTCCTGGAACGGCGGTGGCCTCTTGGCAGCTAGCTGTGGTGGCACGGGCACCTTGGACCTTGAGTCTCTGATGAGCAGGCCCCCTCCCGCAGGGGCACCATGCCCCCAGTGCACCTCCGGACTCCCGCGCCAAGTAACCAAGCACTGGAGCTTCTGGGCAACGGTGCTGAGCAGTGTCGGGTCTCAGGCCAAAGACGACAGTGGTCACCAGGCAGGCACAGAGGGACAGGGGACGAGCCAGGCCTTGGGAGCTGGGCCGGGTGGGAAGCAGGGTCCATGCATGGCCGAACAGGTGGAGGCTCCCAAGGGAGGCCGGAGGGCAGTGAGACGGCAGAGCTATGGCCCTGCTGGCATGGCAGCAGCCTCATTGTGAGGCAGAGGCAAAGGGTTGCAGGGAAGATGGTTACCTTTCCACCATGCGGTCTCGCTGCCGCTTCTTCTGTTTGTCCTGGCTCTTCTTGCCTGCCTGTAACTTGTGCTTTGTCTGGCCACTCTCATCCTGGGCACTCAGGGACCCTATGGGAACAAAGGGACATAGTTACCAGTTTGGCTCCCACAGGTGAGGGCAGGCCCTCTGGCCTCCAGCTGCGTCACCTGCCATTTACTCCAATGGGTCCATTCTGAGCAGCTGCCTGAGCAAGGCCTCTGGCCTCGAGCAGGTAGGTACCCTGGGCTGGACAGGGAGCAGTTTTGGCCTTAAAAGGAAAGGGCACGTGCTGACCCCACCACTCTCCAGGATACCCACGCTCCAAAGAGTGGACCACAGGGAGGCTGGAAGGCAAAGAGAGGCTGTTTTGGCAGAGAGAGGCTGGGTGGTGGAATGCAGGGAGGCTGCGGCTAGGGCTTAAGTGTAGCCCCCAGGGGCAAAGACCCCAAAGCTCACATGGCCCTGCCCACCCCCACACCGGCCACCGCGGCAATAGTGGGCTGAGGCTGGATTTACTGTTAAGTACCTGCTGGCGCTCATCACTCGGGTGGGGGGACACGGACTCCCAACACAGAGGCTGGAGAGGCGCTAAGGGAGAGGACACGCAAACCAGAGCCGTAAAAAATTCACCAAGGGTCCTAGCTCAGACACTGGCCACTGAGGACTTGAACTTCATGTTACTGAGAGACCAGGGCAGGGGATGTTGCAGGGGTACACCCATACTTTTTCTTGTTCCCCCCACCTGAAGTCAAAATAAACGTGCTAGGCAGGGCCCATTGCCTCCCACAGCCCTTGTCTGGGAAGAACAGGGACAAAGTATGAAGGGGTCGGGTACAAGGAGCCCCTTGCCAGCCCCACAAGGGAAAGCCCAAGCTGGCCACGTTTCTGCCACAACCCTGCCCTCAGCTGGATGCCTCCCACCATGAGCACCTGGGAGAACCATTCCAACAACCAGGCCACTCAGAACACTCACCCTTGTCTGCATCCTCTTTGCCGTCTTCCTTCCCCTCCTCTTTTCCCTCTTCATCTTCTCCTTCCTAAGACACAGTGCCAAAAATCCAACGTCAAACATATGTAGTTGTTTGTAATGGCTCTACATGGCAAGGCCCTGCTACATGCCAGGCACTGGGCCAAGTGCCTCACATTCTCCCCACATCCCTTGCATGGCGGGCTCATTCCGCCCCGGCGGGAAAGCCTCCCCACAGCCTCGCTCCCTCTACCAGCGCTCCCTGTCTCCCTGTGGTGATCATGCATGCATGCAGAGCTGCCTCAGGATGGCATGTGAAAGCCCTCTTCCGTGGCTCAGGTGCTCAGGCAACCCACTCTTCACTGGCCCCCCTGCAGACAGAGCCCACAGAGCCAGAGCCACTCACCGCTCTGCAACCCTTTTCCATAGCGTCTGCACCTTCAGTGCCGTCTGCAGCTTCTCCCTCGGTACCATCATCTGGAAGAGGAGACGTGCTCAGCCCAGGAGCCCCACGGGGGAGGGAGCAGGAGCCAGGGACAGGGGCAGCAGCCAGTGCCCTGGCTCACCATTGTCCGAGTCACTGTTGTCTGAGCAGTCCGTTCGGGAGGCTTTGCTGTCTGGCTCATCAGGACTGCCACTCTGCTTTCTCTTCTTTTTCTTGGTCTAGGTCAGAGAGGAGGAGCCAGGTCAGGATAGATGGCTCCAGGTTCCTTCCTCCACCCACTCAAGAGCCAGAAGGGAAGGCCTCCTCTACTCACCCGGAAGTCAGCTGTGGTCCAGGTCTTCCAGGTCCGTCTCATCTGCTTCATGCCATTGCCAAACCCGAAGCCAAAGCGGGAGCCGCCTGGGAAGGCACCCCCACCACGCATGCCCTGGAACATGCCATACTCCGGGATGATGTTCTGGGAGAAGAGGGAGGGCAGCCGGGAGGCACCAGGCATGCACTGGCCCCGGGCCCCCATGGTGTCTTCCCACATGCGCCCGTAGCCTGAGGCCACTGGCCGGCTACTCCGGGAGTCCCGGGCCCAGCCCTGAGCCCGTGGGCCAAAGGTGTCGCCGCCACGCATGCGAAACTGGTCTCTGTAGGCATCGTACTGGCCCTCGTAGGCCATTTCCATCTCAGGGTCAAGTTCGCCATAATCGTAGCCCGACCGGTAAAGGTCACGCTCACTCAGGACAGCCCTCGAGTCACAGGCCTCGTAGGAATCATATCTGCAGAGGCAGGTGGCAAGCATCAGGGAGGGCTTCAGGGCCTGTTGCCTTTGCCACCCCCCAAACCTCCCTCCAGCACCTACCCACCCTGCTGGAGAGGCTCATTGTTCAGAAATGCCAGGTAAAAGGCCTCTCAGGAGCAGAGTTCTAGAAACAGGAAAGGTCCCTCAGCTGGTATCCTCAAGCCTGCATGTGGACACTCACCAGTCTGGGGACCCCAAGGACTGATGACAGGAGGAGGGTCTCAGGGACAGAGACACGGATAGCCCTTAACCCTTTGGAAGCACACGCACATGTCTGTGGTAGCCACACCACCAAGGCTGCTCCTTGGGAGGAACAAGCCGAACATCCCAACATCCTCCAGCACATTAACTGTCTGTCCAATGGGCTGATAATGCCAATAAGAAACCTGTGCTGATCTCATCCCACATGACTGGGGGAACCCCAAAAAACCTCCAAAGCCCCTTACCACCCAAAAGGAGAAGGGATACAAGATGAAAAGTGTTTCCCAGGAAAAACAATTAGCTTGCCTAAGGACTAGAAAAAAAAGTGCTCTATTACATCAACCTGGAGCCTGGGACAGGGGTGGGGATGGGGGCAGTTAGGGCACTGACTCTACACAGCAATAGGCCAAACCTTCCACAGGAGTTGACAAGGCACTGCAGAGAGCCATTCTAACTCTGGCTGCAACCAAAGCCCCACAGGCCCAGACCCCCTCACTCCCACCCCCACCCCCACCCCCGGTCTCCCAAGCACAGGAAGTATTCAGTGCTACACAGCCTCAGCTCCAAGTTACCATGGCTACTGAGGGCAGGGGGTGTGCATGGGTTCCTCCCACATTTTGACTTGTTACAAAGCCCATGCAAGCAAGTCCCTCTGCCTCCCAGTGGCTCTGGAGTTCTCACTTGACCCACCAGTGCCCAGCAAGGCCCCTACTTTCTTTCTGCTCTCCCCCATCTGTCAGCTGGAGCCATTAGGCTGCTCCATCCACCTTATACTAAAAATATATGTGTGCCCTCCTCACTGAAGCCTCTTGGTAGGGCCCAAGAACTCCTGGACTAGCACAGCTCAGACAGTAACAAGTACCCATAGCACGATGCTGTGGAGGAGGGCAAGTCTGAGTGTCTTGCCCAGTTCCACCAGTTATTCCTGGGCACTTTTGAGCAATGGTGTGACCTGCTGTGCCTGATGTTCCCCACCTGCATAATGAGGACAGGGACAGTTCTTTGTAGGCCGCTTCCGAGGCTCAACAGGTGCACATCTGTCAGGTACTGAAAAGTGGCCAGGAAGTGTCCATCTGCCCTGTTCTTTATGTGGGGATGGCCCAGTCTACTGTGGTGAACCCCAAAGGCTCATTTAACTTCATTCTCCATCCCATCTGTCCTGCCCCGACAGCGGGTAGGATGCAGTCTTGCCGAACTTCAAATGGTTGTCTCTAAAAGGAAGGGCCACTTAACACTGCTCCTAAGAGCCATTTGAAGGGTACAAAGTTGTTCTTTCCCCTACAAGCTGGGGAGAGATTGGCCACAAGCCGGCAGGGGAGGGAGTAGGTAGGGGAGCAAAGCCAGATATGGTCAACGCACTGGACCCCAGCAGGAAGCCCCAGGAACAGAGTAAGGAGGGAGGAAACAGACATCGAGGCAGTTGCAAGGGAGAAGCCAGCAGGCAGCAGACAGGGGTGCGCCTGCAGAGCCTCAGCCCCTAAGCAGGCACCTACTCACCTTTCTCCACCTGAGCTGTACACGCCTCCTTGTGTCATGTCTGTCTCCAAGTGAGGCACCATATCTAAGCGCTGGTTAATTCTGGACAAAACGGAATCAGCACTGGTGCTACCCACAGCACTAGGGTTTGCATTTGTGTCAGAGCTAGGCATTTCCCAAGAGTTTGAAGTGGCCATACCGTACCCATAGTTGGTGGTGTTATCCTGGCCATAGCCATAGCCATAACCATAGTTATCGTAGCCTGTAACAAAGGAGATAGATAGAGATGGCTTGGGGGTGGTGAAAGGTGGGGACAGGGAAAAGAGAGGCACAGACAGAAACAAGCACATTTTCTGATGCAGTGACAATCTGGGGACACTAGTCACCCAAGGAGTCCTTCTGTTAAGGAGCAGCCAGCTCAGAGCCCCCAAAGGCACCCACCCCACCCAGCAGAAACATACAACCAGTTCAATCCCAAGGGAGAAGACAGCAATCAAGAAAATGATACTTGCCTCTGTTTGTCCCAGAGTTCCAAGTTCCATATCCTACAAAGAGCAAAAGGATAATTACATCTTACAATATAATGAGAGTTTTATTCAGAACAAACAAAGATAATACTTCCAGTATCTGACTGGATGCAAGAGACTGAACCTGCCATTAACTGAGGAGTCTGGAGCTTGACAGAACCACATAAATGATCCAGGCCACTCGCTGCCCTGGTACTCCACCTTCTGTGGGTCTGACCATCTGCTATTCAAGGAGTCTCCCTTTCAAAACACTCTCAGCTAAGGAATTTGGCTCCTATACTCCCTTAAGGAGCCAAAATGAGAAAGTTATACCACTCCTGGCTAAGCACCAATTAGAGGAGAGTGGTTCCAGTGCCTCACACAGATTCTGCTGTATAAGAAGCTCTGCACCGAGTCCACATCCACTGAAGTCATGTCATTCAAATTGCACAACAAAGCCAATGGAGTAGGGAAACTTACCTCCCTAATCCTTCAAATGTCTGCTAACAGGAAGGGCCACTGAGCCCCTAAATTGTGTGAGCGTGTTGTGCTGGAACACATCAGCCAAGGGAAGGACAAGACACAACTTCAATCTGGATTATAAACTAAATATTCTCTGGAGTTTATCATAGTGCATGAGAAAAATTCATTCCTTCTGGAACATAAAGCCACTTAGAACTGACAAAGTACGAAGCAGACATATTTCCTACCCACGGGAATCCATGAGAACAGACAACCCAACTTCCATTGCCCAGAGTCATCTCCTATTTCTGGTTCTCTCTGTCCTGCAGACAAGTCAAGCTCATTTCAGGGCAGGACCAAAGTTCAGTGAGATGGCAGCATGATAAATGGCAGAATCCTGCCATAGCAGAGCAAGAACACACACACTGAAAAGATGAACTAGGGGAAATGAGGGTCAGGTCGAAGTCCTCCTCAATACAGTGCAAAAACAGGATGTGGAGGCATCAAAAACCAGGGAGGGACTTTAGATAATCACTAAGTTTAATGAATGTGAGCATTAAAAAGCTTACAAATAAAAATCCTCTTCATCTGAGAAAACCAAAGGAGAGGCTTCTCATGCATTCGTTTATTCAACATCTATCATCCTGAGCACACAGAGCAGACTGGCAGATGTGGGCACTGTTCAGGCCCGGGGCACTGCATGTTAAAGGAGTGAGACACTGCTAACTAGTAAGAAATAATGGGCAGCTGGGAGTGGGAAATCATAAAAAAAAGTGGCAGGTAAGAAGAAAGGCTGGCAGAGGCACACAAGGAATAACCCCTGGAAGCTACAAGAGTCTGACCATGTAGCTGTTTGCACCAGGGACAGTGACACTTATGTGAAGGATCTGTATGTTGGAAACTACAAAACACTAATGAAAGAAATCTAAGACTTAAATAAATGGAGTATTAAGGATCAGAAAATTTAATATTGTTAAGATGTTAATTCTCCCAAACTAATACATAGATTCAAGACCATCCACTCAAAATCTCATCAGATATTTTTATAAAAATGGACAAACTGACCCTAAAATATATATGCAAAAAGCAAAGGAAATAAAATATCCAAGTCAATTCTGGAAAAACAAGACATACTATACAGTAAACAAGACAGTTTGGTATTGGAGGAAATTTAGACATACAAATCAACGGAGCAGAATTAGACTCCAGTTACAGACCCACAGCTATATGTTCAATTGATTTTCAACAAAAATAAAAAACAATCTTCAGCTATACTGCACACCTTGTAGAAATATTAGTTCAAAATGGATCACAAAATAAATGGAAAACATAAAATTATGGGAGGCTACTCAAGGCTGAACAGACTGCTAGCAGAAGTGGGTCTCTGGAGGCTTTTAGTCTTTGCCTGATCTAATTAGTCAGAAACAACATTTGACACTGTCCTGCACTAGAGACTGGGAGGCATAGCAAGCAGATCTACCTAATATATAGTCACAAACCCAAATAGGCAGACAAAAGGGAGACAAAAATACAATTCCCGAATGAAAGAATAAGAGAATTCTCCAGAAGAGCTAAGTGAAATGGATAAATTTATCAGACACAGAGTTCAGAATAATGATGGCCAAGATGTTCAACGCATGAGAAAATACATAGCAACTATGAAGAATGACATAGCACTAATAAAGAACACAGTGGAAGGAATACACCGCAGATTAGGGGAAGCTGAAGAACAGAGCAGTAAATTAGAAAACAGGGTTGAAAAAAAATCTATCTGAGAACCTAAACAAAAAACAATAAAAAGCCAGGACAGTTTAAGAGAACTGTGGGACAACATGAAATGTAACAAAGTTCTCATAATATGTGTGCCAGAAGAAGAAGAAAGTGAGCAAGTGATAGTGAATGTGTTTGAAGAAATTATGGCAGAACACTTCCCTAGCAAAAGTCACATAAGTCTAGGAGGTACAGAGAATACCACGCAAGAAGAACCCACACAGGCCCATGCCCAGACACATAGTAATTAAAATGACAAAAATTAAAGACAAAAAAGGAAAAAAAAATCTTAAAAGGCAGCAAAAGAAAAGCAACTTATTACCTACGAAGGTGATTTCTCATCAGAAACTCTACAGGCCAGAAGGGATGGCATGAAATACTCAACATAATGAAAAGCAAGGATCTGAAACCAAGGTTACAATATCCAGCAAGGCTATCATTCAAAATAGGTAGGTAAAATAAAGAGCTTCCCAGACAAAAAAAAAAAAAAAAAGGCTAGAGGAGTTACTTTTGCAATGCACAAAAGTAGCACTGCAAGAAATGCTAAAGGGCCCAGCCAGCATGGTTCAGTGGTTGAGCATTGAACTATGAGCCAAGAGGTCAGAGTTCAATTCCCAGTCAGGACACAAGCCCAAGTTGCAGGCTTAATCTGCAGTAGAAGGCGTGCAGGAGGCAGCCAATCCATGATTCTCTATCATCATTGATGTTTCTATTTTTCTCTCCCTCTCCCTTCCTCTCTGAAATCAATAAAAAAAATATTTTAAAAAAAACACCACAAACTTTGCTTCTAAAAAAAAAATGCTAACAATAAATTTCAATTATTCTAATGCTTTAATAAATGTGGTGCGTGTGCATTAAAAAGAGAGAGAGAGAGAAATGCTAACAGGACTGCTGTAATGAGAAGAAGAAATAAAAAAAAACAACAACATAGGCATACAGAATTAAAATAGCAATAAATAAGTACCTATCTATAATAAAAGCATAATATGCTAATTAGACTGGAAGAAGCTGGTGCTGTGAGGGAAGCCTGGGTCCCAGGTGCCAGAGGGAGGCCAGGTTTTGGGTTCAATCCCCGGTCAGGGTACATACGGGATATAATCACTGATGTTCTCTCTCACAACAATGTTTATGTCTCTCTCTCCCCTCCCTAAAATAAAAACATATTTTATAAAAGAAAAAACTTAGAAGGAAATATTTGTAACATTGGGTTAGGCATAAATTTCTTAGATACCATAAATTCTTTGTGATTCTAAAATCACAATCTATTAAAGACTGATAAATTGGACTTCATCAAAATGAAGAACTTGTATTCTTCAAAAAACACTGACAGGAGGCCAAAACCGGTTTGGCTCAGTGGACAGAGTGTCGGCTTGCGGACCGAAGTGTCCCAAGTTCGATTCCGGTCAAGGGCATGTACCTTGGTTGCGGGCACATCCCCAGTGGGGGGGTGTACAAGAGGCAGCTGATCGATGATTCTCTCTCATCGATGTTTCTAACTCTCTATCCCTCTCTCATCCTCTCTGTAAAAAATCAATAAAATATATTAAAAAAAAACAAAAACAAAAAAAAAACACTGACAGGAGAATAAAGAGACAAGCCACAGTTTTGGAGAAAATATTTGCAAGTGGCACATCTTATAAAATGCTTATACCCAGAATATGTAAACCAGAGAGAAAACAATTAAAAAATATGTGCGATTTGGTAAATATGTTTGGATAAAAGGAGTGAGGCAAGGAGGGCAGGAGAGAGAAGCCATGCAAACCAAGTTCTTCCTCATTTATGAAATACATGATAACTCCTTACTCAATTTCGAAACATTTTAAGTCTCTCTCTCCTACAGGAACTAGCTGCTAATACTTCAGGTAGCTTACTGATGTCCATTTACTCAGTGACTCCTGAGGGAATGTCACCATGTAGGCTCAGTTTTTCCCCAGACCTTAGTAGTAAAACAAACTACCCATCTCAGCAACCAAGACTTCATCCTTATTAATTCCAAAGAGGGTTCTTGCTCAGAGAACTCCATATGGAAAGACCAGCTTTATCCGAGGTACAAATGCCGAAGCATGCTGACAGAATATCCATGGACCCTGTTGGCTGACTACTTCTGAATTGTTTAGTGTGTCTGTCCACATTTGAGAAATCAATCAGAGATATTTTCCCTCAACCATACATGTGAGGTACTGCCTGGCTTGAAATGGCCTGAATCACCAAGTTCAGACAGGCAGCCTCTCTACACTACGTGGGGGCTCAGTTAATGGCTTGGTTTCTGTTCAATCCAATCCTTTTGACTTTAATTAGCCATTTTCCTTCCCAGACCCTCAAGAAGATTTTCTGAAGCCAGAGGTTTGTCACAGACTTCTAACAAAAAGTTAAAGGGTCAAAGGAACCAATAATTTCTAGCCCCAAGATTTCCAACTTGTTCAATAACACAGACATCTCTCCCATAATTGCCTCCAAGGGGGGAGTGCCAGTTACTCTAACACGCCACCACACCATTTTATAAAAGTTTGGATTTAGAAAAGCAAGACAGGGAGACATCAAGGTCAAAGGCAACTAACAAGACACCAGACTAGACTGTTCTGGTACTAGGAGAAGGCAGAGCACTCACCCTCTGGTTCCCAGGGGCCCTCACTTACCATAATCACAGGTGGGCTGAACGCTGGTGGTGTCTGAGAAAGTTGACTGCAAAGTGGTTTCAGATCCCTGGACAAAGCCTAAACATATGCACAGCACGGTTAATTTCCCCAAACAAGCCATCTGCCAATGACCTAAAACTACCACTTAGTATTGACTGGTAGGTCCGACCCTCATTGGAAAGCGAAAAATGTAGCTTCTGAACACTTTAATTTTACCCCAGAACATATTAACCAATGGAAAGGCAGGCTATGTTTAACTTGCTAAACCAGAAGAATTGGATAAAAATTTTCAAATACTTTAAACCAGTAACTCAAATGAGTACCCAAATTACCATTCAGCTAAATGAGAAAAATACTTGAATCAAACATCTAACCACTGCCCTGGCTGGTTTGGCTCACCTGGAAAGAACATTAGCCTGTGGACTGAAGGGTCCCAGGTTCGATTCCAGCCAAGGGCACATACCTAGGTTGAGGGCTCGATCCCCAGTGGGGGGTGGGGGGGCATGCAGGAGGCAGCTGATCAATGATTCTCTCTCATTATTGATGTTTCTATCTCTCCTTCTCCCTTCCTCTCTGAAATCAACAAAGAAATATATTTTTAAAAAGAAACAAACAAACAAAAAAATCTAACCACTGATTATTGCAGGTGAAACACCTTCAATTCAAATAGGGACAGTTATTTTTGAACAACATTTAGACAAATAATACCCCTCTCCTTCCCCCAAATCTAAAACCAAAACTGTTTTGTATTTTTAGTTTTCTAATAAAAATGTACATGTTACAATTACCTCTTAAATGTAATTACTTGGGTTATAGTGTGTTTACATGGAACAAATATTACATACAATATACATATTATTTCCTATTTTCTCAACTCTCAAATTATTTCACACCTTAAAATAAATTAGTATCAACCAAGGAAAACTTGAATCTCTACCAGAAATACTACTCTTAAATGCTTATTGTAACAGACTATGATGAGTCCTAATACTATCTTTAAAACCAGGTTGAAAAGATGTTTTAATGATTTACCCATAGCACTGAAATCATGACAGATACCATAAGAGGCAACATTTGCCTACTCCCATCAGAGCCAACTCATGACCTAAAAATAAAACCAGCACCTCCAATAAAAAAGCATACATTTAGTGCCCTTCTGGGGTGAGCATTCACATATTGGTTGATGGTTTCTCTAGTTCATCTCTTAAAGACCCCAGCAACAAAGATAACAGCAACAGCAGCAAGTATTTTCCCCTAAGGGTGCTAAAAGCTTTCCCTGCTTTATTTCATTTTGTCCTCCCCAGAGCCAACAAAGGGGACAGGCCAAGATCCCTTACCCTGCAATCCCACAATCCAAAAAGGTCTGCAAACCAAGTATTCTCCTCAAATGGGGTACAACACTCACTTGGGGACAAAAATGACCTGTGAGGGCAGTTATGGTCTTTCTTTATCCCACTTGGTTCAGAAATAATGCATTTAATTACTGGGTGTCCACATCCTGGTGGAGGTTGTGGAATGTCCTCTCAAGCTAGAATTTTGCAAAAATGACTGAATATGACTTCTGAGACTTCCGTCTTGTTCTCCCTTTGATCATTCACCCAAGGGAAAACTAGTCACCATGTTGTGGGGACCCTTTAGTAGGACTGAGGAGAGGTCCACCTGGTGAGGAACCAACAGCCAGCATCAACCTAACCAGCCATGAGAGTTTAAGTTGCCCTGGAGGTGAGTCCTTCAGCACCAGTCAGCCTTGAGATGACTACAGTCCAGACGACCATAAAAAATGTAACCTCATGAGAGATCCCAAGCCAGAACCATCCAGCTAAACTATCTGTGTATTCCTCACACACACTAACTGTGAGATAATAAAGGTTCCTATAAAAAAATGTGGTGTCGCTGAAACCGGTTTGGCTCAGTGGATAGAGCATCAGCCTGTGGACTGAAAGGTCCTGGGTTGGATTCCGGTCAAGGGCATGTACCTTGGTTGCAGGCACATCCCGGGTAGGGGGTGTGCAAGAGGCAGCTGATGGATGATTCTCTCTCACTGATATTTCTAACTCTCTATCCCTCTCTGTAAAAAATCAATAAAATATATTTTAAAAAAAACAACAACAAAAAAACAAAAATGTGGTATCATTTAAGACCCGATGCTGGATTTTCTACCTGATGTTTCCATTACTTTCATCTTTCCTCTCAGTGCCAGAGATGAAGACTCCTTTCCCAAGTACACATAAACTAAGTTCAAAAGCTGGACAAGTTATCAGAAAGATAAATTATTTTAATCACATTCTATAAGTAAGAGGGGTAACATTTGCTTAGGCCTCCAGAACTTCTCCTTAAGGGCAAAATAGTTGTCTGAGATAGGATTAAAATGCTTTTGACTTTAGTGGTCAGCTTTTTAAAGGTGAAAAACATAAAACTATTGTGGTTTTCAGCTGATCAAGACCAAGGAAAAACTAATAATCACGTCATTAGCTTCACTAGCTCAGTACCCACTCCAACACAGAATTAGAGCCCAGAAGATCTGGAGTTAAAATTCAGGTGTGGCCATTAGTGACCTCTCCAATGCAGTATCCTTGTCTACAAATGTAAATGCTCCATTTTTAAGTTCCCCACAGCACCTAATCACCCATTTTCTGGTTTCTTCAGCAGTCTTGCCCCTAACCACCACAGAACTGTCTTCCAGGTCACACTAAAATTTGATGGAAAAGATTACATCTAAATTACAGAGAAGCCAGTAACAACCTTACTGATTTTCCTCCTGAGCCAGGTAAGCTACAGAAATGCTAGGACAGCCGAAACAGGTTTGGCTCAGTGGATAGAGCGTCAGCCTGCGGACTGACAGGTCTGAGGTTCGATTCCGGTCAAGGGCATGTACCTTGGTTGCAGGCACATCCTCAGTAGGGGGTGTGCAAGAGGCAGCTGATCGCTGATTCTCTCTCATCGATGTTTCTAACTCTCTGTCCCTCTCTCTTCCTCTCTGTAAAAAAAATCAATAAAAATATATTTATTTATTTATTTTTCCAATTTTTTTATTAAGGTATTATATGTGTACATATCTTACCATTGCTCCCCCCCCAACCTCCCATTCATGCCCTCCCTTCCCAGAGTTCTGTGTTCGTTGGTTGTACTTATATGCATGCATACCAGTCCTTCGGTTGTTCTCTTATCTCCCCCCAGGTCTCCTTTCCCTCCCCGCTGTCATTTGACAATCTGCTTGTTTTATGGTGACTATCTCAGGACCACACGAATAGAGTCCGCTCCTCCTCTGGTTCTCACCGCCCTTCCCCCCATGTCCCACTGCTTCCCCTGGGACACACAGCTCTCCTGGGGCACACGGCCCCCTGGGACAAAAAAAAAAAAAAAAAAAAAAAAAGAAAGAAAGAAAGAAATGCTAGGACAGGGTTGCCCAATCCTGGCATCACTGATTTCCAAACTAGATAATGCTCTGTGGTGGGGGCCCATCTTGTGTACTGCACAATGTTAAGTAGCAGCATTCCTGGTCTCTTTACACTGGATGACAGCAGCACCCCCTTCCACCAGACCAGACAACCAAAAGTATCTCCAGATATTGCCAAATGTCCCGGGGGGAGGAGGGGGGGTAGAATCAGCCCTGGTTGAAAACCACTGGGCCAACGGATGACTGCTTGGGGTTCTTGCCAAACTCTTGACCTGGGTGCCAGAGGAGGGAGGCCTTGGCAACACCTCCTTGCCAGGCCAACATAAAGCAGCCTACAGAGGAGCCCCAGAGGCTCAGGTTCCATTCTTAGTCCCCAACATTCCACAGGAGAATGCTGGTTACCAGGCAACCACACATGCTCAGCCTAATACCCCCCTCAAAGGAGGAGGCCTAGTCCATTGCTCCTGGTTGAGCAGCCTCAGTGATTACTACCAAGACAAACCCAGCTGTCCAATTCATCCACAGATGATTTACAATTGCCATGCAAGCATATCACAGCCAACCCCCCCCCCCCCCCCCCCCCCGCCCATCTCATCATCCACCCTCCCTTTAGCTCAAGCCCTACTGGCCTCCCTGGCAGAACTTCTAAGGAGCCAAGCAGCGACTAGCCCCTGGGTCGGATATTCTTAATTCCCTTACTCTATTCTGGCTTCTGCTCAAATGCCACCTCTTTAGCTGTCTCCAACCACCCCACGTAAATAGAACAACTCCCTCCGCGTGCTGACCAGCCCCGAATACAGCCCATATTCATTTGTTTGCTTGTTGTGGTCTGCCCCGCCCGATAACTGCTGGAGGAATTCTTGCCGGATTCCAGTTGCCTATTCAGCACCTGACACGATGAATCTGACAGATGGCGAATGAATTACCATGGAAACGAGCCATTCCAGGCAAGGCTCAAGCTCAGGCCTCAGGACCCAAGGTACCCTGCTCAGTCCAAACATCTACGGCTCGCCCCGGGGCCTGGAGCCTCTCCCAGCCCGGGGCTGTTAAAGGGCAGGAGGAGCTGCGACATCTTTCAGGGACACTGAGCGTGGGGGGTTGGGGGGCCGGTGAGGCAATGGCGATGGCAGCCGAGCCCGCTGACGGGTCAGAAGAGCCGAAGCCTGGGGAAGGGCGACCTGAGGCTGCGAGGTGCGAAAAGTCCAGGCTAGTGGCGGAGGTGGTGGGAGAAAAGGCCTCGGGCTCCGAGGCCGGAGCCCGCGGGCAGACACAGGCGACAGAAGACAAAATCTCGGGCGACCGAGAGCCAGAGCGCGAAGGTGCAAGCACAGAGCCCCGAGGAGCCGAAGCTTGAGGGGCGCGAACCTGAGAGGACCCGTCCGCGGCGCCATTTTGTGGCCGCAGAGAGAGCAGTATCCCGGCCCTGGGGGAGACGCGGTCCAGCCTGGAGCGGCCTTGGCACGTCCTCGTCCCTACCCACCCACCCGGGCCTTACTCTGACCCGCCCGCTCACCTATGTAGCTCATGGCAGCGGCGTACACTGCGCCTGAGAACGCCGCCAGATGCCCCGCACGTCAGACGCGGAGATTGCCGTGACAATCCCCCGGGCTCTTTCTACCTATGACGGAGCCCCGCCTCCCGACCGCATTGGTTCACGCCCAGCTCTGACTTCACGTCTATTAGGCCACAAAGCTGTCTCTCTCAGGATAGCCCCATGCTAATGGCTGAAGCTGTTGCCAATCTCACGAGAGCCCCGCCCTACTCCCGCCTTTCGTTATTTCAAGCCTGCGGCGATTGGTCAAAAATAACCTGTGGCGTTCGAAAGGGCGGAGCTATGTACTACGGAAAGACCGGAGGCTCAAGTGCGGCCGGGTGGGTGGAGGTTCGGTGACCTGGAGGCCCGCCAGAGGGAGCTGGGTCTACAGCGAAGGGCACCGCTGGAATTGAGGCTCTCCCACCGGGGTGCGGTGCCAACGTGGACTGTTTCTAACATCTCTGGCCTTTAGCTCCAAAATGAGCGTGGTAAAGCCATATTGGAATGAAAATTACAACTAAGCGCCAAACAAGATGCTGGGCACAGGTTCAAACATGTGAGGTAATATATATAAATCACTCCAGTGCTGGTTGTACTAATTGTTACGTTTTGTTATCAATGGTTACATAAAAATAACATATTTATATAGCATGTTTGTTATATGTGTAATAAATGTTTGTAATTATCTGGGATTCACACCTGCAAAGACCTTGTTTTTTTGAATTCTCATTTAAAGGACACGAAAACAGAGACTTGGAATTCATGACTTGCTCAAAGTCCTTGATGCTTAAGTGTTAAACCTGGAATGTCCCACTAAAATCTTCTTGGTCCTTCTGGACTTCAGAGATCGCTGGAACCCAGTGTCATAATTTCTAAGACATCTGGCAGAGCTGCAGACACTTAAAATGGTACTTGTTTGTGAAAATTCATCAAGCTACACAATTGACTTATACACTTTTCTGTCATAATTCAGATGGGGATACGGGGGTGAAGAGTTTATAACTGAAGAGATTGATCATGAGTTAATAATTGATGAGTAGATGCGGGCTCACTGTAGGGTTGGAATTCTCCAGAAAATTTTAGTGAAACAACTCCTCACACACATACACAAATGGGGCTTCTGCAGAACTTGCTGTCATGGGGGGCAACAAATTCCTTATGTAAAGCATGTAAAGCTCTGGTCAATGTGCATTCCAGGTTTGGGACTTGGCTTATTTGTGTCACCCTCAGGGATACCTGCCTGCCTGTCCTCCAAAGCAGTGCTCTGGACACTTCTCCTTCATAGCACCTACCACAGCCATCATTTCATCCTCACGTGATTTTGTTAATAAATTCAACCCTCTACCTCAGAGTGAGTCAGTGACTTAAGGGATGTGCTCAGATGTTTTAGGAAAAAATCCTTGTGGTAAGTACTATATGTGACCCATTCAAGGACTCACACAGCTATCACTACACAATTGTGGGTGAGAAAGGTCATCCCATATTACTTTGTGAATTCTCCCATCATTCGAACTTTTTTTATATTCAACTTGTGTCACTTTTATACTTTTTAAACTAATTTGTAAAAAAAAATGAAAAAATTGCCTTTAGGTGAGCTCTCAGCCAAGAGATATCCTCCTCCCTGTTTTCAAAGCCTCAGATACACCCACCCCACAGCTCGGGATACACAGCAGTGGTGGCAACCTTCCTCCACCAGGAAAGACGTGTGTCCTGACCTCCCACAAGCAGAAAAGTCAGGCATGAAGGACAAGACCACTCCTGTGGGTATGTTGTCATAGCTTCTTTGCCCCTTTCCCAGGTACACGGTGGGGGCTGGGGTAAAAAGGGTTGGGGGCTGAAGAGGCTTCTTCTGTTTATACCCCATGAGGTCATTTCCCACTTTCCAGCCCTTGGCCATGAGTGAAAACGATGAGCTGAAAAACCACATGCAATAAACAAGAAGGAGCAGCCAACAAAATCTCTTAAAATCTCAGAAATGTTCAATAAACATTTGCAGAGTGAGAAAATAAATAACATTGCAGAGGAGCCAACAGCTCGCTTTCTCCTTGTTACTGGGGTTCAGGGTGCGTGTATCTCCCGACAGGTCACATGTCTTGAAGGCAGGCACGTCCCAGCTCTCTAAGAGGTCCTGACAGCTGTGCACTTCTCCCTCCCCCAGGGTCTCCCACACCCGATGGTCAGCTCCTGTCTCCAAGAGCCCTTGGGCCTCAATTACTTCTCCATCCTGGCTCCCTTCCTGGACCAGCTGCCCAAAGCCCTGTTTCCTCTCCTCTGCACATAGGAGCCACGTCACCAGCTGGCCAGAGTCCACACTGGCCATGTCATTGAGGGCCAACAAGCTGGGAACTTGAGCTCATCCCCAGCTGGGCCTGGTTGGTTTGGTGGCCAAAGGGAAAACCCAGGACCTCCTGAGACTCTGGGTGGAGGCGGCTTGATCCCAGCCCCAGGTGCCAGCTGATGCCAGCCTGTCCACTTGACAGAAAAACACACGCTGGCCACCTGCCCCGGGGTATTTCCAGAAGAGAAATTTAATCTAATTTACATACTTCTAGTTACATTGATAACCAAAATGTGGCCACTGAAAAAAGTTAAAAGATTGATCAGCTCCCAGTTTCTAGCTGGCCCAGGATCGCAAAATAAAAAGATCCACGTTCCTTATTCTCTACACAAAATGCGTTTTTAAAAAAGTGAAAGGTCTAGGGAGCTGTACATAGACAGGAACAGTGAAAAGAGGGAGGGGATAGGAGTGGGGAGAAGAGTCCCACCCCACCCCTTCCAGGGCCCAGAGCCCCCAGAGGTTCTGGGGGGCCTGGACATGGCAGGAGGCAGCTGTCAGCTCTGAGCTCTTCCCAGCTGGGAAGGCCCCTCTGGGGGAGGGGGGCGGCCAACAAGGATTTCCGTGGCATTGTGGGCTCAGTGGGGGCTCCCGGGCCTCAGTGGGCCCGCAGAGGGAGCGTACCTTCCCCTGAGCAAGCACCGTGGCGTGATGTGTTCGTTTGACTCGGGAACTGGGGGGCTGGGTCAGATCCCGGGTCTCACGAAGCGTGTGTGTGTGTGTGTGTGTGTGTGTGTGTGTGTGTGTGTTAGCATATGCATGTGTGAGAGGATATTCACGGGGAAAGAGGGAACCAGGACAGGGGGTCTTTGGAGTCCTTGTAAATGGCCACAGATGGCAAAGCCCCACCTGGCTGCTAGGCGTGGTGGAGTGCTGGCCTTCCTCCCATGACCAGATCACCTGCTGCCAGGGACCTGGCCACTGCCCTGGCTGGATTGGGTAGGTGTGGCCTGAAGGAACACACCCTGGGTTTGGCCCCAGAGTCCTTGAGCTGGGGGAGGGGCGCCCTGGCTGTAGTGTGCCCGGCCCCCAAGGGTGCCGGTTTGAGGTTTTGGCTTGCTCCTTTGGGAACGGAAAAGAAAGGAGGAGAGAGAGAGGAGGAGACCAAGGAGGAGTAGGAGACAGAGGTGGCACGAGAGAGATCTGGAATGCTTTTGTGTTAGGGTGCCTCGGCCGCCGCTGTCTGTGCTGGAGGGGCCTGGGGCTCCTCAGGCGGGGGGTCTGCTTTGGAGAAATTCATCTCCAGGATGTGCCGCTGTAAGTGCCGCACCCACTCCTCCTGGATGGAGAGGGGTCCCTGGAATTCCACCTCACAGAACCTGTGTGGGGGACAGAGAGAGGGAGGAGAGGCCAGTGCCCTGGCTATACCCTGAGCGTCCAACAAACCTGATGGTGCTCAGTGTGGACAGAACCAGACCAGACGCCAGACGTTCCCCGATGGACAGCTATCTACCCATCATGGGGTACTGGCCAGGTCCCCCGGAGCCCCATTTCTATGCTCAGGGCAGTCTGCTGGCTCAGATGCTGGGTATGGGTCACCTGGCTTTCCGAGCACTTCCACCATGTGACTATAGGCATGTGCCCTGATTGGAGAGAGCAGAGAAACAGATCCTGCCTTGCCAAGCTCAGGAGAGAAGGATAAAGCTAGGGAAGAGAGGGCCAGACACTGACAAGTACCTACCCTGCTCATGCACCCTTCCCAGCCCTAAGGAAGGTCTCAGCACGTGGGCTCCAAACTCAATCTAGTGGCTGGAGAGACGTAGGTCTGAATCATATTTCTCACTTGGCCTCTGTGGCCCAAGGAGGCCCTCTCACATCCCAGACTCCCAGTTTCCTGGCCTCTGACACTCACTAGACTTCAATATTAATAAACTAAGGCCTATTTTTTTTCTTAATCAGGAAGACACTTTTTGAGAGTTTACTGTGTTCTAGGCACAGTCTGAGTCCTTTATAAACATTCAACTCTTTTAATCCTCATAACAAATCAATCAGGTAGGTCTGCTATTAATCCCATTGTATAGGTGGGAATATTGAGGCATGGAGCAGAAAGTCCTCGCCCAAGGTCCCTAAGCTGCTAGGTGTCAGGGTCCCAGCCTCATGCTCTGAGGTATCTCTGTCCGGAGGAGCCTTCAGCCTGGACCCAGCCTTTCCCAGGGAATTGTTGAGGTTCCCTTTCCCAACCCTGAGTAGCCCCTGTCCTGTTTAGAGGCTCTGGATGGCCAAACCCCAGGCAGGCAGCCTCCCACCTCCCCTCCCTCTCCCTCTCCCTCTCCCAGGGGCCTCATACCTGCACTTGAGGGTATAGATGTTGCCGACGAACTTAACCAGTGATGTCTGGGGGGGACGAGGCACCAAGGAGGGGACTGGCCGGACCCGGGGTGGGGGTTGCCGCACTTCCTCCAGCTTCTGCTGCAGGTCATTGGCCTCCTCACCCCCCCTGGCCGCAGAGGTATCTGCAGGGCGGGCTTGTCGGCGCTCAAATTCTGAAGAGGGGGGAGGAGAGGGATGGGAAATAAGCTGGAGGGTGAGGACCCTGGAGAGGTTCCTCCTTCAGCAAGTGATGGGCGATTACTGTGGGATTTGTAAGACGGGCAGCTGGCGCCTGGATGCTGCCTGGCCCCGGTGACAGGTGGGATGGTGGATGGACAAATGAATGGGTAAGCAAGTGAGGAAGTGACTCCAAGACAGATGCACAGCAGAAAACCTGGGGGGAAAGTGGATGCACCCTGCTGGTGTCCATTGCCCTCACGACCCTCTGCCCCCAACACTCACTGTTGATGTTCTGCCGCTGGTGCTCCTCGGCTTTCACAGTGCCCGGTGGGCTGGCTGCCAGAGGCCGCTCACCACTGTCGGCTGCCCGGCCAGCCTCTGGCCCTGGCTCACCCCCAGCACTGCGGCCCACCATGGACAGGCCCCCAGGTGCCAGCCCCAGGTGTGGCCGCTTGTCGCCCTCACGGCCGTGGCCAGCGTTTCGGAACTTCTTGGTGAAGGGGCGGCCACCCTGGATGTAGCTGCGGTAGGCGCCCACCTTCTGGGGCCGGTGCTTGATCCACTCGCTCAGCGTCTCAATGGGTGAGCCATTCACGCACCACTCAGTCACACCGAACTGCCGCAGGTGCGCCCGAGCATGGCTGGCCAGGGCCTTGCGGTTTTCGAAGTAAAGGCCACACAGCTCACAGCAGGCCTCGGTGGCTGCAGACAGAGGGGGCGCCGCTGAGCCCCAGAACCAAGGGAGCAAGGGTACCCAGAAGTTGCCGCCCAAGTCGGGAGACAGCCCCGCCTCCCACTGGGGCCTTGACCCCTGTTGGGGGTGGGCATGCGTGTGGCAGTGCCCGGCCATGCAGGCCCTGGCAGATGCCCTCCCAAGACCCTGCCACCCGCTGCTTACAGGAGTGGGAGGTCTTCTCGTGAAGGGTCTTTGCCTTGAAGGGCAGTTCAGTCTGGATGTAGGTCTTGGCCTTGACCTCTGCAGAGAGGAAGCGATCCTCCTGCAGGGGTCGCTTGGCTGCCACTGAGCCCAGGTAGCTGGTGGCTGAGGGCTTGGCACCGGTGATGGGTGCCAGGTTGAGCTCACGGGGTACCTGGGCCAGCCCAGCCCCTGGTTTGCCTGGCCGGCCAGCCATTGGCACCAGCGGCAGGAGGGGCTGTATAGACCCAGGAACCACTGTAGGGGGCCCATCCTCAACCAAGGCAGGGGCCAGGTCTCCAGCTGGGGGCTCCTTCTTGATGAGGCACAGCTTAGACTTCTTCTTAAGGATCTCCCGCAGCGTGTCGATGGGCGAGCCATTGACGGACCACTCAGTCACACCCATCTGTCGCAGGTGGGAGCGTGCGTGGCTGGACAGGCCTTTTCGGTTCTCAAAGAACTCACCGCAGAACTCACAGCGGATGTCACGCACTGGCTCTGCCCGTGATGCTGAATGGGGTTGGGGAAGAGAGGAAAGAGAGAGGTGGCTACTGGCAGGAAGCCTTCAAGCTCAAGGCCAGTGTTAATTGCCCTGCTGACCCGTCCATGCAGTCCCAGACCCGAAGGACCTGCTCCCTCATCTTCCTCCAGGGGCCTTGGTGTACATCTAGTCCTTCTGCTTGTTCTGTCACTTCAAAGTCTAGCTGGCTTCCAGAAGATTCCCTGGGACATGGTGATATGTTAAGGAGCAAGCACTCCTTTGATCCGGGTTTCAGATGCCAGGGTGACTGTGACCCAATGTGATGCTTGGTAAGCAAGTTGCCCGCTGAGCCTGTTTCCTCCTCTGCAAAATGGAGATGAAAACTTCCACCTCCCAGTATTACTGGGATGTGGGATGGCCTAAGGCGGGAGCAGTTGAGAGCATGGGGCACCAAGCAGCATGAAATCACTGCTAAGGCCCAGGGCTGGGCCATCCTCATCTGCTGGGCATGCAGTAAAAGCTCAGCCAATCTAACAGTGCGAGAAAGAAGTAAATGACAGGGGCATTACAACTACTGCACACACAGCTTTTTTAGCCTGACACCATGCTAAACATTTTACATCACTTCTGAAAACCATAGAGTGGGGACCATGCTGATATCTATCCTGCAAAAGAGGAAACTTGCCCAAGGTCATATATTGCTAGACTATGGGGCAGCTGAGAATCTAACCTGAACCTGACCCCCACTTAAGTGTCCATAAATGTCAGGGAGATAGTTTAAACCAACTTCTGGTGGGTTCCTATTTCTGCCCCAGGCAGACATCACTAATTAATCCTTGCAACCAAGGAACATGCCCTTGACTGAAATCAAACCTGGGACCCTTGGTTGGGGGCACATACCCAGTAGGGAGTGTGCAAGAGGCAGCTGATTGATGTTTCTCTCTCATCGATGTTTCTAACTCTCTCCCTCTCCCTTCTTCTCTGTAAAAAAATAAATAAAATAAAACATATATTTTTTTAAAAAAAGAAAAGCAGCAGCAGCTCAGTAGCAGGAGCATACAGCTAGCTCCTTGTCTTCAGAACCTGTGTATCCTCCCTTCCATTTCAACCTGGGCCTTCTGGGTATCCTGCGGGGAGGGGGAGGGTAATCTCCCACCTGACCTGACCTCCCTGCCTTGCCCAGGGTCACACTTACACAGGTTCAGGGGGGCCATGTCTTCCCGTGGCGCCACCCAGGGACCCTCAGACGGGTGTAGCTCCCCATGAAGGGCCCCTGGCAGCATCTCACGCTTGATCTCCACACGCATTTGTTCAGGCTTCAGCTTCTTGGTCAGGGAGGGTGCAGTCAGGCCTGAGAACATCTTTCTGGCCGTGGGAGGAGGAGAAGCAGTTGGTGAGTGGCCCAGGGGACTGCCTGGTGGTGGCAACTTCTTGGCCAGGGGCGAGAGGTGATGGTCTGCAGGGCTGCGGCCTTCCAGCGAGCTGCCAAGACCTCCGCTGCCCACCACCTTGGCCAAGGCTTTTGGACTGGGTCCTGGTGGACTGAGGGGTCCTCCAGGCCGGGACTGAGTCCGCCTCTTGAGGATCTCCCGCAGGGTGTCGATGGGCGAGCCGTTGACATACCACTCAGTCACACCCATCTGCCGCAGGTGGGAGCGCGCGTGGCTGGAAAGACCCTTTCGGTTCTCGAAGAACTCACCACAGAACTCGCAGCGGATATCGCGAGCTGGTTCTGGGCCTGAGGCTGCAGCAGAAGAAAGGGGCAGTCAGAACCATGGTTACCATAAGCATCGCCACCTGCGGGCCTCCTGGTCAGCTGGGCCGCAGCACGCCCACAGGTTGGGGTGGTAGTTGAGGGCAAGTGCAGACCAGGGAGCTGAGTGAGGATTGGGGTGGGGGGCCAGACACCCAGCAGGAGCAAGGGGAAGCTCCAGAGAGCCATGGGCCTTAGGTCCTGGCGGAGAAAAACGGAACCAAGATTCCACAGCTCTGCAGGTCCCAACAAGGGGCAGGAGGGCAGGAAGTGGCAGCCTAAATGCCACGTGCCATCCAGACCAAGGACAACCACGGGCATGTTCCACACCAACAGGCAGCACCCCACCCTTGGCCTTCATTCTCAGGGAAGGTCACATTCATGGAGGTCAAAGGCCAAGAGGGAGGGCATAACAGCCGGCTGCCCACAGTATCTCTGGGCAGACCCGGCCCACTGCCAAAGGCCCCTGTCTACTCCCTGCCCCAGCAAGGAGGGAGTAGGGAGGGGGCTGCGACCCCCCCGGGAGGGGCTCCAGGGCCCGAAGGGAGGATGGGGCAGCTGAAGCGAGAACCTACAGAGGTTGAGAGGAGACGGCTCCACATCAGAGGCCCAGAAAATGCCAGCGGCTGCGGCGGCCGAGAGGTCCTGCTTCCCCCAGGGGCTGGCCATACCCGCAGCCTTCAGCTTGGCCTTCTTGGCCGGCGGTGGGGGGGGGAGCAAGGAGAGGGCCGTGGAGGTGGGAGGAGGCCGCCCCAGCTGGGCCAGCACGCTGCGCCCGGGTGGGAGGCGATTCTGGATGCCGACCCTCCTGATGAGCCCGTGGAGCACGTCTATGGGGGATCCCTTGGCATCCGGGTCGCTGACGCCCAGGTGGCGCAGGTGGGCGCGGGCGTGGCTGGACAGGCCCTTGCGGGTCTCAAACCAGGCACCGCACAGCTGGCAGTCCAGCTCTCTGCCCCCGTCACTATCTAAAGCTGCGGAGACAAAACACAGGGGGGGTTCACGGCCGCCACCTTGGCCGGCCCTTAGGGAACTGAGACAGGAGGGCCTGGTGTGATTCTCGTTTGCTCAGGCGGTCCGGGGTCCAAGACTTATGTCACAGATCGACTTTTAAGAGGTTCTGGAAAGTGGGAAGTCTTGCTTCACTCTCTGGCATCAATGTAAGTGTGTAGAGCTCACGGATGAGGGGTAGAGAGGCAGTAGCCCAATTCCAGCGTCTAATCTGATGCTCTCAGGCCTTCTTCACTGGGACCCCGGCTATGGGAGCTGAGTATGGTAGGTGGCAGGTACAAAGCAGGGTCCGGCCCGGCAGCCCAGCATCATGCAGCCGAAGGCACGTTTGGGGCCCTGCTCCTGGCAGCACAGCAGACCATGGAAGCAGCTTCACTGGAAGCTGAGGTGCCCCGTTGGGCAGGGGGCCGAGGCTCATCCCTAGGCTCTAGGGGCTGCCAATGTGTGGGAAGGCCTGATTTCGTAGGGGCCAAGTTAAACCTGCTCACTGAGACTTAGGGGGTTTCTCCCCACACCCTACTTAGCCAGGTCCACAGGCAGACCGGACCCAGCACAAGTCAGAGATGCCTCTGCACAGGACTGATGGACAAGAGCATGTGAAGACCTCCTGCCAGGTGGACCCAAGACGCCCCGCAGGAGGGAGCATGCACGCCTGGTTCCCTTCACTGCTCCAGCCCTCAGGCCCACATAAGGCGAACAGCTGCCCTAAGTGACAAGGGTGATCCTAGCTGGCCTACCAGCCACAGCGGCAAGAACAGCAAAGGTGACAATATGAAGCATGGCCAGCACAACAGGAGATGCAGCACCGTGACCAATACTCTGACCCAGAACACAAGAACTGTTGTCTCCACTGCCCCCAACCCTGAACCCTATAGCCCAACCTGAAGCCTCCGCCCTCCCAGTGCTGGAACCTCCCTCAGCTCCCAGGACCCACACTCACTGAGGTTCAGGGGCCCCTCGTCCTCAGCCTGAGGCCACTGTGCCTTTGGGGAGATCGGCCGGGGGCTCAGGGACAGCTGGGGGCTCTTGTCTTCAGGATTCTTGGGGATAGGGGAGCCTGCCAGGGCCAGCGGCGCCTTCTTGAGTAGTGGGGAGCTGGGCGGGTGAGCCAGGCCCTTGGCTGAGAAGCCGGGAGGCGACTTGATGGCCTTGTTGATAGCAGGGGCGTCCAGGGGCTTGGCCAGGGTGAGCAGGCTCTGTCGGGGGGCCCCAGCGACCACCTCCTTCGGGGAGCTGGACTTCTTAGTCAGGCCCGGGGGCAGCCCAAGGGGTGTATCAGGCAGGCCCTTCTGCTTCACGAGCTCGTAGAGGAGGTCGATGGGGGCACCGCTGCTCTCAGACTCGGCCACACCCAGCTGCCGCAGGTGGGAGCGCGCATGGCTGGACAGGCCCTTGCGTGTCTCAAAGCAGGCACCGCAGACCTCGCAGGTGGTCAGGCTCTGGGCTAGAGGGCAAGACAGAGGCCAGGAGAGCCAGCTGTGAGGTCCCACAGGCCCTGCTCCCCCCTTCTCTTCCCTCGGGGCCCCGCTCACTCAGCTCTGTAGAAGGGTTTTGCTTTGGTCAAGCCCAATGATCCTTACAGTGAGCCTAATGAGGCAGGAACTGGCCTGTCCATTTTGCAAATAAGGAAACTGAGTCTCAGAGAACGGAGGAACTATGCCCAAGGGGCCAGTGGCAGAGTCCTACTGTGGTCCAGCTGGTGGAATTCCCTGTGGATCTCCAATGTACTAACTGGCAACAGGTTTTTACCCAACTGCTGACCTGACAGCCACACACTTTACAGAGCTAAGACCTGGCCACCCTCTGCCACTCAACCCATGCCCCCAACACTGGGCTGCAGGCCCCAGCCACCGTCTCGTAGTGCCCTGCACCCTCTTCTGCAGAGCCTTATCCCTGCCTGTCTGCTTCTTTGCCTCCCCGCCCCCCGACTTCATGACCCCAAGGACAAGGGCCAGATCTGTCTCGCATCTCTGACATCCCTGGGGTCCAGCACAGTGTTTTCACTACTCAATAATGACCCGAGAATTAACACACACACACAAGGCAGATCATGAGGAAGATCACACAGCTAACGAGGGTCAAAGTCAGTCAATGAACTGGGTCTGAATGCGAGCCCTTGACAACCATGACCACTGCCTCTGTGGATGCCCCTCCCTTGTCCAGTGAGGGTGATGCTCAGGGTCACGCATGCCCAGGGCAGCAGCAGCTCAAGAAAAAAAAAAAAAAAAAAAAAAAAAAAAAAGACAGCTGGTATCTCCTTGGTGCCTTGCAGTGCCAGAGATAAAGTCGTGGCCAATCTGGGAACCCACTTGAACCCCAGGTCCAAGAACTCCCTGTGAGTGTGACCAGCCTGGCCAGTACCATCACCCTGCCACCTGGGCCACTCACCCTTGAGGTCCGGCAGCTCTTGCTTGCTGCCATGAGAAACCTCTGCAGCCACTTTGCTGCTCAGCCGATTGGCCACCTGCTCCAGGGGCCCGGGAGCAGAGAGGCTCTTCCTGGGGAGCAGAGGGGGGCCCAAGTCCATGGCCACCATGGTGTTTTCTTCAGAACCCAGGCCTGTGAGGTTGGGAAGACAGCCTCAGCCTCAGCAAGGCATGGGCTGTCTATCCCTATGAGGACAGAGAGCAGGGACATGGTGGGGGGTTGCTTCATTCTCATCCTGGGTGCCTACTCTTAGCACACCCCATGAAGTTGAGGCTCCATCCATAACCCCCCAAGCCAGTATGACACAGGGATGTCAAGCCTGCCCCCCGACAGCAGAGACTGGGAAGAACTTCCACCCCAGTCTCTGAATACAGGTTGGGGGGCACAGTGTCAGTCTGAGCCAGGGCTCCCATTCTAGAAGTTCTCAGAGAGAATCTTTGGGCAGAACTTATGAGGGGATCGTCTGTCAGTCTTGGAGACAGGTGTGGGGTGGTCAGAAGAGGAATTCAGTAAGAGAAGGCCAGAGTCAGAGGCAATGCAGAGATGAGGAGCCAGGACAGAGAAGAGGCTCCCATGGACTTGTGGGGAGTTTCCCATCACACAAGACAGCTGAGGCTGGGGCTGCAGAAACAACTGGCCTACTTATTCCAAGCTGAGCTCTAAGGGGGTAAGCTGAGAATGACGGCATCACTGGGGACAGGAAGAGCAGAAATCATAGAACTTTGTATAAAGTTTGTGAAGCATCATCTATCATGCCAGTAAGCTTCCCTGGGTTGGGTGTGCATGAGGACAGGGAGTCAAAGGTGCATTTTCATGCTCTAGTTTTTCAGAAAAAGCGGCCTGAGAAGCCCGTTGAGCACCCCCCCCCCTTACCCCTGACCCCCGCCCCCACGCACAAGGTTTGTGCTTAAGAGTATGAACAGGGCTCTTAGGATGAAGGACCAGTGTGTCAGCCAGGGCCTTGTAGGCGCTCAGGGCTATGAGAGGGAGCTGCTCGGTCCCCTAGTCAATGTGAGTCCTACGAAGACAAGAAGACGAGCAGAGAGGGCCAGCAGGGCCGCGACACCGAGGACTTTGTCGAAGTCTCCGGGTGAAGTGAAGTGGGCGCGTCTGTCAGACGGGACAGGGGCCGCGTCGGGGCTGAAGTGACTTGGAGTGGGTTTCCCCGCTGGAGAGGCCGGAACTCCGACGAGGGGCATCGCGGGGCTCCCAGAGGAGCAAAGGACATCTGTCACACGGGGCGAGGGTCCCACGGGGTGGCGGTGATTGTTTCCGAAACCCGAGACCCTGAGAGCGGCGACGGGAGGCCCAGGACCCGCGCGACTGGCGGGCCTGGGGGGAGGGGCGCCCCGGAGACCGGACGGTGGTTGTCGAGGGCGAGCGGAACGCCGGCTCCGTCCTCCCCTAACCCTCCCCGGCGCGGGCTCTTACCCGGCGCGGGCGCAGGCGCGGGCCCGGGCCCCGGCTCCGACTCGGCCTTGGGCCCGTCCCGCGGCGGCGGCGGCGGCGGTGGCGGCGGCGGCGGCGGCGGCGGGGGTGGGGTCGGCGGCCCCGGTGCCGGGAGGGCCCCCGGGCCCGGGCTCGGGGGACCGGGTGGCGGCGCCCCCGCGGGCGCGCGCTCCCGGACGCCCACCGCGCGCGGCCCCGCTGCCGCCTTGCTCTCCGCTTTTGTCACTCGGCACTGGGCGGTGGAGGCGGCCATCTTGGCTCCGGCGCACGCGGGGCGGCCGCCCCAGGCGGGAGCAGCCGAACGCCGAGCGCCGCCGCCGAACCCTCTCCTTTCCGCCCCGCCCCTTGGTGTAAGCCCAGGGCGGCCGGCCGAGCGCCGAGCGCCGCGAGCGGAACGATAGTCCTGGCCCCTGCCCGCGCCGCGGCTCCCGGCGGCACGCAAGCCGTGCTCCACGCAGCTGCCAACGGCCGTCCCAGCCTGGGTAGCCCTAAAGCTCGGTTCACATGCACCCGCTTAACAGCCTGCAGGTTCCCGGAGCCCCGACGAACAGAGCTAGCTGCCCTGGGACCTGCCTGTTCCGTTCCCTTCCCTGGAAATCTCGCCTCCGGGCCGGGCATGCTGGAAGATCCCTGGTTCCCAACCACGAGGACCCCCCAACATCATCCTGACCGCACTGTTCTGCAATTCTACAGAACCCCCCACACGGCCGGCACCACATTTTAAGCACAACCCGCTTCTCTCTAACACCAAACAGATTGCCCCCAGCTGTTCCTTGACAGCTGGGTGGGGCCAGAATCTGACCGTTGCCCCGCCCCCAACTTGGCACCCGCCCCCTATGTCCCAAGTAGGGAGGGTGAGACAGGCTTTTAGGGACGGCTTAGTACGGCCTGTGCCCAGCCAGACCTAGCCCTAATCTTGGGCTACCTTCCTCAAGGCAAGGCTCCCAGGATCTTCTCAACCTGCCCACCATACACTGCCCCGCCCCCTTTCACTGAAAGACTGATCACAGCTCCCTCTCACAAGGACAAGGCCAGGGCAGTGCTGGGCTGCTTCCTCACACTCTAATGGTTGGCCAGCTCCCTCCGCGCTAAGGAGGAGGCAGGCACACTGGTCTTCGGTCAAAAACAGTTTAGCCAGAGCTCAACCTGACTGCTAGGTGTGTAAAGGGATGTGAGCATGACATTCAAGCCTCGGTGGGAGTGACAAAGAAAGGGGGCAGGGCCAGAACCTAAGAACTGCCAGCTATGCCTTCAAACCTGAGACACCATAAACCTAGCCAGGTGTGTGAGCTGAATGCCCAGGGCGCGGTCTCCAGCAGAGGCAAGAAGCCGGAGGTCATGTCCCTCCTCGACTTCTCCCCAAAATGTGACCTCAGCCCACCATTATCCTCTGTCTGTGCCTCAGTCACCTCTCTGTCCAAGGAGGAGAAGGGGGCTTTGACAGCCCTCCCCTCCCCTTTGTGGACCCTCACTGGTAAGGCGGCTTGCAGATGGGACCAGCCTATCCCAGAGCACTGACTGAGGTAAGACCCTGGAAGCTCTGGACAGAAGAAACAAAGAAGGAAGCCTCCGTCCCAAACAGCCTCTGGACCACACTCCCCTCCCCCTCCATGTTCAGGTACCTTCTCCATTCCCCAAAGCCCACCTATTTCTCACTGCAAAATCCTCTGCCTCAAGGTCCATCAAAGGCTTCTACAAAGTCAGGCTCCGCAGGCTGGGCCCTTCCATGGTGCCTAACCCCGGGCCTCTTCACCAAAATATTACTTCTGTATTTCCCAGGTCATCTCACTAGAAAGACCACCAAGCATGGTGTTCGGAAGTCTAGCTCTACTGTTTTTGTGGCTATGGCAAAGCAGATGACCCAGTTCCCTTCTCTGTTAAACAGGAACACAACCATCTTTAGCCCCCTGGAATTCCTTTGTGGCATACATGAGATGAAACCTTAGTGTACAGCAAGCACTCAGTTCCGGGAGGGGTAACCACTGCAGCCAGACAAATTAGGCACCACCGGAAGCCTAGAGTGTAGATTCTAGAACCACATTGCCCAATAGGATCGACTAACCCTTTACATTTCAAGTTCTCGACAGCATCTGTGACTAGTGGTGACCTTGTAGATTTCCATCACCTCAGAAAGTTCTACCAAATGGCATTGCTCTGACCTGCCTGAGGTTTCAAATCCCGGCTTCACTGCTTCTGGCTGTGTGACCTTGGGCAGGTTAATTAAGTTCTCTATGCCTCAGTTTCCTCATTTGTAAAATGGGGCTCATCATGCTACCCTTGTAGGGTTGTCATGAGGATGTACATTTCATGTCTGTAAAGTGCTTGGAACAGTATCTCACTCCTGGCAAGAACCAGTAAGCACGTGTTAAAGTCACTGTCAGACAAGGCAAGGTGGAGCTGGAGCTGGGAGGAGCTCTGGGCCAGCCCAGGTAAAACAGAAGTGACCCATAAGTGGCAGGGTAGTTGTGGGGACACTTGTCAACGTACTTTGTAGAGTAACTTGAAATACGTTCAGAAAAGGGGAGTGGCTGCCCCCCTCCCACCCCTCCATCCCTCTGGGCTCCTGCACCTGCCCACCTTCTCTCCCCTTACCATCTCCGTAGGCTGGCCCAGGGTCCTCAGCCCAGGTGGGTGGGAAGGGCACTGTGAGAGGTAAGCGGGGCCTGCGAGGGGTCAGATAGCCACCAGGCATCCCCCCGGGCTCATGGCCAAGGGGGCTGGGGGGCCTCTCGGCGGCCGATGTGGCCAGCAGCTCCTGTAGGATGTTGATGGGTGAGACGGTGAGCTCCCAGTTAGTGATGCCAAAGTCACGCAGGTGGGCCCGGGCGTGGCTGGAGAGGCCGGCCCTGGTGTCGAAGCCGGCCCCGCAGAAGTCACAGCGCATCAGGCTGAAGGTACCAGGGTCAAAGTTAGCCACTGTGGAGAGAGAGAGGACATGGACTGCCTGGGAGGGAAAGGGCAGATGGCTCTCCAGCCCCAGCCCCCCCTTCTCCTAGAACTGCTCACCCTCCCAGGATCACACCCCTGGATGCCTCCCCTCCCCTCCCCGTCGCCCAGCAGACCCCTGCTTGTGTCAGCTCCTGGGTCCAAATCCCCCCCCCTCCAAGAAGCCTTCTCTTCTAACCTTCCAGGCACCCCCTCAATGGCTCCCAGACTGCACCCTCAAACCCTTCTTCAGTTGTGGATTTGCAATCATTTTGGGTAAGTGATCGATGAAGACCCTTCTCGTGTCTAGAGTTTATATTCCCGGAGTTTCCCCCATCACAGCCCTGGTCACTCAACATCATAACTGCCTGATGTTGTGGCTGTCGGCCCATGTCCCTCACCCCTAACACGCACGCGTGCGCGCACACACACACACACACACACACACTCACTCACTCAAACACCAGACCAGCGTCTCCCAAAGCGGCCTCCATGACTGCCAGCATCAGACCCACCCAGGGTGCTCATGTTGGAGAAAGACCTCTGGAATCAGAACCTTGATGCCTGGGACTCTGCATACCTCACAGGCAGCCCCAGTGGTTCTGAAGCCAGAGTCCCACCACTGCTGTGACGGGGCCGCGAACTCCGGGAGGGCGGGGACAGCCGCTTCATTCACTGCTGTGGCCCCAACGCTCACAACAGGGGGGACCCCGCTCAGGGAATATTTGTTGAATGAAGAAACCAGTGAAATCCCCTGCCTGGGGCTGACTCCTCTGCCTACACTCCTTCCTCCAGCTGCTGGAAGGGCCGGGGCAGGGGGTATGCCCGTACCTCCTCTGAGGTGGTTGCCTTTGCTGCGGCTCCCGGGTCTTCCCAGAGGGGAGGCCCCCGCTTCACCCAGCTTGGCACTACGGGAGGATTTAGAGTGAGGGCTGTTGGTTGGTTCAGACTCAGCTGCCCAGCTCTGTGTCTCGGGGGCCTCGGAGGGAGGTGGGTGCTGGATCGAAGCCCCCCTACCTTTTTTCTTCTTCTTCTGGAAGGAGAACCTTTGTTCGATGGCCTTCACCTCCTCGGCGGAGATGAAATGCCGGACATTGTAGCTGACGCCCACACGGTTTAGGTGGCCCCGCACATGGTTTGCCAGGCCGATGCCGTTGTGGAAGCGATCGGGGCAGTAGGGGCACTTGCGCTCCTCGTGCTTCAGCGCCACGGCGGGGTCCCCATCCAGGACTGTGTCCAGCCCCAGCGGGCCGCCCAGCGGTGCATCCAGGAGTAGGAAGTCCAAGGGGTGGGTGCCCTCCAGCCCCAGCTCCTCGGGCGGCAGCCCTGGGGGCGCCCGAGCTGCCGCAGCCAAGACCTGGGACCTCAGCTTGGCCACCAGCACGACGGGCACCATCCCCAGGAGCTGCCGCTGCTGTGCCGGGGAGGCCTCGGCCGCCCGCAGGGCTCCTCGGAAAGTCCGCCTCAGCTCCAGGGCTGGCTCCGGGATGAGGCCGGGGACGCCGAGCGGCGGAAAGACCCCGTTTTCAGGGAAAAAGTCCATTTCCGAGGCCAGCTGTACATCCTCCTCCTCCTCTTCGCTCCAGGGGTGTCTCTGGTCCCCCAGTGGGGCTGGGAGCCCCTGCAAATGGAGAGCATTCTTGCTTCTACCGGGCTGTAAGGAGTACGGCGTGGGTGCCAGTGGCGAGGGAAAGGCCGGCCTTCCCAGGGGCCTCTGGCCCACGCTGTGCGGCGGTGGCTTTGCCAGTGGGAAATCCCGTGTGCCCGGCTGCTGGCAGCCTGGGCCAAAGGCCAGGCTGGGGTCGTATCCAGTAGGGTTCTCCCGCCACGTCGGGGCCAAAAACGGCTCAGCGTTGCCAAAGTAGTCCTCGGCCGCTTCGGGGAAGCGGGCATACGCGTCCTGGCTGGTGCCCGGCTGGCTGGCAGGGTTTTCCTCAAATGCCTCGCCATCCTCCTCCCAGTGGGGACGGGCATGCACAAGCCTCACATGCTCCCTGAGTAGGCTCTCGCTGGGCGCTGGGAAGCCACAGAAAATGCAAGCATTGAGACCTGGGGAGGCTCCATAGGGCTCGTAGCCGAGGGCAGGGGCGTCGGGGCCCGGGCTGCCACCCCCAAAGTGCCCCTGGGCAGCCTGGCCTGGGGACTCGCGCGCGTGCAGCTTGGCGTGCTGCACGAAGGCCCTGGAGGAACTGGTGCCGAAGACACACTTGGAGCACTGCAGCCGCGCCTCCCGGCCCTCGTCGCTCGGGATCCGCTTCAGCTTCTGGATTTCTCCGAGGATCTTCTCCCTGGAGGCCTGGTGCCGTTGCCGGTGGTGCTCCAGGGCGCAGGGGTCAGCGAAGGCCCAGCCACACTCACCGCAGGCCAGCGGGGCCAAGTTAGCGGGCGGCTCCTGGCCTGGGGCTCGGCGATGCTGGCTCATGTGCTCCAGCAGGTGCTCCTTCTGCTTGAAGTAGATGCTGCACTCCACGCACGGGAATACAGTTGGGTCCTCGTCCTCGTCCTCGTCCGGGCTGGCCACCCCCTCAGCCACCTCCTGCAGCAGCTCACACAGGTAGGGACCGGTCCGGACGGGGGGCAGCAGTGGCTGCAGCCGCTCCACAGATGCCTCCGCGTTCACCGTCCAGGTCTGAGTGGCCACTTCCGTGGCTGACCTAGGCAGACACCACTCCGAGGTTGGCTGGGCCAGACCCTCCAGGTCCGTCAGGTGCTCTCTGGCTCCTGCCTCCACATCCAAGTCCTCCGCGGCGCCCTCTCCAGGCACCAGCACGGCCCTGAAGGAGGTGAGAGGTGGCGGCGGGGGCAGCAGGTCCAGGGGCACCCCTGCACTCCGGGGTGGGGACTGCTCCTCTGCGTCTTGGAGCCAGCTGAGCCTGGAGTGGCCCTGCGGGGACTTTTCCAAGAGCTTCGGCTCACCCTGGTGGTACAAGAACCTTCTAGAGCCCTCAGGCTCAGCGTGGGGCTTCACAGTTCTCACAATGACCGAGTCCTCGAACCTCTGCTCGGATGGGATGCCCTCCCCAGCTTCCTGGAACAGGGGGTGCTCCCAGGGCCCCCGGCCATCAGGGAGGCCAGAGAAGTGGCCCAGGAGATGGGGTGGTGGGGAACCTGGCCGGAAGTCCAGGCTGCCTCCATCCCAGCAGCTGCAAGGAAGTGCCAATGGGGACAGGTTAGCCAGGGCCTCAGTTTCCCTCCCTTGGGCAGGGGAGAGGGGTCCTCCCAGGCAGCCTGAGACAAGCCCCAGAGATCCAGCCCAAGAGTGACCTCAGAGTGGCCAGGAGAGGGGGGAGGGTGATGTGAGGGGGGAGTGCGTGTGGACCTTTCTAGAGATGTTGGACCAAAAGCCAGGTTCAGCTCCCAGGATGCACCTCCTCATACAGCCTAGCCCTGTTGCACTGTAGGGGGTGTATAGTCACAAGGTGTTTCCCCAAGACTGGGGGCACAGTCAACTCTCATTTGTCCCCTGGGAAGGCCCGAGGCTCTGACCCCGTGTTCCAGGCTGCTTTTGCATTAGTCCTCCCTGACCTGGGGGCATTTAATTTATTTAGTTCCACCTTTCCTGCAAATTTGCCGAAACTCTGTGGCATGAACTGCTCCGGGCATGTGGCTCCCTGTTACTCCTCCGACCCACACAGCATCTTCCCTCTTGGAAGGGCAGAGTCGGGGAGATACAAAGTCCCCACCCAGCCCCTGGCCCCGGTGACCCAGACCTCCTTTGGACCTGAACCTCAGTTTTCCTAATAATGGGACAAGTCCCAAGAACAAGAAGTTTCCATACCCTTATTCAACATCTGAGGAACACTCTCACTCTCACACCTGTAACCGAAGAAACCTGAACACAGGGCAGGGGCTTATTTAAAGCTTCCCAACCACAGCCCTTCAACAGGGGACCGCGAGCACATGAAGTGCAGGGTGAGGATGACACGACTCAGTGTTGGGGAAACACCTCACTTGGCCCGGAGCCTGGGTCCCGATCAGCCCATGACTAATATGGGTTCTTCCTATGACTGTTCCTGACCCATCTACCTTCGTTTTCAAGATTCTGCCTCCACCAGGGATGTTGACCACACTGAGGGGCCAGCTGGAAATCATGGGGTCACCTCTCTAAGCCACATTGGTGACATGAGAGACTAACAGGACCATTCCCCCAAGGCTATGGGAAAAATTCAGTGGGGTGAACCTGTGCAGGAGCCCGCATACAGTAACCGCTCAGTAACAGAGAGCTATGGTTGATCCTGATCTATTATTCCAGATTGACACCTGCCACGCACGCCTTTTGGTAAAGGGTCACTGCCCTCAGCATGGCTGTGGATTTCTGTCCCTACCTAACATCCCTCGGATCCTCAAGACAAGCTGGTGAGATGCATCGGAGGGACTTTACAGATGAGGAAACTGAGTCTCAGAGAGGCCTGGTGTCATTCTAAGGGTCACCTGACAGAGACAGGACTCCAAGGGTCCTACCTCCGGGTCCACCTCTGGCTCGGCTCCTGGCAGGGATAATGAGAGTTGACCGTCTGTGTTCATCCCTGTCCGCCCCCTCCCTTGCCTGCTGGGAGCTACCTTCTCCTGCCTGGCCTCCTGATTCCCTCGGGTCCCCTTTCACTCCCGGGGCTTCTCTCAGGCCTGGGCACATCCTGCTTGCCCCCCTGCCCTCCCTGAGGTCAGGGCCAGCGTGGCACTCACCAGCTGCTGATCCGATGGGTGGCGGAGGTGGCACGGGGGAGGGCTTCGTTGAGGCCGGGATGGGACTGCCCGTCTGCAACAGAGATGGGAGACCCTGAGGGGCTGGGGTCCCCCTGGCTGGGGCCCTTCGCACCCCAGCTCTGGAAGCCCTACCGGGCACCTTGCAAGGGCCCGGCTCCCTCACCCTCGCCTCTGAGAGGCCTTTGGCCTCTACATTCCTGAGCCCTGAAAGGGGTTTCCCTGGAGGAGTGGCCTTAGCTCTCCAGGGGCTTGCTGCCTTCAGTGGTCCTCTCTTTGTCCCTGCTGGGCAACCAGGATGTTTTGTCTTAAAGTCACACACTGGTAAAAACTCTACCTGGCTCCTCATACCTACTATAAAAGCCGGATCCCAGCCACCACCTACAAGGGCCTGCAAGGTCAGGCCTCTGCAGGTCTCTCTAGCCTCACTCCCCTCTCCTCACCCCTCACTCCACCCGAACTGCTCCTGAGATCTCAAGACCAACTAACTCTTTCTGGCCAGGGGCCTTTGCGTTGGCTATTCCCTTGGCTCTGAAGAGCCCTTCCCTAGCCACCTGCTAACGTGAGCTCCTGTGATGTTCTCTCCCATCACCTATTTCATGTCTTTCTTAGCACTCTCTGAAACTGCCTAGTTCCTTCTCTGGATGGCTGCATGCCTGGGTTCCCCGCTAGCAGGCAAGTAGCCGCCAAGGGCAGGCACCTTTTCAGCCTCATTCATTGTAGCACCCAACAGATGCTAAATAATAATGGCCAGATGATAAGTGAGAAGCCTTCTAGCCTGAACTGCAGGGGTCCCATCCCTGCCTTCCAGACCCCCTTCCAGGCCTGCATCCTAGAATCAAACCCTCTCCTGGGACCCCTCACACAGATAGAGCCAACTCTCCATTATCCGCCTGTGGAGCCAAGGCCTGGAGTGACCACAGGGATCTTGGTCTGCGCCTCCTCTGCCCACTACCCCCATCTGACAAGGCGAGCTACCAATCGGGGCTCCCGCCAGCAGCCTGGGCCAAGGTTAACACGCTGGGGGAACTTGCACCCTGTCCAGAGCCCAACAGATGCAATTGCTGGATTAGTATCAATCTGAAGAAGGGCCAGAAAGAGGACTAGTGCCAGGGCTCATTCTTTTTTCCAGTCTCCCTTCATCAAATTTGCTCAGGACAATGAAGGTTGACTGTCAGGAACCCAAGTAAAATATGGGCAGGAATGGGTAGAGGGCTCAGAAAGTTGTGACCACTGAGTGGGGGTCTTTGTGCTGAGCCTGAGGGAAGGGCTGTGACTGGGTGTGGTCTCTGGAAGGTGAGGTTGCTGATGGAGCTTCAGAAATTCATTGTCCAGAGCAGCTTATCGGCCTTGGTGCTAGTCATATTTGGGGCCAAGTATTCTTGGAAGGGGCTGCCCTATGCATTGTAGGATGTTGAACAGCATTCCTGGTCTCTGTCCATTGGATGTTGGTAACCCCTACCCCAACCCCTGCACTTACGACAACCAAAAATGTCTCCAGATATGACTAAAGTGTCACCTGGGGGCAGAATCGCTCCTTGTTTGAGAACCCTTGGAGTGGACAGGCGTGGAGCACAGCCGGGCGGGGGGTATGCTTGGATGCAAGGGCCGGTGTCAGGGTGGGAGGATGGGGAGGGTGGGGTGTTGGAGACGGTGTGATGGTTGGGAAAGCCGGACCTGAACGAGCCCACAAGCATCAGAGGTGTGAGTTTCTCAGGGTGGGGCCCCAGGCCCCGGCGCAGCCACACGTCTCAGGGTCCGGGCATCCTGCTTCTGAGATTCTGGGGCCTCAAGCTCCTGAGATTCCGGGCGTCCCAGATTTGATGATTCTGCGATTGCTGTTGTCTAAGAATGCCACGAGCCAGGGGGCTGCACTGGCCTCTTTGAGCAGCTCCAGTGAGGCTCCTATTTTTAGTGGCAATGACTTTGAAGGAAGCAGGCCAAGCAGAGCCCCACATCCGAGACACCTGGGGGCCAGGAGCTCACCCAGCCGGTAGGGATCCAGAAGACCCCGTGGGTCAGACGAGGCGCCCAGGCAGCCGCCATGCCAAGGGGCCCTCAAGGACTCCCATTCTTCTGGGATCCCCAACAGGTTTGAAAATGAGAGGCGATACAAGAAGAGTGTCCATGGGCAGCTTGAACCCAAGCCAGGCAGCATGGCAGAATGGCCAAGGATCTAGGCGTTAGAGTCAGACAGGTCCTAGTGTAAGGCCCCAGCGGTGACCAGAAGAGCATGCCTTTCCCATTCCAAGCCTCAGTCTCCTCCTCTGTACAGTGGGAATAGCCACCGACCCAGTTTCACATGGCAGGTGACTGGTACCAAGGAGGTCCCAGTAACATGTTCCATCCACAGAGGCAGCGGTGGTGGGGAAGGAAGGAGGCAGGCGTGCCTCGGGGGGAGAGACGCCCCAAGTTGGAAGCCGGAGGCCGGCCCCAGAGCCCCAGAGCCTCGGGGCCCTGCTCACTCCATGCTCTGATTTCCTCTCCAGCCGGACGCTCCACGAGGGCGGATGCGCTGTTCATCCCCTGACCCCCTGATCCCCATACCAGTACACACCAAACTTCATCAGTCCATGTGAACCATCCTTGCTCCTGGGAGGCCAGTGAGAGAAGCCAGACATTGGTGGTTGACTGCAGGGCAGTGCGGGGCCAATAGCCATACCAGAGGACAGAGGAGGCAGTGGACGCATCTGTGTCCGGGTGGAGGAGTTTGAAGGTAGCCATTCCAGGGGTACCCAAGGGCCGGGTGGGGCTGAGGGAGGGCCCACGCTTCGGAGTAGAACAGCAGCCCCAGTAACTGTTCCTATTTATGGACATCACAAGACTCCGAGGGCAGGTGCCCATGCCAGGGGATGGGGGTGAAGCAGGCTGAGAGGGCAGCAGGGGGATGGGGGGGAACGAGATGTCCGAAGCCCAGGCCCTCCTCCGACCTCCAGGCCCAGACCCCACTTAAGCCATCCCCACCTCATGCCCCCATTTGTTCAGAGACACCTTGCCCTCCTCAGCAGCCACATTCCCCTCCTCCTCAGGCACCTGCACTGATTCCCCGGGGGCACTAAGGACACACCCACCTACTTACCTGGGGCTTTTGCCAGGTAGAGAAAAAGCACCCAATACCTCAGAACCAGAACCAGAAAAGGCCCCGGGACCTCAAAGCCTGCTCCCTGGGGCTCCCACCGCCCAGGTCCTGGGCCCGCTCTCCAGGCAGGTTAGACGGGCACGGTGGCCTGGGCCAGGGTCCTGCCTCTCTCAGCCTTGGTTACTAAGGTTTGGAAAAGGGGGTTACTAAGGTTCCCCGAGCTCTGATACCCGGCCTCGCCCCTGCGTACCACCTTCAGGTGTCACCCCCATGCCATTGCACCTATGGGGCCCGCTGCCTACTTCACTGTTGCTCCTCCTCAGCTCCTGGATTCCTCCCTCCCTCACCCCATCCCTAAGCTGGGCCAGACTGGGCTCCCCCATTGCAGCTCCAGCCACTTAGTGTCCTAACACCTGGTGGTTGGTCTGTCTCCCTAATCCCAGAGGGCGAGGCCCAGGAGAGTGGGGGTGCTGTGTGTGTGTACTTGGTCACTGGCCGTGTCCCAGTGCCCAGCTCTAGAAATATCTAAGCGTCGTGAGTGTTGCTAAGGCTGCGCGGAGGCAGTCAAGGATGCCTTGCTAGAGCGTGGTGTTAAGGACAAGGGTCGTCAAGCCAGGTTACTGACCGGCTTTAGGGACCTTGAGCAACCTCAACCCTCAGGGTCTGTTTACACATCTCTAACCTGGGATAGCAATAACAAAGGCCTCCCTGCAGAGATCTATTTAGAATGACACAAGATGGTCACATAAAGGGCTTAGCAAGTAGGAAAGCCCCAGCCGAGTGCTTGCAGATTCCTGGAAACCAAGGCCTTCAGGAATCTTTGGGGCAGGCCGAGGAAATGGAGATGTGTCTGGTGCCTCAGCCTGTGCGGCCCCACCACTCTCTCCAGCCATACGCTGGGCTCGTCCTTACCGCGGGGCCTTTGCACCAGCCACCCCCTCCACCTGGCTCCACCTGGCTCCCCTCAAATTCCACCCCCTCAGAAAGGCTTTCCCAGGCCCCCCAGGAACAGGCTTGGCACGATACTGGAGGCCTTCGCAGCCTCTGCCACTACCTGCCTGTGCGTATTTAGTTGCTTGTTGCCCGTCTCCCCTATTAGGCGGTCAGGCCCCTGAGGGCAGGGACTTGTGCCTCTTTGTTTATGGCTGTATCCCTGGCCTCGCACCGAGACTGGCTAGGTGCTGAGTGTAATGAATAACTGACGAGGTGGGAGCAGTACCAGGTCCCTTTTTGGTGGGTAAACCGGGGCACAATGTGGTGGATGGCATCCCTGACGCTCCCGTCTCTCCCCAGCCACCAGAGGGCACAAGCTGTTCTGGCTCACGGCTCTGGGGCAGGACTCACCAAGACGGCGCAGGAGGAGAGAGACTACTGAGGCAGGGCAACCCCGGGGGACCAGTGGGCTCAGGAAGGGCGCTTAGGATTCTCGGCGGGGCATCTGGACCCAGTCAGGGTGCTCAGAGGAGGAAGCCAGGCAGATCTGAGTTCAAGTCCCAGCTCCTTGTGGCTTACGGTGGGGCCTTCGTCAGGCAGCTGGCCCCCAGAACCTCTGTGTTAATAACTGTAAAATGCGACACCAAGCAGAGTGCCAGAGAAGGCTCTGGACCCAAGAGGAATCTGAATCCCAGTTCAGCCCCAGCTGGGCGGGGTGACCTGGCCCCCCCGGAGCCTTGGGAACTGAGCTGGATGCTCCGTCATCAAACACAGGGCCCACTTTCTTACCAGAAATGCCACCTCTGCCATCCAGAATGTCTCGGGGGCCCTCCTTGGTGACGGGCAGGTAATGGGTGGACCGGAAGATGCCACCATCCCCTTCCGCTGCCTCGGCCCCACCCTCAATGTCCTCTCTCGGCGCTGGGCCAGGCAGTCTCTCGGGGCCTCGAGGACGGTCTGGGGCAGCCAGGCCGCCCACCAGGGGTCCATCCATGGATGCGCTCTGCGTGGCTCCACCCGGTTGCTGGGCTGGCTCAGCAAGGCATTGTCGATCTGGGGGCAGAGAGACCATGCTTAGGGGAGGTAGGAGAGGGACCCTGCCTCAGTTTCCCCTAGTACCTCAGTTTACCTCCCAGCCCAGGTGAACTAGATAAATGGTGCGGAGTCCCTACCCACATACAGTGTACAGAGGACACCTCTCTTGACACAGATCCGGTGCTGCCTCAGTTTACCCATTCTTACACACGCACACTCAGCCGCCTTGTTCTATTCCAGCATTAATCCCATCACTTCTCACAGAGGCCTCCCTTTTGCACTTTCCCCAGTTGTGCCCTCACTTCCATGCACACATAGACCCTATGCCCGCGCCTTGGCATGCATGCAGGTCATCTCTACACTCTGAGCTTATACTGAAGATCATTACCCCTGCACTTTTCCCACAGTCCCGTCCTCCCTCCTCCGACCTCAGGGTTCTCCAGCATCAATACCTTCACCCTCACAACAGCCTCGAGTGACCCCAGGTTAACCCCTTTGCTTTCCCCCAACATTACCCCTCATGCACACCCCCAACCTGGGTTCCTCCACCCCACCCTCCCAAGATCTCTCTAGTTTGCAGGCAACAGGGATGGATGGGGCTCCTGGTCCAGAAATGAGGACCCTAGGGAGGCCATGGGGGTGGGGGCTGTTCTCTACACCTATAAATACCTTCAAGGTAACGTCGGAAAGTGAAGGGCAGGAATGAGGCGCCCTCCCCGGGGAGATGTTGGGGAGGCCGGTCGAGGCAACCGGGGCGGGGCCGGGGCTCCCGGCCTGGCTGCAGGCGCTGCCCGGGGGGCCTAGGGGCTCCCCAGGGGCCCGTTCGTGGGCTGGCAGCCGTGGCGGGGGTCTCTGCCCAGGCCTGGAGGAAGCACCTGCAGGTGCCCACCGGGTGGGCAATGCCAGCGGGGCCCCGGCAGCACCGCAACTTCCGAGCACTTTGGCGGCGTTGAGGAGGGGGCTCCAGTCTGGACGCCCCTCCGGGAGTGGCAGGGGTGGGAGTGGCGCCGCGCCAGCGCACCCCTCGGGGGACCGAGGTCCGGGAGCGGCGCCCTCCGCCCGTGCATCTCGGGGCAGGAGACCCCGCGGGACGCGCAGAGGTGGGGGGGGGCACCTGGCCCAAGACCCCCACTCCTCCCCCCACCTGCGCGGCCCCGCCCCCGGCCAGGCCCCGCCCCTGAAGGCCCCGCCCCGCCCCCCGCCTCAGGGGGTCCCGCCCGGCCAGGCCGGGCCGGGCCTCCCACTCCCCGCACCGGCTCCGCCCCGCCCGCGGGCTCCCCAGGCCAGACCGGGCCTCACCGGGGAGGCGGCGCCGCCGGCCGGGTGCCGGGCTCGGAGCTCCCCTCTTTGGTGCGGCCGTCGCTGCCGCTACCGGCGCCGGCGCCGCGGCCTCCGCAGCCACCGCTGCCTCCACCGCTCGGGGGACATTGTCCCTTTAAATCGCTCCCCCCCGCCGCCCCGCCCCCCCGGCGCGCCGCCGTGACCTAAGCGCGACAGCCCCGCCGCGCCGCCATGATGGGGAGGTCCGGGGCGCCCCCTCCCCCTTGCGACCATCCCCCTCTGGCGCCCCCGAGAAGGGGGGCGGTCTGCGGGCGCGCGCCATGTTGGGAGTGGCCAGGCAGGTCCTGCAGCCGGGGAGTCCTGGGCGAGGCTCATTACCATGACAACGCCTGTCCCCTGCCCTCAGTGGCTCTTCATCACCCCACCGGTTCTTCCAATGCTGTGCTGGCTAATAGCGCCGGGGGAGTGGGGAGGGGGCAGAGAACTTCCCCTCCGGGTCACTCCTAGACCTTTGAGGATTCCACCCAGCCAGTCCTTAGCTACCTTCCAACCACAAGCTCCCTCCCTCCCTCCTTCTTCATTATCCACTGGACTTCCAAACCTCCATGGTCCCAGAGCCTGCCCTAGGTTCCCACTGCTAAGACCCCCCTTCTCCATTCAGCCTCCAGAATTGCAGCCTCCAGGTCGACCCTGTCATACACGCAAAAATAGGCCTGTTGCCTTCTCCTAGCCACCCATCCACATGTCTGACAACCCATTTCCCCACCCATTCACCCACACACCCAATTGACCAAACACATCTAATCTACCCGCCCAGTCAACGAACCACCTCTCAATCCACATCTCCAACATCTACCCATCCATCCATCCAAATACCCACTCAAACCAAACCACCCATCCACCTCCCATCTACTTACTCATCCTACTTACTTACCTATCATATAACTAACGTGATCCCATTAGCTATCTAGCCACGCTCCCAAATCCCCCCACCCATCCGAACATCCACTCAACTCACCCATCCATGTCTCACCTACCTGTCCATCTATCCACCACCCAAGTAAATTACCTACTTATCCATACTACCCCACTCTTCCTTACACAGACCTTTTTACCCAACTACCCAAATACCCATCCATCCATCACTTGCATATTTACTTGTCTGTCTCCTCCACTAGAGTGTGAATTCCCTGAGGACATGAATCCTCTCTGTCTAATTCATTACTGTTTCCCCACTGCCCAGCTCAAGAGTCTCAGGACACTTGAACAAATGCTCATACAATGTGGTACATACTCAAAATTCAAATATTTATTTTCTAGTACGATACGGGCCTTTTCTAGGCAGACATACCCATCCCAGCCAACCAACTACTTAACTACTCACCACTAGTGCACAGACATCTAGCAAATGAAAAACCTATTCATTTTCCTCTCATCCATGCTATCCCTCACCCGTAATTCAAATGTTCACTCAGTTATCCAACCAACACCCACAGACCTCAACTATCTTCACATCTGCCCACCCCTTCATCTGCTTCCCAGACCCATGCTCTCCCTGTCACAAGGGAGCTAGTATGGGATTAGGGGCCCTAGAAGATGCTCTCATCTGGGGCTTGGGGGTTGGTGGAGGTGGGATCTGGGCTTCATTGAGAAGTAGGTGTTGGGCCTAACAAACGATGAATACTTCTTTTTGAATGCTTTAAACTACAGGTCTTGCCCTGACTGGTTTGGCTCAGTGGATAGAGCATTGGCCTGCAGACTGAAAGGTCCCAGGTTCAATTCCGGTCAAGGGCATGTGCCTTGGATGCGGGCACATCCCCAGTGGGTGGTGTGCAGGAGGCAGCTGATTGATGCTTCTCTCTCATCGATATTTCTAACTCTCTATCCTTTTTCCTTCCTCTCTAAAAAGACAAACAAACCCAAAATCAATAAAATATATTTTTAAAAACCCACTACAAGTCTTTTTTTTTTTTTTTTTTACTGTGTAAGGACCTTTAGATCCAATTTACAGATGAGGACAATGAGTCTGTGAGAGAGTGAAGGTCTGAAGTCACACAACTGGTGAGAAGCTCTTGGTGAGCTCTCCAATTAGGGGAGAACTGAATTGGGGAGGGTGCTTTCTGAGTGGCACACTTAGGGACAAAGAAACCATCAATTTTACTGAAATCAAGATTTTACTAGACAACCTCACAGCGCCAGGCTGGTTGCCATCGACAGCTCCACTCCACACTGTAGGCCATGTGGGGCCGAGGCAGGGCCCCTAAAACAGGTATGTATCTTTTTGCTCCCAGACCACGTGGGGTGGAGTGGGCAGCTCAGGTGGTGTCTCCGTTAACGCAGCGTGCTTTGAGGGGCAGGGGCTGGCTCCTGGACCCCGGCGTCGTAGGAAGATGCTGCAGGCTCTGGACGGCTTCCCTCAGCGGGGCTAGAGAACTCTCCATTTCAGACAGGCGGCGCTCCTGGAGGGCAATGGCAGTGGGCTCAGAGCCAGGGGAAAGTCGCACCCCAAACCTTGCTTCCTCACCGCCAGACCTACACCAGGGTTCAGACAGGGGCTCTCACCAGATTTTCCAGCTTGTAGGCCTCACTGCTTGGCGGGTCGCACTCTGGATCCAAATTCAAGGTCCTGTGCAAATCAGGGGCCATGGGGTGGAGGAAGCTCAGAGGTTGGGGAACTCCCCTCCAGCCCCTGATTGGAGAGCTAGGGATCCTGGGCGGGGCTTAGAGTTGGAGGAGGGGGTCTGTCCAGACCAGGGGGCGGAGCCTAGGTAAACTTGAAGAGGAACGCCGGAGGACAGGACCCACGAAACCTTTGGAGGCGGGGCTTGGTCCGTCTGGGGTCGGGTGGTGACCGGGATAGGGGCGTGCACAGACTGAGAGAGCCTGGCCCAACCAGTTAGAGAGGGCCTGATTGAGAGATGCAGCTTTAGGGATGAGACTTAGCAGTGGGGGAGGGGGGGGGGCGCGGGCTCACCTAGAGGCGGGCAGAACGGACCAAGAGGTGGGTCTTGGGTGTGTTGGGGCGGGGCTGACCTAGGGGGGGCGTGACTGTGCCTGGCGAATTTGAGTGGGACTGACTGGAAGGCCGGACGTGAAATGACAGTGGGTTCCGGGCGGTCTGATTACGTCTAACGGGTCCACGGAGGACGGAGCTGGTGGGAAGGCAGGGCTCACCTTCCCCCAAGCCTGGAGCCCAGGCCTTCCAGCTGGCTGCGAAGCTGCTGCTGCTGCTCCGTCAAGGCCCGGAGGTGGGTGCGCAGGGACTCCACGAGGCCCGACAGCATCTTCTGCTCCTCGCGCAGGGTGGCCACCTCGCACTGCAGCTCTGCCAGCTGTAGGGGGAGGGAGCCACTGTAACCTGACCCGCCGTCCCACCCCTTCTTCTCCCGGAAGACCCCGACATTCCTGTTCCCTGTGCTCTGCCTCCTCACGGCCCTGCCTCTTGGGGAATGTCGCTGGCTTGTACAGGAGGAAACTGAAGCTCAGAGAGGGCTGGGCTAGGCCCGCGGGAACACAGCCTGGGGCGCTCCTATTGGAACCCAGGCCCGCCTGGCCTCCAGTCTCCTCGCTCCCCTCCAGGCGTGCACCGAGGCCGGACCTCACTCACCTTGCCCACGGGCCGGTGCGTGCTCAGCGCCTGGTCTGTGCCTCGCGGCTGGTCCAGCTGGCGCTGCCAGGGCACTGACGGCTTCCGAGGCAGCGAGGCCGAGGCCCCGGTCCAGGGCCGGCCGCGGGGCTTGGGGCCGGAGCGGAGGGAGCCTTTGGGTCGCGGCCGAGGTCCCGCGGAAGGGCAGCGGCGAGCCGGGCGGCCAGCCGGGACGCTCTGCGTGCGCTGCACCGGCCGGGGCAGCCGTGGGGGCCGCTCCTCCTCTGGCCGCTGCCGGACCCAACTTCCCGCGCCACGAACGCTGCGCAGGGACTGGCTCTTGGATATGAGAGGGGTGTGCTTGGGGAGGTCCCGAGGGGGCAGGAAGCCGGGCTTCTCCGCGGCCGAAAAACTGGGGGTGGAATGGAGGGGCTCAGACCCTTGACTGGCCCCTGAGCTGATCCCACCCCTAGTTTTGACTGGGAATGACCAGACCCAGGATCTTTTTACTTCCATGCGACCCAGTCAGTCACTGATGACATCACATTTTGACCTCTGACTCTGCCTTGGACTCTGACACAGTGTGATCTCTCTCTGTGGCATCAATTCCAATCTGACCTCGGGCTCACCCTCTGGTCACAAGGGTATCCTCTTCCTTCCTTCCTATGATCCCTTCTTACCCCCAACCTCTGACCTTAAACTGTTCCTGTGTGCCTCCTGAAAGATCATGGTCCCTGACCTCTGACCCCAAACACGACTCTGCCCATACCTTTGACCCATCTGACCCTGACCTCTGCTTACAATACGAACCTGACCTTTGATGATACATCTTAACACCTGACCACATTCTGACCCCTGATTTAACCCCATCACCAGCCTCTTCATGTCATTATGTCACTTTCTCTATCGGATGCCACAAGTCACCTGTCCCTGACCTCTGCAATGACCAATTCCCACCTTGGGCTTCAGTCTGATCCTGTGCCTGCCCTCTGACTACGCTGTGAGCCTCTCCCTGACCCCCTGGACAAAGCCATCTACAGCCTCTGACCTCCACCCAACACTTCCTGACACTGACCCCAATGTGACTCCATCTCTGACCCCTGACATAATCCTGCCTTCACCACTGATTCCAATCTGATCCTGTGCGTGCCTTTGGCCCTGCCCCTGCTCCCAGCCATCAGAACTGGACCAGACAGCAGGCAGGCAGGTTACCTGGGGTAGGCCTGGGCTGGGGGTGGTGGGAGACGCAGCGGCACAGACACAGGTACAGGGCGGCCTTCCTCGATGGCTTGCAGGATGGTGGGCAGGGGTTCCAGGCTGTCGCGGGTTGCCTGGTGAGGCACGTAGGAAGGATGCTGAGAAGCTCTCTGGGCCAGAAGCTCCCGGCCCTCTTGCTTCCCTACCCCATGTTCTGGTCTCTAGGCTCAGGACACACCTGGTCGAGTTCAGCAAAGATGGTACAGAGCTGGGCATGCAGGACTGCCAGCTGGAGGGCCAGGTCACTGCTGCCCTGGTAACCACTGGGGGCTGCATCCACATCCACCATGGCCACTTGGTCCAGGAAGCGCTGCATGGCAGGACCATGGTTCTCCACGAAGCTATTCATAAAGCCCATGTAGGCTTCCTTCTCACCAAACCTGGGTTGGGGTCCAACTGGGTAGGTCAGGTCAGGCATCTGCCACCCCCACGGCCAAACCATACCCGCCCTTCCCAGCCTTCCAGCACCTACGGGGCTCGGTTGGCAAGGTTCTGGATGACTTTGGCAATCAATGTGAGGGTGCGGGCCGGGGCAGGTGCTGGGTGCTGTGGTGCCAGGCCGAAGAGGCTGGGTGCCAAGATGGCGGGACACAGGAGCCGCAGGAAGAGAGAGGCACACACCAGCCTGGGGCCCAGTGCCTCGGAGCCTCGTGCCTTGCATGCTTCTCGCCAGGCTGAGAACACGGTGCCCAGCTCTGCTGGAAACCAGCTGGGACAGAATAGGCAATGGTCAAAGGGGGAGTATATGGATGACCAAACTCCTAAGGTCAGGGATTAGGAGTCACCTATGTTCTGAGTTCCAAGATTAGAGACGTCAGGGATAATGATGCTTGGTGTGTGTGTGTGTGTGTGTGTGTGTGTGTGTGTGTGTCAGGATTTATGGCAGTGTTATTGTGGTGAGCGCTGGAGTCAGTAATCTTAGAGTTGGGGGTACAGGTTCACATGGGCACAGCTATAACGTAAATGCTATCCTGTAGCCAGATCTAGCCAGACAGGGTACATGATTTGGATAGAAGGGGCGCACGGGGTCACTTAGGTTCAGAAATCATGCTATTGATATCCCATGTGGCATGGGATTAAGCACACAACTTAACCTAGAGTCAGAGAGCAACAAATTGGAATCCCAGGTTTCCTGTGATCATTTGCATAGGGTGTGGGGCACGGTGTCACTTAAGGCCAGGGGTCATGGGATTGAAGGCAGGATATCACCTGAAATTAGAGGTCATGGCATTGAGATCCTATGTTAACTGGGGTCACGTGGCATGGGATTACGGTATGGGGTCACCTGTGGCTAGAGGACAAGGAATTGTGTCCCACCTAAGGTTATATGGCGTTAGGTGGCAAAATATTGGGGATGAGTTACCACCAGAGCTAGCAAATAAAACTACAGGATAACAGTTAAACTCGAATTTCAAATAATAAACAATTTTAAAATATAACTAGGTCCCAAATATTGCATCACGTTTAGCTGGGCACCCTATATTTTATCGGGCAAACAGCACAGAGGCTGGGAGGCAGGGGCGGCAGGCTCAGGTGCTGGGACCCTGATTCTTACTCATAGGAGTGGATGATGTCCTCGAAGACCTCCTCACAGCTGCTTTGCAGTCTGGCTTGGTGCTGGGGCAGCTCTGAGGCTGGGCACTTGCTGGGGTCCACCTCACAGTCCTCAGTGGAGGCACAGATTCGCCGCAGGACCTGCCCTGCAGTCCGGCACAGCCAGGCAGGGGCCAGAGCCATAACCACCAGGACCCACCAACCCAACCTCCGACTCTTCTCCATTTACTCTGGAGGCACCTAACCTCTTGGGGGAGTCCCCATTTCCCTCCAGGATCCCAGCGCCTCCAAGGCATCACTTACTACCAGAACCCAGGTTACCTAGAGTCTCCCAGATTTCCTCTGGGGTCTCCCAGGAGGCCCACCCACACCCCCGCACACTGCTCACCCAGCGTCTCTTGGAGGTAGTCCTGTGCCACCAGCTTCATGTACTCATCGATGGCCTTGGTGGCCAATGTGTTTTCCCGGAACAGCAGCGCCTCTCGGCCTCCACTGCGTGCCAGCTCCGCGGTTCCCAGGTCTGTCACCAAAGCCTGGGTCACAGCGGAGGGTCATGTAGCTTGGGTGTAGACTGAGCCAGTGGGGAATCCCTGCTCTTGGTGAGTCCCTCTCCCCTGGGCACAGGTCTTGCTCCTCAAAGCTACAGCTCAGGCCTGGCCCTCACTGCTGGGGCACCTAACAGATTGGGAACCTCCACCCCTCAGCAGAAATGTAAGCCTTCCCACGCAGAGGCTCAGCTCAGGCCCCGCCCCTCCAGGTGCCCCACCCATCGTAGCTGAAGCTCAGACCCCGCCCCTCGAGGTGCCCGCCCCTCGCAGGTGCCACCAGGTCTGGTCACCCATGTCCGCCCGGTCTCCGCGACGCACCTGCGCCCGGCCCGTGGCCTGCAGCACGCGCACCATGGCAGCCGCCAACTCCTCCTTGGCCTGCGCGGACAGCTGGGGCTCCAGGGCCCCGCACAGGCGCGCGTAGTGGAAGGTGAGGAACTCCGCCAGCTCCTTGTAGCGCTCCGAGGGCAGCACGCGCAGGCGCCGCGCCCGGATGCGCGCCCGGAGCGCCGCGCCGGCCGGTGCCCCGAGCAGCGGGAACCAGCGCTCCAGGCCGGCGGCCGGCGCGCGGGGGGCGCCCAGCTCCTCCAGCGCCAGCGCGGCGCGGCCCAGCGGTGCGCCCCCCGGGCCCGCTCCCCGCAGCCGCAACGACAGGCGACGCGCCGGCGGCAGGGCCTCGAAGTGGAAGCGCTCCGCCCAAAAGAGCGGGCCCGGGCCAGCCCGCTCCGCGGTGCGCGCCAGCAGCGCGCCGTCCAGCCACAGCTCCACGCGCACGCCCGGCGCCCCCGCCGCCGCCGCCGCCCGGGGCAGCCCCTTCGCCTCGTGCACCCACACGCTCAGCCACGTCTCTTCGCGTTCCGCGTTGTCCTGCGGACCGGAGAGGTGGGAGGAGTGGGTGCTCGACGGTGGGCACCAGAGGTGTCCCTCGGGACCCATGTCCCCAGGGAAAAACCCCTCGGTCCCTGGGGAAGAGAGCGGGGCCACTGGGGTCCCAAGGTGGCCACGCGGAAGCCCTTGAGCTGTGCTGAGATCTCCCGGGGAAATCGGGGATGCTGCGTAAGGAGGAGCAGCTGCGGTGGGAAGATTTGGCGGCCACCTCGTTGGCGGGACTTTGGGTGCAAATTGCAAAAGAAGGGACCGGAGATGAGGAGGGTCTGAGAGTGGTTGCACAGGTGTGGGCGGGCACACGCGTGTAAAGCGTGTAAGGGGTGGGGCCTTGACTTCCCGCAGTGCCGACCTGACTGGGCTGGAAGTGGCGACGAAGGTCCTCCATCCAGCGGTCTCTCTCAGCAGCCGAGCGACACGAGAAGCAGCGGCTCCCGCCTACCCAAGTTACCTGTCGAGGAAGGGGATTCCCGGTTGCGGTGGAGACCGAGCCTGAAGCCAAAGGACCCGGATGACGCGAAGAGCTGCTTACGTTTACCTGGAAGCAGTGGGGCTCATCCAGGAGGCTGGGGTGCAGTGGCCAAACCCGCACATTCCGCTGGGCACCCAGGTCCAGTTCGGAGAGTGTGGCCAGCGATTCCCGAGAGCCCAGAGCACTGGGGGGTCTGGAGAGGGTGGGGGGGGGGAAGGGGGAGAAGGAGTGTCATTTCTATCTTCTCCCTTCATCGCCCCCTACAGCCTGAAGGGTGAGGCAGGACAGGATGGACTTGACCCTAAATTGGACTTGAAAGTCCATCACTTTTAGGATCAACCCAACTTCCCCTGGTGGCCTGAATGACCTTGTATGGCATAGCCCTCGTCACCATAGCCCTCTTCCCCCTCACTCAATCCCTCACCGTCTGAGGGCGGGTCACACTGGACTTTATGATTGTGTCTTCATCCGACCTCTTGGCCTTGTCACCGCGGTTCCCTCTGTCTGGAATGCTGCCCCTGCCCTCCTTGGCCTAGTTCATTCCCACCCTTTATTCAGACACCCGCTCCGTTTCCTTCCCTGACACTCTCGGACCGGGGTTTTGATTTAGTTCCTGTTTTAGAGTTACTGTGTCAGACTCTGCTCCCACTCTTCCATGGGGGAGTGGCTCCATGCGAGGATCTTTCCGTGGCCCCCGTAGGGCCAACACAGGGCAGGACATGGGGGTATGGGGTGAAAGTCAGAATGAAAGGCAGGAGGACGGGGAGGGGACAATGTGGAATCCCAGCCCCTCTGGCCCCTCGGGGACTCTTACCCATCCCGAGAGGCATTGGCTCCGGGCTCTGACCTGGCCTTTTTCTTTTCCTTCAGCCGCTTGAGCAACCCCTACGGGAGAGGCGTGTGTCAGCTGAGCAGAACCCTGCGCTCCCACTTCAGCTCCTTTTCCCTCCGGGTGTCCTGGAGGATCTGCTACTCTTTTTATTTTTAATTTTTACATATTTTATTGATTTCTTACAGAGAGGAAAGGAGAGGGATAGAGAGTCAGAAACATCAATGAGAGAGAATCATCTCATCGTTTAGCTGCCTCTTGCACACCTCCTACTGGGGATGTGCTCGCAACCCAGGTATATGCCCTTGACCGGAATCGAACCCAGGTCCTTTTAGTCCGTAGGCCGATGCTCTATCCACTGAGCCAAACCGGTTTCGGCGGGTCTGCTATTCTTGGAGGGCCACAAACTCAGGCTGTATTAGCAAGAATAACAAAAGCCACCAATAGCTCCCGTGTTTAAAGCACCAGTTGTATGCTTTCCTGCATTCTCTATTGACGTTTCACCAACAGCCCGGAGAGGGAGGTTTTCCCATTGGCTCTATTTGACAGAGACACCCGAGGCCCACAGAGGTTCCGTGATCTGCCCCAAATCACCCAGTAAGAGTCCTCTTTCACCTCTGAGGGTCTGGAAGTATTTGCTCTCCCCACCTCCCCATCCCCCAACGGATGCCTCACCCGGACGTTGTGGACCTGGTTGGGGCCAGCAGCCTCTGGCTCAGTCTTCCCAGGGGCTCGGTCTGCGGTGTTAGGGGATGGAAGGTTGGGAGATGGGATCATCTTGGATTCTGACCCACCTTGACATGCTCCCATAATGCCCCGCCCTCCTCACCTCTCACACTTACTTACCTGCATCCCGGAGGTTCCCCAGAGCCACGTGGATGCTGCTCTCAGAGCTGGCGCTCCCCATCCTGGACTGGCGAGGCCCCTGCTCCTCCGTGGGAGTGAGTAGTCAGAAAGGGGAGGCAGGCAGGCGGGTGGAGGGAGAGGCAGACTCTTTCCATTGTCCCATTCCTTTCCCCTCCTTCCTTCCCCTGACCCGCAGGCCCTCTCTCACCTCTTCCTCACCCCCGAGCAGCACCAGCCTCCCGTCCAGCAGAGTGAAGGCGTCGATGTTCCAGACAGGCACATCGGGTGGGGGGGCCTCAGGGATCTGTGGGGTTGGGGGCTCTGGCTCCGGCTCCGGCTCTGGGTGGAGGAAGAGGTGCTGGGGAACTGGGACTTCTTCCTGAACCTCAGGCCACCCTTTCCCTTCACCAAAGCTCAACAGGGCTCCCTCCTAGTTGCTGCCTCTTCCCCTCACTCCCACAAGGCAGCCCCGTCAGGTAGTTGTCGAGCAAAACTCCTCTCTGGACCTCGTCTCCACTAGCGTCGGGGAGTGGACTCAGCCCACATACTATGTGACCTGGATTGTGTTTAGGGCTCCACACACCTTCTCTCATTGAACCCCCCAAAGCCATCAGAAGGGCAATGATAAGCCCCATTTCATCAGGAAGGAAACTGGAGCCTAGAGAGATGAGATGACTCTCCCAGGTTTACGCAGCTTGTGAGTGGTGGAGAAGGACCTCAGACACAAAGCATTCTTCTCTTAACCAAGACAGTGGTTGTATGAGCGAGAGTCATAAAGTTCCAAGAAGTTAAACAATAGGACAGCAGCCTTGGTTCCTTACATAAATCACCAGTCCAAGGTGGACTACCTTCCAGGTCTGAGAAAGGAATAGCAAAGGGCCACGATAGGGGGTGGGGGGAGGGCAGCAGGCCAGGGAAGGCCTCCAGAGAGAGGAAGCTTGTGCTGGGACTTGAACAGCAGGTTGGATTTTGACAGAGATGGAGGGGATGGTGGCAGGAACAGATTGATCAAAGGCCGAGAGATGGCAGGGCCCAGGGACACAAAGGGAAGGGCAAAAAAGAAAAGAGAAAGAAAGAAAAAGAAAATAAATAAAATTTGGAGGGCTCAGAGGCTCTAGAAGGGAAGGTCCAGGAAGAGATTGGTTCAGGACCCTGGGTGCCGGTCAGAGGTTTTATCCCGGGGGCAGTGGGGAGCCGAGGGCATCCTCCCATGCTCAAAGATCAGGTCTGCTTGTTAGAGAGCTCTCTCCGATACCCAGGAAGGGGGGTTGAAGGGCTGCTTTTGCCAAATGAGACCATGAATGCTGAGAATTAAATGAGCTTCCAGGAATAGGAGAACTGAACCAACCCTCCCAGATTACCCATCTGCCCTATTGCTTTACCACGAGGGAAAGCAATAAGTCCCACTGTTTAATGGGCCGCTTAAAATATGCAGGACACCGGGCTAATGCTTCGTGCTCTCGAGCGCCAACCCTCACGAGACCCTTCTGGATCCCTCTGTGCAACACTGAGCCCGCTCTGTCATTTTCTTGTTTATACTCGTTACTGTCTTCCATGCCCACCGCGCGGTGAGTCTCATGGGGCAGCCAGTGACATCTCTTTTAGTCACCGCTGTCTTCCTCAGTGCCTAAATCTGGGCCTGGCACACAGTCAATGCTCATCAGGCCTCTGCTTCAATGAATGGAGACATGAATGAAGGAAACAATACACCCTTCAAGGCAGGGACCGTGGTTCCCATTTAATTGATGGGTAAGCTGAGGCCCGAGGAAGTGAAGAAACTAAAACATGGAAGCTGGAGGGCAGGAGGGCAGGAGGAGGCTGAGAAGGATATCCAGGTAGGAGAGGATGAGAGTGGGCCAGTGGACATGACAAGAGATCAGGGGTCATTTGGCATCTGGATAGTGCTATCGTCAGTCTATTCCCTGGGTCTCCCCCAGGCTGGACCCCCTTTTGCCCGTAGCTCCTTGGCCACACCCCACACCCCCAGGCCCTGGGTAAGGGGGAAAGAGGGAAGAGGGCAGCTGGGCCCCAGCCACTTCCTGTTGGGCTTTTGCACTCCCCACAACTTCCTGTGTCTGTATGGCTGATGCTCTGGAGGCAGACAAAACCCGAGCATCCGGTCTCCCAGCCCAGCCCCGGCTCTGAATGGTGGAGCCATGTACCTGAGGCTTCTGGCTCCGGCTCCGGCTCCGGCGGTGTGCTCTTATGCCTCCCCCAGAGGGTCTTGGATAGTCTGAGGTGGTTCTTGCGAGACTCCTTGGGGGGCGCAGAGACGACACGACGGAACAGCGATCGACGGGCAGGTTGGCTGCTGACCATGGGTTCCTGGTGGCTCACTGCCCTCCCCCAGCTGGCAAGGCGGCCCCAGTGGAACCCTCCGGCTCCCTTCTCTCCACCACCTCCTGTGTGCCAGCGATAGGAGGTTAGCGGGGTTTGGGCTGCCTGCTGGGTTTCGGAGGACTGTCTTCTTGGTAGTGAGTCCATGGTGGAGATTCTCCTGGGGAACAAGAGAGTGACAGTTTTGTCTCGTGTCTGACCACATGCTGCCTTCATCTCGGCCCCCTCCCCACTCGCAGCTCTGCCCCCAGAAAATCCCTTTGGGGGGGCCACACGCACTCCCCCTCTTACCTTGATTTCCTGATCAGCCCCAGACGCAACAGCCGTCTGCACACTGCCTGGCTTCCTCCTGCCGAACGCTACTCCACGTGACCCTGCCTGTCCCACCCCACCCCACAGCCAGGTTGGGAGGGCACAGGGCAGGAGGCAGGAGGAGAGGAGGTGCCAGAGCAGGAACCCAAATCTCTCACTGACCAGAGGAGGCAGCACATGCCCCTCTCTGAGCCCGAGTTGCCTTCTTTCAACATGAGCACAGGTTGTCCAAGCGCTGGGGAGAACATCGGGCCCCTGGAACTGTCACCCACTGCTGCTTGGAGTGTAGACCAATTCGCTCAAGTTGGAAAACTGTTTGGCCGACAAACACTGACTGTACAGCCCTCCTCTGACCCAGCAGTTCACCCAGCAGACATACCCACTGGCACTCTTTGTAATAGCCCCAAACTGGCAACAGCCCAAGTGCCCATATACCCTAGAATGGGTACATTGTGGTCTGTTCTCACAGTGGAATAGCATGCAGCAATAAGAATGAACAAACTGCCGAAACCGGTTTGGCTCAGTGGATAGAGCATCAGCCTGGGGACTGAAAGGTCCCAGGCTTCATTCCAGTTAAGAGTAGGTACCTTTGTTGCAGGCACATCCCCAGTAGGGGGTGTGCAGGAGGCAGCTGATCGATGTTTCTAACCCTCTATCCCTCTCCCTTCCTCTCTGTAAAAAAATTAATAAAATATATTTTTTAAAATTAAAAATTATATATATATATATATATATATATATATATATATATATATAATGAACAAACTATTGAATGATTGAACTCTGATGAATTACCAGCAAGGTTAAGCAAAAATAAATAAATAAAAGAGAAAAATATACCCAATATTGTTCCATCACATAAAGCTCCAAAGCAAACAAAACTATATGCACACATCAGGATGTCAGTTTCCTTTGGAGGGGCTAGGGAAGGGGGGTATGAGAGGCTTCTGGGAACTGATATAGTTTTTGTGTCTGCTTTTTTTTTTAAAAAAAATATATATATTATTGATTTTTTAACAGAGAGGAAGAGAGAAGGATAGAGAATTAGAAACATCAATGAGAGAGAATCAATGGTCAGCTGCCTCTTGCACCCCCCCCCCACTGGGGATGTGCCCGCAACCAAGGTACATGCCCTTGACTGGAATCGAACCAGGGACCCCTCAGTCCTCAGGCCGAGGCTCTATCCACTGAGCCAAACTGGTTTCGGCTTGTGTCTGCTTTTTTTTTTTTTAATATATATTTTATTGATATTTTACAGAGAGGAAGGGAGAGAGATAGAGAGCCAGAAACGTCAATGAGAGAGAAACATCAACCAGCTGCCTCCTGCACACCCCCTACAGGGGATGTGCCCGCAACCAAAGTACATGCTCTTGACCGGGATCGAACCTGGGACCCTTCAGTCCGCAGACCGACGCTCTACCACTGAGCCAAACCGGTTTCAGCTGCTTTTAAAATTGAGGTGAAAGTCACATAACCTAAAAGTTATAGGTCTATTTCTTATTTTTAATCCTCATTTGAGGACATGCTTTGAGAGAGGAAGGAAGAGAGAGGGAGGGAGACAGAGAAAGAGAGAGAGAGAAACATTGATATGAGAGAGAAATATCAGTTGGCTCCCTTTCACATGTTCCCTGACCAGGGATCAAACCCGCGACCCTGGCATTGAACCGGCAAAGCTTCAGTGCTCAGGATGACACTGAGCCACTTGGGCCCAGCAAACATGTCTATATCTTGAGGTGGGTGTTGGTCATATGAATGTGTTGGGTTGTGAACATTCACTGATGCACTTTTCTAATAAACGTTTTCTTGTAAAAAGAGATGGGCAGATACTGTTGTAAGGAACAAATGAGTCAACACGAGAGTCAGTAGAATCGGGTCCAGGGGTGGCTTCCAGTGCCAGCTGGTCCTTCTCTAGCTGTGTCACCTCAGACAAGTCACTTCCTCTCTCTGAGCCTTGGTTTCCATATTTGTACAACACAATGATATTATCAGTTTCAGAAAGTTTATAATAAGAGCCTTCTTTTATTTTAAAAAAATGTTTCCTGAGTGCCTACTACGTGCTAGGTGCTGGAGAAGCCATGGAGGAACTAAACAAACGCGATTCCTGCCCTCCTGGAGCTCACAGTTCAGTGAGGGAAACAGATCCCGAACACAAATGCAAGCCATTTCTACGTGGTGGGCACACGGAAGAAAATAGGCTGACCGGAGTAGAGAGCCTGAGCTGAAGTAATGCTCTCTGAACTGGAAAAAGCCAGGCAGGCCTCCCTGAGGAGGTGACCTTTGCAACCTGAAGCATGAGAAGGAGCTGGCCATGGCAAGAGCAGGCTAGGGAGAAGGAACAGTTTGTGAAAAGGCCAGGGAGACAGGCATCCAGGGGTGGGGTGGGTAGGATCACCTGGATGGATGGGTGGCCTGTGCAGTCACCCCAGGAGCCCACGCTCAGGAGAGCGCCACACTACATTTGATTTAATGCTCTGCTATCACTGTCTTGAAATTCTTGCCTTTTGAACAATAGGCCCTGCATTATTATTATTATTATTATTATTATTATTATATTTTTTTACAGAGAGAAAGGGAGAGGGATAGAGGGTTAGAAACATCAATGAGAGAGAAACATCAATCAGCTGCCTCGTGTACACCCACTATTGGGTATGTGCCTGCAACCAAGGTACATGTCCTTGACCAGAATCGAACCTGGGACCCCTGAGTCCGCAGGCCAACGCTCTATCCACTGAGCCATACCAGTCAGGGCTAGGTCCTTCATTTTGATGTGTACCGGGCCTCACAAATTCTATAACCTGTCCGAGGAGGAGGGTGTTCAGGCGGCAGGTACACACCCCTTAGATATACCCATCTTATTCATATTGTATCAGGCTACTCACCCCATACACACACACACACACACACACACACACACACACACACACGGAGTCTCCCTGTGTTCTTCTGCATCCCTGAGTGTTTACCACCTCAGTGCTTACTGGCTCCACTCCCAACTCCCTGCATTTCTTGCTGGAGGACTTTCTCTGACAGATGGAGCCCATGCAACACACAGCCCCAAAGTGCCAGAGAATTAACATTTCCCCAATGACTGGGAGCTGATCAATACCCCAGTTTCCTCACTTTTTAAAAAAAATATACTTTATTGATTTTTTTACAGAGAGGAAGAGAAAGGGATAGAGAGTTAGAAACATCGATGAGAGAAACATCAACCAGCTGTCTCCTGCACACCCCCTACTGGGGATGTGCCTGCAACCAAGGTACATGCCCTTGACCGGAATTGAACCCAGGACCCTCCAATCCGCAGGCCGACGCTCTATCCACTGAGCCAAACCGGTTTCGGCCTCCTCACTTCTTGGTGGGATAACTTGGAGATACGCATCCCAGGCTGTCCTCCGGAAGTCCCTAGTGGGATGGAGCTCCATGTGTCCCCGAGGCCAACTTGCTTGATAAAGTACCCTTTCTGGGCTTCCTCCCTTTTCCTACCTCTTTTCCTTGTTCCCCAGGGATCTGTCCTGGGGTCGCCTGTCACACTACGTGCACTGGAACGTCTACCTCAGGGTCTGATTCTGGGCAAACAAGACGATGCACAGACACGGGCTTTCCTCACACAGTCTCTTTATTGGAGGTCTGTGGCCGGCGTGGTCACTAGGGGCGGCTTCCTCCTGGATCTCCTGGAGGCGCTCTTGGCAGTCCTTCGCTTTACATTCTAGAAAAGGCAAGAGACCGTGAGGCTTGGGGGTGGGGTGAGGGCAGGTCTCCTCTGCTCATGGCGGGAGCCTGAGGAAGAGGACAAAGAGAGGGGACGGGTACACACTGACTGCAGGCCAGCTTCATGAAATAGAATGGGAGTGTTCGCAGGTAGCACGAGATTGCGCAGGTGTGTGCGTAGAGAGGTGTGTGCGGATCGAGGCGCTGGGGCCAAGGTTGTGCTGTTTGGGCCTAGATTGCTGCAGCTTAAGGACTGTCATCAGTAGGGGCCTGGGGTGAGGCCCAGGTGAGGTGGGCTGGGAGGAGGTTGTGCAGGCAGAAGCGATGTGACTTGGGGCACAGGTGATGCAGGCCAGGCTGCGGTTGTGAGGGCAGAGGGGCTGCTGCAGGAACCAGGGTCCATGCCCTGGTTGTGAGCGCAGAGGTGTTGGAGGCTGGGCAAACAACAAGCTGGCCTGGTCAAGGCTTCGGCTAAGGTTGTGCCAACTGAGGACAGGGGATAGGAAATGTTGTGAGCAGAACGACTTAAAGGCTGGGACTGGGTTGCCCGAATAGAAGGGCTGCAAGGGAGGCCTGGGGCCTGGCTGAAGCTGTGCGAGTAGAGGGGTTACAGGAAACAGAGGGGCCTGCTGAGGTTGGGCAGACAGGCAAGGGCCGGGGGCTGAGCTAGTAGTAGTGTCAGGCCCAGGTAATGCGGACTCACCACGTCGAAGTGCGGCCAGGTGCGCAGCTGGCGGAAGAGCGCGTCGCCAGGGCAGTCGGTGCGCACGAGCTGGCGGTGGCCGAGCAGCGCGTAGTCCGGCCGCAGGAAGCCGGCGCGCACCGCGCACCTGGGGAGCGTGTCGCGCACCGTGCGCAGCGCGGCCTCGGCCGGCAGCTCCGCGGTGTAGTTGCCCACGAAGGCCACGCCGTAGCCGCGGGCATTGTGGCCCAGAGTGTGCGCGCCTACCCGGTGCCAGCCTCGACCCTCGTACACGTAGCCGTCTGAGCCCACCACGAAACTGCGGGGGGAGGGGGGGAACAGGCACTGTCCCAATCCTATGCCAAGTCGCACTAAGCCTGGCCCACAACGTCCCACTCCTCCACCAAATGTCACTCTAGAAGCCTTCCGGTTACTCTAGCATTGGCCACGCCCCTTTTTATCCGTGCCCCGCCCCATGGTCCCAAGTCCCGCCCCCCCTCCAGTTCACGGCGTTTTCTGTCTTAGGCCCAACCCCATCACTATCCGCCCCTGTCCCAGCCTCAGCCCCTCTCTCTGGTCTTGCCCCTCTCCCAGCTGCCGCCTCCTTCCCCTATCTTTCTAAAAAAAAAAACACATATATTTTATTGATATTTTACAGTGAGGAAGGGAGAGAGATAGAGAGCTAGAAACGTCGATGAGAGAGAAACATCGACCACCTGCCTCTTGCACACACCCCACCGGGGATGTGCCCGCAACTAAGGTACATGCCCTTGACCGGAATCGAACCGGGACCTTTCAGTCCGCAGGCCAACGCTCTACCACTGAGCCAAACCGGTTTTGGCTCCTTCCCCTATCTTACCCCGGACCCAAGGGTCCCACCGTAAAGGCCGTCCTCGCCTAGGCCACGCCCCGCTCCACCTTGGCTCCACCCGCCCCGCGCTTCCGCTTCTCCAGGTTGGCTCTGGTCCAACCCACCCCCAGTTAGGCTCCGCCCACCCGGGCTCGGCCCGGGGTAACCGGCCCCCTCCCCTCCCAGACCGCGCCTACCTGTAGCCGATGTCGTCCCAGCCCCGCGTGTCCTGGTGAAAGCGCTGCATGGAGCGCATGTCGGCGGCGCAGCGCGCGAAGGTGGTGCAGGGGGGCGCGGGCAGGTATGTGTGATGCACGTACAAGGACCCGAGCGGCAGCCGGAGCGGCGTCGGCTGGCCCCGGTACGGTGCCGCGCTCCAGCGGCAACGCGGGTGGATGGCCGGGCACCCTGCGGAGAAAGGCGACCAGGGCTGGGGTTAGCCACCGTTTCTCTTTGGGCCGCCTGTGCCTCCATCAGAGCGCACCGATGGGCCGTTTCCCCAGCCTCCTTTGGGATCTAACAACGAAGCCAACAGCCTCTCGGTTCTTTTGGAATAGTGGCTATGCCTCCCAACCCCTCCAGGATAAACCGCAAGAATTGTGTAGTTCCAGGATCTTTCCAACCCAGGATCTTTAACAACACTCTCTGCAGCCGGCCCTGCTCTGAGCCCTAGGAGAGACAGCCGCACGGAGAAAGAGGAGCATTGGCCCGCATTTATTATGCTCTAGCTGTGTGCTGCTTGCTTTACATGCTTCATCTTTCTCAGACCATCCAGCAAACCCAAGAGGTAGAAGATTTACCCTGCTTCACTGAAGAAAGTGGGGTTCCCAGAAGTGAAGCAACTCACCTAGATGGATAGGCTGAGCTTCCATTTCAACCTCTGTGCCTTGGCATGGGCTGAGCCCATCTCCTGCAAGGCCTTCTTTCTTGTTTTTATTTTGGGGAGGGGGGCGGGGGGTCAGACAAACTCCTATTGATCCTTCAAGACCCGAATCTAGCCTTTCCTCACCTGTGCAGCGGCCCTGGCTCCCCAGCCAGAGCCCTATCGCTCCCTCTGGAATCCCTAGTCCTGGATCCCCCTGACCTCATGGGACGGAGGGTCACAGGGGTTGGGGGCCCTTCTCACCCAGGAAGGCCTCAGTGAACTCCTTGGCGGCATGGGTGGCCGCCTGTGCCAGCTGTTCTCGGCTCATGCCCTGCAGCTGAGGGTGTGCTGGCTGCAGCCTCTGTAGCAGGGTGAGGGCGCCCCACAGCTGCTGGGTCAGGGCAGCGGCCGAGGTCAGAGCGGCTCCGTTCTGCCGCCGGAAGTTGCTGCGAAGTCCCGGATCTCCGGCCACCCCAGCTCCATAGTACTGGCTCAGGAGGTGGTTGAGGGGTGGCCGGGGCTCAGGGGCCCGACTCAGGTAGTCCCCAAGCAGGGCCCCATCCAGAGCACCGTTGAGGAAGGCTGTGGTAACCGGTGATGCCCCCGGATCCAGGAGTGTGAAGTTCCTGGGGACAGAGAGCTGGTCCCAGCAGCCCTCAGCTCCCAGGCCTGGGCGGCTCTGAGTTTGGGGGCGCTGGAGGAAGGTCAGGCCCAGGCCTCTGGCCAAGGTGACCACCAGGAGGCTGTCCACCGTGGTCGGAGACGTTGCTTTGGCATCTGGCGAGGAGGTTTGGTCACCTGGAGAGGTGACTCTGTCATCTTTAAAGATGGCTCCTACGTTGAGATCGGTGGTTCTGACATCTGGAGACGTGGCCCTGACATCTGCAGAGCTAACATCTGGAGAGGCATCCCTGAGTCCCGGGGAGGTGGCTCTCCCATCAGAAACCTCAGCTCCAACATCTGGAAAGGTGTCTCCGGCACCCAGAGGGGTGGCCGTGCTGCCCAAGGGCAGGTTTATGGCCCGGTGGCCCTGCAGCCCTGCTTCCAGCCCTGCCAGAAGAGGCTGCACAGCCACCGTGGAGCCATCGGGGGCCAGCACCACCCCGTACTCCTGCCTACCCCGCACCTCATGTCGGGCCACCTCCTCCATCAGGCCTTGCAGCTCTGGGCTCAGTGCAGAAGGATCCAGCTTGATGGCGTTGAGACTTCGTCCCTTTAGCAGGAAGTGATGGAGGGGGTCATGGGGCTCAGAGTCCCGGGCTGACAGGTGCCACAGAGAGACCGTGTGGTTGGCCTCTGTGACTGGCACTTTCTGCTCCAGCTCAGCCAAAGCCTGGATGACAGAGTCCATGAGGAGAGGCAGGGATGCTGTAGAAGGAGGGATGGCATTAACCCAGTGGCCCAGCACCGCCTGCTCCTGAGCCTCCCTCTGCTCCTTCCACATCTTCCCAATGCCCTCTCCTCTCTCTCTTCCTCCTTCCCTCCCTCCCTCCCTCCCTCCCTATCTCTCTCCTCTGACTACCCTGTGATGCTCCAACACTATGCTCATGTAAATGATGAAACGGAGGCACAGACAACAGGTTAAGGAGCTTAGACAATCCGTGAGCACTGGGGAGCCACGGCAGGTTCAGGAGCAGGAGCGAGATGCAGCCAGGCTGGCATCCTAAGAGTGCTCCTTTGGCTGCCTGTGGAGAATGAATTTCCAGGAGGCTAGGGTAGGGAAGGGGAAACAGTATGGAGGTGAGCAATAAAAATGGCCAAAGCTTGCCGAAACCGGTTTGGCTCAGTGGTAGAGTGTCGGTCTGCGGACTGAAGGGTCCCGGGTTTGATTCCCGTCAAGGGCATGTACTTTACATTGGTTGCGGGCACATCCCCAGTAGGGGGTGTGCAAGAGGCAGCTGGTCGATGCTTCTCTCTCATTGACATTTCTAGCTCTCTATCTCTCTCCCTTCCTCTCTGTAAAATATCAATAAAATATCAATAAAATATTTAAAAACAAAAAACAAAAAAAACACAACAACAACAAAAAGCCGACCTAAAAAAAAAATGGCCAAAGCTAAGTGATGGCAGAGTCCCCAGGTCGTTTGAGGGAAAGATGGACAGGCTTTGTTCTTTGGGGAGGGGGGGGGTTTGGAATTTGGGGAATTGCATAGGGCGAGGTGTCTGGAGGATGCTCAGTGGAGGGGAGGATGGGCCTGTGCCTTGTGGGGGAAATGTCAGCAGCTGGGCTGGGAGTGCTGGGCTCAGGGCTGGGGTGCGTTGTTGAGTAACAGCTCACATTTATTAAACGTTCATTTAGTGCTAGGCGCCATTCTAGGCAGCGCACATAACAACACATTTAACCTCCACGGTGACTCCGTGAGCACAGAGCGGTGGAATGGCCCGCCTCGGGTCACACAGATAGGAAGTGGCAGGGGCAGGACTGTTAACCCAGGAATTCGGACTCTTCTCCAGACAGTCCACACCGTGATTCCTCTGTTCTTCTCCCGGCCTAAAATGTCCTCTCCTGCTCCTCCCCAGGTAAAAGTCTCCTGCCTGTCCTACATCTGTGTCCCCTCCTGATTTTTGCTCGTCTGGCCCCACCCCCTGCCTTGACCCTGTAGGGCTGGGGGAGTCTGTGTCCCCCAGACTGGAGGTTCCTCGAGCCTGGGGTCTCTGAGGACTCCAGTCTTACCCTGCACATGGCTGGAGACGGAGGGGGTAGCAGTGCCCTTCTGCGGAATTGACTGTCCTTGCAGCAGGCTCTGCCTTCTGACTTACCTGCCCCCGGTTCCGGACACAGCAACAACCCAAGCAGGATCCAGAGGATACGCCGGACTGCTGTCGAGGGATTCCAGCTTCTGGGGGGCATATCTGGCCGAGATCAGCAGAGCTAGAAAGAGACAGGCATGGGGGACCGAGTAATGCCTTTGGCCACTGTCAAAGTCCAGGGGTGAATGACATGGTTGCCTCTTGCAGAGCTGTGGGTGGGAGGCCGCGGGAGCGTGGGGACAGTGCTCCGAGCCAAGGACATCCGGGGCTCCCCCATCCTATCCTTTCCCTCCCAGGCGGAGGGCAAGGCTCGGTAAGCCAGGAGGCATCTGGAGGCCGGGTAGTTGAGACTCCAACAAACTACCCAATCCAGTACCCCTCATCATTCCTTAGCTGCAGCTGCTGCCGGCCGCCACAGGGGGCTCTCGGGTGCCAGCCCAACTGGTAGGACTGGCTGTGCTGGGGGAGGGGGGAGAGGGACACACCTGAAGTTGGCACTGCCTCCTGCCTTTGCTGCCAGCACTTCAGGCTCAGGCAGAGAATGGGTAGAGGGGCTGGGGAGTATTTTTTTGCCAAGGAACCTGGCAAACTGTGAGCCCAGGGGGCTAGGAGATGTCTTCTCTCCTCCGGTTCCAGCTCCTGATCCCAAGCCGCTAGACGCAGCAGGAAGCAGGGCTTGGGCCTGGGCCCTCTGGACCCTGCCTTTGTCCCCGGAGCTGGTTTCTTGGCTCACCTGGTTGACAGCGAGGGTCCTCCCTCTTCTCCCGGGGCCGTGTCTGAGTTCCGCTGAAGCGAGAAGGCCTCCCCCTTTATTTGTGCTTCAGGTGGGACGGGCTCCCTGGGACTGAGGCTGCCGCTGTGTAAATTGCTTCACCGAGGGCCTTCCACCTCGAAACTAGCCTGGGGAGTTTCCGGGGGACCCACTAAGCTGGGGGTTCAGCAAAGGCCAGGCCTGGGAATGCCCCAGGGTGGGGCCTGCTCAGATATCCCGTGTCATCCTTCTGGGTACACACCCTGGGTACACAAAGCTGGGTGCACTTGGGAGCTCAGGAGATAGGTCCTAGGGGAGGGAGGGCGAGCGGGCCACGCCCCAGGGGAATCTGAGGAAATCTCCTCCTCTGAGGATTTTGGGAAGGGGCTCTGCCTGGTCGAACGAGTGCAGGAAGTGGCCTGCGTGTCCATCTGGGGCAGGGAGTGGAGTGAGGAGCGTGAGGCATCCTTCTCAGATACAAAATGTAAGGCGGTGTCGAAAATCTCCGTCATCAAGATAAATGATATTTTAATGCAATATTTTAATAGGGCGAGTTCGTGCAAATAGACCAACGTGAGTGCACAAAAAAGTCCACGATGAACAAACATTTTCGATAAGCATTTGTCAGCCTTCTACATAAAGTCAGGCTCAGGAGCAGTGCTGTGCAAAGACTGGAGCCAGAGGTGGAAGGAAAAATCAGGAATTTTGATCTTGTCTTTGTGTCTCCCTTGCCTTACCCTAATCCCAGTGGCCCTACGTAGACCCGGGGGAGCCCTGAGACGCTGTGGGGGTGGCTGTCACATGAGATTCCCCCCCTGATGTCCCCCTGGTCAGGGAATGACTGTGATTCAGCACTAAGGATCCTGGGTTTGTCCCTCTGATTCTCCCACTGATTGCAGCTGAAGGGGACCCTGTGATTTCATTGAACCACCTTATGCCCATTTTATCTAGCGGGAGGGTAAGCTCAGAGAGGTTAAGCATGTTGTCCAAGGTCACAAAGCTGGAAACTGGGAAGGGCTCCAAGTCCAGTGCATGTTTTCACGATCCTGTGGTTGGGTCAAGGTCAGTGTACTTACACGATGACCCTTCACCCTGGGGAAGTGTTTACAGAACAACTTCAGCCCGGAATTCACGGGCCAGCCAGAGAGGCAGCCCTGATTCCCTTTTAAAGCTTGGAGTTAGTGGCAGGGGTGGGTTGGGTCTGAGCCAGGGACATGGCATGGCCAGCCCACATTTCCCTGAGGGCCAGTCCGGGATTTGTGACCTCCTAGGGTAAGACCCTTTCTCCAGGAAGCCTCTCTGATTACCCTCGGCTTCCATCCTGGCTCCCCATCCTGAAGTTCCCCCCCTTTATCCCGGACCTGTTCATATGGGGCTGGGGTTTCTCTGTCCAATGCCATCTCCCTGAGAAGAGGAGATGCTGAGTCCTCTTGGGGTGCCCAGACGTGCCCGGCACAGGTCAGGGGCCAAGGGGGTGGCAGGGAGGGATTGCTGAGTACATGAAAGGCTTGATTGCGGATGTGGGATTAGTTTGGGGTTGGGCTGTGAAACACACATGCACGCATACACAAGTATGCACGCACCCACACTCCAAGGAACCCCGTCTAGGCTGGGCCTAGGAGGAAGCAGAAAGGCTGGGGTTCTAGGGATGAATCACCCCCACCCCTACTTTTCTCCCACTTCTTGAGGCTCATCTGCCAGGGTAGATCAAAGGCCCCTCCAGCCGAAACCGGTTTGGCTCAGTGGATAGAATGTTGGCCTGAGGACTGAAAGGTCCCAGGTTTGATTCTGGTCAAGGGCACGTACCTTGGTTGTGGGCATATCCCCAGTATGGGGTCTGCAGGAGGCAGCTGATCGATAATTCTCTCTCATCGATGTTTTTAACTCTCTATCCCTCTCTCTTCTCTGTAAAAAAATTAATAAAACATTTTTCTTTTTAAAAAGACCCCTCCAGGCTGCAGGTAGAATTGGGGTCTCGTGAGAATAGTCACTGTTCAGGGCCAGGGGACAGCCCTAATGGAAGTAACATTGGCACAGACAGACCCCTAGAACCTGGATCTGGAGTGAAGCAGGGGTCGGGGTCAGAGGTCAGAGGAAAAGAAATTTGGGGCAGGGCTGGGCTTGGGGCTAAGGCCAGAGTTAATAACATTCACTTTACTAGCAGTGATATAATACTAAGGAGGATGCTGATAATAGTAATAATAATTGTATGCAGGGCTTTGAGCTAAGACTTTATATGCTTGTGTTTTTATTCAGCTCTGGGTTTTGCAAGAGTCAGCAAACTGCAGCCTATGGACCAGCTATCTGTTCTGTGAACAGTTTTTTGCCCCTCAGGGAAAGTCACCTTACATAAAATGAACCATTTTAAAGTGTACACTTCTGTGGCGTTGAGTTCAGTCACAATGTTGTACAACCGCCACCTCTATCTGGTTCTAAAACATGTTATCACCATGAAACAAAGCCCTGCACCCTCTCCATTATTCATGGATCTGCTTTCTGTCTCTATGGACGTGCCTCTTCGGGACATCCTATCTAATAAAAGACCATCACTCCAACACACACGATGGCCACCCCCATGTGGACACAAGATGACTGGCAGGGGAAGGCAGTTGTGGGTGATTAGGCCTGCAGGGGAGGGCAGTTGGGGGGGAACCAGGCCTGCAGAAGAGGGCAGTTGGCAGGGACCAGGCCTGCAGGGGAGGGTAGTTAGGAGGGGGGTATTAGGCCTGCAGAAGAGGGCAGTTGGGGGGGGGGACCAGGCATGCAGGGGAGGGCAGTTGGGGGTATCCAGGCTGGCAGGGGAGCATTTAGGTGTTGATCAGGCTGGCAGGGGAGTGGTTAGGGGGCAATCAGCCTAATCAGTGATTAGGCTGGCCGGCAGAAGCTGTTAGGGGCAATCAGGCAGGCAGGCAGCCAGGCGAGAGGTTGGGAGCCAGAAGTCCTGGATTGTGAGAGGGATGTCAGACTGACTGTTTCAGCCCGATCCCACTGGGCAGTCAGACATTCCTTGAGGGGTCCCAGATTGGAGAGGGTACAGGCTGGGCTGAGGGACACACACACCCCATGCATCAATTTCGTGCACCAGGTCTCTAGTTTTATATAAACAGAATAATGGACTATATAATTTTTTTTTTTAATTTCACTGAGCATAATGGTTTTGAGGTTCATTCACATTACAGTATGAATTAGTGCTTTTTATCATGAATCTAACCTTTTCATGGCGTAAAATGGAGGTTTATTGGAATACATCATTTCCTATTTGTTTATATATCGTGTATGACTGTTTTCATGCCATAACAGCAGATTTTAGTGGTTTTGACAGAAACTGTCTGGTCTGAAAAGCTGAAAATATTTACTGTGTGACTTCTTCATTTCCTCCAACTTATTGACACATAATCTATAGACAGTAGTTCCTCGGGTTGTGTTGGAGATCTATTCCAATGGCACGATGTAACGTGATTTTCGCCATAAGTCAGAACCCACCTACATAAGCACCTACGCCTCTCACATGGAGCACATACACAGCAGTAATGAAGTGAAACAGTAAAAAAAGATTAAAAGAAAGATAACAATTCCTGACTTTTACTTGTGGTAAATAAATAATAAAAAACATAAAGCACATACACATGTACATACATCGAAATGACAGAACTTTTTTTTTTTTAAATGGGCAACATAACCACGAAATGACGTACGTCGAGTCTGACGTAACCCGAGGACTGCCTGTATATAAAAGGCTAATATGCTAAGTGTCCCTCGCTCCGCCCAGGGGATGATGTCATGTAGCAATGCCTGGCTTCCTCTCCCTAGCCTCCTGGCAGTTTCTTCAGCCCAGGAACACGACTTGCTTTACAGCCAGGTGGAGACACTTCACACTGTAACCAAATGTCTAGGAAGGGTTTTCCCATGCCTCATCTCACTTGATCCTCACAGAAGTCCTGAAGTAGGTAGAGGGGAGACTCGGTGGAATCCTGTTTTCTTGTCATTAGCCAGAAAACAGAGATTTAGAAAGTTTAGGAACTTGACCCGACTGAAAAGAAGTAAGAAATGGTGGACCTTGAAAATGACTTGAGGTTTTCTCACTGAGCAGAATATAGTCAAACACTGCTGCAGTCAAATATTTTATACTTTGCTCTCCCAGTGTGACCAGCTTCTTGTTGATATTTACTGCTGTGTTGCTGACAATTACCTGAAAGAGAAGTTGGAGTACTTCACTGGGCTGGAAATTCTTTAGCTAAACCAGAAAGGTATAATTAAGCAGGTTTGTTCTATATCTATAAAACGCTAAGCTAGTTGGCCTGGACATGCATGATACATATAAAGCTTTTGCTGGCACCAATTGCACGTGTGTGTTCCTATCTGTCACTGTCAATCGTGAATTTGGTTGACACTTCCATTATAGAGAAAGGGCGAATAGTGATATTAATATATTTCTTCTAATTAATTTCCTTTCAATGTGCATGGACCATGCACCGGGCTACCAGTTGACATATAACGTTGTGTAAGGTTAAGGTATACAATGAGTTGATTTGGTGTATGTACATATTGCAAAATGTTTACCACAATAAGATTAGTTAACACATTTTTCCCCCTCACAGTTTCCTTTTGTGTATGTGTGTGGTGAGAACTTTTAAGACTTACTTTCTTAGCAACTTTTAAGCATATAATACAGTATTGTTAACTATAGTCACCAAACTGTACATTAGATTTTTCAGAACTTATTTATCTTATAACTGGAAGCTTGTACAGTCCTAGAACATTTAGCTCTCACAGTAACCAGCACCCCCAGCCCCTGGAAATCACCATTCTACTCTCTATGAGTTTCTTTGAGTCGAATTGTGTGTGTTTTTTTTAGATTCCACATGTAAATGAGATCATACAGTATTCGTCTTTTACAAAAAATATGTATTTTATTGATTTTTTACAGAGAGGAAGGGAGAGGGAGAGAGAGTTAGAAACATTGATCAGAGAGAAACATCCATCAGCTGCCTCCTGCACACCCTCTAGCGGGGATGTGCCCACAACCAAGATACATGCTCTTGACCGGAACTGAACCTGGGACCCTTGAGTCCACAGGCCGATGCTCTATCCACTGAGCCAAACCGGTTAGGGCAGTATTCGTCTTTTTCTGTCTGACTTATTTCACTTAGCATAATGTCCTGAACTTCCATTCATGCTGTCCCAAATGGTAGGATTTTCTTTTATCTTATGACTGAATCATACACATATGTCCATCAGTGGACACTTAGGTTGTTTCCATGTCTTAGCCTTTGTGAATAACGCTGCCGTGAACATGGGTTTGTACAGAGAGTGACTTCATTTAGTTTGGACTTATGTGGTCTTTAAAGTGTTTTTCAACATAGGTTTTAATCCAGCTTTATATACAAATTGTTGTGCAATTATGTTTACATGGCCTTTTAATAAAGTTTGCTGATTCATGCTCAGCCAGCCCACCCATATTCAAATTCTCAGTCTGTTGCTAACTAGGTGGACCAAGTGGCTTCATCTCTAGCCTTCACTTTGCCCATCTCTAAAACAGGACAGTGGTCAGGGGGCCGAGTGCCCCGGGTGAGCCGAGTGTCCCAGGGGGCCGAGTGCCCAGGGTGAGCCGAGTGTCCCAGGGGGCTGAGTGCCCCGTGGGGCCGAGTGCCCCGGGTGAGCCGAGTGTCCCAGGGGGCCGAGTGCCCAGGGTGAGCCGAGTGTCCCAGGGGGCTGAGTGCCCCGTGGGGCCGAGTGCCCCGGGTGAGCCGAGTGTCCCAGGGGGCCGAGTGCCCCGGGTGAGCCGAGTGTCCCAGGGGGCCGTGTGCCCCGGGTGAGCCGAGGGTCCCAGGGGGCCAAGTGCCCTGGGTGAGCCAGTGTCCCGTGGGGCCGAGTGCCCCGGGTGAGCCGAGTGTCCCAGGGGGCGAGTGCCCCGGGTGAGCCGAGTGTCCCAGGGGGCCGTGTGCCCCTGGAAAGCCGTACCCCCCCAAAGGGGAAGGGTGTCCCGGGTGAGCCGTGTGTCCCAGGGGGCCGAGTGCCCCGGGTGAGCCGAGTGTCCCAGGGGGCCGTGTGCCCCGGGTGAGCCGAGTGTCCCATGGGGCCGAGTGCCCCGGGTGAGCCGAGTGTCCCATGGGGCCGAGTGCCCCGGGTGAGCCGTGTGTCCCAGGAGGCCGAGTGCCCCGGGTGAGCCTAGTGTCCCAGTGGGCCGAGTGCCCCGGGTGAGCCGAGTGTCCCAGGGGGCCGAGTGCCCCGGGTGAGCCGAGTGTCCCAGGGGAAGCAGTGGGACCCAGGGGAAGAGGCGGTGTAAATCAGAGGAGGAGCGGACTCTATTCATATGGTCCTGAGATAGTCACCATAAAACAAGCAGACTGCCAAATGAGGAGCAGATTCTATTCATGGGGTCCTGAGATGGTCACCATAAAATGAGCAGATTGTCAAATGACAGCGGGGAGGGGAAGGAGACCTGGGGGGAGATAGGAGAACAACCGAGGGACTGGTATGCATGAACATAAGTACAACCAATGAACACAGAACTCTGGGGAGGGAGGGCATAAATGGGAGGTGGGGGGGGGAGGGGCAATGGTAAACTATGTACACAGATAATACCTTAATAAAATAAAATTAAAAAAAAATAAAATAAAACGGGACAGTGGTACCAACCTCACCGGCTTACTGCGAGAGTTGAACGATCTAGGACTGTGCTGGCATGTGGAAAGCATTTGGCAGCATGCTAGGTTAAGGAGCCACACGTCTGCCTCTCTACCCACCTGCCCCAGCCTCCCCAGCCGAGGCCCAGCCCACAGTTTGTTATGACCAGATTCCCACATTCTGGTAAGGTATTATTTCTGCAGCTGGGGCATTTGTCCAACCCTAGGCTTTCCTGCTGGCTACGGCCCCTTGGCAGCCAGCTGGGCCTCAGAGCTGGGCCTTAAGCCAGTCTGGAACTCCAGCCAAATCACCGAAGCCAGGGAAGGCCAGTTCCAGAATTGGTTGAACTCAGTTTGCTAAAGGGAAAAGCAAGCCATGGCGGCGAGTAATTAACCCTGCAGCCTTTAGCTGGGGCTATTCCAGTCCCCGGTGGGCAGAAGTTGACTTAAGTTGTGTGTTTCTGGGAGGGCAGAGGTGAGATTTAATCTCTCAGACACCTGGTCCTGGAACAGGCAAGGAGGGAGTTTTGTAACTGAGAACACTGGATTTTATAGCGAAATCATAAGCTCAGCCCTTGGCGGTGTGCTAGAGGCCAGGAATGAGTGTGGGGTAAGTGGGACCAGATGCCGGGACTCCCTGGGAAATATTTACCTAGCACCTACAGGCTTCTAGCAATAATTACCTGTTTCGATAGAATGACACAAGGCAAAGGGCTTTACACATTTTATTCTAAACAAGAGGTCCGGTGCACGAAATTCGTGCCCTGGGAGGGGGCAGTGAGGGGGATCCCTCAGCCTGGCCTGATCCCTCTTGCAGTCCTAGATCCCTTGCTCCTTACTTCCCTCCTGCTCACTGCTCCTTACTGCTGGGCTCACTGCTCCTTAGCGTTGCTACGGAGGCAGGAGAGCTCTCGCCACCATCGCTGCACTCGCCAGCCATGAGCCCGGCTTCTGGCTGAGCAGCGCTTCCCTGTAGGAGCGCACTGATCACCAGGGGGCAGCTCCTGCAATGAGCGTCTGCCCCCTGGTGGTCAGTGCACAACATAGTGACCGGTCATTCTGGTCATTCCCCCATATCGGTAGCTTAGGCTTTTATTCTATAGCTAGAAATTTTCAAACATATTCAAAATGTTGTATAATGAACCTCCATGTATATCTATCATCAGTTGACATGTGTCAACTCATGAGCCATCTTATTTTTTAAAAAAAAATTATTTTAGAGAGGAGGAAGAGGAAGAGAGAGATGGAAACATCAATTGGCTGCCTCCTGCATGTCCCTATTGAAGCTTGAGCCTGCAAACCAGGCATGTGACCTGACTGGGAATTGAACCAGCAACCTCTTAAAACCGGGGTCGATGCTCAACCACTGAGCCACACTGGCTAGGTGAGCCGCCTTATTTCTTCTACTAGAGGCCAGGTGCATGAGTTTGTGCATGGGTGGGGTCCCTCAGCCTGGCCAGCTATTGAGGAAAAGCTGGGCATTCTCACCCAGTCTCACCCAGGCCAGCCTCTGGAGATTGACTGTGGAAGCACACTGACCACCTGGCTGGCCAGGGTGGCGGGGACCACGGAAGGTTGGCGGGACACAGGATGTTGGCTGTGGGAGTTCACTGACCACCAGGGGGCAGCTCCTGCATTGAGCATCTTTTCCCTGGTGGTTAGTGCATGTCACGGTGACCGGTCTATGGGTCGTTGGTCACTTAGGTTTTTATATATTTAGATAACCTCCACCCACTGGCTCTCTTCTGCAATGCTATCTCACATTGATGTTCATTGCCTAGATCTATTAATTCATTAGAAGCTACAACTGAATGATGTTAAAATGTTATTTTCCTGGCAGGTGTGGCTCAGTGGTTGCGTGTCAACCTATGAACCAGGAGGTAAGGGTTCGATTCCTCATCTGGACACATGCCTGGGTTATGGGCTTGATCTCCAGTGTGGAGCGTGTAGGAGGCAGCCCATCAGTGATTCTCTCTCATCATTGATGTTTCTACCTTTCTCCCCCTCCCCCCTCCTCTTTGAAATCAATAAAAAAGATTACAAAAATGATATTATCTTTTCTTCATTCCTTAGCTGGAATACCTGTATAAAGAGAGATGTCTTCTTCTCTACCATTTGGTTACCCAATAGTACAATTCACATGGGAAAGGCAAGATAAATGCTTGATTCTTTTTCTCCCCTAGTTTCCAAGATAACTACTGGGCTCCCTAATATCCTCCAAAGGTAAAGAATGAGATTGCTTTTCTATCTGTTTATTGTGAGAATATATAACTCATCTTTTCTGTCAAAGAACAGTTTAGATAGCGGCCATTTTGGCCCGCATGTCTTGGCAGTCACCATGTTGGCCCCATGACTTGCAGCTCCCCTGGGGCTGCCATCTTGAAATGGCAAAGGCCCCCCGCTCCCTTTGAATTAGGTAATCGTGAAAGACTGTGAGCCTGGGCTCCAAGCGTGAGGAACAGGTCGCGTGTGTCAGAATTGAAAAGCCAGACAGACTACCTGCTCAGTGTGCGTGGGCTCTCAGGCCATGTGTGGAAGTAAAGGTATTTTGCTTTGCTGCCTGGCTCCCGAGTATGCTTTGTGTTCTACCAGGACCCCCGAATTTGAGGGCTTGCCTTATTTCTTACATTATGTACCCATGAACTGACTGAAATGGGTCAATACATGGCAGTTCTTACCTTTACTGATAATCACATTATTATTCTTTCCTTTGGCCTGAGGGATCCTCTCCACTTTGACTCCTGAGTTACTTTGACAGGTCTCTTAGGTAGCTTTCTTACTTTATGATGTAACTAAAGAATCCAGGAACATCTCGAGTGTTTCTTGCCTCGGGCCCGGGATCAGCCATTTCGCCAAAGAGCTCTTGTTTCTTCGATTGGAGAGTGGTACTGAGAGATCACAATCAAGGTGCTAGTGGCTACTGGGTTAGTTGTTTTTTCTAGGGATTTTTTCTTTCAAAAGTTTTTTAAAAAAATTGATTTCAGAGAGGACGGGAGATGGGGAGAGACAGATAGAAACATCAATGTTGAGAGAAAAATCATTGATTGTCTGCCTTCTGCACACTTCCTACTGGGGATCAAGCTCACAACCTGGGCATGTGCCCTTGACTGGAATCAAACCTGGGACCCTTCAGTCCGCATGCTGACACTCTATCCACTGAACCAAACTGGCTAGGGTTCTAGGGCTTTTCATTGGACAGAAGTAGGAAACACTCATTAAAAAAAAATAAATCTTTATTACTCAGATTATTATAATTGTTTCTCCTTTTTCTCCCCCAAAGCTCCCTACCACCCAGTTCCCTTCCCACCCTCTGCCCTTACCCCCTCTCCCCCCATTGTCTTCATGCATTGGTTATACGATTTCAATCCAGTCTCTCACTGCTTCTCCACCCCCTTATCCTCCTGATAATTATCAGTCCACTCCCCTTCTTTGCCCCTGATCATACTATATTAACCACTTTATTCTGTTCCTCAGATTTTTTCCCCCTTCTCTTTTCCTTTTTCCCCCGTATATGAATTTCAAGTGGGACACTCTCTCTCATTTGTTTTTGTAGGAAAATACAACAGTGTTCTGTAGCTAATGGCTGCAGACTGTACAAATGTCTCAGAACCACACGAATAGAATCCACTTCTCCTCCAGGTCACACCGCCCTCCCCTCCCCCGCCCCAGGTCCCACTGCTTCCCCAGGGCACATGGCTCTCCCGGTGTACACGGCTCCCCGGGTCCCATAGCCCCCCTTGTGCACACGGCCCCCCTGGGGCACACGACCTACCTGGGGTGCACGGCCCCCAGGGGATCACAGCCCCCCTGGGGCACACGGCTCTCCCGGGACATCCAGCCAGAAACACTCATTTTTAAAAAAATAAAGTACATCATGAATTTATGCTGACACTTCCAATTCATACTTGAGTTAAATAACTTTTACCTTACTGATCAATCTTATACCTGTATTTTCTTTTCCCCACACTGAAAATCCAAATACTCAATGACACCAACATTTCCTTTATTCCACAATACTCACAGATCAAATATCAGAATAACATACTAATAGTACTTAGTTTAAACAATGTGATTATTGAAAAAACAGTTTAAGGCTTTTTTTCTGATTCTTTTTATTCTCTGGGTATATCCCATTGGGGCTGTGCCATCAAATTACTGTGCTATAGGATCACTTGAAATAGTTTCTTTCTATAGTTACGTTATTAACCTGAAGCTTTAGATTTCTAGGACATTTTATGGAGATCAGAAAGTTTTAATTTTTGAAGATAGCAACAACAGTAAAAGCAACACCTCTTGATAAAATTGTGCGATAAGATTGTGCAACGAAAAACACAGTGTAACTAAGAAGTATCTTGCCCTGGCTTGTGTTGCTTGGTTGTGACCTGTTTGCGTTTGTCCTCAAACAGAAGGGTCTCAGGTTTGTTTCCTGGTCAAGGGCACATGCCTAGGTTGCCGGTTCAATCCCTGTGGGAGAGGCAGCCAATTGGTGTGTCTCTCCTAATGGATGTTTCTAAAAATATAGGTGAGGATTGACAAAAAAAAAAAAAGCATCTCAAATAACAGATAATATTGTTGTACTTATTATTATCAATCTGCTATTAGGATCACTATTCCCCCTCCCCCTTCAGAGATATTTAAAATAATCTCTGAAATATTACACTATAACAAATACAATTGAGAGTAGCTGGGTCATTCAAGTGAGCTAATACCACGTTACTTTTTTATTGTGGTAAATATATGTAACATAACATTTACCACCACTTTTTAAAGCATATATATATATATATATATATATATATATATATATATATAATTGATTTTTTACAGAGAGGAAGGGAGAGAGAGGGTTAGAAACATCGATCAGCTGCCTCCTGCACACACCCTACCGGGGATGTGCCCACAACCAAGGTACATGCCCTTGACCGGAATTGAACCTGACACCTTTCAGTCCACAGGATGAATGCTCTATCCACCGAGCCAAACCGGTTTTGGCAAAATATATTTTTTAAATTGATTTCATAGAGAAAGGGAGAGGGAGATAGAGACATCAATGAGAGGGAATCATTGATTGGTTACCTCCTGCTGAGGATAGAGCCCGCAACCCTGGCATGTGTCCTGATTGGGAATCGAACCATGACCTCCTGGTACATAAGCTGGAGCTCAACCACTGAGCCACATAAGCTGGACCATTTTAACCATTTTTAAAAATATATATTTTATTGATTTTTTTACAGAGAGGAAGGGAGAGGTATAGAGAGTTAGAAACATTGATGAGAGAGAATCATCGATCAGCTGCCTCCTGCACAATCCCTACTGGGTATGTGCCCACAACTAAGGTACATGCCCTTGACTGGAATCGAACCTGGGACCCTTCAGTCCACAGGCCGCTGCTCTATCCACTGAGCCAAACCGGTTAGGGCCATTTTAACCGTTTTTAAGTGAGCATTTTACTGGCATCGAGTACATTCATATTGTTGAACAACCATCCACCATCCATCTTCAGAACTTTTTAATTTCCCAAATTCAAACTCTGTTCCCATTAAAACCCAGCTTGCCATTCTTCCCTCCCCCAGCCCCTGGCATCCACCATCTACTTTCAGTCTCTGTAATTTGACTCCTCTAGGGACCTCGTATAAGTGGAATCATTTTTATCTTTCAAGACTGACTTATTTCGCTTAACAAAATGTCTTCAAGTTTCATCCACGTTGTAGCATGTACAATTTCCTTCCTTTTAAAGAATAAGCAATATTCCATTGTATGGATAGGCCATATTTTGCTTGTTCATTCATCTACTGATGGACATTTGGGTTTTCTTTTACTTTGGGCTATGGTGAATAATGCTGCTATGAACATGAGTGTGCAAACATGTTTGAGTTCCTGCTCTTACTTCTTTTGGATATACATCTAGAAGTGGAATTGATGGGTAATATGGTAATTGTATGTTTAATTTTGGGGGGAACCTCTATACTGTTTTCTACAGCAGCTGCACCATTTTACATTCCTACCAGCAGTGCACAAGGGTTTTAATTTTTCCACATTCTCACCAACATTTAGTAGTTCCTTTTTTATAATAGTCATCCTAAATGGGTGTGAACTGAGGGGATTATGTTAAAAATATAATATTACTAGAGGCCCGGTCACAAAATTCATGCACTTGGACCTCTAGTGTGTGTTTGTGTGTGTATATATATATATATATATACACACTCATAATACTGGTGGGGTATTGATCTGATCATATATATATATATATATTATATATATATTATATATATATTATATATATATGATTCATAATAACATGAATGTACTCAATGCCAATGCTGTCCCAGGTTCGATTCTGGTCAAGGGCATGTACATTGGTTGCAGGCATTTCCCCAGTAGGGGGTGTGCAAGGGGCAGCTGATCAATGATTCTCTCTCATTGATATTTCTAGCTCTCTATCCCTCTCTCTTCCTCTCTGTAAAAAATCAATAAAATATATTTAAAAAAATAATATTACTAGAGGCCCGGTCATGAAGTTCATGCACTATAATATTACTAGAGTCCAGCCTGCACCCTCAATCCGGCCCTCAGGGGATGTCTGACTGATGGCTTAGGCTTGCTCCCCAGGGAGCAGGCTTACGGTGGCAATCCGACATCCTTAGCACTGCCATGGAGGTGGGAGAGGCTTCTGCCACCACTGTGGTGCTTGCCAGCCGAGAGCCTGGCTTCTGGCTGAGCGGCACTCCCTCTGTGGGATCAGGCTGAAACCAGCTCTCTGACACCCCCTAGGGGGTCCCGGATTGCGAGAGGGTACAGGCCAGGCCGAGGGACCCCACCGGCATACGATCAAGGCTTGGGAGAGACACAGGAGGTTGGCCAGCTGGGTAGGGATGGTGGGAGGGCTCCAGGGTGTGTCAGGCCCATCTCACTCAACCAGCCTGTCTGGTTCATTTATCCGGACCCCAGTAGCAAGCTAACCTACTGGTCAGAGTGTCTGCCCCCTGGTAGTCAGTGCATGCCATAGTGGACAGTTGAGAGGGCTTAGCATAAAATTAGCATATTACGCTTTGATTGGTTAAATGGCCAGCTGGTCAACCGGACACAGCATATTAGGCTTTTATAATATAGGATTTTTAGAATTATGTAAGATATTTACATAGTTTCAATTTCATATCTACAAAGTATATAGAGACACATCTAGCTTCTATTCCTGTACCTTCCATCGTGTCCTTTGCTTCTTCCTCAGATCACCATTTATAATATTTCATGGTCTATCTAGCCCTGGCGGGTTTTACTCAGTGGTTAGAGTGTTGGCCTGCAGATTGAAGGGTCGCAGGTTTGATCCTTGGCTCTGGTTGGAGAGTGTGGGCAGCAACCAATTGATATTTCTCTCTCACATTGATGTTTCTGTCTCTCTCTCCCTCCTCCCTCTCTTCCACTCTCTCTGGAGAATCAATGGGAAAAAATCCTCTGGTGAGGATTTAAAATATATATCCTGTATAATAAAAGGCTAATATGCAGATTGTCCCCACAGGCCAGAGTTCAACTGACCTGGAGTTAGATGTGCACTGACCCCCAGGGGGTGGCATGGAACATGGGGGGTATCGGCGACGCGGTGCTGGCAGCAGGTGGCAGTGGAGGTGCTGCCAGCCCCGATGGGCCCTGACGAGAGCGGGACCACTGCGGGATGGTGGAGCAGGTGAGTGGGCAGCACTAGGCCAAGGTGGGTGGGAAATATGGCAACCTGTGACGGTGGTGGCAGGGGGCGGGGCCAGTGAGCGAGCAGCACCAGGCCAAGGCAGGTTTGAGCGGGAGCCCCAGTTGCCCTGCCAGTTACCCCACAGATTGGCCCTGATCACCGGTAGGCCTAGGGATCTTACCCATGCATGAATTTTGTGCACCAGACCTCTAGTGTGTGTATATATATGAATCTAATATGCTCCCCCCCCCCACTTAGCACTGTTTCCAATATATAGAGATCTTTCTTATTCCTTTTTAACTGCATAGTACTCCATCGTGTGGCTGGGCCATAGTTTATTCTTACCATTCCCTATTGATAGACATACAAGCTATTTCCAGTCTGTTGATATTTATAATAATCTATAACAATAAAAGCACAATATGCTAATTAGACTGGACAGCCAAACAACCTTCCGGACGTCTTTCCAGATGACCTTCTAGTCGAAGCTGGGGCTGCGAGGGCTGAAGCCCCTTGCATGAATTTTGTGCATCGGGCCTCTAGTTTAAAATAATGTTGCTATAAAAAGCCTTGTTCATTCATCTTATTTTTGCAAGAGAATCCCTCTAAGGGGATAAATGCGTATCTAATTTTGTCAGATATCACCAGTTTTCCTCCCCACTAGTAAAGTATTCAAGTAGGTAAAAAATTAACAAGCTAGTGATAACAAAAAGAGAAATAAAAAAAATTTAACAAGCTTTTTCATTTGCTTATATCACTTTGCATTCCCACTAGTAAAGTATGCCAGGATGTAAAATACTCCTCACAAGCCTTTTTTTTTTTTTTTTTAAAGCATCAGGTTATTTTATTTTATTTTTTTAAACAATATTGATTTTTTACAGAGAGGAATAAAGAGTTAGAAACATAGACCAGCTGCCTCCTACACACTCCCCAATGGGGATGTGCCCACAACCAAGGTACATGCCCTTGACTGGAATTGAACCTGGGACCCTTGAGTCTGTTGGCCAATGCTCTATCCACTGAGCCAAACTGGTTAGGGCTTTATTTGATCTGGTGGAGTCCTATACACTCTTCAAAACCCATTCCTTTCCAGGAGGCCTCCCCTTCTCTGGCTTTCTCCTCTGGGCTTTCCTAGCCCCAGTCTGCTTTCTCTGGCTCAGTTGGGACACTGAGAAGTCAGGAGTGTCTATCTATGTCCAATTCCATACTCTCCGGATTGGAAGCTTCCTGAGTGCTGGCTCCAGAGCTGAGTCTTCTTGGGATATCAGCACAACACTGGGAACAGAGAAGTGACAATAACAGAAGACTTTCTCTCTAGCTAACTGGTTTGGCTCAGTGGATAGAGCATCTGCCTGTAGACTGAAGGGTCCCAGGTTCGATTCCTGTCAAGGGCATGTACCTTGGATTCGGGCACATTCCCAGTGTTTCTCTCTCATCGATGTTTCTAATTCTCTATCCCTCTCCCCTCCTCTCTTAAAAAAAAATCAATAAAATATATTTAAAAAAGAAGACTTTATCTCTAGGCCTTGGACAGCCCCTTAGCTCTGGGCCTCCCTGGCTGGAATATCCCTGCCAGGCGGAAAGAACCAGGTCAAGCTGTCCAATATCCTGGGTTATGCTGTCTGCCTTCTTGCTGAGTCACCTGTGTCCAAGGGTGATGACCTCATTGTGGGTGTATGTCACCTGCATAGCTCTCAGGCAGAGGAGGGGAACTGCTTGAGGTCAGGGAGATTCCCACGTACAAGCCAGGCCTCCAGACGTTTTCATCACCCCTGATGGAACCCGAGACCGATTGAGTGAGTAATCACTCCTGGTCCCCCGCTGTGTGCCTGGCAACCAGCAACCCGCTCTGTCTTTAAGAATAACCTAGCCCCGGCAGGGTGGCTCGGTTGGTTGGAGCGCCATCCCATCCATCAAAGGGTTTTGGGTTCGCTTTTTGCTCAGGGCTTGTACCTAGATTGCAGGTTTAATTCCTGATTGAGCCATGTATGGGAGGCAACTGATAGATCTCTCTCTCTCTCTCTCTCTCTCTTTCTCTCTCTCTCTCTTCCTTCTTCCTCTCTAAAAATCAATACAAGCATATCATCCGGTGAAGATTTAAAAAAAAAAAAAGAAAAAAGAATTACCTACCTTGGACATTTCATATAAAAGGAATCATGCAATGTGTGTCCTTTTGTGTCTAGCCCTTGTCACTCAGCATAACGTTGGTGAGGTTCATCCATGTTGTACTGTGTCAATGCTGCATTCCTTTTCATGGCTGAGTACCGTTTCCCCGAGTGGAGGGGCCGTTTGGGTGGTTCCCACTTTGGGCTAACGTGCTAGTGCTCTCTATGCACATGCATGTACGTGCTCTTGTTTGACGACCGTTTCCAATTCTTTTGGGCCTCTGTCTTGGAGTGGAATTTCCTGGGTCATGTGGTAACTCCACATGTACCTCCCCCGCCGCCCCCCCTGTTTTTCTACGTGCACCTTTTTGAGGAACTGCCAGAGCCTCACCATTTATTTTCACACACTTTAAATCTCTGATGCCTCCCAAAGCCAGAGAGGAGAGAATTCCAAGTGGGGGATTCTAAGTCTTCATTTTGTAGCCGAGGAAACTGAGGCTGGGAGGGCTGGTCCCACACCATCCTAGACTAATGACCAGAAGAAAACCTCCCGTCTGCCCAGTCACCACTGGGTGCCAGACACTTGCTCTAGAGCAGTGGTCGGCAAACTCATGAGTCAACAGAGCCAAATATCAACAGCACAATGATTGAAATTTCTTTTGGGAGCCAACTTTTTAAAACTTCAACTTCTAACGCCACTTCTTCAAAATAGACTCGCCCAGGCCGTGGTATTTTGTGGAAGAGCCACACTCAAGGGGCCAAAGAGCCGCATGTGTGGCTCGAGAGCCGCAGTATGCCGACCACGGCTCTAGAGGATCTTAAAATTGGTTCCTGAAAAGCCTCACTGCCCCTGGAGTCCAGCAGATGGGGGTGAACTCCCAACTGGGGCCAGCTGCTGTTTTCCCCGAGCCACCGGCTCGCTCCCTATGAAAGGGGCCCAGTCAGAGTCACTGCCAGATTGGAGAAGGCCTGTGGGAGCGTAGGCAGGCGATGACGCCTCCCATTGACGTACAGGTGGATCAAACAACAACAAAAGGTGGTCGATGCCTTCAGAGGGGCCGAGGAACTTGCCAAGAGTCACGCAGCGATGGGTAGCCGGGCCGCCTGCAAGCCTCTTTGAGAAGTTTCCTGAAGCGGAACCCTTCCCGAGTCAGTGAGGAGAGATTCCCGGGGCGGGTCCTCTGGGCTGGGTGGGGGCAGTTTGCGGCCGGGTTGCCTTGCTCTGTGGGGGGCTGACCTCTGACTACACAGACTCTTGCTGAATCAGCCCTGGGCGGCCTGTGGCCACCAACCACAACTGGTTCTCTGGCGAAGGTAACTGTTGCCTGGCCCACTCCCTCCCTTAGTTTGCTGTATAGTTTATATCAGCACAGCAGGAGGCCTCTGTGCTGGGGCGCCCTGGCCCCTTCTCCCTCTTTCCTGACTCTGTAGACGTTGGAGCCACCGTGTTCCGGTTTCCACCAACCCCTCAGACCTCCTCCCCTGTGGGTGTCCAGCGCCAGCCCATTGGTCTCTTGCTTCTTGAGAATGCCACCCTCGTTCAGCCCCAGGGCCTTTGCACTTGCTGCTTACTTTGCTCGCAATGTTCCCATTCACGTCTTCCCGTGTGTCTCTGGGATTACTTAAATGTTACGTCCTCCGAGACGCCTAGCCCTGACCGCCTTGTCTAAACCCGGTTCCCAGTCCCTCCCGTGAACTCATCCGACTTGCCAATCCCAGCCAATTTAGACTTTGCCTGTCTGCCCTCCTCCAGAGTGCTCTGACCATTAGGGTTTATGGCCCAGGAGTCGCTCTCCAGGGGGAGAGTGAGGTCATTGGACCTTGGTCCTCCTCACTTCCTACCACTCCCCAGCAGCACCCCCACTCCCCCCGCTTTCTAGGGGAGCACATCTCCATCTCTCTCCTTAGCTTCTGAGGACGAGGGCCTCTCCTCCCTGTACGTACTTCCTGCACCCATCTGGCTCGTCATTGCTATCAACTCCTCCTCCCTCTCAGACACCCACTCCTTCTTTGCTATCTTTCTAATCACCTTTCCCCTTTTCTCTTATTTTCTATCGAAAACTACAGCTGGGGGGAGACAGGTAAAAAAGAAAGCAAAGAAAACTCCAGCCTCAATGTGGCCCAGGTAAAAAAGCCTTGGATTCACCTGTGACTTTTCTCTTTGTTAGCAAACAAAGAAACAAACAAAAAAACAGAGCTGCCCTCCCGGAGGAACTGTCTCATATGTCTTGTACCTCAAACATCTGGAATGTTGAAACGGCAAAATAACCTTTGGACTGGGCCTCAAGCAACATTGTGCCCCAAAGAAATGTTTGCAAAGGTAATTAGAAAGCAGATACTATGGCTACTGGAACTGATGACTACCGAGCTGAAAAGTAAAAACGTTGTTTAGAGCCCTAGCTGGTTTGGCTCAGAGGATAGAGCACTGGCCTGCGCACCGAGGGGTCCCGGGTTCAATTCTGGTCAAGGGCACATGCCCAGGTTGTGGGCTCGATCCCCAGTAGGGCACGTGCAGCTGATCATGATTCTCTCTCTCCCTCTCCCTTCCTCACTGAACTCAATAAAAAATAACAAACAAACAAACAAACAAAAAACATTGTTTAGAATTAACATCACTGTGTTTGATGAAATTGTTTTCCTTTCCTTTCTCATAAAAACCCTTGTGTTTTTCCCTAATTGGAACACTATTTGGGCGAGCAGAATATGGATCAGCTGCCCCCTGCACGGGATTGTACCCGTAATCTGTCCATGTGCCATGACCAGGAAGCGAACCGACAACCTCTTGGTGCACGGAATGACTGACGCCCAGCCAACTGAGCCACACGGGTCAGGGCTATTCTTATTGATCTCAAATAAATGTTTGTCGCCTCTCACTTTGAAAGGCCTTTTTACTTTTAGGTTAACATCTCACACCCACATCCAACCTGTCAGCAGATCCTATCAGCTCCACCTTTAAAATAATTTTCATGTTCCACCGGCTTTGACAACTCTCCGAACCTCCATTGCTGCTCTGCAGGTCCGAGGCCCGGGCCACCTTGCCGGTCTCCTCCTGCTGTTCTTGCGCCCTCTTCAGTTAGCCTATAGCATTGCAGCGGGAGGGAGCCGGTTAAAACCTGTGAACCCCCAGCCTCTTCTGCTCAGAACTCTCTGTGGCTCCCACCTTTCACAGAGGCCTGAGTGGGAAAGCTGAGGGTGGAAGACGGTTCAGACGTCACCCATCTTTGATGTCCAAGACGTTAGGTCCTTCCTCAGACCCTGCATGATCTGTTTGGTCATGTCCCCACCCTCATCTCCGTTCACTCTCGGCCTTGCTTACTCTGCTCCAGCCTCCCTGGTCTCTTGGGTGTTCCTTAAGACACAATCCGGCCTCAGGGCCTGTGCACAAGCTGTGCCCTGTGCCTGGAATGCACTTCCTCCAGATAGTCCCCTCCCGCTCTTTTGGTCTCTGCTCAAATGTCACCTTCTCAGAGAGCCCTTCCTCACCTCCTTACCTTGCTGGATTTTCCTCCATAGTATGCACACTGAGTGGCCAGATTATTATGATCTCTGAATGCATAATAATCTGGCCACTCTGTGTGTGTGTGTGTGTGTGTGTGTGTGTGTGTATCCTAGATTCCCCATGCAGGAAGATTCCTGCAATAGGGCTTCCTGCTGCAGTCGATGCCCCGCCTGCTTTCCTCCCTTCTCCCCACCCCACCTGTTTCTCTTCCTTCTCCCCCACCCCTCTTGCTTGCTTCTCCCCAGCGCTTGGCTTCGTTCTAGGTGTCTTCAGTCTTTGCTCTGGCCTGGATATGCAAGTTAACTGCCATCTTGGTTGGGTTTATTTGCATACTCACCCTGATTGACTGGTGGGCGGGGCTGATGGGCATAGCAAAGGTGTGTTCAATTTGCATGTTTCTCTTTTATTAGGTAGTATATTAGAAGCCCGGTGCATGAATTTATGCATGGGTGGGGTCCGGCCAGCCTGGCCAGGGTGGTTGGCTGGCCTGCATGATGGTCGAACTGCTGGTCAAGGGGACAATTTTCATATTAGCCTTTTATTATATAGGATATACACTGAGTGGCTAGATTATTATCCATTCAGAGACCATAATATTCTGGTCACTCAGTATATACCATAGATTATCCCTTTTCAATATGTGTCCTCCCCGCCCCCACCATTATGTGTTTTTAGTTGTGCTTTATGTAATCTCTCTAGAGAGCAGGAAATGTGACCCCTTTTGGTCAGTATAGAACAAAACCTGGTACTCTCAATGAACTTGATGTTTGTTGAATGACTATGTGCTTTCTGCCAGCCGAGGTTGGGCAAAACAGGGTGTGGGAAAGACCCTGTCTACCCACGTGGAGCTCACAGCCCCATCCAGGCAGACAGTGGCTAACCAAATCATCCCAAGAGCAAATTGGCTTTGACTGAGGAAGCAGAGCAGATGTGGCTGCACAGAGTATGGGCTTGACCTCAGCCCAGAGCTGGGGAAGCCTTCAGAGAATATGGCTTTTGAGCTGCTTGTAAGACCTGAGGACAAGTAGGAGTTAGCTGGGTAGGTGAAAGGCACAAGGATTCTAAGCATGGTGAAGAGCAGGTACCAAGGCTTAGAGGCGGCAGAGATGGCCGTGTTGGGTTTGGGGAAAATGGCCACCAGTAGCTGGTGGGTGGACCTTGAGGAAGAGGGTGATGAGTGATGAGTTGAAAGAGGCTGTTTGCTCCCCCATTCGCCCCACACTCCTGAACGGCTGCTGTCTTTGCTCCAAAACCTCTGACCTCTCCTGTCTTGTCTCTACCCTTCCGCCCCATAATTTGTGCTCTGGGAGGCTGACTTGTATGAATTCCTTTGCCTGTGGCTTATGATTGGGTTCATCCAATGGGGAGCCACAGCAGGCACTGGAGGGGGGAGGAGAGTAAGGTCAGGGTGTTATCTCTGTGGTCGGTGCAGGCTGGCTGTCCCTGGACTGAAGGCTCCCGGCTCCCGGCAGGCAGCCTTCCCCACACAGCCCTCTCTGGCCCAGGGCCCAGTAACGCTGTGGCCTCTCGGTCCCAGGCCCAGGCCTCCAGGGGTGGTGAAGGCTCCTGGCAGTTTCTAGCCCCTAGTGTGCTGCTATCTCTTTGAAAATAGTGCTTTCATCAAACTCTATTCAGATCACCCCATTGGAGCGCTCTGTTTCCGGCCCCAACTAATTTTTTTTTAATTAAAGTGAAATTCTCATCATATAAAGTTAACCATTTTAAAGTGTAGAGTTCAGTGGCTTTTAGTATATTCATGAGGTTGGGCAACCATCACTTCTAGCTTGCTCCAATATTTTTTCGTCACCTCAAAAGGAGAACTCAGACCCATTTTCCTTGGGTTTGGGTTTCACCCCTCATTTCTTCCTCCAGTGAGCCCCTGGCAATCACTAGTCTACTTTCCGTCTCTGTGGATTTGCTTGTTCTGCACATTTCATATCAATGGAATCACACACTATGTGTGTTTTTTTTTTTTGGTCTGGCCTCTCTCACTCAGCATGTTTTTGGGATTCAGCCATGTGAGGTTGTAGCATGTGTCAGTACTTCATTTCTTTTTACGGTTGAATAATATTCTCTTGTGTGGATGGACCACATGTATTCATCCATTTACCCACCAATGGACACTTGGGCTGTTTCCACCTTCTGGCAATTGTGAATAGTACTCCTATGAACACAGGTGTACATGTATCTGTTTTCTTTTATAAAAATATATTTTATTTTATTTTATTTATTTATTTATTTTTTTTTTACAGAAAGGAAGGGAGAGGGATAGAGAGTTAGAAACATCAATGAGAGAGAAACATCCATCAACTGCCTCCTGCACACCCCCCACTGGGGATGTGTCCGCAACCCAAGTACATGCCCCTGACCGGAATCAAACCTGGGACCCTTGAGTCCGCAGGCCGACGTTCTATTCACTGAGCCAAACCCGTTAGGGCTGTTTTCAATTCTTTTGGATTTACACTAGGAGTGGGATTGCTAGGGCACAGGGTAATTGTATGCTTCGATTTTTGAGGAACTGCCAAACTGTTTTCCTTTGCAGCTGCACCATTTTACATTCCCATCAACAGTGCATGACGGAATCTCTCTCTCTTTTTAATCTTTGCCCCTAAAAGTCTGGCATGAGCTTCTGGAGTCCCAGGCAAAGCCCTTCCCTCACCCCAGCCATGCTCCACCTTTACCCACTTTCAGATGTCTTTCTGCTACCATCTTCCTTATCTAGCCACTGCCTCTACCCTTCTCCTCCCACTCTGATCCTAATCATTGGGACCTTGGCTGCTACCAGGCTGAGGACTCTGGTGACCTTCTAACCACATAGCCCCGTTCCCTCCTGAGGCCTTGGCGCCTTGACCTCTGGGCAGAGGTGAGGGTATCTATTACCACTCTTCCTCAACCTTTCAGACGCAGCTATCTCCACTTCCGGTGCTGTGCCTCTGCCTGCCCTCGCCCTAAACGCAGCTTCTGTTTCCCCACCCATTTCTTGTCCTCCTCCTTCCCTGAGTGACCTCCCTGACCGCCCCCCCCCCCCCCCAGGGCACCCTCTGTCTTCCCAATCAGGTGACTCACAGACACATTTCCCAGGATGGGCCCCGCTACCTCCTGGGTATCTCCCTGAACAGCCCACCGGCCTTTTAGACTCCAGGTACCCAGAGTGCCCCAACCTCAGCACTGATGGCATTAGGGGCCAGCTCATCTTTGGGGGGTGGGGAGGATGGGGGTGGGCGGCGTCTTTGGCCTTGTACAGTGTTTACCAGCATTCCGAGCCTCTGCCGGCAGCTGCCGGCGGCCCCTCCCCCTCCACGGTGTGACAACCGGACATTGTCTGATGTCCCCGGAGGGGACAATTCGCCCTGGCTGAGAACCTCTAAGGTAGCAAATCAAACGGCAGACTGGAAGTGCTGAAGCTTGTCCAGACTCCGCTGTGAGCACCTGTAACCACCACCTTATCTCCTGATCATCTCTTCTATCACATCTATGTGGGATGGAGGTTCACAGTCTTGCCCACGGTCACATGGCCAGGAACCCTACTCTCGGTGACTCCTCATTCCCAGGACCTTTCACTTGTCTCTCCTTCCATCTCTGAGGACAGAGGAGCTGGGCCGACACCCTCTTCTCCACTCCCCTGCTCCCTGGAACCCCGCATCCAGCCAGTCACCAATGCTGATGTCTCCCACCCCCTTAAAGCAATCCACCCCCTTAAAATATCAATGATGTTTCTTTAAAAAAAATTTAAATACATCTTTGTTGAGTACAGAGAAGAAGGGAGAGAGAGAGAGTGAGATAGAAACATCAATGATGAGAGAGAATCACTGATTAGCTGCCTCCTGCACGCCCCCCTCTAGGGATCAAGCCCGCAACCCGGGGGCATGTGCCTTGACTGGGTCATAGGTCGATGCTCAACCACGGAGCCACGCCAGGAGGGCTGTAAAGTGTTTTAAAACAACCAATCACAATGGGGCTTTTCCCATGCTCAAGCACCACCTGTGATTCCCTGTTTCCCAGATCAGCCCTCATCCACTGGAACTGGCCTTCAAGGCCCTTCACACCCACCCCTGCACCCCTCCAGCCTCCTCCACTCTCACATCCCTGGGCCAGGGAAAGCCATCTGCCTGCCCAGCCACACCCTCGGGTTTCTCTGCGTCTGAGCCCCACCCCCCCTACTGCGCCTGTTGAAATCCAACCTCTCCCTGAAGTACCAGCTCAGATGTCACATCCTTCACGTAGCCTCCCCTGGCCTCCCTTCTGCCTCCTCTGAGCAGCAAGGCTTCAATTATTTGTATCGCCCCTTCTTCACCTGAAAACACTGCCCCCTTCCACCCTGGCCACGGGCCCAGCGCCCAGTGAGGGAACATTACTGAAACGAAGAGTCCAAGTTTACCACCTGCTAGGGCAAGGGGGGCATCTTACACTTGTTCTTATTTTGTTTTTCAGAAAGGGAGAGAGACAGAAAGAGAGGGAGAGAGAGAGAGAGAGAGAGAAAGAGAGAGAGAGAGAGAGAGAGAGAGAGGAACATCAATGATGAGAGCAAATCACTCACTGATGGGCTGCCTCCCGCACGCCCCATGTCAGGAACAGAGCCCACAACCAGGGCATGTGCCCTGCCTGGGAATCGAACTGTGACCTCCTGGTTCATAGGTCAATATTCAATCACAGAGCCATGCCAGTTGGGCTTACACTTGCATTAATTAATTAATTAATTAATTAATTAATTAAAATATATTTTATTGATTTTTTACAGAGAGGAAGGAAGAGAGATAGAGAGTTAGAAACACTGATGAGAGAGAGTCATCCATCAGCCGCCTCCTGCACACCCCACCACTGAAGACGTGCCCGCAACCAAGGTACATGCCCTTGACCGGAATCGAACCCGGGACCCTTCAGTCCACAGGCCGACGCTCTATCCACGGAGGCAAACTGGTTTCGGCTACACTTGCTTTTAAATTGTCTCTTTTAAGTTTTGAGCTATCTGCTTCTTGTTTTCTGGACTTTGTGAAAAGATGGGTGCCCTAATATTCCCCAAACTAAAATTTTGAGATCTTGAGCCTCTTCTTCCATCTTTATTAAATCAGGCAAATGGTGTCTGATTCTGAAATTTCAGCTGCTCACAATCCTCTGTCACCATTTTGCCCCACCTATGTAATATGTTTCCCTTACGGAATCACTAGTTTTCTTTTAATGGCTTTCTTTTTCAACCCTGTTTATCTGAAAAAAACTTATATCACTGTTATACCAACTGGACTGTGCTCTTCACTCATCTAACCAAATCTCTCTTGCAACATAAATATATAAGATAGAAAATGTTCCTCCACGTGCTTTCTAAAATTATGAGTCTTTGCCCAGCCCGCATGTTGACATCTGGGATTAGTGTGTTGTGAGAGACATTGTGGGGTGCTTAGCAGCATCCCTGACCTCTGCCCGCACCCCCACCCCCAGTGTGATGGCCTAACCTATCTCCAGACATTGCCCAATGTCTCCTTGGCCGGGGGTGGGGAGGGGGTGGGGGGAGGGGGGGCAGATTGCCCTAAGTGAGAACCACTGTAACGAAGTGCTACAACAACCGTCTGTGGTTCACGGTGAGCATGCGATGGAGCTATTTGAGCCCTCTGCTTCCAGAGTCCGAGCTCTAACCAGGGTGTGACATGGTCTTACATTTGGCCTTGGTCCCAGGCTCTTCCTCGGAGAGTTTGGCACTGCTCGGACCTGCTTCACGTCTTGGCCCCATCCACCACGCTAACCAGCCCCAAGGCCAGACCTCCCACCTGGTTGGCTCACCTGCCAGGCACTAAGTCTGTATAACTGCATCCAGAATCTATTTTTGATAAATCGAGGGACTTTGGAATAGCCATCCTGGGGAAAATATCCGCACTTTCTTTCTTCAGCTTTTTAGGGTTTTAACTTTTGAACTCACTGCTTTCTCATAGCTTCAGGCTCCTCAGGGCTGGACCTGGCCCCTGCCTGAACCCGGACAGTCACACCTCTCCCTGAGCCCGCAGCCCGTGCCTCAGTTATGGGTTGGCAATAACAGCTGGAGCTTTTGCTCTTTCTAGTCTCCTGCGGCTGTCTCCTGCCCGCCCCCCTCATCCCCCACCCCTTGCCTTTGACACATATTTCCTGGGCCTCTGGTTTGCTGGGCCCCGAGGAGAACTCGGAGAGTCTGAGGCCGCTGTCTGCCCACTTGCCCAGGTCAGCCACCCACCCACCCACTGACCCAAGAATGGTATCTCTGTCTCACATCCGGAGGTGGGGCTGGCCCCGTCTGGACACACCTGGAGCTGACTGGCCGGCCAAAGACAACAATAGGATGGAGGGAGGGTCAAGGTGGCTGGCATTGGAAGGGTGGGGTGGGAGGAGCCGAACCGGAGTCTGGTGCTGCTCGCTGAGGCCAGACTCGCAGGGGTGGGCAAACTTTTTGACTCGAGGGCCACAATGGGTTCTTAAACTGGACCGGAGGGCCGGAACAAAAGCAACCTGACCCTGCTGGCACTCTCATCTTGTGCTGCTGGTGAAGGAGCGGAGGGGAGAGCAAGAGAACCCTCCACTCTTTCGGCTCCGTGGGCCGTATAGAACAGCCGAACAGGCCAGATTTGGCCCACGGGCCGTAGTTTGCCCACGGCTGGGCCAGAGGCTTTCCTGGAAGGAGAGCTGCAGAGCCCAGGGGAGGAGGTTGGACCGGGGATCCAGAGGGAGCCGAGGGGCTGGCTCCCAAAGGTTGGTGGACTCGGGGATTCCTGGTGGCCACAGAGGAGGCTCCTGGGGGCTTCTGGGGACCAGGGGTGCTGACTTAGGGAGCAGGCCCTGAAGTGGGGGCCATGAGGAGTGCTGGGATGGGAGGAGGGTGACTGTTGGGGGAGGATGGGAGGAGAAGGAGCCAGGCAGGAGCAGGGGGGCAAGGGGCCTGAGCGTTTGCGGTTTCGGGGCGTCCCCGTCTTTGTCTCTTTCGCGGTCTCTCTGCGTCTTTCTCTCCATCTCCCCGTCTCTCGCCTCTCCAGCTCAGGCCGGCGCCCTCCCTCCCCGACTCGGTCTCTCCAGTTCTCAGTCCCTCCCCGGGGCGCGCCTCGGTCCCCGCCCAGGAGCCGGCGGCCGGGGGCGGGCGGGGCGGGCGGGGCGGGCCCGGCGGGCGGGGTTAAAGGGCCGGCGCGGGCCGGTGCGGTGGGAACCGAGGTGGCGACGCCGGCGACTCCGGAGTGAGGGCCCGAGGCCGCCGAGACCCGAGGGGTGAGTGCCCACGGGAGGGATGGGGTTGGAGGGGGGAACGTAACCCGATCGCGCCCTGCGCTGGAGCCCGAGGGGTGCGGGGTCTGCGCGGCGGATCCCGGGGCTCAGGACCGAGCGGCGGGTCCGGGACACTCAGGTTTCGGGGTGCGGGGGGTTATGGGGGGTCCCAGACGGTCGCTACTTTTGAGCGCAGACTTTTCTGTGCCCGTCGGGGAGTCCGGGGTGCATCCTTTCTGGGTGTCCGAGGTGGGCAGGGGCCTCAAGAAGACGCACCCCACTGTCTCCCCCCCCCCCCAAATCAGGGTGTCTCTGCCTTGTGCCGCCTCCTGAGCGCTGATTGGCATCCGTGGGATTTCATCGTCTTAAAAGCGAGGCTGTGCATCCCACCGACAGACTAACCAACCACCCACAGCAGGCACAGCACCGCTGGGTGCCCCTGTATGAAAACGGGGTGCCCTGCTGGGCCCCGACAGGTGGCTGTGAGGGTTGTGTGAGGTCCTGCAGGGGATCCCAGCTGACGTTTGTAGGATGCTGGTGACAGGATGCGCTCCTGTGGCGCCGCCCCCCCCCCCCCCCCCCCCAGCTTCTCACCCCTTGCACCGGGTTGTAGCTAACTGCTCCTGGGCCATGCAAGGCGGCCGAGGCCCACCAGCTGGGGGACATCAGGCTGAAGGCGGGAGGAAGGCAGAGTGGCACTGGGCGAGCTGGGATTTGAACAAACCAGCCTTGTGTGACCCCAACACCCTGGGCACTTTCCGACGGCCCCGGCCTCTCTGTCTGCGCAGCCCGGCTTGGGTTTCTGAGCGGTAACCGTAGCTCCGGCCTGGCAGCCGGTGGTGACCTGAGTAGGTACCTGCAGAGGGGCTTGGGTGACACAGGAGCCATTCACAACATGGGACCCTCCCTCTCTCCCCCGGCGAGCCGTGGGCCCTGCTCCGCGAATGTCAGGTGGCCGGGTACCAATACTGAGTACGAAGGTGGCACTGACGGCCACGGCGAGAGGTTTGATCCAGGGCTTCCTGTGTGCCAGGCACCACGCTGAGCACGTTAAAAATGCTGGGTTGTCGGAACAGCTTCACGGAGTGGGCGACAGGGTTCCTGAGGAGGAAACTGAGGCTCGGCGTGGTGTAGGCACGCCCCCGAGGTCACACAGCAGAGGCTTATAGGATTCTCTCCGAGTCTCACGTGTAAGCGTGGCCACGCTTGCTCCGGATGGCGCCCACAGACCATGGCAGTCCTGGGATGGTCTAGGTTACTCCCGGTGGCTTTAAACCCTCTTCCTCTGCCCAAGGTCTCCCATAGGGTGCCCACAGCCGCAGCGAGACTCCCCCCTCCCCACGCCAGTTTGTCCCCTTGCCCTTGCCCTCAGAACTGCCCCTGAAGTTCTCTCTCAGAACCTCAGAAATTGGGAGGAAGCTCTCTCTCCCAGGCCTTCTGGGGCCTGGCACTTTGGGAGCAGATGAGTCTTGGGTGGGGCAGGCCTTCGGCAAAGAGGGGGTCAAAGAGGTGCCGTGAGTCAGCATGGGCGTGGGGCAGTGGGGCCAGTGTCACGCGCTCGGCTGTCAGGCTGCCCGCGAGCCCCAGCGCCCGTGCTTCAAGGAGAGGCAGAGATGGCTTCCGGCAGGTCAGGGTCTCTGTCCTGAATTCCTTCCTGGGAGCCCACGCACCTTGTAGGACAAGTCCTCGACTGGCGGCTGGGCCAACCTGACAAACCAGAGCTCCCTGGGCGTGGGCCTTGGAGCCACCGGCAGCTCCGTCTCCAGATAACGTGGGGCCGTAGCAGGACAGGCGGGGCTGCCTGCGCCAGGGCAGGGCTGCCGGGAGGGAGCCCTGCCTGGGTCCGGGGTGAGCTTGAGGGCTGGTGCCCAGAGGACTGGGTAGGCCAGCCTCCCACAGCCCCCCTGTGAGCCAGCTCGGAGTTTCTCGCACTTCTAGAAAAATAGTGACAGCCGGAACAGGGACAGTGGCTAAGCTTTTTGCACGCTGCCCACGAAGCCTCACCTCGCTGACGTGTCCTAAACAACCTTCACTGGGCGGCCCTGCCCGCGGCAACCCGTTTTCCAGATTGGTAGGTGGACGCGGGGAGTGGGGACTGGACTCGCTCGAGGCTGCTTCTCGGGGGATGAGCTGAGCCATGACCCGTCTGAGTCAGAACACCAAACAACTTTTCGTGTTCTTTTCTCTGAAGTTGAAGTGCAATGTGTACAACACAGGAGTGTGCGCATTCCAGAACGGGGCTGTTCAGGAGTTCTCTCAAATTGCAGCCACACATGTCGCCAGACCCAGATCAAGAGAGGGAGACCTGCCGGCGCCCCACGACACGCCCCTCACGGCCAGTGAAGGCATCTTAGCTCATATTTTCATTAATTTAGACTATTTAATTTTAAAATAGACTTAAAAACATATTTTATTGATTTTTTTTTTTTTTTTACAGAGAGGAAGGGAGAGGGGTAGAGAGTTAGAAACATCGATGAGAGAGAAACATCGGTGAGCTGCCTCCTGCACACCCCCTGACTGGGAATGTGCCCACAACCAAGGTACATGCCTTTGACCGGAATGGAACCTGGGTCCCTTGAGTCCACAGGCCGACACTCTCTCCACTGAGCCAAACCGGTTAGGGCTAGACTTTATTTTTTAAGAGACGCTTTAGATTTACAGAAGAATACGTAAGAAGTGCAGCGTCCCAACACAACCTTTCAACTCCCTACAGTGTCCTGTTATTAACGTTTTTGAATGGGCAATAGGTCGGGGCCAAAACACTTTTTATATTTCTCTGCCTCACCTTTATCTCCTCCGTGCCCAGAACAGAGTCACGCACAGAGCTGGGGCTCCAGATGATTTGCCAGCCGAATGCTGGAGGAATGCGTGTAGGGCGCTTGGGGGAGGGCTGGCACGTGGAAGCATTCAGAGGAGGGCCATATGGCTCCGTAGTCCTCGCTCCCTGGCTTCTTGGCATCGCCGGGAGAGTCATTATCCACCGTTAAATTGGTAAAGAAATAAATCCCCACGGCTGCTTCCTGTCGAGCATGTGGCCTGGAGCTGCCCGTGCGAGAGGCGGCAAAAGGCAGCCCAATCGCTGGTCATTGTCCGCAAGCCGGAGCCCCCGCCTGGGGCTTGTGACTTGGAGCTCTCTGTGCTTCCTCTTGGGGGGTTGCCTGTACCCCCCGCCCCTACCTGGACCTTTTAGGGGGCAGAGCCCCTGTACCAGGCAGTGTGTATTTTTTTTAAAGAGTTTAAATTGTGGTAAAATACACATAACATTTACTATCTTAACCATTTTAAGGGTACAGTTCAGTGCCGTGAAGCATATTCGTATTACTGTGCAGCCATCACCGCCACCCATCTCCAGAGCCTTGCCATCTTCCCAGACTGAAACTGTTCCCATGAAACATTAATCCCCCATCCCTCCCCAGCCCCCCGCCTCTCCCCTCCATCCCCACCCCTTCACCCTACCCCTCGCCCAGCCCCGGCACCCACCCTTCTACTTTCTGTCTCTAGGAATGTGACTGCTCTCAGGACCTCATGGAAGTGGGCCTCACAGGATCTGCTTCTTTGCCGTGACTGCCTTATTCCATTTAGCTCCATGTCCTCGGGGTTCATTCATGTTGTAATGCGTGTCAGAATTTACTTCTCAGGGCTGAGTGATATTCCAGGTAGAGATGTACCCTGTTTTGTTTACCCGTTCATCCTTCTACGGACACTTGGGTTGCTTCCGCCTCCTTTTGGCCATTACGAATATGGCTCCCGTGCACCTGAAGGCACACCTGTCTGATCCCCTGCTTTTACTTCTTTTAGAGGTCCACCCAGAAATGGGATTGCTGGAGCATATGGCAATCCTGTTTCATTTCTTTTGAGGAACTTCCATACTGTTTCCCACCACCTGGCTGTCCTATCTTATGCTCCCACCAGCAATGCCCATGCATTTCTGTTCCTCTGCATCCTTGCCGGCACGAGTTATTTTCTGTTTTGGATAGTAGCCATCCTAATAAGCGTTAGTGCCATCTCCATTTTAAGTCAGACCATCCCAGTGGGCCTCTCCAGATCTGGTGATGATCTACCCAGATCTTTTCCCAGGAGGCAGTGACCAATAGAAACTTCATGTTTCCTGCACGGTTGATGTGGCCGGACGTCAGCAGGTGGAAGAGCCTGTGAGTCTGAGCCCCAGGGGGCACCCCCAGCTGGAGTGGGTGGGGATTGAGGCTCAGGTGGGGACCTGCAGGGCAGGGTTTCTTCATCTGTGTGGCAGGAGGAAGTAGGAGCACAGAGGGAACCCTTGTCTGGGAGGACTGGGTAGAAAGAAGAGGTGGGGACCGAACCCATCCTCTCAGGAATCTCCTTGGCATTGCCTAAGTTCAATGGGCTCTTCCTGTGAGGGTGATGGAAGCTGATCTTTGGTGGGGTCTTCTGGGGCCAGCTCTTGTCTCCCTTGAGCTGGGGGAACTGACCTTTAGTTTGACCATATTCATAACGGCCAAAAGGCGGAACATAGAGAGAGTGAGCCTGGCTGGTGTAGCTCAGTGGTTGAGCGTTGACCCATGAACCAGGAGGTCACAGTTCAATCTGGGTCAGGGCACATGCCCCGACTCAGTCCCCAGTGTGGGGTGTGCAGGAGGCAGCCGATCAATGATTCTTTCTCATCACTCATGTTTCTATCTCTTTCTCCCTCTCCCTCTCTCTGAAATTAGTAAAACATGTTTTTTGTTTTTAAAAATATATATTTTATTGATTTTACACAGAGAGGAATTGAGAGGGATAGATAATTAGAAACCTTGATGAGAGAGAAACATCGACCAGCTGCCTCCTGCATACTCCCCACTGGGGATGTGCCCACAACTAAGGTACATGGCCTTGACCGGAACTGAACCCAGGACCTTTCAGTCCGCAGGCCGACGCTCCATCTACTGAGCCAAACCGGTTTTGGCCATGTTTTGTTTTTTAAAGAAAAGGAAATGGAGGGAATGATGGTGCCTCGTTCTAAGGACTGATTTAAGATTCCACGAGACAAGGCATGCACCCCTGTGAGCATGGTGCACAGTGTGCAGTGAGGACACCCTATCTGGCCACTGAGTTAGTATCATTGTTACCCACCCATCTTGTTTTGGTTGGTTCCTTCAGAAGCTGACCCTAGATCAGGGACTTGAGTGCAAGCGGTTTACCTGGGAAGTGATCCCAGAAAAAGCCGGTAGGCAAGAAGGACGTGAACCTGAAAGAACTGAAAACAGGGACTCAAACAAGTACATGTCCACACAGATGCATAGCAGCCCATGTCCCAATAGGCAAAAGGTGGAGACATCTAAGGTGTCCATCAACGGATGGATGAATAAACAAATTGTGATACATCCTTACAATGGAATGTCACTCAGCAGAAGAAATAAAGCACCGGCACATGTCACAACGTGGATGAACCTCGAGAACATGCCGAGTCAAAGAAACCAAACAGGGAAGGCCACATGTGGTATGATTCCATGGATAGGAAATGTCCAGAACAGGTAGCTACACAAAGACAGCGAGTAGATTAGTGGTTGCCAGGGGCTGTAGGGTGTGAGGAGGGGGGATAGGGAGAGGCTGCTCATGGGGACGGGGTTTCCTTTCGGGGTGATGAAAACATTTCGGGAGGAGTTAGAGGTGACGGTTGCATAACAGTGTGAATGTTCTAGGTGCCACTGAACTGTGAACTTTAAAATGGTTCCTTCTATGTTGTGTGACACTTACCTCAATTTAAAGAGGGAGGAGGTGAAGGTGGGAGGAGGAGGAGAAAGAAGGAAGTGGGGCACTTCATAGACACTTTCTGTTGTGGCCAGCTGGAGTTTAATCCCATTGGTGGTGCACTAGGAACCCACACCTCAGGTCGTTGCACCCCAGGCGAGAAGGCGCTGGAGTCTTTGTCTAGCTACGCTCACCCTCTCACCCTCGTTGATGAGAGCTGCTTTGGGGGCAGGGCGTGTCTTACTTTTCCAGCATTCTGGCCAGCCTCGGGGGCAGAGAAATCAAGAGGGATGTCCTGCAAAGTCAAGGCCGAGGGCATGTGGTGGGGCACTGGTGCATCCATCTGGCCAGCCGGTGGAGACCCCTGCTGAGGGCAGGAGAGATGCGTACTCTTGGCATCTGGAGCTCACCTGTATTGCGCACCTACTGCGTGCCAGGCACACCATGCTTGACCCCACAGGTCACTGCGCATGTGCATATGGCATATGGGTGGCTGGAGGGGGGGGTTTCCATCTGCACTGACCCCTACCCTCTGTGTCCCCCCAGGATGCTGCCCATCACGGAACATCTGCTGCGCCTCCTGGGACTGGAGAAGACCGCCTTCCGCTTGTATGCCGTGTCTGCACTCCTCCTCTCCCTGCTCTTCTTCCTCTTCCACCTGCTGCTGCGGTTCCTGCGGCTCTGCTGGCACTTCTACGTCACCTGCCGCCGGCTGCGCTGCTTCCCCCAGCCACCTCGGCGCAACTGGCTGCTGGGCCACCTGGGCATGGTGCGTGTGGGCTGGGTGTCCAGGGCTGGGCAGATCCCAAGAAACTGGTTGGAGCCAGGATGTGAGACTGAGGCTCAGGAAGGGCAAGGAGTTTGCCCAAGGTCACACGGCTGGGACGGAGCAGAGCTTACTGCAAAGTTTTCTCTGTAATTCCAGGCTATTGCTGACCCTTCATATGATATAGGTTATATTTTTATGACATAGTCCTATGTAATAAAGAGGTAATATGCAAATTGACCCTCACTCCCTCGCCCAAGATGGCCACCCCTATGTGATCAAAGATGGCAGCCACAAGATGGCCTGCAGAGGAGGGCAGTTGGGGGCAATCAGGCCGGCAGGGGAAGGTAGTTGGGGGTGATCAGGCTAGCAGGGGAGGGCAGTTAGGGGTGACCAGGCTGGCATGGGAAGGCAGTTGGGGGGCACTGGGCCTGCAGGGGAGAGCAGTTAGGGGTGACCAGACTGGCAGGGGAGGGCAGTTGGGGGCTATTGGGCCAGCAGGGGAGTAATTAGGCATCAATCAGGCTGGCATGGGAGTGGTTAGGGGGTGATCAGGCTGGCATGCAGGTGAGCAGTTGGGAGCCAGCAGTCCTGAGTTGTGAGAGGGATGTCTGACTGCCAGTTTAGGCCCGGTCCCACAGAACATCCCCCGAGGGGTCCCAGATTGGAGAGGGTGCAGGCTGGGCTGAGGCCCCTATCCCTTGTCCCCTTCCTCCCCATGCATGGATTTTGTGCACCGGGCCTCTAGTAAGATATAATAATTCAGAATACAAGTACCAATGCCTGCGAAGTTCTTCCTAGGACCCAGGTGGGGGATGAGGAGGACATGGTACTGTAGATTTTGTTGCTCCATCCCCAACCCCAACTTGGCTCCATACTTTATCTCCGCTTAATGCTGTAGTCCCAGTCATAGCGCCAACCCTTTCCTTTCCTTTCCTTTCCTTTCCTTTCCTTTCCTTTCCTTTCCTTTCCTTTCCTTTCCTTTCCTTTCCTTTCCTTCCCTTCTTTCTTAATGCTCACCTGAAAATATATATTTTGTAAAAATTTGATTTTAGAGAGCCCTGGCCAGTGTGGCTCAGTTGGTTGGGCATCGTCCAGTGCACCAAAAGGTTGCCAGTTTGACTCCTGGTCAGGACACATACCCAGGTTGCAGGCTGGATCCTTGGTACGTGGTGTGCAGGAGGCATCTGATCAATGTTTTACTCTGATATTTTGCTCTCATATCGATGTTTCTCCTTCTCCTTCTCCCTTCCTCTCTCTCTCAAAATCAATAAATTGAACAAAAAGATTCTTTAAAAATTTGGTGAGAGAGAGAGAGAGAGAGAGAAACATGGATGTGAAAGAGAAACATCAATCAGCTGCCTTCCATACTTGATCAAACCCGAAACCTTTTGGTGCTTTGGACGACACTCCAGTTAACTGAGCCACCCAGCCAGGGCACATTTTATTTTTTATTTCACATGTATGTGCCAAGTATTATATATTCCAAGTATTATATAATCCTAGGAGGTAGGTCCCATTACTATCCTCATTCTGCACCTGAAAATATTGAGGCTCGGAGAGCTTAAGTAACTGGCTCTAGGTCACACAGCTTGTGAGCGGCAGAGCTGGAGTTCAAACCCAGCTATCTGGCTCCAACACACCTGCTCTTAGCTCTCTTCCTCAGCTACCTCTATTTCCTGGGTAAGAAAGGCCAGACTTTTCTAGAAGGGCGTCGCAGGCCAGGGGAGAGAAAACCAGACTCCTGAGGGCTCCGAGGCCCCACGCTGAGTGTGGAAGTGAACTTGGGAGAGGTAGTATGGACCTCATGCCCTCATCTATCACCTACTGCCTGTGAGACCTTGAGCAAGCGCCTCACCCTCCAGACCTCAGTTTCCCCATCTGTATTGCAAGGACAGTGATCATGCCTAACAGCCTCATGGGATTGTATTGATGATTCCTGCAGTCATATCTGGGGCAGGCTTGGCACAGTGGTGGATGTATGAGCTCAACTTCTGGGTCCTGCAGGGACACAAATATCTAGAAATATTTTAGATACTGCTTAGAGGGAGTCTCTCAGTAGAAGAAAGTGGGAGACGCATTTCCACTCAATAGGACAAAGAACATTTGTTTAGTTTATGTTTTGGGATTATTCCCCCCCCCGCTACCCCCTCGGGGCCAGCACTGGTCAGGTTTTGCCTCTTTGGCCTGAATCCCACCCCTCTCTTCCATCCTCATCTCTGCTCAGGCCTCCTGCTCCCATGCTGGACCATGGTCCAGCCTCCTCCCTGGGCCCCTGCTCCAGTCTCACTTCTTCGGTCCACCCCCCATCCTGTCTCTAGAAGGATGCTTGAGTCCACCGTGTCCCTCCCCTGCTCACACACCCTCCATGGCTCCCCACTGCGGTCTGAAGGTGTTCAAGGCCCTTTCTACGCCAACTCCTACCCTCCTTACCTGTTCCACCAACCCTGTGGAATGACTTCCTATTCCTGTGACAAGATTCCCACTTCCCTCACTCATGGCCTTTGTTGAAACTGTGCCCTCTGCCCAGCATATAAGTTTCTGTTACATGGACTTCTACTCATCTTTCACGCCGAATCTCCAATGCCCTTGCTCCTCTGGTTTGGATGGTGGTCCTGTAGGTAATAGTCAGGCCCCGGCACCCTGGGCAGTTGGCGAGGGCGGGTTCTGAGGTCCAGCCTTGACCTCGTGGACCCAGCCGTCTCCCCCCAGGCCATGAGACCTGGGTGAGGCCAGTCTCCAGGGTGTGACCCGTCTCAAGGCTGGTCCTGATAGAGAAGGAGACATAGGGGCCAGAGAGGAGTCATTTGTTCACTTACTCATTCTGTAATTGCAGGGCCTTACCTCTGGCCAGGCACTGGGGTATCTGAGCTCTCCCCTAATTCTCTCAGCCTGTGAATTAAGGATGGGTCTGCCCTATGTTATGGGTTCCATCTTTGGGGCTCAGAGAGGTTAAGGGGCTTGCCCAAGCTCACACAGCGGCTGAGGGCAGATTTGAGTTCAGAGGCGTCTGACATGGAGCCTGAAGTGTTTCTGTTCCAGAGAGCATGTTGGTTGAGAGCGGGCGTGTTGCAGCTGGTGGCCTGTGTTCACACCCTGGCTCGGCCATGATGGCAGAGGGTGCCAGGGCCTGTCCACATCCTCTGGGCCCATTCCTGGGTGCAGTGGCCTGACCTCCGGCGCCCAGCACCTGTGTGCGAGGGCTTTCTCCAGCAGCAGAGGCCCACTCTGCTGGGTGGACCGCGAGCCTGAGAGTTCAAGCCCCGGGAGGGTTCTCCGCCATGACGATGGGACTGTGTGAGTTGGTGGGTTGACTCTGAGATGCGTGTCCCTCGGAGGTGCCTCGTGGCACCGAGCCCTGGTGGCCCATGGGGGTTACTTCCTTGACAAACTTATTCTTTACTGACTACCTTCCCTCACTCTGTCACTTCCCCACTTCCCCTTGTTTGTTTGTTTGTTTGTTTGTTTGTTTGTTTTAAAATATATTTTATTGATTTTCCACAGAGAGGAAGGGAGAGGGATAAAGAGCTAGAAACATCGACCAGCTGCCTCCTGCACACCCCCTACCGGGGATGTGCCTGCAACCAATGTACATGCCCTTGACCGGAATCGAACCTGGGACCTTCCAGTCCGCAGACTGATGCTCTACCACTGAGCCAAACCGGTTTTGGCTTCCCCTTGTTTTTTTTTTTGAATCACCCAAATTCACTAATTGCCCTGGAACTACTTTTCTCGGGACCTGCTTCTGGGGTGGCCACACCAGGGCAGTCACTCACCTGCAACTTCAGATAAAGCAAAACGGGGCAATAGTAGCAATTCTGCCACTGGGTTCTTCTTGTGTGGGTTGAACATATACATCTATGAAACAGGCCCCAAACGGCGCCCAACATGGCAAGCACACGCATGTGTTAAATGTGACCATACTAGTACTATTACGAACAGAGCAAAAACTTGATAAATACCAACCATCACCCTGAATGTGTTTACTGTCCCTGTCTTTATTTCTGGAACATCAGCGGTGCGTCAGGCCCCGTGCTAGGGTTCCGATGCTTTGTTTTTTTTTTCACGAATTCTCTCAGCTGTCCTCCGACAGAGTTGGTTCTTCCCCACTTTTCAGATGAGGAAGTGGAGGCTCAGCGAGGTGCAGCCTGCGGTCACGTAGCCCTTCTCAGCTTGTTTTGGAGGCAGGGAGGCGGCAGCGGGGAAGGACTGGCAAAAGCCGGGGCTGGACACCTCCTCACTATCCTTTCCTACCACCCCTACAGTATCTCCCAAATGAGATGGGCCTCCAGGATGAGAAGAAGGTGCTGGACAACATGCACCATGTGATCTTGGTGTGGATGGGACCTGTCTTGCCGCTGGTGGTTCTGGTGCACCCTGATTACATCAAACCCCTGGTGGGCGCCTCAGGTAGGTGGGCTGGGCCTCTGAATGATGTGTAAACCCTCAACTCCCAGAGTCCACCAGGGCTCCTAGGCAGGTGGGCTATCCAGAATAAGGGTCATTTGAGTAGGGCTTTGAAGAACGAATAGGAGTTCACCAAAGCAGAAATGGCAACACAAAGAGTGGGAATAGCATGAGAAAAGGCATGGCTAATGGAGTCCCAGGAACTTTGAAAGAATGCCCATCCACTGGGAAGTCAGAACCAAACACGTTTGGATAAGTAGTCGTTTGCCCAAGATTTTGTTAACTGATTGTTGCTTAACTCCAATGGCACTCCCAGCATTTGGGTTCTGACTATCCCAACCTATAGCCTGCTTTCTTCACTTGGGCTGACGCTGACTGGCGGAGAGAGAGATCTAGAAGGATTGTCTCTTCTGCAATCCACACCTACCCCCACCCTCCCATTGTGTAGGACTCCCAAGTGTGCTTGGTAAGCTCTTGCTCTGCCTTCAACACCCAGTTCCAATGACACCCCTCCACCCCCCGCCCCTCTCCTGGAAAATTTCCCCAACTCCCCAGCAGACCACACCCCTCTCTCCAGGACTTTCCCATTCTCAGGCCAAGGTGTTTAGGGTTGAGTGTGTCTGTCTCTATCTTCAGTGTGGTCTCGCGTGTAGCTGGGCACCTTCAAAAGCATCGGGGGACATTTGAGAGATCCGGGATGAGAAAGAAAGAGTCCCAGGAGGCTTAGGATCTCTTGCCTCCGCTTGGGCCTCTACAACATACATCTGGGGACTGTGGTCGAGGCTGTCACCAGGAGCCATGAAAGAGTGAGGGGCTGCCATCCTTCCCTCCCCCAGGGATGCCCGCCCCATGCCTGTACATCCCCATTGTTGCATTTGTGAGGGGTGACCATCCCCGTTGCACAAAGGAGGAACTGAGGCCCTGGGAGAGGTGACTCTTCCAAGGGGTGGGCATGCGTTTGGGAAGAGCCCGGGCCAGGCCTTGGGTGGGGGATTCCAATCCTGACTGGAGCGCGTACTTGCTGTGTGACCCAGAAATCCATCCAGGCTCTCAGGGCCTCAGTGTCCGATCTGTAAAATGGGGATGCTGTGAAGACTCAAAAATACAATGTAGGTAGGTGCTACCTGCATTTCCCCTAATGGGGATCAAGCCTGCAAACCAGGCATGTGCCCTTGACCGGAATCGAACCTGGGACTCTTCAGTCTACAGGCCAATGCTCTATCCACTGAGCCAAACTGGCTAGGGCTCTTCTGTCTTTTATATATATATATATATATTTTTTTCTCCTTTCTTTCTTTCTTCCTTTCTTTCTTCCTTCCTTCCTTCCTTCCTTCCTTCCTTCCTTCCTTCCTTCCTTCCTTCCTTCCTTTCTTTCTTTCTTTCTTTCTTTCTTTCTTTCTTTCTTTCTTTCTTTCTTTCCCTGCCTCTTCCTTTTCTCCTTCTGACCCACCCCCCTTCCCTCTACTCCTCAGAGCATTAGTTTCCTAAATTTCATCCTGCATGGTCTGAGACTCCAAGCAGATCAGGAAGTAGAGCCTTCCCACCGCCCCCTCCCCCCATCCCCATGAGCTTGGCACCAAGTAAATGCTGAAGCTTCTTCCCTCCCGCACCCCTCCTTCAGGACGGGCAGGATATCCATGTTCTCCCCACTCCCCCCAGGATGGGGACTTCAGGTTGGGGAGGGTGGATGGGGCCTGGCCACAGGATGCCCCTGCCTGTCCATGCCTACCCGTCTGGGATGAGGCAGGTCTGGCCCAAATCTCAGTCTCCATCTCCCTCTGGGGCCTCCGTGGGGGTCTCGCTGCTCTGAGCTTAAACCAGCACAGCTGATGGGCCCTGAGGAAGGCATGAGTCCTCTTGGATGCTCTGTGTTTGGTTTCTTTTGTGTATGTGTGTTTTTAAAAAAATCTCCTAATGGGCATTTGGGATAGAGTGCATTAATGCGACAAAGTAGGTGAAAATGCTTTATGGAGGACAAGGCATGGTATATAGGCACATAATTATAGCTTGGTTTGATACATTCATTTTTTATTGAGATGGAATTCATGTACCATATAATTAACCAATTTGAAGAGTACAGTTGAAGAGGGTAAGATAATTAGTGTGCTCCCAGTGTTCTGCAACCACCCATCGACTCTCTAGTTTCGAATTTTTTCATGACCCCATAAAACACCCCGAACCCATGAAGTAGTCACGTACCGTTCCCCCACTCCTCACCTCCTGGTAAATATTTCTCTACTTTCCGTCTCTATGGATTTTCCTGTTCTGGGTATATCACAGGGGAGGAATTAGACAGCATGTGGTCTTTTGTGATGGAATTCTTCCACTCAGCATAATGCTCTTGAAGTTCATTCACACGGATCAGCAACGATCAGGACTCCTTCCTTCTCTAAGGCTGAGTAATAGACTGTTGTATGAATATGCCACAATTTGTTGCCTATTTGGGCTGTTTCTACCTTTGGCTGTTAGCAGTAAGGCTGGTAAGAACACATGTGTACAAATTTTGTTGTGGACACACATTTTTATTTCTCTTGGATAAATGTATCTAGATACCTGGATGTATCTACCAGGAAAAAAAAAAGTTGTGGGGTCATATGATAATGCTATGTTTAACATTTAAGGAGCCTCCAAACTGTCTTCCATGGAAGCTATGCATTCACTTTTTTTTTTTTTTTTACTACTACTAGGGCCCTGCTGTGAGCTGGGGACTCAGATATTCATGTCACAGGTTCTTGACACCAATGAATATAAGCATAGTAATAAAGAGAGCCGGCAGTTAGTTATTCATTTTACAGGCACAAATGTTTAATGAGCACCTACTGTGTGCCATAACATATTAGCCCATTACATTTTCATAGGGGTACCAATGAGGCAAAGGCAGGATTGCTCTATTTCACTGTTGGCAGGTGAGGGCGTGGAGGGCACAGTTCTAACATGTCCAGGTTTACCTTCCTAGTTAATGGCAGGGCTGGGATTTGAACTCAGACTTGGCTATCCTAGAGGCCAAGCTGTCCATCAGGTCATATGCAGCTTCCTGCTTGGCACCGTGTGGGGGCTTTTCTTACATGACCTCTGCCAGAGTAACTTTACCATCGCCTTTTTACTGGAGGGAAAATTTGTGGAGGAGGCAGCCTGGCATTGAGCGGTTAGGGTTGGAGTGGAGGAGAGACTGGAAAAACAAGGGTTCCATTGAGGAGAGGGTTTGGAGAAAGCCTTCTGGAGGAGGCATTAGTGAAACTGGGCTTTGAAGGATGCATAGGAGTTTGCCAGATTAGTAATTTCAGGTGGAGGATCCGCCTAGTGCAAGGGTGCAGATGTGTGAAAGTGCTGGGGGAATTCGGGTGATTTGGGGTGTCTGGAGTGAAGATGATGTGTGTGGAAAAGTAAAAAATTAGACTGGAGATGGACACAGAGTACCTTTGTGCAAAGCGAATGAGCTTGTGCTTTACCCTGGGGGCGATAGGCAGCCATGGGCGGTATTTGAAAAGGACAACTATTGGACAGGTCTGCGAGTCAGGAAGCCTTCTGGGAGTCCTAGCCTGGAGTCCAGAGCCCTGAGAGGAGAAGAACAAGCAGACTCCCACTTTCTTCTCCAGTCTTTCTTCTTCCAGGGAGCTTGCCTCGACTTCCAGCAGCCTTTTCTCCGTGCCTCCCTTCTCTCATGACACACTTCCTACCATCTTGATAATTGCATGGCGTGCCTCTGCTTCCCTTTCCCACCCACCCCACCCCGAGCTCCTCCAGGCAGGGCGTGGAGCTGAGCCATCTCTGGGTTTCCAGCATCATCCAGCATGGGTTGGGCACGGAAAGGTGGCAAAAGAGGTCTGTGTTCCATGGGGGAATGAATGAGTGGACAAATGACTGTGCGCATGATTGGCCAATTTCTGGGGAGTGTGTGTGTGTAGGCAGCTGAGTCACAGCTCAGATAAAAAGTGACATCGTGAGTTTCAGGTACTTCCTTCCTGGGCCCCTTCCCATTCTGTCCCAAATCTGTTTAGCATATAGAAAGGGAATTCACCCACTCACTCACTTACTCATCCATCCATCCATCCATCCATCCATCCATCCATCCATCCATCCGTTCTTTGATTGATTCATTCATACGGTAAAAATGTATTAGGCACCAATGTATCAGAGATGAATGTGGTCCCCCCCTCCCCCCCCCACTAAAGGGGATTGTTCCTGGAGGGATACAATCCGGAGTGATTGGTGGGGAGGATAAGGCATTCACACCAAGACTAGAAAGATGAGAAAAGTGTTTGAGGCAGAGAGGCATCTGGTGGAAAGAAGCAGAGCAGAGGGAGGACACAGATCTTCCCAAGGAGCTGAGACAAGTTTTATGATGTTAGGACATTAAGTATGTGTTGGGGGTGGGGTGGGGATAGAGATGTTTTGAGAGCGGCCTGGACTTGGGGTAGTTCACTTAGGGCTTTGAAAATGGGCTGAAAAACTGGTGTAGGGAGGGACGTGGTCCGATCTAAAGATCCCCGTGGGGCCAGGGTTCAGGATAGGCTGGAGAGGTCAGGGATGGAGGCAAGCAGAGGAGATACACTCCAGACGGCCTGAGCCGGCAGAGAAGCGGGGATGGGCGAGGTTGAAGAAGGCCCTTCTGGGTGGGGAGCACAGCCTGGGCAGAGGTGTGGAAGAGAGAGGCAGCACGTGGGGCTAGTTAGAGGACGTGGAAGGATGAGGTGGGAGAGGCACACAGGGGCAAGATGGGACAGGGATTTTGATGCTAACCTGAGCTTGAACTTCTCTTACCAGGGCGATAGGGAGCCATGGGAGGTGTTTGAGCAGGGGAGCCTCATGTTCAGGTCAGCATGTTATAAGGATCTTTCTGGGGTAGGTGTTAGGTTGGATTGGAGGGGTGAGGCGGGAGGTTGGAGCCCAGAGAGGAGCCCCAAGGAGGTCAGAAACAGAGGTCAAGGGTCAGAATTCTGTCCTGAGTCACCCTTGCTTCTCTGTCTCCACAGCCGCCATTGCCCCCAAGGATGACCTCTTCTATGGCTTCCTGAAGCCTTGGCTAGGTGAGCGTGGGACTGGGTGGGCTGGGGCTCCAGGGAAGAGAGATGGGTGGAGCACGCGGTTTCTCGGAGTGTTTCAGAGTGACGGGAAACACCCCTAACCTCAGTCTTCTGGGCCCAGGGGATGGGCTGCTGCTCAGCAAAGGTGAGAAGTGGAGCCGGCACCGCCGCCTGCTGACCCCTGCCTTCCACTTTGACATCCTGAAGCCCTACATGAAGATATTCAATCAGTGCACCAACATCATGCATGTGAGTCCCGGGGTATCACGGGAAGAGGCTGTCCTGGAAGTGAGGCTGGTCGTGGGGGAGCCTGGTGGTGCCAGGAAGCCTCAGTTCCTTTATCTATGTTGGGCTTGGAGTGAGCACGCAGCCAGGTCCTTGTCAGCCCGGCGGTAAGTCGGCGTTCTCTGTGCCCATTTGCTGTCTCTCTCTTCCAGGCTAAGTGGCGGCGCCTGGCAGAGGGCCCCGTGGTCTCCCTTGATATGTTTGAGCATGTCAGCCTCATGACCCTGGACAGTCTTCAGAAATGTGTCTTCAGCTACAACAGCAACTGCCAGGAGTGAGTGTGGCCTACGCGGGGAAGACAGAGCCAGCTGCTTTCAGGGCAGGGTGGTGGGAGGAGAAAGGTGGTGTTAGGCACCTCTGGGCTGCTGGTGCTCTGCCAGACAGGCTGTGTGATTCCAGGAAACTGACATCACCTCTCTGAGCCTGTTTCCTTATCCTCTCCCCGGTCATTAGAATCCCAATTCCTCCCCCATAGTCATGGTGTGGGAATTAAATGAGATAATATGAACCAATGGCTTTGCACATAATAGGTGCTCAGTAAATGCTAGTTTCTCTTTTAAAAAAATATTTTTAATGATTTTTCACAGAGAGGAAGGGAGAGAGATAGAGAGCTAGGAACATCAACAAGAGAGATACATCGACCAGCTGCCTCCTGCACACCCCCCACTGGGGATGTGCCTGCAACCAATGTACATGCCCTTGACTGGAATCGAACCTGGGACCTTTCGGTAGCCTAGCTCTATTGGCCCCTAGCTCTATCCACTGAGCCAAACTTGTTTCGGCCTAGTTTCTCTTATTCTATGAAGACTACATGGTCTTTGGAAAGTATCCCCCCACTTTCTGAGCCTCTGGGTTTTTTTTTTTTTGCTTGATGACCATCCCTGACTGCCTGAGAGATGCTTTACGGATAAAATGACATAGCACTGCCCTGGAACACAATACAGCCCAGTGAGTATTTGTTGAATGAATTAGTAAGATAACCATTGCCCTGGTTCATTCACTCATTCATTCATCAGATATTCACTGTGTACCTACTATGTGCCTGGCACTATGCCAGCTACTGGGAATATGGTAGGGAAACAGACAAAAACCCATTTCTTTGGAGCTTATAATTTAGGTGGGGATATAAAGAATAAGAGACAGAATGAATGTCAATTTCTAGCACATAGTAGGTCCTCAATAACAAGCTTCTGATCTTGTTACTCAGGGCTTTGCAGAGATATGTTTCAATTTGGTAAGATGGAGATGCCCTTAGTAATTAATTAATTAATTAATTAATCTAAGAAATATTTACTGAGTGCCTACTATGTGCTATTCCTGGACTAGGCTATAAATACAGTGGTCAACAAAAACGGACAAGGTATTGCTCTTCTGGAACTTATATGTTGGTGGGGGGAAAAACAGTAACCATGAACAAATAAACAAAAAAATGACAGACTGTGAAAGTGTATGAAAACAAGCACATGTCAGGACCAAGGACAGCTCTTGAAACCCCACCCCCTTTTGTTATCATTGTTTTGTTTTTAAGTCCTCATCTGAGGATACGCTTTGGTTGATTTTTAGAGAGAGAGAAAGAGAAGAGAAGAGAAGAGGAGAGAGAGAGAGAGAGAGAGAGAGAGAGAGAGAGAGAGAGAGAGAGAGAATATGTGAGAGAGAAATATGAATCTGTTGCCTCCTGTTTGCACCCAGACCAGGGGTTGAACCCACAACCTAGGTATGTGCCCTGGTCCAGAATAGAATCCAAAACCTCTTGGTGTATGGCAGCGGTTCTCAACCTTCCTAATGCTGCGACCCTTTAATACAGTTCCTCATGTTGTGATGACCCCCAACCATAAAATTATTTTTGTTGCTTCTTCATAACTGTAATTTTGCTACAGTTATGAATCATAATGTAAATATCTGTGTTTTCCGATGGTCTTAGGCTCAATAGTAGGGTTGCCTAAGACCATTGGGAAACACAGATATTTATGATTTATAACAGTAGCAAAATTGAGCCTAAGACCATGGGAAAACACAGATATTTACATTACGATTCATAACAGTAGCAAAATTATAGTTATGAAGTAGCAAAGAAAATAATTTTATGGTTGGGGGTCACCATAACATGAGGAGCTGTATTAAAGGGTCGCGGCATGAGGAAGGTTGAGAACCACTGGGTGTGGGAGGACACTCCACCCCACTGAGCCTCCTGGCCAGGGCTGTTAGTTACAGCTTTACTGAGATGTAATTCACATGCCATACAATCCACTCATCGAAAGAATACAATCCATCCATAATAAATTTTAGAATATTTTCACCAAAAAGAAACCCTGTATATTTTATTTTATTTTATTATTTTATTTTATTTTATTTTATTTTATTTTATTTTATTTTATTTTCGGGGATGATATGACTTTATTGAGTTTACCCACCAGAGTGGAAATAATGTCTGTACAAAACCATACATTTGTTAATGTAACTTTTGTATCGCAATTAAAATCCAAGCGGTTTTTTTAAGAAACAGTCATCTCAATCAAAACTCATTACGTTAGAATCAATAGCTTCTCTGAAACCACAGTTAACACTCACGTAAGGTTAAGACCCAAATGCAGAAATGTGGTTGATGAGAAAGCTAGTTAAATTTCCAACTTGCTCAAGTAGGATTGCAAAAAGGCAAAATGGTGTTCTTCACAGGGATACAGCCAACACTGGACAGCTGTTAGAGGACTCAGAGTCCTGAGATAAGGAGAAATCCAGGCACCCTTTAGACAGACTTCTACTGTCTCTCCTTCCCAATCAGAGGTTTGTGGGTGTGTGGAATGACAGGACAACTAGCAAGCGTAGCCTTGATGAGAGAGTCCAAGTCTTCATCTCCATGAATAGCAAGTTTCAAATGAGGAGGGGTGATTATGTTTTACCTTTCAGTCTTTTCATGCATTTCCTGCCAATTCCCGTGCCTCTGTGGTGAGGCAGTCCAGATGACTGCGTTGCACACAGCAGCAGCCGTGCCCACGTGTCCTTGGCTGGTCGTCCTAGATTTTGGGTGTCCATGAATACAGTTCAGTGGAAACTGTAAGCCGGTTCTCTGTGCGCTAGAGACTGCCTTCCCCCTGGCTTCTCCGGAGTCCTTTCCAGCCTACTGCCAGCCATTTCACGTTCTGCCGAAGCGGAAACTAGCGAGGCCGGGAAAGGACTAGTCAGACACCCCGTGAGAGCCCACCGCCTCCACCATCACACTGGGATTCAAACCGCCCCTGAGCACTCACCTCCCGGGACCCACTTCTCCTCCAGATGTAGGCAATCACTAATCTTCCTTCCGTGTCCACAGAGTAGTCTCATACGGAAGCTTCATAGATAGAATTATACAGACTTTCGTGCCTGGTTTCTTTTACTCACCATAAAAGATTTGTATCAGTAATTCATTTTTTTCAGTAGTTTGTATCAGTGGTTCATTTTTTAAAATTGCTGAATAATATTACACTTACTGCATAAAACCATGTTTTGTTTATTTGATTATTTGTTGATGGACATTTGGCTATTATGAATAATGCTGCCATAAACATTTGTGCACAAGATGTATTTTTATATACATTTTATTGATTTTTTTTTTTTACAGAGAGGAAGGGAGAGGGATAGAGAATTAGAAACATCAATGAGAGAAAAACATCGATCAGCTGCCTCCTGCACACCTTCCACTGGGGATGTGCCCGCAACCCAAGGTACATGCCCTTGACCGGAATTGAACCTGGGACCCTTCAATCCACAGGCCAAACCGGTTAGGGCTGTGCACAAGCTTTTGAGTATATATGTGTCTTTAATTTTCTTGCGTATATACCTAGGAGTGAAATTGCTAGGTTCTATATGATAATTCTATGTTTATCTTTATTGAGGAACTGTTGGACTTTTTCCTAAAGTGGTTTTTACCATCACTTTAGGATCCCGCCAGCAGTATGTGAGGGCTCTAATTTCTCCATATTCTCACCAATACTTGTGATTACCTGTTTGTGTGTGTGTGTGTGTGTGTGTGTGTGTGTGTGTGTGTGTTTTGTTATAGCCATCCTAGTCAGGGTGAAGTGGTATCTCATTGTGATTTTGATTTACATTTGGCTAATTATGTTGAATATCTTATCATGTGCTTATTGTACATTTTTACATAATCTCTGGAGAAATGTCTATTCCTATCCTTTGCCCATTTTTTAAAATTTGGGGTATGTCTTTTTTATTATTGAGTGTTAAAGAGTTCTTTAGATAGTTTAGATACAAGTTCCTCATCAGATACATGATTTGCAAATATTTTCTCCCACTCTATGGGTTGTAGCAATTTAGTTTTAGTGATGTTACATAAATTTGGAATTCCTCATCCTTCTTTGGGCCCGTTTTAAAATGCACCCAGCCCTAACCGGTTTGGCTCAGTGGATAGAGCACCGGCCTGCGGACTGAAAGGTACCCAGTTCGATTCTGGTCAAGGGCATGTACCTTGGTTGTGGGCACATCCCCTGTAGGGTGTGCAGGAGGCAGCTGACCGATGTTTCTCTCTAACTCTATCCCTCTCCTTTCCTCTCTGTAAAACAAACAAACAAACAAACAAACAAACAAAAAACACAATAAAATATCTATTTTAAAAAACCCCACAAATTTAAAAAATAAAATAAAATAAAACACACCCAGATTGTAGTTCTATTCAGGTATGGTGAGGCCCAACAGTTCAGAAAATGGTTGCCATTGAGGTCCCGAAGAGGAGGAAAAGGCTGCACTACACAGGGCCACACGGAGAAGCACGGGGAGAAAGCACGGCAAAAGCCATTTGGGGTGTTTCTAGGAATAAATGGGAAATGCAGGGTATGCAAGCTTAGGATTGGCGAGTTTGGAATATTTCAGCAGGCTCTGGAGCAAAAGGATGCCCCTCGCTGTCCAGTACTTGGCCCTTGGGTGGTTAAGGTAGGGAGGTAGGGGCTCAGCCTGGTGAAGTTTGGAGTAGGGCAGTGGATTGGTTGGTTTCCCAAAGAAAGGCATGCTCTAAGAATAGGCTAGTGCAGTGGTCGGCATCGCGAGCCACATGCGGCTCTTTGGCCCCTTGAGTTTTTAGCAAAGGCCAGCTTAGGAGTACCCTAATTAAGTTACTAACAATGAACCCACCTATATAGTTTAAGTTTAAAAAATGTGGCTCTCAGAAGAAATTTCAATCGTCGTACTGTTGATGTTTGGCTCTGTTGACTAATGAGTTTGCCGACCACTGGGCTAGTGGGTGTGTGGGGGCAATATCTCTCCAGTCAGGGAGGTCCCAGATGGTAGAGCATTAGGAATACAAGAAATATAGCTAATCCACGGCCTCTCTCACTCTCTTAACAAATTTTTATTGATTTCAGAGAGGAAGAGGAAGAGCGTGAGAGAAACATTAATGATAAGGGAGAATCATTGCTTGGCTGCCTTCTGCACACCCCATATTGGGGATCAAGCCCGGGCATGTGCCCTTGACCGGAATCGAACCCGGGACCCTTAGACGCTCTATCCACTGAGCCAAATCGGCCAGGGCCAGGGCCTCTCTTAGTCACTTACCCACTGGGAGAGGAAGCCTGGCCCTGCGCTCACGGCCCTTCTTCTCCCTGGCAGGAAGATGAGCGACTACATCTCAGCCATCATCGAGCTGAGCGCGCTGGCGGTCCGACGCCAGTATCGCCTGCACCACTACCTCGACTTCATCTACTACCGGACGGCCGACGGGCGGCGCTTCCGCCAGGCCTGTGACACCGTGCACAGCTTCACCACCGAGGTCATCCAGGAGCGGCGGCTGGCGCTGCGCCAGCAGGGGGCTGAGGCCTGGCTCAAGTCCAAGCAGGGCAAGACCTTGGATTTCATCGACGTGCTGCTCCTGGCCAAGGTGAGGCTGGGCCCTGGGGGCGGGCCCTGCCCAGGATGGCCTCCTTGAGAGCTGCACCAACTGCCTAAGATAATAAAGGCCCACACTCACTCGGGCGTGGGAGGCAGGCAGGTGCAAAACATGTAAGACTTACTGTGTTCATGTGCTAGGGCTGTTGCAGCAAAGTGCCGTACACTAGGCAGCTCAAACAGAAATTCATCTCCTCCATTTTGGAGATAAGTCTGAAACCAAGGTGTCGGCAGGGTTGATTTCTTCTGAGGCCTCTATCCTTGGCATGTAGATGGCTGTCTTCTCCTGTATGTTTCCTTGGTCTGCCATCTGTTCACGGCTGCGTTTGAATCTCTTCTTACAAGGACTGCAGTAATATTGGATTAGGGCCCACTCTAACGAGCCCATGAGTAAATGAGTTACTTCTGCAAAGGTCCTGTCTCCAAATGCGCTCATATTCTGAGGTCCTGAGGGTTAGGGCTTGAAGATATGAGTTCCGGAAGTAGGGTGGGAGTAGGGGGGAGACACACTTCAGTCCACAACACTTACAGGACCTTGAAGATGTGTGACACTTTCAGCGATAGGTGGTCACCCATTTGTGGAGCTTCTGTGGACTTTCTGAGCAGTACCTGGGTTCTGGATTCAGACAGCCCTGGACTCCACTTCTGACTCTGATGCTTCATGGATGCTTGACCTAAATCATCTGATTCTTCCCTTGGAACCTCCGTTTCCTCATTTATGACATGATTAGAGGCCCATTGCATGAAGATTTATGCAAGAATAAGCCTTCCTTCCCCTGGCTTTGCTCCCAGCTGCCTGGGAGCCTGCAAGTCCATGCCTGCATATGCAAATTAACCCACCATATTTGTTGGATTAATTTGAATACTCACTCCTGATTGGCTTATGTTACAGAGGTTTGGTCAATTTGCATATTTCTCTTTTATTAGTGTAGATTAGAGGCCTGATGCATGAAATTTATGCAAGGGTAGACCTTCACAGCCCTGGCTGCTTCTCAGCCACCCCCTCCCCACCCACTGGTCATTCCAGAAGGTCATTTGGGAAGGTCATTCCACTGTCCTGTCTAATTAGCATATTAGCTCTTTATTATATAGGATGATCACATGACCTGACACAAGATTGTTGATGCTAGAGCTGCCCAAGAACCACAAACTCCTTACTTTTCCTCACCTTTGACTCTCCTTCACTCTTTTCATTTTTCTTTGTCAAGGTGCAAACTTCCATCTTTTTGGAATCCTTTCTCCTAAAGCTTGGCTTAAGAGAGGGGGGGGGCATGTATGACTTTGGAGGAGCCCCTAGCATGCAGAAGGTAGGACGAAGTGGGCTGAGCTGACCATTGTCTGCTGCCCATTCCAGGATGAAGATGGAAAGGAACTGACAGATGAGGACATCCGAGCTGAGGCGGACACATTCATGTTTGAGGGTGAAGACATGGCGCAAGGCTGGGGGAGGCTAAAGAGGGAGGGATCCCTATTTTCTGAAGATAGCATCTCTGCTATCTCCAGGAAGCCTCCATGCCAGCTCCTCATTTGCCTGCAGGTCACGACACAACATCCAGTGGGCTCTCGTGGGTGCTGTTTAACCTGGCCAAGTACCCAGAGTACCAGGAGAAGTGCCGGGAAGAGATCCAGGAAGTCATGAAAGGCCGGGAGCTGGAGGAGCTGGAGTGGTCAGTCTGGGGTCATGGGGGTGGTGGGGACAGGTTGGGTCTTGGGTGTGAATCTCTCTGCTCTACCACTTATTAACTTTCTGACCTCAATCTTAAGTGAACAATCGCTTAAGATCCCATTTAATTTCAATTCCTTTAACCTTTAAACAGGATGACAACAATGTATCTGCCTAGCTCATAATGTAGGAGTTGTTACTTAGGAGTGTCTTAGCTAGCAATGGTTGCGATAATGCTGCATAACAAACAGCCTCTAAACTTAGGGGTTTACAGCAAGCATTTATTTTATTTCTTGCTCTCGTCTGCACATGACCTTTGTACTGCTGGGCGATGCTGAGCTGAGTGGGGCTGCTTCCAAACTGAGGTTTGGGTAAGGTCTGTTCCACATAGCTCTTCATTCTCCTCAAACCAGCTACTACTCTGGGCATGTCCATCTCAAGGTAGACTTCAGGAGCACCAAGAGGCACACAACTACAAACATTTTTATTGGGGGTGACATCGATTATTAAAATGATATAGCTTTCAGGTGTACAATTCTATAATATATCACCTGTATATTTTATTGTGTGCTCACCACCCTAAGTCAAGTCTCATTCCGTCACGAGAGCCAGGCAACTTAAAACCTCTGCTTGCATCTCAACATTCCATTACCTACAGCAAGTCACATGGCCAGGCGCAACACGAATGGGCTGGGACAGATATTCCACCCGTCGAAGTGGGAGGCACTGCAGAATCACAGGGCACAGGGCACAGGGCACAGGGCACAGGGCACAGGGCACAGGTGTATAATCTGAATACAAGGAAAAGTGAAGAATCTGGAAGAATAATCGAGTTGACTTCATATGTGTGTTGTGTGGAGCTGCTTCTGGGTGATGCAGAGAAAACACAGCATTAAATAGCATTGGAGCCAAAACCGGTTTGGCTCAGTGGGTAGAGCATTGGCCTGTGGACTGAAAGGTCCCAGGTTCGATTCTGGTCAAGGGCATGTACCTTAGTTGCGGGCACATCCCCAGTAGGGGGTGTGCAAGAGGCAGCTGATCAATGACTCTCTCTCATTGATGTTTCTAACTCTCTATTTCTCTCTGTAAAAAAAATCAATAAAATATATATTTTTAAAAAATAAATAGCATTGGACAGCGAGAAAGTAGTTCAATGGCAAACTTTCAGATGTGGAACTTAGGGAGAAACTCTCAGTGGGGTGCTATTGGATCTTTAATACCTTGCTAACTGCTTTTAAAAAAAAATCCTCACCTGAGAGTATGCTTAGAGAGAGAGAAAAGGAGGGAGGGAGGGAGAGACAGAAAGAGGGAGAAAAATAGAGAGAGAGAGCAAGAAAGGAACATCTATGTAAGAGAAACACTGACCGGTTGCCTTCATTATGCTTCCTGCCTGGGCATCAAACCTGAAACCCAGGCATGTGCCCTGAACAGGAATTGAACAGGTAACCTTTCAGTGCTCGGGACAACCCTCAACCAACTGAGCCACTCTGGCCAGGTGCTAACTGCCTTTTAAAATATATATATATATATATATATATATATATATATATATATATATATATAAGTTTTTATTGATTTCAGAGAGAGGATGGAAGAAGGAGAGATAGAAGCATCAATGGGTGAGAGACTCATTGATCGTCTGCCTCTTGCATCGCCCCCTACTGGGAATGGAGCCCAAAACCAGGGCATGTGCCCCGACTGGGAGTTGAACCATGACCTCCTAGTTAATAGGTCAACCCTCAACCACTGAGCCATGCTGGCTGGGCACTAACTGCCTTTTTAACAATGGGAGAAGATGCTCCAGGTCCTGAGGACTGGGAAGGAGTAACTCTCTTCTGGTTTCCCAGCGGCGCTTATGTTTATGACACTTTTATGCCAGGCATGCCATTTGCCCTTGAAAGTAGCGACATAAAGTTGCTTTGAAAGAGAACCTGTTGGTGTAAAGAAAACCACTAGATCATGAACCAAGAGTTATAATTAATCCAATGTTGGGCTCTGAATTCCAAAGGAAAAAAATCTATACTAATAAAAGAGTAAGAGGCAAATTGTGGTACCTTCACAATGCCCACCAATCAGGAGTGAGTATGCAAATTAACCCAACTAGGGGGTTAATTTGCATACGCAGGTGCCTAGCAGCTGGGTGTGGGCCGGTATGCTTGTAATCATCACCATGGCGACAATGCAGGTAGGTGTTCCACACTGTCCCACCTGCTCCAGGCCTCTGGGCAGTGTGGGAGGGCAGAAAGGCGGCTCCCACCAGAGCGAAGGCGGTGCCAGTAGCCAGGGGAAGGAAGGCCCATTCTTGTACGGATTTTCGTGCATCGGGCCTCTAGTTAAGTAAATAACAGTAAAGGAAGCGGATGTGTGGGTTTTTAATACTGAAGTTGACCCACACAAGCTGGTAAATTGCTGCTGCCTGGGGCCCTGTGGCTTTTCTAGCACCTCTTCCAGTGGCCCCGACTTCCGCACAGTTCGTCAGTTAATGGGTTAATGCTGGGCCCACAGAAGCCAGCTAACACTGCTCTGATTTGCTTAGAGTCAGCTGCAGGGTTAACGGTGTGAGCCCGGGGCCTAAGCCCCAAAAATTAGGCCACAACTGCAAATGCTAGAAGTTGGGGCAAGTCTGAGATCTTGGCCTTAAGCACCCACACCCCCGTTCCATGCTCCCCAGGGATGACCTGACTCTGCTGCCCTTCACCACCATGTGCATCAAAGAGAGCCTACGCCAGTTCCCGCCTGTGACCCTGGTCTCCCGCCGCTGCACCGAGGACATCAAGCTCCCGGATGGGCGGGTCATCCCCAAAGGTGCCCACTGTGTGCTCCCTGCTGCCTGGCTGCTCTGTTACTCGGGGGGCTCAGCTTGCTCACCCCAGGTTCACCATCCCTGTAGATGGGGTGGCTCTCTGTGCGGCTGTTGCTTCTGGGGTGATGTGGGAGACCCGGGGTGCAGGGGGAAGACAGAGGTGGGTGAGGATGGATGGGAAGGAGGCAGTGGGGGTGGCAGGTGGACCCTCTCTGGGTACAGGTAGGGCAGGGTTGGTTTCATTCCATTGCCAGATGTCCCCTGGAGACCCAGCCCTGTCCTGGGGGATGCTGGGGATCAGGACGGGCTGGGGAATACAGCCGGGCACAGACACTGCCAGCCACACGAGGCCAGGGAGGGCTCCCGGGAGGGGCAGGGGCTGGAGCAGGCCAGAAGAAGGACCGATGGCTCCATCTGGGAAGAATGCAGGGAGGGCTTCTTGGAAGAGGAAAGGTGGGAGGGTGAGCCTTGGAGGTTGGAAGGGAAAGAGTGACGATGATGAAAGGCCTTCGATGCCCGGTTAAGGCCCTTGAACTTGATCCTCAGGGGAGCAGGTAGCCATGGGAGGGGTTTGAGCCCAGGAGAAGAAATGCCAGATGTGCGAGTGAGAGCTCGCCCTGTGTGGCCAGCAGAGAGGTGATGGAGGCCTCTTAGGGACGCATGCAGCAGCCTTTTCCAGGGAAGGACAGGCAGGGAAGGTGGCAGACAGCTCATGGAACACCATGGCTTCAAGGAAAGCAGGCCTCCCCGACTCCCCTCTGCCCCACTGACCTCACCCCTCCCGACAGGAATCATCTGCCTGGTCAGCATCTATGGAACCCACCACAACCCCACAGTGTGGCCGGACTCCAAGGTGAGCGCCTCCTCTCCCAGCTTCCTCTTCGGAAGGGGCAGTCCTGGGGCGGTGGGCCTCCCTGCTTCCCAGGGAACCAGAAATCAGGGCTGGATGCAGGACCTGAGCGCCCCCCCCCACGCCCCCAGCAATCCCCCACTCACTGTGAATTCATTAATTCCAAAAATATTTATTGAGCTCCTACTGTGTGCCAGGCCTTACTCACGGTGAAGTGTAAAGAAAAAAAGAGCAAACATAAGATTTGGGGTCTTGGTCAATGTACACAGGAAATAAAAAATGGAGTGGGGTTGGGGGCCAGGGAATACTTTAGCTCCCAGGGTGAAGAAAGATCTGTGGAGGAAGAGATGTTTGAGCTGAGACCTGAAAAGTGTGAAGAGCATGGACAAGTGTGTTTCAGGCGGAGTTAACAGCAAGTGCAAAGGCCCTGGGGTAGGGAATGCCGGGCATGCCTGAATAGCAAAAGGAGGCAGTGAGGCTGGAATGCAGCGTGGCTCTTTGCCCAGCTGGGCTGCTCCCCAGAGGCTGAGGGAGGGGGCCAGGCTGCTGTGGGTGGGCAAGTCCCCAGACTCACCCACGCGGCTTCTGCTTAGGTGTACAATCCCTATCGCTTCGACCCGGACAAGCCGCAGCAGCGTTCGCCGCTGGCCTTCGTGCCCTTCTCGGCAGGACCCAGGTAAACGTCTATCTCCCCAAGACCAAGCCAAGTGTAGCGGGGACACCCAGGCCCGTGGAAGGTCAGGGATGTGGACCGCTTCCCACCCAGGTGCCCTGCCTGCCAACCCGGCATACTCCTCCTGTCCTCAATGCACCCCAAGCCCCCACATCAGATCAGTATTAAGTGCAACGACTGTGTGCCAGGCCCTGAGGTCTGGGCTCAGAGGCTCCCAAGAGGCTCTGGGATGCATTGTTCTGCTTTACAAATGAGGAAACTGAGGCTCGTTGGGGTGGACCTTTACCCGGCTCCAGGGACCCCACTCACAGCCGTCCTTCCCCCAGGAACTGCATCGGACAGAGCTTCGCGATGGCCGAGATGCGCGTGGCCGTGGCGCTGACCCTGCTGCGCTTCCGCCTGAGCGTGGACCGAACTCGCAAAGTTCGGCGGAAGCCGGAGCTCATATTGCGCACGGAGAACGGCATCTGGCTCAACGTGGAGCCCCTACCTCCGCGGGCCTCAGCCTGAGCGCCACGCGCCCCTGCGGAGCCCGGGGCCTAAGCCCCGCCCAGAGGCCGAAGCCCCGCCCCCGAGGGGGACCAGACCACGCCCCTACGTCCTGTGGACATAGGCCACGCCCCTCGAAGTCCAGGCTCCGCTCAGGGGGATCAAGGTCCTCCACTGAGCAGCGGGGGTAGGTGCAGGCCACGCCCCTCAAGGCAAAGGCCACGCCCCTTGAGTTCCAGGACCCACCCCTCGAGTGCTGCCCTCTGATTTGAGGACCAAGCTAGGCCACACCCCTTGGGCACAGACCCCGCCCCCAGCATCCTGCGGCTTCAGGTCTTCAGGCCTCTCCCTCTGAGCCTTCTAAGACCAGACATCTCAAGCATCCTGGATTCAAGCCCGGCCCCACGCGGATCGGACGGGCTTCTAAATGGAGGACTTGGAAGCTGGAGCCCGAGGTCAGAGCCTTGAACCTGGATGACGCCTTCCCGAGGCCCCTAGCTCAGATGGGCGAACTTCTCAGGCATCAGGCTGCCTCCTGTGGCCCTGCTGTTTGCTTTTCTTGTTTTGTAAACTCAGACCCTCCTTCCCAGCCCCTTCCTCCCTCCCTTACTCAAAGGCCCTTTGCTAAGGGTTTTGATTTTTTTGTAGAATAAAAGCAAGGGCTACCGATATCCACCATCATCCACCCTCTAGCCTGACCAGACCCTGACATTCAGAGCCCAGCGAGGAAATGAGGGACCTTGGACAGTTGGGACACAGCTGAAGGAAGCTGTGAGCTAGGAGGCTGGAAAATCATTTGTCCTTGGACATAAACTGAGACTTTTTTGGGACAGTTTGTGTATTCATTTATTTCATCAACAGACTGCATTGTTAATTAAGTGTCTGCTAGCACTGGGCCAGGAGCACAGCTGGCCTGCTTCCTGCCCTCAAGAGTTGACGAACGTTGAGCAAATAATTCTACATATAAATATTTATTTAAACGTGTGACAAGTGCTCCAAGGGGGAGACCTTGGTGCTGGGTGAGCACAACATTCTTTTTTGGGGGGAGGGGTTGGCTCAGGGAGAGCGTCTCCGATGCTAAAGCGGGAATAGCATTTGGTGACAAGGGAGAGAAGAGCATTCCAGGCAGAGGAATAGCATCTGCAAATGTCCGGAGATGAGGGAGAGCAGGGTGTGCTCAGGGAATTCACAAGGGGCCAGAGTGGCTGGACCTGGGGAGTGGGGTAGAGAGGAGGAAGGGAGGGTAGGGGCCCATCGCGTGGGACCCGTGGGCCAGGCCACAGCGCAGCCCTCATGCTGAGGGCACGAGGGAGCGACAGGGACAGTGTGAGCAGGAACAGGACACATCGTGATCAAACCTGGGCTGGCAGGGAGGTGGCTTGAAAGGGAGTATCGGGGGCTGAAAATCCAGGGGCAAGGGCGGCTGAGGTCCAGGGGGGACAGGAAGGGTGGGGGATACGTGGAGGAGAAGGTTAGGGTGATTCTCCAGTCTTTGGCTGGGGGAACTAACTAGGTGATGGCCCAGTCCCTGATACGGTGATATGGAAGGTGGAGCAATGACAGTGTCCACAATAGTCACATGAATTCATCACATTGAACATCTATTGTGACCGGTGTCTGAGCTCTCCTATAACGGACTTTCTAGAAAGGGGAGCAGATAACAAACGATTAAAAAGCAAATAAATAAGTAAAGGTACACAGGGCCCTCAAGTCACTGATTTTATTGTGAGAAAAATAGCCAGCCATAGAGGGCTCTGGGCAGAGGAGGGATAAGACTTGTCATACAGCCTCTGGCTGCTCTGCCGAATAGAGACCACCACAGCAGGCCAGGATGGAACTAGGAGATGAGGAGGGGGTGACTACATTAGTCCAGGTGCGAGGTGACTGTAGCTTCAACCACAGTGGGGGCTGCACAGGTGAAGAGGGGCAATTGCGTTCTGATGAGGAATGATTGTGCCGTGAAGGCAGTCCTGGCAGCTTTGCCAATGGATGGGATGTGGGGTTCATGAGAAGGTCAGGTCCCCAGGTTTCAAAGTTTGAGTGCCTGGAAACACTGGAGTGCCATCAGCGGAGAAGGGGAATGCAGAATGAAGTAAGCTGTTTTTTTGGGGGGTGAGATTAGCATGTCGGTTTGGACCAGGAGCAGCTGGACCGTCAAGCTGGCACTTGGACAGATGGGTCTCAAGTTTGGGAGGGAGTTCTGGGCTAGTATGGACATTTGGGAAGCCTCAGAACTCAGATGGTGTTTAAAGCCCAAAGACTGTGAGATACTAGTGTGTGTGTGTGTGTGTGTGTGTGTTCACGAAGGAGGGGCTTAAGGATCAAGCCCTGGGAAGAGTGGGGGTGTCTCCGAAGTTAATATAACAATAATGATATTTAAATTAACTGAGTACTTCTTGGATGTCCTTCCCATTTAATCTCATTTAATTCTCACAGGCACTGTTATCCTGAGATGGATATTGAGTTCCTCAGAGTGCAATGATTTACCTAAGGTCCAACAAAGATATCCTTGGGACCTCAGAGGGGACCCTGAGACCTTTTCTACCCATTCCTTGGGCCTCCTTATCCTGCTCAGGGACCCTAGACTCTCTTTGCCTAGAAGGGGCATCAGCAGAGATGGCCCGGGGTGGGGGACCTGGAGATGAGTCAAAGCTGGGCTGTCGATCCTGGAGCGCCCCCTGGTGGTGTGTGCTGGGATCGTCGGCCGGAATGCCCTTTCCGAGGAGGTAGAGTGGAAAACCTGCCGTCCCAGGCCCTGTAGGAGCCACCCATTGCCTCTCTCACATCCCCATCCCAAGGGAGGGTCTCCAAGCGCTCATTATTCCCCAAACGTTGCACCAGCCTCCCTCAAACCACTCCCCCCACTCACGCCTCTGAGCACCCCTGTCATGTGCCAGCAGAAATAACTTGACTTTGAGATGCGACTTACATGGGTTCAAACTCAGGCTCTGCTCTTTACTAGCGGCGGCCCTGGCACGTGACTGCCCCTCTGCACCTCGGCTTTCCTGTGGGTTTTATAGGTTCATCCTACTTGTCATGCACGTTGACTTTTCACTAAGGGTCTCGGTGGGTGAATGAGGGAGGAGGGGAGGCATGAGGTCCGTGGGTGTGAGTCTTTAGATAAACCTGGTGCCATCACAGAAGGCTCATTCCTCTCCTGAGTGTGTCAGAGGCTCCCTCTGCTGGCTGGTTTGGGGACACAGGCTCTAAGGTTTCTGTGTGTGTGGAGGGATGGGGGTCTGAGAGGGGGGAGGTATTGGGAAGAGAGGAGGGGAGAACCTCACTCATTGAACGACTATAACTGTCCACATCGGGCTGTGCTCCTGCTCAAGGCAGGAGCCCCTGTCCAGCCCCTGCAGCAAACGGAGCGTTCTGGAGAAATATGTGCTTGAGAGCAGCCCGGACTAATGACAGTCGGGGGCACGTTCTCTGCTCTCTCCCAGAGGTCCTGAGGGGGACTGAGCCCCAGATTTCAACAGAGGGAACTTCCTTTTTAAAGCACCTTTTCCCTGCTGCCCTCCCTTCCCTACCTACCTCACTCCCCCGCTGCCTTACTGGCATCTCCTGGGACCAGCTCCCAAAGAAACAACTTGCAGTTGAATTTTTGCCGCAGAATAAAGGATTTGCACTTGAATTCTTGTGTCATGGTCTACTTTCGGGGAACCCAAACTAAGGGGCACACATAGACCTGTGCTTATGCCCAATCCCCAATTCCCACAGGCTGTTATATTCTTTTATTGAAGAGGAATATGAGGATCAGAGAGGGCAAGTCATTTGCCAAAGTCACACAGCTGGAGAGTGGCAAAGCTGGGCTTTGATTCTGGGCCATCTGACCCCAGTCTCAGTGCTTGCACCCCTCTTGGGAGCCCCTCTCCTTGATAAGGGCTGAGGGAGTGGGGGCCATTCACAGCCAGTGATATCCACATGTTGTTTGAACCAGAGGGACCTAAGACTCATTTATAGCTGGTTTCCATGTCTTCATTTTGTCATGAAATAAGAGAAATAATGGCAAACACATGCTTGGTGCTGACCATGAATCAAGGGAGGGTTGTTATAAGCACTTTATTTATTTATTCCTCTCTCCAAATATTGTATGAGCTTGATGTAAAGAAAAAGAAAAAAGTTGCAAGTGTAGCCCAGGTAGTGTGGCTCAGTGGTTGAGTGTTGACTTACATATGAATCAGGAGGTCACAGTTCTATTCCCGGTCAGAGCACATGCCTGAGCTTCAGGCCCAATCCCTAATAGAATGTGTGCAGGAGGCAGCTGATGGATGTCTCTCATTCTTGATATTTCCTTTTGTAAAAAAAATATATTTTATTGATTTTTTACAGAGAGGGATAGAGAGTTAGAAACATCATTGAGAGAGAAACATCGATCAGCTGCCTCCTGCGAATGTGCCTGCAACCAAGGTACATGCCCTTGACCGGAATTGAACCTAGGACCCTCAAGTCCGAAGGCTGACGCTCTATCCACTGAGCCAAACCAGTCCCAGCTCATTATTGATATTTCTTTTTCTTCCTCTCCCTTCCTCTTTCCGAAGGCAATAAAAAAGTTGTGTGTTTTTTTTTTTTTTTAAGTTTAAAGTGTAAAAATTTTAAAGGAAAATTCTTCCGTTTCTACTCTTCAGTCCCAACTCAGCAGTTTGGGTTGATTTTTTGTTCTTCAGTTTTTACAAATTGCATGCATGAACATTTTCCAGTATCTATACAAACATTTAGGCACACATAACCACTTTTTAAAGAGAATTTTTTTTTAACGGCCTTGCCCAGAGCCACACAAGTGTTTCTTTCTTTTTTAAAAAATATATAATTTATTTGTTTGTTTATTTTTTACAGAGATGAATAGAGAGGGATAGAGAGTTAGAAACATCAATGAGAGAGAATCATCAATCAGCCGCCTCCTGCACACCCCCCACTGGGGATGTACTTGCAACCAAGGTACATGCCCTTGACTGGAATCGAACCTGGGACCCTTCAGTCTGCAGGCCAGCACTCTATCCACTGAGCCAAACCGGTTTTGGCTAAAGAGAATTTTTTTTATAAGAGTTGATTTGAGCCAAACTGACGACATATGCCAGGGAGCAAGATCACATAGCCATTTTTCGAGGACTCCAAACATGCTGGGAAATATCATCTGCTCCAGTTCGGTGTCATTGCACAATAAACTGTCAAGACGTTTAGTAGCTTCGGTTGACAAACTTCGCTTTGCTCACCAGTTCACAAGTTGGCAGGGCTCCGCTGGAATGGCTTTCTCCACTCAGGCGTCAGTTGGAGCAGCTTGCCTGAAGCCAGAAGGCCATCCTCCAGAACAACTCGCTCGCATGGCTGGCAACGTGGTGCTGGCTGTTGGCTGGGGTCCTCAGTTCCTGCTGACGCAGGGCCTCTCTGTGGGGCTGCCTCAGCTTCCTCTTCACATGGCAGCAGTCAAAAGGCTGTGCCCATTGTCCTAACTAGCAGAGAAGCCTGGACAAGGAACCAGGAAGGCTGAAGGCTCTGAAGGTCAGAGCCAACCACCCACTGTTTAGTTGAGACAATGGCAGCTAAAGCAACTCCCACCTTTTAGTCTTGGGTAAATCCTTACTGATGGGTTATTACTGGAATTGTCTGCCTAAGGGCTCTGAGTGTGTCCCAAACCTGAATAAAAGGGATCCCAAGGCAAAGCGAAGTCCTTCCCCTTGAGTTGGGCTCCCGCCTGGCCCCCAATCTCCCCAAATTTATACTTTCTTGTCTAGTCTCTTTCATTTGTGTGCTGCCTCCTCCAGAGCCTGAACCCTGAACCTGAACCTGAGCCCTGAACCACGCGGGACGTGGGGGGACACTCACAAGGGTGTATTCTAAGGGACCTGGAGGAAAGCTTCAAGTCTTCTCATAATCTAGACTCCAAGTCCCTGAAGTCAGTGAGGACAGCTCAGGTTCAAGGAGAGAGGAAGTAGATTCACCCCTGTACCAGCCAGGGTTCTCCAGAGAAACAGAGCTACTAGCACAGATGACTATTAATCATCTATGCACCTATCTATTCATTATGTATCTATCACCCATCTATTATCCATCGTCATCATCTGTTACTTATCTACCTCATCTAGCAGTCATCTCTATATATAGCATGAAATGTGTCCTATGAGCAAATATGGTGTCAGATGCCAGTTGTTTTCGAGGCCATCACTGGCATGACACCACCTGCATCACGTACTATTGGTTAAGCAACCCAGGCCGGTCCTGATTCAAGGAGAAGGCAAAATAAACTCCTTTTCCTGGGGACAATGGCAAAAAGTTTGCAGTCACCACCTTGGTGGGACTGCGATGCTGCATTTCCAAGATGCTGCATGTGATATCCAGGCTGCTGGGCTGAGGAACACATTCTGAGTTCCTAGAGTGCATGGCTGCTAAGTCCTATTCTTCCCTACATACTATATAATAAAGAGGTAATATGCAGATTGACCATCACTCCAACACACAAGATGGCCGCCCCCATGTGGTAAAAAATGGCCACCACAAGATGATGGCCAGCAGGAAGGGCAGTTGTGGGTGATGAGGTTTGCAGGGGAGAATAGTTGTGGGGGACCAAGCCTGCAGGGGAGGGCAGTTGGGGGGATCAGGCCTGCAGGGAGGACAGTTCGGGGTGACCAGGTTGGCAGGGGAGGGCAGCTAGGGGCAATTGGGTTGGCAGGGGAGCAGTTAGGTGATGATCAGGCTGGCAGGCAGAAGCAGTTAAGGGCAATCAGGCAGGCAGGCAAGCGGTTGGGATCCAGCAGTCCTGGATTGTGAGAGAGGTCCCAGATTGGAGAGGGTGCAGGCTGGGCTGAGGGACAGGCGCCTCCCCCTCCCCCTCTGCACCAATTTCATGCACTGAGCCTCTATTAGTTAAGAAAACCGACTGTGTGCCAGGATTCACTTTCTCCTGAGCCATCACGCTGAATGCCTTTGCTGTGTGGCTGGTACAAGTTACCATACCTCTCAGGACCTTTGCTTCTTCTTTTTCTCCTGCTGCTCCCCAGACCTGTCTGGCCAGCCCTGCTGTCTCTCCTCCTCCCTGGCCCTGCCCTTCCCTCTTCTCCAGATGGCCTGCCAGCAGGTGGCTCCGCCCAGCGGAGGAGGCAGAGAATCTGGGGCAGTGTGCCTCCCTCACCTGCTGCGGGCTGCAGGAACAGGCACCTGGAGCTGGATCACGTAGGACTGGAAGCAATGAGGTGGTGCGTGTGTTCGGATGTCTCCCCAACATCCCATCAGTTGCAGGAGGAAAGTCTGTCCCAATCTTTTCACTCAGCTGCATCCTTCAAATTCACCCTCATTTTGGAGCCTGACCATGGGGAAACTTCACAGGGGCTGAGACCCCTTCACAGGGAAATTTGGGAAGGAGCTGGACAAGCGGTGACCCCTCTCTGGCTCTCAGGCTAAACCCCGAAGGGGCCAGCACAGCTTGCAGTCAGAGCGAGAGTGAGACAGTAGTCACTGAGGGTCTCCTAGCTCCGCCCTCTCCCGTCTGGACCCTCTTCTCATGGCCCCACAGACCTACCCCACTTGCCTCCAGGTGCCCTCTTCCCAAAGGGCCCTTCTACCCCGGAATCTGATGGGCGAGTCCCAGCCAGGCGGTTTCTTTGTTCCTCTTCCCAGCAGGCAGGTGTCAGCTCAGGCCCCGGGCTGCTTGGAGGTAGGACTGCGTGCCCTGGAGGAGCCAGGGAGATGTTCAGGACAAGACTCCCTGGCAACTAAACAATCAAGTTCAAGTTTTACCTGCCGAACCCTAGACTTGGAAGGCTAGAAGAGGAAGTAAACATGGGGGGCTGAGAGTCCCCTTTGTTTACACCCAAACCTGCCTCTCACCCCACTGGAGGTGCTGAGTCCTGAAGTGCCAGCACTCACCGGCTGTGGCATTGAGCTGGTTTCTCTCTGGACCCAGCTGGCTCAGGCTTTAAGTTTTGGGTGACTGCCATTGGGGAGGAAACAGCGAGGCACACAGGCATTGGCTGACTCAGCCAAGCCCAGCCTCCCAGAGTTCAGAGGTCGGCCAGGAACAAAGTCCTCCCAGGAGGAAGGTGAGGAGAGCCAGTAGGACTAAGTGCTCCCGCAGAAGGTACTAGGCTGAGGCTGACAGGCCTGAGAGCCCTTGGCCTGGGGCGGGGAGGGCGCTGGTCTCTGCAATTGCAGCTCCTGGGAGCAAGCTGGCCCGGGGATGGTGGTTTCCTTGTAACTGGAGCCGCCCCTGGCAACCTTCCACAGGCTAATTCTTGTTGGGCGTTTCTTCATTAGTCTTTCTCTTTCTCCCTTCCCCTTCTCTCTGTCTCTCCCCCTCTCTGCCTCCATCTCTCCCTTTATCTGACTCTCTTTCCCTCTCCCTTCCCCTCTCCCTCTGAATTTCCCTGGGTCTCCCTTCCCTCCTGAGCCCCCATGCCCTGTCATCTGCCCCTAACCCTTTTTTCCCTCTGTAGGCGGGTCTCTGCTCTGAACTTCCTCATTACGGCCCTCCGGAGCTCTCCCTCTGTCTGCCCTGCAGGATGCTGCAGCTGAGCCTGTCCTGGCTGGGACTGGGGCCGCTGGCAGCCTCCCCCTGGCTACTCCTGCTGCTGCTGGGAGCCTCCTGGCTCCTGGCCCGCTTCCTGGCCTGGACCTACACCATCTATGACAACTCTCTGCGCCTCCGATGTTTTCCGCAGCCCCCAAAGCGGAACTGGTTTTGGGGTCACTTGGGCACGGTGAGTGTGGGCATTAGGGCAAGTCTGGGGTATCAGGGTAGATGTGTAACTTACGTGTTTGGGCTCTTGTCTTCAGCTATAAAAGAATTTAGACCAGGGACACTCGTAAAAGCAAAGGCAGATTTATTGGGGGAGGAAGAGAACACAGAGATAAGGTCCCAGGTTCTGCACCCCAAATGTGGAGCTTAGGGGCTTTAGGGCTTGAGAACACAGAAATTCCTGGGTCAACCAATCAGGGAGTAGGTTAGCAGGCTTTTCCTTTCCTCAAACACTGATATCCAGGTATATGTCAGTGAAGCGAAGCATTCTGGGATTGTGTAGCACTTATTATGGGATGTAGGAAGGGACTCTCCAACTGGGGATTGAGTTTGTCCCTATGGTTGGTAGCTTGGCTTCATATCTGAAAAACAAACTTAAAAGAAGGTAGGGTGGTTCCCGGACCCTTGTTTTATAATTATCTAGTGATAACTGCCGAGGTTCTGGTAGGGCTTGCCCCAACGGAGCAATTTTGGGGAACATTTTATTCTACCGTCTCAGGCGGACTCCCCGAAGGGTTGGGCATGGGGCACAGAGGTTGGGCTGGGGTCTAGGACAGCAGAGGCATGAGGGAGCCCTCTTTCCTCATTTCCCGCCAGGCTCATTGCTCTCCTCGGTGCACTCCATGTCCGAGTTTTCCTTTTGTTACCCTTCCTCACCCCGAGCCCCCTCTGCTTGTCTGTCCCCATCTGTGCTCCTCTGAGGGGCTCTCAGGGTGGACTGCACAGAGCCGGGCCTCCTGGTCCCACCGACTCCACTGCCGGACCTGGGGCCTCCTCAAGGACTGCTCACTGCCTGGCTTCATCTCTGTCGGCCCCAGGCCAGTGTCTGCTCCTCTCTTGACCTCTGCTTCCCCAAAGGAATTAACTATGACCTCTGCCATCTCCCCGCTGCCCCCAGGGGCACAGCTGGGCATGAGAAGAGGTGTGGGCAGTCTCTCCTCCTCCTCTTCCTCAGGCTCTTTGCTTACCTTGGCTTCCACTCCCAGGTACATCAATGGGCCCCATTGCCCAACTTAGATCAAAGTCAACCACTTCACCTTTCAGAAGGAGTCCCTCTGGCCTTTGCCCTTATGGCCAGCTTCCTGGGATGGGGCTCTTGGCCCCCTCCCCCATTCCTAGCCTTTCCCCCAGAGGCCCCTTTCCATGCTGCATCCACCCCTATTGCCACAATCACACTTCGGACTCTGTCGTCACCAGTGAAGGCACTGCCTCCAAAGCCACTGGTCGGAGTGCTGCGTCCTCTGGCCAGAACCCCCTCTTCCTGCCAGCTTCTTTCTTCTCCATCTTTGAGGCTGCCAGGATGTCCCTTCTGTGTCCCAGCCCCACAGCTTCCTTCGGACCCCACTTCCTCGGGCACATTTAGCTTCGGTTCCATCCTCTGCACGTGGGCTGCAGTCTCTCGCCAACTGAGGTTTCCATCCTGACTCTTTGGACAACCTCTGCCTGCTTGAGCTCAATCATCACATCCTCCAATCTTTCTCCACGATGATGCTAGAATAGGCCATGGAACCGGACAAGAGGGTGTCCGCTAAACCCCCACTCACCTCCAGTGCGATCCAACCTGCACAGAACCTCCCGCCTGCGTGTTCTTCTGTCTCCTCCTGGACAAAGACTTGTCTTGCCTCCTTTCCTCCATTTCCCCACTGGATCCTCACCTGCTCTAGTCTGGTCCACTCTTTCCAGGCTCCTCTGAGATGAATGGGAACTCCAGGCCCCCAAATCCCGTCTCATCCACCTCCTTGCTGACTGCTCTGACATCTTGCAAACTCCCTTTTCTCTTGGTTCTAGTACAAGTCCCTGCCTTAGTCCTTACCTCCATGTGCCTCCTCTCTCTCCAGTCCCTGCTCCTCCTTCATCCTAGCTTTCCATGTGGGGATTCAGCCAGAGTCCTAACCCTCCTCTCTCTCCCAAGGCCACCTCCTTACCCAGGGCTTCACCTCTCGGGAAGACCATCAGCTCCCTGTGTACGTGAGTTCCAAGTTCACATTTCTCCTGAGTTGGAGGCTCTATGCCCAGCCCCTTCCTCCCCTCCTCATATGGTGGGGATGTCTCATAAAGACCTCATGTCGCCACGTTAGAGTCTGAAATTACAGTTCCGTCCCCAATCCTAATCCCCACCGTAGGTGTAGCTCATCATTCAGTTATCCACATCCCGTACTTTAGGGTCCCCTGGCCCCTCTCTTCTCTCACCTACACATCTGGCCCTTCATCACACCTGGCTGTGGTGCCCCCACAGCCTTTCCTCAGTCTGTCCTTGCTCTGAGTCCTCCTGCCACCCCTGGCTCCTTCCACCATCCTCCTTCTCTGGAAGCCTTACCCTGCTCCCTCTCTGATCTCCTCGTTTGGCTTTTGTTTCCTGTCATCCTCTCTCTCTCTCTCTTTAACCTTGAAGAGACTTTTCTGAAGTTGAGCTTAGATCATGCCTCTTCTTGGCTAAAACTGATGACTGCCTATCACTCTGAAGATAAAGAATAAATGTTGCCTGCCCTCGCCAGCCCCACCCACACTCCGGACGGACACTCAGAGCTCCTGCGTTAGCTCCTCAATGAGCCTCGCCATTCCTACCCCAGGGCCTTTGCTCATACTGCCCTTGGACTGAAAGCACTTCTTTTCTTGTGGTTGCCTGGTCCATTCCTCCCATTTTCAGCTCAAATGTAACTTCCTTCTAGAAACCGTCCTTGACCCCCTGCCTTGACTTCTGACTTGGCCTTGCTCACAAGTAAACAGTTAACGGTCCAATTATTTGTTTCTTATTCCTCTCCCCCATTAGACTGTGTCGCTGGGGGTAGACACAAGATCTGTAGTGCCCATGCCAGGAGGCAGCTAATAAATATTTGATGATGTCACAGTGGAGGCCATGTGCTAGGCCTGGATGAACTTGCAATCACCTTTCTTGGTTATCCAAGGCTGAAGGGATGCACGACCAACTCCTCTCTTCCTCCACTTCCCCCCAGCTTATCACAGAACAGGATGTCCTAAGCTCATCACGGAACAGAAGGTCCCAATCTCACCCATGAAGGTTGGGTGAGATTCTGGGTTTTAGAATGATCTTAGGGAGCCCTGGAGGCAGTGGGGATGTTATAAAGTTTCCGCAGTTCTGACTCCCCCCTCCATGGGCTTGGATGTGGAGGATGGCCTTGGGCACTCTTCGCTCTTCCAGTCCCTCAGCTGGTGAGTGGAGTCATGCTTCCTCTCTGGAGCGATCTTATCAAGTGCTTCATCAAGTCTTTGGAGAGCAGGGAACAGGTCCACAGTGAAAACAACTTATTTCACCTGCCTGGAGCCCCGGGGACTTGGTCAGCTCTGATGGGGCATTCCATTCGGAGGGACTGAAGAGGTCACCTCACCAGGAAGTAATCTGCCCTCCTTCCCCTTTTGGGGGGATATGGCTTCAGTTTCACATTTGTAAATGGTACAATTAATGGGCGTGTCCATAGCTTCTGGAGAGATAAGATAGATAGATAAACAGGGCATACTATGAGAGATGATGGGTAGATAGATAATATATAGACAAAAGATGATGGATGGATGGATAGATATTTAGATGATGGATGGAAGGACATATAGATATATAGGTGACTAGATGATGGATGATAAATGGTAGATGGATTAATAGATAGATGATAGATTATGGATAGAAAGATGACAGATGATAGATAAATTGATTGATAGACTGATAGATATGTAGATTATATAGATAGGTAGATAATAGATTGATAGTTATATAGAGATAGATGATAGACAGATAGATGATGGATAGATGGATGGATATAGATAAATACATACATATATATGCATACATACATACAAATGAAAGATAGATGTACATGCACCTGTGTATATCTTATTTCTTTTACTCCCTCTGTTTATCTATATCTCTATGTGTTCTCTCTGTCTCTCCCTTACTCTTTCTCTGTTTCTTTCTTTCTTTCTTTCTTTTTTTTAAAACATATATTTCATTGATTTCCAAGAGGAATGGAGAAGAAAAGAGAGAAACATCAATAATGAGAGAATCACTGATTGGCTTCTTCCTGCACCCCCCCCCACTGGGGACCAAGCCCACAGCCCTTGGCCAGAATCAAACTTGGAACTCTTCATTCTGCAGGCCGTTGCTCTCTCCACTGAGTCAAACTGACTAGACCAGTGGTCAGCAAACTCACTGGTCAACAGAGCCAAATATCAACAGTACAACGATTGAAATTTCTTTTGAGAGCCGAAAACCGACTTCTGCACATGGCCCACAAAGTCTCAATTGCACTGTACATGCGTGCCTGTACATGGTATTTTGTGAAAGAGGCATACTCAAGGGGCCAAAGAGCCGCAGGTGGCTCGCAAGCCGCAGTTTGCCGACCACTGGGATAGAGTATCTTTGTTTCTTTGCTTTTATTTCTCTGCCCATCTCTCCAATTCCCCATCTGTTTCTCCTCACCTTCATATCCTGCATGGCCCCCCAGTGCCCTCAGAATCAATCTGCTCTCCGTTCCACCTTTTCTCTGCTTCTCACCCATTCCATTCTAGCAACACAGAACTCCTTGCTACTCAGAGCCAGGTGCTGGTTCTCTCACCTCCAGGCTTTTGAGTAGGCAATTGCTATCTATCTATCTATCTATCATCTATCTATCTATCTATCTATCTATCTATCTATCTATCTATCTATCTATCATCTATCTATCTACTTATTTATCTCCTAAAGAAACAGGGAGATAAAGAGAATGAGGGGACAGGGAGAGGCATATAGGTAGACAGACACACAAAAAGACCTGAGACCAACGAAGAGGAGCTGACTTAGTGAGGTGGAGACGGGTGCAGACCAATAATCCAGGCAGAAGGAGTTAAGGAGTGAGTAGGGTGTGGTGAGTAGGGGGCACAGTGGGCAATATTTGCACCTGAGGCCCCCTGTCAGGCCTTGCCTCTTCCCCATCCATTCCCAGGTGAAGAGCAATGAGGAGGGCTTGCAGCTGATCGAGGAGCTGGGCCACTACTTCCGTGACGTCCACCTCTGGTGGATGGGGCCTTTCTACCCCGTCCTGCGGCTCGTTCACCCTAAGTTTGTGGCCCCCCTGCTCCAGGCCCCAGGTATCTTTCCCAGGAGCCCCCAACCCTAGCCTCTTCCTTGCCTCTACTCCCAACCCTTCCCACCCCTTCCCACCCAGCCCTTCTCACCCCTTCCCACCCCTGGACAGGCCAGGTTGAGCAGGAGAATGAGTAATGTTGACAGAGTCCATGACTGTGACACTAACCAGTTGGGTGACTCTGGGAAGGTCCCTGACTCTCTCTAGCTGACAGTCTCTTTCAGTTTTGAGTGGCAGAAACTCAACATTGTAGGTCTCAGTAAAGAAAGGGGAGCTATTGACTGGAAATCTCAGCGGGAGTTGTCTTCAGGTATGGCTGGATCCAGGTCTTCAAACAATGCCATTGGAAATCTGTCTTCATCTCATAGTTCTGTGTTCTTCTGTGCCGGAACTCAACTGTTCTGCAAAAGTGAGCTCATTCCCAGGAAAGATTGCAGGGTTCTTTAAATTGGCCTGGCTTGGGTTCCAGGGACCAATCCCTCATCTAATCACTGTGACTTGGTTGCTAAGGCTCAGAGTCATATGCTTAGCTTTGGAGTGGAGGATGGGTTGGCATGGCCTCCCTACTAATTACTTGGGTTGAGAGTGAAGGAGGGATGGGTTCCTGGTTCCAGGAGAAGGGGATGGACATTGGACAGGCAAGTACCAGATGTCCATCCACCAGCAGCCTTGATAGGTGGGCATTTCCTGGGTGAGGAATCAGGCTCAGAGAGGCATATCTCAAGACCACAGAGTATGCTGAAGCTTTCTTCTTAGCCCTCTATGTTTTCAGCTGCCCTAGCTGCCTCTGATGGGAGGAACCCTAAGCTAGAAGGTGATTTGGGATGGGAAGACCAATGGCCAGACTATTGTGAGGGAAGATCCTCACAATATGCCACATTGGGGACTGAGCCCACAACCCGGGCATGTGTCCTTGGCTGGAATCGGACCTGGGACCCCTCCAGTCCTCAGGCTGATGTTCCATTCACTGAACCAAACCAGCCAGGGCAGGACAATGATCTTGAACCAAAAGACCATTGGTGACCTGTATCTGGTTGGCCCTGGGGGGCTGGTCTAGAGGGAGTAGTGGCAGTTCTTCATGGTGAGTGGAGCTCAGTATCTGGGAGGGGAAGCATCCTCTTGTCCCTTTAAGGACAGAGGAACCCCTGACTTAAGCACTTAATGCTGTGTATAAGTTAGAGGAGAATACTGAGAAAGTCTGAGTCATACCTGAGTCATGTCTGAGACATTAATGGGACCACATTTGAGTCCTAACTGGGGCCTGTTTGTGGGACATACTGAGGTCATGTCAGATTGTCTTTGGATCCGTGTCAGAGCATGCTGTATTATGTCAGGGCATGGCATCCATGTTAGAGTCATGTCAGGATATGTTAAAACATGTTTGAGCCATGTCAGATGATGTACTAAGAGATGTCAGAGAGTGCTGGGGGCAGACAGGGTGTCCGAGGTCCCTGAAAAGGTATTTTGTAGAGTGCTGGACTATGCTAGGGTGTGTAGAACATGTTGTATCCATGTTAAGGTGTGTTGAAGCATGTTGTGCCATGTTGTGGTTAGTCTAAGCATGTAGGACTGTGTCTTTGGACTCTGCCTTTGCTCTGCTCTGTGTTGCAGCCTAGTCTGGTCCTCCTGTGGCTCCCCACTCCTCCCCATTTCCTCCGCCCTTGTCCCATTTTGCCATGTTGGGTTTGGAGGGGGAATGCAGACCCCTGATTCTTGGCCTCCTTCCCTTACTCAAAGTCTCTCTCCCCCCACCTCCATTACTCCTGATGGTCCTCATTCACATCAGCTGCCGTCGCACCCAAGGACATGGTCTTCTACAGCTCTCTGAAGCCCTGGCTGGGTGAGTAACTGAGGGTGGAGCAGGTTGGGGACACCCTTGGGGGCCCAGGGGAAAGTGCTACTTGCCCACTCCCCATGGCTGCCTCTTCCAGGGGATGGGCTTCTGCTGAGTGCTGGTGATAAGTGGAGCCACCACCGCCGCCTGCTGACCCCTGCCTTCCACTTCAACATCCTGAAGCCCTACATGAAGATCTTCAACGACAGCGTGAATATCATGCATGTGAGTGCCTTAAACCCAGGGACCCAGCTGGAGGCTCGGAAAAGGAGGAGCGGCCTCAGGCATATGTGGTCTGGTGTCCCTGCTCTATTGGGGGTCAGGATGATGTAATGAAATCATGATCCTGGCACTAGTGCTCAGAAAGGCCTTAGTATCCAGTCTGCTCACTGAAGCTCTCTAAATTCAAGATGATAATAATAAAGATTGAATAGTAGCTTTTTTTTTCTTCATAACACACCACCTTAAAACTCATGGATTTGAAAAAAAAATATTTGTTATTGGTCATGTGATGATGGGTCAGTTGAGTAGTTCTTCTTGTCTTAGCTGGAACCACACAGTGTCTGTGGTCATGGCTGGGTCCAGTAGACAGCTCTGCTGATCCAGGCTCAGCTCTGTCACATGCTTGGGGCTTAGCTTGCTGTTGGCTGGTCTAAGATGGCATTTGCTTTCATTTTCTAGTAGACTAGCTCACTAGAGACTGCATTCCAAGGGAACAAGCAGAAACAGGTAGTACTTATTGAAGCCTAGTTTCAGAATCAGCACACCATCATTCCCACCTTCTTCTATTGGCTGAAGCAAGTCCCACGTCCAGCTCAGAATTAAGAGGTTCTCCCACCTAATGGAAGAATGCAGTGTCTCATTGCAAAGGATGAAGAGATAGGGAGGGACAAAAAATTTTTTGCAGTCACCTACCACTATGATAATGATAGCTAACAGTTACTTCACACTTAATGAATACCAAAAATGATGAGCCAATTCCATTGCAAATGTTATATAACTTAATTTTAACAACCATACGAGGTAGAGATAATTATTAGGACCACTTTACAGGTGATGAAACAGAAGGTCAGAGAGATTAGGGATTTGCCCAAATTCACAAAGCTAGTAAGTGAGCTGTGAGTAGTGGATCAAGAATTTTAAGTTAGCCTGACTGAGCTCAGTGATTGAGCATCAACATATGAACCAGGAGGTCCCACTTCGATTCCCAGTCAGGGTACATGCCTAGGTTGTGGGCTTGATCCCCAGGGTGGGGTATGCAGGAGACAGCTAATCAATAATTCTCTCTCATCATTGATGCTTCTATCTCTCTCTCCCTTCCTCTCTGAAATCAATAAATTTTTTTTTTTAAAAAAAAGAATATTAAGCTGGTCTGTCTGAAAAACAAAGCAAAACAGGTTATCTTAAGTTTACTGAAGATTTGACAGTTGGAGCCTAGAGAAGGACAATGATCTTTTTAAAAAATATATTTTTATTGATTTCAGAGAGGAGGGAAAAGGAGAGAGAGAAACATCAAAGATGAAAGAGAATCATTGAATGGCTGCCTCCTGCATGCCCCACATTGGGGACTGAGCCCACAATCCGGGCATGTGCCCTTGGCTGGAATCGAACCTGGGACCCCCCCCCCCCCCCCTAGTCCTCAGGCTGATGTTCCATTCACTGAGCCAAACCAGCCAGGGCAGGACAATGATCTTGAACCAAAATATCCTGACTCCCAGCCCATGAAGTCACTCCTACTCAAGCCTGGTCCTCCCTGGGGGTGGGTGCCTGGGGCAGAGGACCAAGATGCAGGGTCTGGTGGCTCCATCCAGGTGGTTGGGTCTGGGGAAGGGCTCAGGGAAGCCCCAGCTCGATCCCGTTCTCTCTGTCCAGGCCAAGTGGAAGCGCCTGGCCTCAGAGGGCAGCACCCGCCTGGACATGTTTGAGCACATCAGCCTCATGACCCTGGACAGTCTGCAGAAGTGTGTCTTCAGTTATGACAGCAATTGCCAGGAGTGAGTCTCTTCCCAGAGCCTGGGAGCATGAGCCATGGGCCCAAGGGAGTCGGTGGAGGGGGACACTGACCAGGGCAATCATGAGAGCCTTCCTGGAGGGGGTGGGTCAGGGTTGGACATCGAAGGATAAGGTTGGGGGAAGACAAAGAGCCATCCCTTCAGGTAGGTAGAACCATTTGCTAAAGGCCAGGAGTCTGGAATGAGCAGCATGGGTGAAACAGTGAGGTTGGAGGGCGTGGCAGGGGCTGGATCTTAATGACATTCAAAAGCCAGGCAAATGGGTATGAGCTTTATAGATCCTGAGATACCTAGGGACCCACGTGTGTGTGTGTGTGTGTGTGTGTGTGTGTGTGTGTGTGTGTGTGTTTGAACATATGAGAGTTGTGGTCAAAGCTGAACTTAGGCATCTGAGTCTAGAGATGACTGTTCTGTCGACACAGGATGACAGGAGACAATGGGCAGGAGGACGGAGCTTGGTGGAGAAAATGGGGGCATATCTGAGAGAAACCGGAACGGGCGGGGCCAGATAATTGCACCGGAAGAGAGGAGATGAGCCTGATTCCTAAGCTTTGCATTGGGGTCTAGGACACACGAGGCGGCTCCCATAGGAATAGAAGCAAGTTTGAGGGCATCCTTTTCCGGAGTGGCCTTGGGGTCTGGCTGGGGTTTCATGTGTGTGAGGAGCTGCTTTATCTGCCCGGTCCCGCAGGAAGCCCAGCGAATATATCGCCGCCATCCTGGATCTCAGCGCCCTGGTGACAAAGCGGGCCCAGCAGATATTCTTGCACCTGGACTTCCTGTACTACCTCACTCCCGACGGGTGGCGCTTCCGCAGGGCTTGCCAGCTGGTGCACAAGTTCACGGACGCCGTCATCCGGGAGCGGCGGCGCATCCTCGCGAGGCAGGCTTCCCACGCCTTTCTCAAAGCCAAGGCCAAGGCCAAGACTCTGGACTTCATTGATGTGCTCCTGCTGACCAAGGTGGGCCTCTCTGGGACCCGCATTCAAGAGGTAGCACGGACATTGCTTTCCAGTGTCAGGCGGGAGAGCTCGGACTTGAAGCAGAGGGCGCTGGGGAGCCGCGGAGGGTGCTTGAGGAAGGGAGGAAGGGGTCAGGGAGAAGCTGGACAGATGACGGTAGAAGGCTGTCTGGAAGGAGAACACAGGAGGCAGGAGGCCAGAGAGAGAAGGCGTGTGGGGTGGGCTCTGGAGATGAAGAGGGAAGGACCCTGCACGGATGATGGGCCTTTGGGGGCTATTTCAGGTTAGACACACCCCCCCAGAGCCCGTGTGACTTGAGGCATCTTGCCCTTTCTCAAGGATGAAAATGGGAAGGTGCTGTCAGATGAGGACATCCGAGCTGAGGCTGACACCTTCATGTTTGAGGGTAAGGGTCCTCGTGTGGGATGCCAGCGGGGGAGGGGTCTCTCCATCCCGGGGACGTGGCAGGTGGGCCCTGGTTCACCCCACCCTGCCCGATCCTCCCCACCCTCCCCGAGGGCCTTAATATGAGGGCACGGCCCACCCTCTGGCGCTGCAGTAGCCCAGAGACCCCAGCCGGTCTGACTGTCTCCCAGGCCATGACACCACAGCCAGCGGCCTCTCCTGGGTCCTGTACAATCTCGCCAGGCACCCGGAGTACCAGGAGCGCTGCCGGCAGGAGGTGCAGCAGCTCCTGGGGGACCGTGAGCCTCCAGAGATTGAATGGTGAGTGCGGGTCCCCCTGGCCTCTTCCTGAGCCCCTCTCCCGGGCTCTGCCCCCCAAAGTGGGGGAGAGGGAAGATCTCTTTGCGGATTCTGTCGCTGTGTCCTCCCATTTAGTGGGAACGGAAGCAGAGGCCAGAGGCAGGGTCTGGTACCCGGCCTGGATAGCAGGAAAAAAAAGTTACAGGCTTTTGGGGCAGAAAGATCTGAGTGTCCACATTTATTGCTCCCTTAACTTGCTAGGTGACTTTAATAAAATCAGTTTCCTTTTCTGAAGGCTACTTTTCGCCTCTGGAGTGTGTGTGTGTGTGTGTGTGTGTGTGTGTGTGTGTGTGTGAATGTCTCCTCCCACAGGCTGCTTGGAGAATTGCAACATTGTGGGAAACAGATGCCGCCCAGCAGGTGTTCAGTAAATGAACGTCTCCTTCCTTCCCTTGCATTTCTGCCTGAAATTGCAATTTCCCCCGCAAAGACCTCAGCTCCCCTTAATTTTTGCTCTTTTCTTGAATCCCCCACCTAATCGTCTATTCTAGGGATTCCCAAGAAATCTTTAGGGGCAAAAATCACCCATCTTTTCATTCAGCAAACACGCCCACACCGCATGTCCCTTCCCAACTCAGGGTCCTGCCGGGGCAAGGCTGGGGCTGGGAGAAAAGCAGGTGAAACTGGGTTGTGCACCAACAAATACGAATTCACCACACCGAGTGAACAGTGCTCCTGGCCAGGGGGCAGCTTGTGCAAAGGCCAGGGCAGAAGCATGCAGGAGTGAGCCTGGCATATTGGTTGGGGGTGGGGACGGGTGGAGGTGCCTGGATCCTTGTGACATAGAGGGACTCCTCTTCGGCTGACCTGGTAATGGGAGCCCCCCTTGGAGTGCTTTGGAAACTATGTTAAGGGTGTCCAAAGGGGTGTTACTTCAGTTCTTTGGGAAGTCAATCTTATGGTACTTAATAAAAGAGTAATATGCAGATTGACCATCACTCCAACACACAAGATGGCTGCCTCCATGTGGTTAAAGATCCTGTCCCCATGTGGATACAAAATGGCCACCACAAGATGGCCAGCAGGGAAGGGCAGTTGGGAGGCACCAGGCCTGCAAGGGTGGGAAGTTGTGGGGGACCAGGCCACCAGAGGAGGGAAGTTGGGGGGCAAATAGGCTGGCAGGGGAGCCGTTAGACATCAATCAGGCTGGCATGGGAATGGTTAGGGGCAATCAGGAAGGCAGGCAGATGAGCAGTTGGGAGCCAGCAGTCCTGGATTGTGAGAAGGATGTCCCAGATTGGAGAGCGTGCAGGCTGGGCTGAGGGACAACACCCCCCCCCCCCCGAACGAATTTCATGCACCGGGCCTCTAGTATTGAATAAAAGGTAAAAGTGGGCAGGGATGCTGCCATTAGAGTCTCATTGGTCAGGCAGCAGTAGCCACTGGCTCAGTCATTGGCTCAGGGCTGCCCAGGTAAGTGTGGCCTTGGTGTGAATGCTGCAGCAGGGCCTGGAGACGCTATAGCTTGAGGCTGTCAGCTAACTGTTCTCCTTGCAGCTGTAATGCAGACTCTTTCTTGAAGGGCGAGCCATGAGGAATATAGGGCAATGGGTAGCCATGGCAGATGTTTGAGCACTGGAGAGACAGGCCAGATGTGGGCCTTAGAAATATCTCTCTGCAACTTCAGGGGCAAACTGGAGGGGATGAGCAGGGCCCTCGGGGTCCAGGGTCAGATTCTAGGCCAAGGGCTGAAGGATGGAGAGGAGACAGTAGATGGGACAAACATTTTTGAGGCAGTATCCTCAACTTTAAGACTTTGCTCAGCTCAGCAGTCCTGTGAGGCAGAGAAATGTTTTTCTCCCAACTTCAAAAGATTATGTACTTGGTGAAATTCAAATAGTACAAAATGTTTTACAGTGAACATAAGCCTTCATTTCTTTTTCTCTCAGCTTTATGGAGATATAATGGAGATATAACATTATGTACTAGTAAGTTCAAGGTGTACAATGTGATGGTTTATGTGTATACTAGAGGCCCAGTGAACAAATGGAGTCCCTCAGCCTGGCCTGCAGGATCAGGCTGAAACCGGCTCTTGGACATCTCCTGAGGGATCCTGGATTGTGAGAGGGTTCAGGCCAGGCCACTGGTGCATGGCTGAGGAGGGATGCAGGAGATTGGCCAGCCTGGAGGAACTGGGGAAGAATTCCAGAGTGTGTCTGGCTAGTCTTGCTCAGTCCCAATTGGCCAGACCCCAGCAGTAAGCTAGGGCAGAGCGTCTGCCCCCTGGTGGTCAGTGCACATTATAGCTAGTGGTTGAGTAAACCTTAGCATATCATTAGCATATTATTCTTTGATTGGTTGAACGGCCAGCTGGTCGACCAGACACTTAGCATATTAGGCTTTTATTATATAGGATTACACAATAAGTACAATAAGGTTGGTTAACATACTCATCACCTTGTATGGGGAGTAGATGAGGATCTGGTTCGTTTCATTCCCACATCATTGGTTGTCTGAGCACCTTCTATCAAACATCCATCTATTGCCAGGGAAGGTGAGGCCTCTTTTATCAGGTGCTAAAATTTCACTTGCTGATTTGTGGTCTCTGAGCTCTCTATTCTGTCCCATGGGAATTTCCTGTTCTTACAACAATACCACACTGGTATTTTATTATTATTATTACTGCATTTTTGTGATGGATTTTAATATCTTGTAGATTGAGTTCTTTTTCTTGGATCTTTTATTTTTAAGTTGCCCTAGCTCTTAATGAACTTTAATTCTTTCAAATTAGATAACATAACCAAGTTCCCCCCAAAAAACCACAAGTAGATTTTTATCGGATTGCATGAAATGTATTGATTCATTTAGATGGAATTGACACTTTCATAGTAGGTCATCCAACCTTAGAGTGTGGAGTGGATCTTAGTTATTCAAATAACCTTCAAGTCCATCATAGAGAGATGTGATATAATGATATAATTTAAAAAGCTTCTTATGCAAATGTACTAATGTTTTAAAGAATACCATGTAAATGTTGTATTTTGCTCAGAAATGATTCTAAAAATACCAGCCTACATTGTCTTTATTATTCTTATTTTTTTTGAAAAAAATTATTTCTTTATTGATTTCAGAGAGGAAGGGAGAAGAAGAGACAGAAACATCAATGATGAGAGAGAATTATTGATCAGCTGCCTCCTGTACACTCCCCACTAGGGGTTGAGCCCGAAACTCAGGCATGTGCTCTTGGCTGAAATCGAACCTGGGACCCTTCAGTCCAAAGGCTGAGGCTCTATCCACTGAACCAAGCTGGCTAGGGCTATTCTTTTTCAAATAAAATTTTAAATTGATTTCTCAGAGAGAGGAAGAGAAAGAGACAATCATCAATGATGAGAGAGAATCATTGATCAGCTGCCTCCTGCACACCCCACACTGGGCATGGAGCCCACAACCCGGACCTGTGCCCTGACCGGAATCGAACCTTGACCTTCTGGTTCATAGGTCGAGGCTCAACCACTGAGCCACGCTGGCTGGGCCAGCCTACGTTTTCTTTTTATTTTTTATTTATTTTATTTTATTTTTATTTATTTATTTTTTTAAATTTTTATTAAGGTATTTTCTGTGTATATAGTTTACCATTGCCCCCCCCCCCCCCACTTCCCATTTATGCCCTCCCTCCCCAGAGTTCTGTGTTCATTGGCTGTACTTATGTTCATGCATACCAGTCCCTCGGTTGTTCTCCTATCTCCCCCCAGGTCTCCTTCCCCTCCCCGCTGTCATTTGACAATCTGCTTGTTTTATGGTGACCATCTCAGGACCCCATGAATAAAATCTGCTCCTCATTTGGCAGTCTGCTTGTTTTATAGCCTACATTTTCTTTAGCAACTTTTGTGATTTTGGCTTTCTGATGCTTACGTCTGTGGTTCGTCTGGAATTTATTTGGAGTGAGGTGGAGAGGGGTCTGGGGGGGGGGGGAGGGCAGGAGGGCTGGGGCTCCTGGTTTTCCTGGGAGTGGATAACCGTGTGGGTCCCTTAGGGACGACCTGGCCCAGCTGCCCTTCCTGACCATGTGCATCAAGGAGAGCCTGCGCCTGCACCCCCCGGTCACCGTCATCTCCCGCTGCTGCACCCAGGACGTCTTGCTTCCTGATGGCAGGGTCATCCCCAAAGGTGCTGGCCCAGACCGGGGGAGCGGGGTGGAGGGCCCACCAGCGGGGACCTCCTTCTGACTGCCCCCTCCTCCCCCGCATAGGAAACATCTGTGTCATCAGCATCTTCGGGGTTCATCACAACCCGTCAGTCTGGCCGAACCCTGAGGTGCTGGCCCTCCCGCTTCCATCCTGGGACCTGGTGATGGGGAGGGGTCCTGACCGGGGACACCAGACACGCCCCATCCGTTGTGTCCAAGTTGCGATGTCTGGGTGTCCCGAGAACCCCCATCCAGCACGCCTGCCCCTCTTCGCCCCCAGGTGTACAACCCCTTCCGCTTCGACCCAGAAACACCCCAGAAGAGGTCACCTCTGGCATTTATTCCCTTCTCCGTGGGGCCCAGGTGAGCCAGCGGGTGTCTGGGTGGGGTGGGGTGGTAGGGTGGGGGGTAGGGTGGGGGTGGCCTGAGGGTGGTGAGGTTCCGCAGTTGTTGCCGGGGGTTTCCAGGAGTGGCTAGTCCCCCTTCTTCTTCTTCTTCTTCTTCTTCTTCTTCTTCTTCTTCTTCTTCTTCTTCTTCTTCTTCTTCTTCTTCTTCTTCTTCTATGTTTTATTTATTTTTTATTGTTTTTAAATTTTTTCTTTATTGATTAAGGTATCACATATTTGTCCTCATCACCCAATCCCATCCCTCACCCCTCCCCATTCATGCCCCACCCCCCTGTTGTCCTTGACCACTGTAGCCCCCTTCTTTATCCCGGCCGGCGGCAGTGGGGTCCCGGGCCCCCTCTGAGCCCCGTCCCTCTGCCCTCGCCCGCAGGAACTGCATCGGGCAGGCGTTCGCCATGGCCGAGATGAAGGCGGTGCTGGCGCTCACGCTGCTGCGCTTCCGCGTCCTGTGCGACGAGGCCGCGCCGCGCAGGAAGCCCGAGCTCATCCTGCGCGCGGAGGGCGGCCTGTGGCTGCGGGTGGAGCCGCTGAGCGCGGACCCACCCAGACCCTGCGCAGCTCCCCCTGCAGATTCCCTGGAGAAAACCGAGCTGTCACCACCCCTGCTGGAGCCTCACTGAGTCTGCAGTGGGCGCCGGGGCTGCGGGGACCGGGGAGGGGGCGTGGCTGGGTGGAGGGGTCTGGTGTCTCCAGCAGACCACGGGGCCCACACGAACCCCACCGCGGGTCCTCCCTGAGCCCGCGCACGGACTCGATGGCGTGGATAATGCGGAGCCCTGGGAGGTGTTTGAGCAGGAAGGAACCAGGTTGAAAGACGGATCCACCGGGCACATTTGGGGCCCTGCGTGCGTCCCACAGGAGAACCCGGCGTGACCCTACACGCACTGGCCACGCTGACCTCAGTTCTGACCTCCTAACATACCCAGTCCTTGCTCACCTCAGGATCCTTCCTAGTGTCTCTGTGGTTTCTCTGTTACAATGTTTACTTACACAGAACAAGCCTGATTGCCTTATCGTTTGTGCCTTATCATTGCCATAGCTGTATCTGTTATGGTGTCCGTTGTTTCTGCTGGTTTTCAAGCATAGGGTCAGTATTCTTGTGTGTCTAGTTATCTTTTCCTGGATCATGGCTGTCATATTCGAAATACTATTGGTAGAATTTGGAGAAGGCAGCTTTCTGTGAGAAGAATTCTGGGGGCTCTGCTGGTTGAGGATTATGTTAAACGAGACGCCGGGTGCACGAGTTTGTGCACCAGTGGGGTCCCTCAGCCTGACCTGCGGGATGGGGCCAAGTCGGCTCCGAGAGGTCCCAGATTGTGAGAGGGCACAGGCCAGGCTGAGGGACCCACGGGTGCAAGATCATGCATGATCGAGGGAGGTTAGCCAGCCAGGGAGGGACCTCAGGAGAACTCCAGGGCATGTCTGGCCTGTCTTGCTCAGTCTTGATTGGCTGGACCCCAGCAGCAAGCTAACCAGTCAGAGCGTCTGGCCCCTGGAGTTACTGTCAGTGACATAACATTTTTATAGCAATAGATACACATATATTCATGTAAGATATGGGCGTGGTTACAGACCGTTCATAGAACATGGATGGCCTGGTGAGCCTCGGACGCTGCAGGTTTTGGTCCCATTAGTAGAAGTGGAGTGCTGAGAAGGGAGAAGGTGACACATCAGCTCCCCCGGGTGAACCTTGATTTCACCCTCACCCCGACCTCATGGACCCAAGAGATGAATCCCCTTGCTCAAGGTCACTCAGTGAGTGAATTTGGTCAGCGTGGCTTCAGAGATCTATCTTCACCGACAAAGGATGTGGTTTTCTGGGTTTGTCTTAGCCTTAGGCACATCAGATCACACCAGGAACCAGGCTCACCATATGAGACTGTCAGGCGATGCCTGTATTTTTATGTAATATTATTGACAGGGGATACGTTAACTCATGAAGAAAATGCACAGAGAAAAGCATTGGTTCTCCGGCTGTCCTTCGTTTGCCACGTTCCTTCTGTAGGTAAACACCTGTCCTTTCTGTGTATCGTTTCATAGTATGTTTATGCAAAAGATGTATGATCTTGGTTACCCTCTGCCTCATCTTAAAATTTTATGTAATTGACAAAATTTACAAAGAGTAAAATTTGCTCTCTTGGGCGTATAATTCTAAGTTTTGACAAGCGCTTAGAATTGTGCAACCATCACTACTGAAGTTACCCCCAGCCCCTGGCCGCCACTGATCTGTTCTTCATCCCTATAATCTGAAATTCTTTCACTGAAAACAATGCATTTGAGATTCATTTATGCTTCAAGTCTCAATACTTTTTTTTTTTCATTGCTAAGTAATATTCCAGCGCATGGATGAGCCACTCTTTTTCCACCAGTTGGAAGACATGGGGATTATTTTCAGTTTAGGGCTTTCACAAAAAAACAACAACAGACTACTCTGGATATTTGTGTACAAGTATTTGTTGTTTTAGAGTGGGAGGGCTGGGTCATATTATATGTGCATGTTTGACATAAAAAGCAATGGCTCAACGGTCATCCAAGTGTCTGTGCCATTTTGAATGCTCATCCTCAATGGATCACCGTTGTAGTTGCTCCACGCTCACTGGCAGTGCTGTCAGCTTCTCCCACAGCTGTCTTGTGATAGGTCTCTGTGATTGCACTGTGCATCCCCTAATGATTAATGATGTAGGATATTTTTTCATGTGCCTGACTGCCATCCACATATCTTCCTTGGTGAAATGCTTGTTCCAATCTTTGCCCGTTAATTTTCCTTGCATTGTTAGCCTTTTTGTCATAGGATTTGCAAAGTTCTTTATATTTTTGGCATACAAGTCTTTGGTCAGATGCGTGATTTTGCAAGTCTTTCCCCCCTAGTCTGTGCCTGATCATGGCATCATTTCAAATTTCTCTCACAGTGCACATTTTAAAAAAATGCATAAAGTACAATTTGTCAACATTTTATTTTTATGGATTATGCTTATGGTATTGAATATAAGAACGGTTTGTCCAACTCAAAATCACAAATACTCTCCCCTATTTTTTATTTTAAAAGTTTTTAGTTTTAGATTTTTACATCACTTAGTTTTATGATCCATATTCAGTTGAATTTTGTGTAAAGTTATATGAGTTATGAGTTGACTCTTTTCTCACATATTGTTCTAGTATCGTATATTGAAAAGACTATCTTTTGTGCATTGATTTGCCTTGTATGTTAAAAAAATCAATTGATCAATTTGGGGACATCTATTATTTTAGGACTCTTCTGTTCCATTGATTTATATGTCTAATCTGTGACCAATACCACACTGTCTGATTACTGTAGTTTTATGGTATACTAGAGGCCTGATGCACGAAATTTGTGCAAGAGTAGGCCTTCCTTCCCTCCGGCCACCAGCAGGCACCTGGGACCCGAGCTTCCCCTGCAACCCAGCTTCATCCGGAAGGTCCTCAGAAAGGATGTCCGGTCTAATTAGCATATTACCCTTTAAAAAAATTATAGATTGCTGAAAGGAGTTTTAGGGGTAAAATAGGCAGGTTTAGAAAGTTCTAGGAATTAGGGAATCCATGGGGGAGGAAGGTATAGCTGGTTGGGGGAATGGAGCTGCCAAAAGGCATACGTTTACAGAGAACAAAAGGTGCCACAGGAAAAGGGGAAAAGGAAGACCTCCACGCACAGAAGATAGGGACTGCCGGAAGCCATTTCCAGCATGTCATAATTACAAGAGTTTTATCCAAAGGTTGATGAAACTTGGGGGCTCAACAAGGGCTGAGTCACATATGTAATTACCTGTTGGAGTGGCTAGAGGGCACTTCCCCCAAACCTGAATAGGATGATTGTTTGCTGCCAGACAGCTCAGGACATCTTAATCAACATGTTATTGCCTCCTGTTGAGGAAACATCTGAACAGCTGTAAACTATTCCCCAATTTGACAATGTTTCTGTATACCCTATCCTGTGAAGGGTATTATCTCCACCTTGCCTTAGGACAACCTGTGTTAATAAAAAGCAAGGGTCCTGAGTCAAAAAGAGACCATTAGTTCCTTTAGCTGAAGCTCCTCTGACCCCCAATGCTTTTCAAAATTATCTTTCATCTTTGGACTCTTATTTAATCTACGCACAGCCTTTCTCCAGATTGCTGAACCGTTCTTAATGCTGAGACAAGAGCCCCGGCAGGGACAAGCCACAGGGTATGAGGAGAAAGAGGAAACAAACTTTCACAGAGGATAGAGAAATGCTGACAAATGGTAGAAAGAGGAAAACAAATTTTCACAAGACATAGAAAATTCTACCACTGAAGGGGGAGAGAAAGAGGGGGTACCACATAGATTTTGAGCTTTGAAGTTGACATTCTACCATTCGGAAGGCAGCACCAAGAAACAAAGAACTGCAGCCTTTATAAACCTTAGGAAAAAGGAACCCAGTGGGCTACACCTCCTCCCTACGTGACAGTCTGTTCTTGTTTCCAATAAATTCCCACCCTTTTCACCTACCACCTTTTGTCTGTGGCTTCATTCTTGGAATCCACCTGGACAAGAAAGAACCCAGGAAAGAAACCACCCTGGCATCCTGCTCAGAAAAAAACCACCCGACTCATTGTGAAAGGGTCATGTGAATCCTTCAATCACATTATTTTTATTTTTAAGTTTTTTGGCTACTTTAAGTCCTTTTCATGTAAATTTTATAATCAGTTTATCTATTCCAGCATTGTGATTGAAATTTTTTTAAACCCATAGACCAGTCTGAGGAGACTTCACATCTTAACAATATTGAGTCTTCCAATCCATGAACATTGTATGTCTCTTCATTAACTTGGGTCTTGTTGGATTTCTCTCACCCCTGTCTTGAAGTTTTCATTATAGCAATAGATACATCTATTTTGTTTTAACATATAGTTATAACTGAGAATTTCACTTTTTCCAGTATATACTACTTTTTCACCTCCAAATCAAATATCTGCACTCAAATCTTTGCATTAGAGTTTGCTTCTGGGTGACCCAAACTAAAACACACATGTAGGCTTGCTCTTCTAAATCCCTACAACCTTTTATTATTTCCTTTTTCTCAAGGAGAAACAGGAGGCTTAGAGAGGGCAAACCACTTGACCAAGGTCACCCAACTGAAGAGTGGCACAACTGGGCTTTAACCCAGGGCCATCTGACCCCAAGCCCAGTGCTTATTCCCTTCCTGGGTCTTCCTCTTTGCTAAGGATCAGGGGCAAAATGGAGATGTTCCCAGCCAGTAAGATCTCTGACTTGTGTACCAGAGGGACCTACAGCTCATAGCTGGTGACCACATCCTCATTCTGCCACAAAGTAAGAACAACCATGGCAAACACAGGCTTGGAAGGGATTCTGTGTCAGGATTGTTGAAGCAGTTCGCTCATTTCGGCTCACCTGATTTCCACAGACACTTTGTCATTACCCCTCTTTTCAGGTGAGAAAACAGAGACACAGAGAGGTAAAGATACCTGCGTCAATTCACAGCTGGTTCTGACTTGCACCCTGGTACCTGGGGTCTTTGTTCTTTAAAAAAAAAAAAAAAAAAAATATATATATATATATATATATATATATATATATATATATAATTGATTTTTTACAGAGAGGAAGAGATAGGGATAGAGAGTTAGAAACATCGATGAGAGAGAATCACCGATTAGCTGCCTCCTGTACATCCCTTACTGGGGATGTGCCTGCAACCAAGGTACATGCCGTTGACCGGAATCGAACCTGGGACCTTCTAGTCTACAGGCCGATGCTCTATCCACTGAGCCAAACCAGTCTCAGCAATAAAATATATTAAAAAAAAAAAAGAATGCTATACAGGCTTCTTATAAGAAAAAGAAACAATTGGTAAGTGCAGACATTTTTTAAAAATTGCATCTGGCTGGTGTGGCTCAGTGGTTGATCATCGACTCATGAACCAAGAGGTCACTGGTTTGTTTCCCTGGTCAGGGCACATGCCTGGGTTACAGGCTAGATCTCTTAGGGGGTGTGCAGGAGGCAGCCGACCAATGATTCTCTCTCATCATTGATGTTTCTTTCTCTCTCTCTCTCTCTCTCTCTCCCTGTCTCTTCCTCTCTCTGAAATCAACAAAAACATTTTTTTAAAAGAAAAAATTGCTCCTTTCTTCCCCCCTCCCATTCCAGGGATTGGAGGTATCTTTTCAGATTTTTCTGAAATAACTTGTTTGGTCAGGGTCTTCATCCCTTTGAGGAATGTAACAGCCAGGTCCTGGCAGCTATGTCAGAGGAGATAAACAAAGTTTGGCTCAGTGGGTAGAGAATCCACCTGCGGACTCAAGGGTCCCAGGTTCGATTCCGGTCAGGGGCATGTGCCTTGGTTGCGGGCACATCCCCAGTGGGGGGTGTGCAGGAGGCAGCTGATCGATGTTTCTAACTCTCTATCCCTCTCCCTTCCTCTCTGTAAAAAATCAATAAAAAATATTTTTTTGTAAAAAAGGTTTTAAGAAGGGGCCATTAACAAAGGCGTGGGCAGGGCCTAGGATACCATCAAGGCTAGTGCAGCAGGAGGCTGGCATCAGCTGAGGGTTGCCACCACCCCTGGGCTAATGGGACCAGGAAGCAAGCTGTTCCTGGAATACTGAGGGAGTAGCTGTAGCTGAACATGGAGGTGGCCTTTGGCAGAGGACAGATGCCATTTCCCTAATCCCTTCCGATTGCCTGCAGTGGCCTCCCACTGACCAAGCACCATCTTACTGACTCACAGAGGCTGCGGGTAGGAGGCCAAAGACACCAGATGCGGCCCGTCGGCTCAGCCTGGGTCCGTGTCAGTTGCACCTGTGCCCGCAGAGGAGCTTCTCTGTACGTGGGACCTGCCCTTGCCAGCTGGCTAAGCAGATGCCCAAACGGGGAGTAAGATTCTGTATCTCCTTCTGCTCCTTTTGAGCAACATCCTTGGGGTCCCCTCTGTTGATTAAAAAAATATATTAAAAAAATATATTTTATTGATTTTTTACAGAGAGAAAAAGAGAGGGATAGAGAGTCAGAAACATCAATGAGAGAGAAACATCGATCAGCTACCTCCTGCACACCCCCTACTGGGGATGTGCCCGCAACCAATGTACATGCCCTTGACCGGAATCGAACCTGGGACCCTTGAGTCTGCAGGCCGACGCTCTATCCACTGAGCCAAACTGGTCAGGGCCCATCTGTTGATTTTAAGTGAGAAGCACCCTTTTCCCTTCCACGAGGGTGGCTTCTGTTGACCCTCCTGAGGTCCCCCCTTCTGAGTGGTGGGGAGTGGTCAAAGCTACTTTTCAAAACTGGCACCACCCACCCCTAAAGCCCCTCCAGAGGAAGTTGATGCCAACTATGGTGGGTCCTTGGGACGTTGCGGAAGTTTTCCTTGCACCTCATTTCCCCCAAAGCCACCTGGTACCACGGCCAAGAAGCTGACAACCCAAATTTACAGACCTGGCTCTCACCAGACATGCCTGCAGGGGCTGCGTGGTTTGCCCAGTTTTATTATGGCAAGAAAAACACAGCTTCTGTTTCTGGCTTGAGTGTTGGGCAAGATTTCATCACCACCTGGGCTCAAGCAGAGATGGTTTTCGCTTCCCTCAGACTCCGACCAAAATTGCCTCACCGTTTCTGCTTATCTGTGCGTCTCAGCTTGTCTGAGGAAGGAAGCAGAAGTGACACACTTCTAAGGCCATTTGATTGCCACAACCTGTGCTACGTCATTTCCAGTCCTGGTGTGGCTTTGGGGCCGGGGTGGGGGGGTGATCTTCATTCACTGCTCACTCCCCCAGGTCAGGTTTCTGCTTGCAGACGACCTCCTCTGGGAGGCCCTCCTGGATTGCCCCACCCAGAGCAGCCTCCCTTCGTCACTTCCTAGCAGGTTGTCCTCAGTTGGTTAATTTTCTTCATTACTGCCCCCACCTGACTTGGTCTTATTTCCTGTTGGCTTCCTCCATCAGAAAGGAGCTCCACAATCCAGAGACCTCACCTGTCCTGCTCATCCCAGGTCCCAGGTCCTAGCATTGTGCTTAGTACAGAGTAGTTATCCAAGTAGAGTATCTTGTTGAGGCGTGAACTCCCTGGGAGGTATGCATCCACCTCTTCATTTAGTGGAGGAGGACCCAAGGCTCAGCGAGGACAAGCGATTTGCCGGAGGTCACACCACAAGTGGCAGAGCTGGGATTTGGATTTGGTTCGGGGACCCAGAACTGGTTCCTGCCGCTGTAAGAAACTTGTTCACCCGAAGAGACTTGTTCATGAGTTTATTTGAGCCTAAACTAGCGAAAATTCCCTGGAAGTAAAATCTCGACGGACTGAGAAAATGCTCTGGAAAATGGCAGATTTACAGCTTGTTTTACGCATCACAGTCAAAGATGCAGGTGTAAGGAGGGTCACATGCAATCCATTGGTGGCGGGTTAAGGGGGAAGGAGAAAGCAAAGCTGGGAAATCTCTGGGATGGAGTAAAAGGCAAAACAGAGAGACACATACTTCTTTCACGTGGGTAGGGACAGGTTAGTTAATAATTAACATTTATAGCACGCTAAGATAGTATTTAGGGAACAAGATAACAATGAGGGGTTCTGGAATGTGAGGGTTCTGGAAAAGAAGATTACTCTGACATTTCAAAGGTCTGTTATCTTAGAGCAAAAGACAATAGGCCCACTTAAGGTAAAGACTGACCTTTTGTCAAGGAAATGTGACTATCTGCCACGACCTGCTTTTACCGTGTTTCCCGAAAATAAGACACTCTCCGAAAATAAGACCTACTTACAGGTTTCCTTCTGAGTGCAATATAAGGCATCCCCCCAAAAATAAGGCCCCCAGGCTCTGTCTCAGAATGAAAATTAATTTACCATAAACTGGTCGCTAGGGCCGCCCCGAATGGCGTCTAGCAACCAGTGACGGTTCGAGGAGTCATGACGTCTCTGCTGTGTGAATGGAGAGCAATCAGCGTGGAAACTTTGTGAAACCTAAACTGCAAGAAGTTGTGACTTGGGTGAAGAATTCATGGGAGAAAAATCACTGACAGTTGCATTGCAAATGCACTGCGAGCAGGCTACCTTGACAAGAAGTACTCATTTAAAGACAGTGCTATTGCTAAACATGAGAGATTTGGTCCACTGATTCTGAAAGAAATGGAGTCATAAGAAATTCACCAGGAAATTCAGGAATTGGATTGTTATGATGATGTTCCAGAAGATGATGACATGATTGTCACTGAATAAATGAGTAAATTCTTGATACTATAGGATTCACAGTTTGTCTGGTTTGTGTTGACAACTACTGTACTACCATATCGTATACAGGTAATAAATTTCCTTTATTTTAATTTAACAATAAATGTGTACTGTATTCTTCTTCATGGAAAAATAAGACATCCCCTGAAAATAAGACCTAGCGCATCTTTTGGAGCAAAAATTAATATAAGACACTGTCTTATTTTCGGGGAAACAGGGCAGTTAGGAATTTTATGTTCATACTATAGGCCTAGTATACAAAATTTATGCATGGGGGGTGGTGATCCCTCAGCCCGGCCTGCACCCTCTCCAATCCAGGACCCCTCAGGGGATGTCCAACTGCCTATTAAAATCCAGGACTGCTGGCTCCTAACCACTCTCCTGCCTGCCTGCCTGCCTGATAGCCCCTAAACCCTCTACTTGCCTGCCTGATTACCCCTAACCACCTCTGCCTGCCTGCCTGATCACCCCTAACTGCTCCCCTGCTGGCCTGATCACCCCTAACGGCCTTTGCTTCACTCTTCACCTGGGTTCCCTCCCTCTGGCCAGCCACAGGCACCTAGGACCCGGGCTGGCCAAAGCCACAGGGGACCAAAGGATGGGCGGCTTGTCCCTCTCCTGGGCCACAGCCGCAGTCACTGGCGTCCAGGACCATGGTGCAGGCGGCTTGTTCCTCTCCCAGGCTGCAGCCTGGCTGGTCCCCATTCCTTTCTTGCAAGCTCATTGGTGCCTGGCTGGTCGCCATTCCTCTCTCCCCAGTGTTGAGTGTTTGAGCCATTACAGCATGAGGGTGAGATGACTATTTGCTCTTTATTATTATAGGATCATTCTATGTGGTTACCTGGCTTCTCTGAGTTGGAGAGGTTCACCACATAGGCCTTCCCTGAGCTTGTCAGGTTTGGTAAGTTCTTGGTCATGGCTCGTGAAAGTTCGACACCCCTTAACAGCTTCAGTTCGGGCCCAGATTCTGCTGCCCACCGTGGCCTTCCTAAGGACCCACTGCATGATATCATAGGTTAGTGCTCTCAGCCCCAGTGCCGAAGGGTCAGGAACCAATTGCCTTTTTGTGTAGCTCTGGCATCCCATGCTGTGCCTGCCCCTGGAGGCCCGCCCTCTTTGCTCAGGTCTCTGGTCACCCTGACCCTGGCACATCACTGACCACTGTCTGATTATGCCCTGATTGTTTGTTTGATCACCACCCGTCTCTGCACCAGCTATGAGCCCCTTGACACCAGGGATGATGTCCACTGTGCTCACTGCTGTATCCCTTTGCCTAGAATAGTTCCCAGCACATACAAGGTGTTCAATGAACAGAGGATTGCATAAAAGCCCCCCTCCCCAGAGGGTATGTAATAGATTCCCCCTGTTATGCCCAGATTTCAAGATCCCCAAGGACCACCAGGGAGCCGAGTCTGATGCAAAAGCAAAGAGCCTTTATTAGCCTGCGGGGGGATCGACGAGCTGGGTGACTGCTCTGCCATTCTCCACGCAGAGAGCAGCGGCGCACCTTTGTGCAGGACCACTTTGAAGCCCATTGACCACATCCTGTTTTTGCAGAACAAGTGACCCAAGACAAAACTGTTTTTCTCAAGCAATGTCAGGATCATGCCATAGATGACCATGTTATTCACAGGGTCACCCTGTTCTTCAGAAAGCCGACAGTGATCTATGAAAGAAGGCCTGTGCGCTGGGAAGGGGCCATGAGACCGTATCTCAAGGCCTGGCCTGGTGCCAGCACTGACAACTCTCTCTGGGGCACAGTCCAAGGCCTCTCTGGAAGCATGTTCAAAAATTCCCACTCTCCAACACCCCCTAATGTGTAACTGAGAAAAAAACGCAAAACCCTGTGAATCAGAGAGGTAGACGCACTCCTTCCTTGCATCCCTTGTAGAACCCAGACTTGGGGGGCCTTAAGGCCACATGTCTTGAAATTTGGAGTGTATAGTCCACCACGTCCCCTCCCCCCCTGGGGACTCCGTTCTCAGGCAGTATTTCTGGGCCAGCATGTTAGATCCTGCATTCCCTGTGAGCTCCCAGGTGACACGGATGGCACGGGTCTCCGGACCACACGTGGAATGGCCACGTCTTAGAGTTTGTGGCTGCAAAGCTCACTTTCTTCCCCGGGTGTTTAAGGAGCACCTGCTATGTACCGAGCTTTGCTGTCATGGTGACCTCATTGGCTGCAAGGCTAGAGCAAGCGCTCCCCCTCTCTGAGCCTCTGCTTCCTTTTCTGTAAGAGTAGGCTCCTGGGTAACATTGCAGGGCTGCTGGGTGGTTGCACAAGCGCAGTGACAACAACAACAACAATGACTGGCATCTCCCGAGCCCTTCCTCTGTCTGTCCCACGTGCCTGCTACACACAGCCTCTTTCAACGACCCCCACCGCCTTGGAGGGGCCACGAGTGCAGTGCCCCCTTACAGACGTGAAGGGGCACAGCTTGCTGGTTCAGGGCACCCCAGGTAAAGCCGGGTGCCCAGTCTGGCCCCACCAGCTGTGCGTCTCCGGGCAAGGCACTCAAATGGAATTCAGCCTCAGTTTCCTCGTCTATGAAATGGGAAAACGAAAGGCTACTATACCTAAAGGGCTCACGACGGATTCCGTGGCTTATGTTCTCAAACCCCGGGGGGCGGCCGCCGCCCCTGCCCTGCGTTACCTGCCCGTCCTGTCCCCGCACACAACAGACCCGCAGCGAGCTGAGCCCTCTGGGCACGGGCGGCTCTGTGTCCTGTGCGTCCAGCACTCCGCCTAGTTTATCATGGTCTTGCCCCCTGACCCACTTGTGAATTCTGCCCCTGCGGAGTGGAGGCGATTGGGGTGGGGGAGGGTGCACCCCACTTCACTGAGGACTCCAGGACCTTAATCCCCCACCAGCGGGAGCAGGGAGGAGGTTTGGAGCCTCCACGACATGCTACCAGAGCCAGGAAGACTCTCTTCCCCTCACTCTTCTGCTCAGGAGCTCTACCAGGACCCCCGCCCCTCCAGACCTCCCGGACCTGAGACCACTGCCAGGGCGGTTCTGGACGGGATCAAGGGAGGGCCAGGATGGAGTGTTAGGTCCACTGAGAGGATAACCCACGTCGAGATGCAAGGCCTTCAAGCCAACTCCCCTCAGGAGTCACCGTGTGGCCTGAGCCTTCTCACTTTAAAGGTCCCTGATTCGTCAGGCACAGTCCCCTCTGGATGGGCTGGAGGAGCATCGCAGAGGGGCAGGCGTGGGCTCGGGAGCAGGACAGACCCGGGCTCCTTCCAGCTCTACAACCGAGCTTCAGTGTGCTCTTATGTGAAACAGGCTCTTCCCTCCTGGGCGGTGGTCGGCAAACTCATGAGTCAACACAGCCAAATATCAAGAGTGCAACGACTGAAATTTCTTTTGAGAGACACATTTTTTAAACTTAAACTCCTTCTAACGCCACTTCTTCAAAATAGACTCGCCGTGGTATTTTGTGGAAGAGCCACACACAAGGGGCCAAAGAGCTGCATGTGGCTCGTAAGCCGCAGTTTGCCGGCCACGGCTCCTGAGGATGCTGTCACCTGGGCCTCTCTGCCTGACCCCCAGGGCTCTGGCCCATGCAGCTGAGGCGAGGGGCGGTGCCTCACCTTGCAGACAAAACATCTGGCACGTAATAGGTTTACTTTATGTGGTGTCCCTGATGCACAGAAGGAGCATTTTATAAGAGTAACCAGCACATAGTAGGCATGCTTTATATAGTAGGGTGAGTACTCAGTAGGCACTTGTTTATGTAAAATGTTTGGCACACAGCAGGCATGCTTTACGTGGAGTACCCTGCATGCAGTAGGTGTGCTTTATCTGGAGCTCCTGGCACTCAGTAGGCATGCATCATGGAGAGTGCCCAGCATACAGTAGACATGCTTTACGTACAACACTTAGCATATGGCAGACAGTATTTGCTAGAGTACTTGATGTACAGTAGATGCACTTTATATAGCACATCTGACACATAGTAGGCGCACTTTATGTAGTGCACCTGACACCCAAATAAGCATGCTTTTTATTTTACTTATTTTAAAAATATATATATTTTATTGATTTTTTACAGAGAGGAAGGGAGAGGGATAGAGAGTCAGAAACATTGATGGGAGAGAAACATCGATCAGCTGCCTTTTTGCACACCCCCTACTGGGGATGTGCCCGCAACCAACGTACATGCCCTTGACCGGAATAGAACCTGGGACCCCTCAGTCTGCAGGCTGATTCTCCATCCACTGAGCCAAACGGGTCTGGGCTAAGCATGCTTTTTAAGTTACCTAGCACACAGTAGGCACACTCTGTGGAGAGTAGCTGGCACATAGATGTGCTTTGTGTAGAGCACCTGGCACACAGTAGGCACACCTTATGTCGAGTACCTGGCTCTTTGAGGTATCCAGTACACAGTAGGCACTCTGTACAGTCTTTTGAGCCGAGTGGCTTTGCTTTCCATAGGGTTCTGTACGCAGCAGCACAAGTACTAGCTGTCAGCTCGTCCCCTACTCTCCAACTCTTTTGGGGCTCCTGATCCTTCCCTCCTTCCTGTGTAACCCTCCTCTGTCTCCCCCTCAAGACCTCATTCACCATCTGGGATGGAAGACTGATCCCGGGGGCGGGAGGGGGGGGGCAGGCACAGCCATCAATCAGAGCGACGAGGGCAGGGTTAAACTCACTCAGGTCTCCCAGTCTGCCCTCCCCTGTCAGGACCGCTCAGACTTACCCTCTCGCCTCCTGGTGCCCTCTCCCCTCTGGCTCCTTCCCGCCCTGAATCTGCTGGGACAGTTTCCAGTGGGCTGTTTGCTGGTTTCTCCTCACAGCAGGCGGGTCTCAGTCCAGGCCCCGGGCTGTTTGGAGGCAGGACTTTAATTCCTGCCAGGCTTCTGCCTCTGAGTGTCATGATTCTGAGCCAATAAACTGCACCACGAGCGCTGGGCCGAGGAACTGTGCACGCCAAGCTTGGAGGGGGCAGCTCGGCAGATGTGCGGGACAACTCAACAGTGAAGTTCAAGCTTTTACCCGCCACTCCCTGGTCTCGCGAGGGTAGGGGAGGCAGTACTCTTGGAGGCCCAGAGTCAACTTTGCCTATCCCCAACCTACCCTTGACCCCTCTTGGGGGGTGCTGAGTCCCGAGGACCCAGTGTCCACCCTGTGTGACCCTGAGCAATGTTGACAACACTGAGGCCTCCTCCCCACCCTCTGCTTGGGCCGGTGCCAGGGGGGGTGGAGATAAGCAGGTGCTTGGGGATTGGTGGGTTCAGTCCAGCCTCTCCTGGCCTGCCCCAGGGCAGACACGGGGCAAAGACTTCCCAGAGGAGGGGAGAGGAGGTTGCGTGGAACTAGCTGCTCCAGACAGAAGGTGCCAGTCTAGCGTGGCGGGGTGGGGGAGGGGGGGTGTTTGGTGGGGGTGTAAGGAAGCTGAGGGTCCTGGTCCAGGGTGGGGAGAGGTGTTACTCAAGGCCGGGACGGCTCCAGGGAGAGCTGGCCTGGGAGTTGGGCAGATAACAGTGGGTAATCAAACTCTCTGTCTCTCCCTCTTTCTCCCTCTCTCTCTCTCTCTCTCTCTCTCTCCCTCTCTGGCTCTTCCTCTGTATTTCCTTGGGTGTCCCTTCCCTCCCGAGCCCCCATCCACCCATCCCTGAGCCCTCCCTGTCCTGTCCCCAGCACACACCTGGCCCTCCCTGACCCTGTTCCACACACCCTCTCCCTCTGGAGGCGGGTCTCTGCCTCTGAGCTTCCTCATTGCCTCCCCGTCCTAGGCCTCCGGAGCTCTCCCTCTGTCTGCCCTGCAGGATGCTGCAGCTGAGCCTGTCCTGGCTGGGACTGGGGCCGCTGGCAGCCTCCCCGTGGCTACTCCTGCTGCTGCTGGGAGCCTCCTGGCTCCTGGCCCGCTTCCTGGCCTGGACCTACAGCATCTATGACACCTCTCTTCGCCTCCGATGTTTCCCCCAGCCCCCAATGCGGAACTGGTTTTGGGGTCACCTGGGCTTGGTGAGTGTGGGAAGCCACGTAGGTCTTGGGTATTAGGGTGGATGGACTCCCCAAAGGGCTGGCAATGGGGCTTAGGGGTTGGGCTAGGGTCTAGGACAGCAGAGAAGTGAGTGGGGTCAAGGGGACCCCCTCTTTCCTCACTCATTCCTCCACTCTGCCATCCCAGGCCTTCCCCACATCCTTGCCTTCCCCCTACTTTGGGTCCATTTCCGTCTGCCTTCCCCACATTAGTGCACCTCTGAGGGGGTTCCAGGGTGGGCTGCACAGAGCTGGGCCCCCCAAGACTCCCGGTGTCCACAGCGAGCCTTCAGACACCGCAGGGGCACTGTCCAGGGTTTGCTCCCTGTCTGTCTGCTCACCCCCACCCACAGGGGCACAGCTCCTCGTCCCCTCAGCGTCCTGGCTTACCGTCCGTCCCCTCACCTTCCTCTTCTCTCCCAAGATGTCTCAAGGAGCCTGTTGCACAACCTGGCTAAAGTTGGCCACTCATTTCTCTTTTTGGAAGCCTTCTTCAACTCCTGCCACACCCCAGACTTTGACCTTTGACTTGGTCCTGCTTCTTTTTAATTGTACAGTTTAATTGTCTAATTACTTCTTCTCTGGGTCTCCAGCTTGATGGCGAGCAGGCAGTGTGTCTGCAACTCTTAGCCCCGGGGCTGGCGTACAATGTTTGAGTCCCTAAGTGGTGAATTTGCCATCGCCCCCCGCCCCCTCAGTCAAGGCCAAAGAGATGGATATCCAGCTCCCCCCCGCCCCCCCCAGGGCCAGTGAGGGATGAGTGCAGCTTTCCCATCCTGCCTGGAATGAGAACTAGCTTGGGGAAGGACAGCCTGTGATTTCGCTGCTCACTGTGGCCAAGTTCACCAGAGGACATTCCCAAGCTCAGCGTGAAGGTTGCCCGAGATCCTGGGTCTTGGGATGGAAGTTACCCACTGTCCCGCCTCCCCCTCGGCAGCTCAGCCGTGGGCGCTGGCCTCGGCCGCTCTGTCTCCTCCAGCCCCTCTTGCTGTGTGACCTCAGCTGAGTCACTCTCCCTTTATGGGCCAAGCTCATCATGAGTCTTGCCCTCTGGGTCCTTGGGGGTCAGGGGGCAGGTCACTAGGGTGAAAACCAGGTAAGCTCACCTGCCTGGGGCACCTGGGGTGTTTGTCAGGCCTGGATGGGGCATCCTGAGGGACTGAAGAGGATCACCAGGAGGGGACCTGCCCTCCTTCCCCTTTGGGGGTGAGTGACCTCCGTTTCTTCATTTGTAAATAGCATTATTGGTGGGCACGTCCATAGGTAGAAGAGAGATAGATAGACAGGACCAACTATGACAGGTAGGTAGATTATAGGTGATAGATAGACAGACAGAATCCATTATTAGGTAGGTAGATAGGTAGATGCACAAACTGACAGACTTGATGCACTATGTTAGATAAAATATAGATAGATAGATATAGATAGACAGATGATAGGCAGATTGATAGATGATAGATAGATGATATATAGATAAATGATAGATAGATAGATAGATGGTAGATAGATGATAGATGATAGATAGATGATAGGTAGGTGATAGATAGGTGACAGATACATGATAGATAGTTAGATGATACATAGAGAGATAGATGACAGGTAGATAGATGATAGATAGATGATAGATAGATAGATAGATAGATAGATGATAGGTAGATGATGGAGAGATGATAGATGATAGATGATGGAGAGATGATAGATGGTAGATGATGGAGAGATGACAGATGATAGATGATGGAGAGATGATAGATGGTAGATGATGGAGAGATGATAGATGATAGATGATGGAGAGATGATAGATGATAGATGATGGAGAGATGATAGACGGTAGATGATGGAAAGATGATAGATGGTAGATGATGGAGAGATGATAGATGGTAGATGATGGAGATATGATAGATGATAGATGATGGAGAGATGATAGATGGTAGATGATGGAGATATGATAGATGATAGATGATGGAGAGATGATAGATGGTAGATGATGGAGAGATGACAGATGATAGATGATGGAGAGATGATAGATGGTAGATGATGGAGAGATGATAGATGGTAGATGATGGAGATATGATAGATGATAGATGATGGAGAGATGATAGATGGTAGATGATGGAGAGATGATAGACGGTAGATGATGGAGAGATGATAGATGGTAGATGATGGAGATATGATAGATGGTAGATGATGGAGAGATGACAGGTGATAGATGATGGAGAGATGATAGATGGTAGATGATGGAGAGATGATAGATGGTAGATGATGGAGAGATGATAGACGGTAGGTAGGTGGATGGCAGATAGGTAGGACATATTGTACACGGAGTCTGGCCGGCAGAGGGGGCTGAAAGGTGGGAAACGCCCTCTGATTGAGGAGCAGAGTTCACACCTGCCCCTGGGAATCTGGTGGGCAGAGAGCATGCCCTCTCCCTGTGCCCGGGGTGCACCCTGACTGCTGGGGAGGCCACCAGACCCCACGTTCTTGGGGGAAGGCGCCCTGAGGGGAAGGAGCAGGAGGAAGTAGGTCATTCCATCCCGGCAAAGGCCGGACACACTCTCCATTGCAGAGCCTGCAGGGCGCCTGCCGTGGCTCCTTTGGGGCTGACAAGCCTGCCTTGCTTTCAGGTCCTCCCCACAGAGCAGGGCATGAAGGACGTAACTCAGCTGGTGGCCACCTACCCCCAGGGATTTCTGAACTGGCAGGGCCCCGCCATCCCCCTCGTCATTCTGTGCCACCCTGACATGGTCCGGGCTCTCGCCAACGCCTCAGGTACCCACACTGAGCTGGTGGTGGTGGGTGCCCTGGCACAGTGGGGGCTTCCCGCCCCTCCCTGCCACGCTTCCGTGCGGCCCCTGCAGGCCCTGGCCCTCTCCCCCTCTTTCCTCTTAGCTTCTTCCTCCTTTTTTCCACGTATTCAAACCTGCACCTCACCACCTCCTCCCCCTCATGCCACCTGCTTCTGACCTGGTGTCCTGGGGCACCCCTGTGCCCCAAGAGGCTTCCCTCCAAGGTTCTGTCTGGAGTAGGAGCTGAATCAGGACGAGGGACCCCCGGCCTGGTGTGGTCCACAGCAGGCTGTGGCAGCCCAGAAGAGAAGAAGGGTCTCTCCTAGAGGAGGAGTTGCAGGAATCAGGTCTGGAACAGGGAGGAGAACGTTTTCAAAGCAGCGGGCAGAGCAATGCAGTGGACCCCGCGTCCCAGACCCGCCCCTGCGCCCCTCCCTCCAGGCCCAGAGCAACGAGGGCTTGCGATTTCTGCTGTGCCCACCTCTGGTGGCACCTTCTTCCCCATCCTGCAGCTCCTTCAGGAACACCCCAAGGAGAGCCCACACTCGCCTGGGTCCTTTGCATTCTAATCGTCTCACCCCCAGAGAGATGAGGCCGGGCCGGGGAAAAGGCAGCATGTAGCAGAGATCTGGGCTCTGACGCCAACATTCTGGTGACTCTGGTTCTTGTTGACCCGCTGAGGTCTCTTGCAGTTCTGAGTGGTGGAAACTCAATTCTGTGTGGTCTAAGCCAAGGAAGGGATTCAATGGAAGGTCCCGTCCACGAAGGTTGCCTTCAGGCACAGCTGGATCCAGGCGTCAAAGATTCCTCAGGAATCTGTCTTCATTTTTTTTTAGTTCTGTTTTCCTCTGTGAGCCCTTCACTCTCATGCTGGTAAAGATGAATCCCAGAAGCTCAACCCCCGTGGAAAAGTGAGCGTATTCCCAACAGTTCCAGGAAAAGTTGCAGGATTCACTCTGATCTGCCTGGCGTGGCCCAGGTCCTCACTCCACCACTGCCACTCTCGTTGCCCCTTTTTGGCAAACATAGGGTTCTCAGACTTATTGTTTTTGGAGTTCAACGAAGTTCAGTAGTTAAGGACGCAGGTCCTGGATTCAGACAGGCCCGGGCTCGGGTCTCGGGCATCCCACCTACCATCTGGGAGACCACGGATAGGTGACGTTGCTGTTCAGAGCCTCCGTTTCCTTATCTAGAAAACGGGGACGGAAGAGAAGCCAGGTGAATGTGGTGCCTGGAGCCCAAGTGAGAAAAGACCCCGAGTGCTGAGCATTGCGGGGATGGGGAGGGGCCCCCGGAGGAGGATGACCTGCTGGATCAGAGTCTCCTCTTGGCCGCCTTTACTGGGTGCGAACTGGGTCCTCTTTGTTCCTCTCCAGATTCGGAGCTCAGAGGAAGGCCTGCTGTACGAACAGGGCCTGGCGAGCACCTATGGGGATGTGTGCTGCTGGTGGGTGGGGCCCTCGCATGCGGTCGTGCGCATCTTCCACCCCACCTACATCAAACCCGTGCTCTTTGCTCCAGGTAGACACCCCTCTGGCCGCAGCTTGCTCCTCGCTGAGGTCTCCGTGCTGCCTCCCGCTGGGCAGGTGACCCAGGTGCAGGCAGGAGGGGCCGTGGCGGAGACGCCACTGCCTCCGTCTCACTTGGACCCCCGCCTGTCCCACCTCTTGTCATGTCTGTTCACCCCTGGGTGACATCTTCTGAATGGCCATCCCTGGTCACATTTATGTTTCCACGTGTGTCCTAGTGATAGCTGATACATGTTTATACCCGGGATCAAATGGAGCTGGCCTCGGCACTGGCTGGTCTGGGGCTCAGCTTGGCCAGTGCCTCTGAGGCGTGTTGGGGACTGTCTGGTGGTGCTTGTCTGAGATGCCATTTGAGATTGTCTGGTTTTGCTGCTGATCATGTCTGGGCCATGCTCTGGATCTGTCTGGTGTCTGAGACCTTATGTGAGTCTTGTGAAGGCAGGTCCTAGCGTATGCCTGGGTCACACCTGGTTCACATCTGTGACATTAATGGGAACTTATTTAAATACTATTTGGAGATGTCTGTGGGACATGCTGAAGCCATGTCAGATTGTCTTTGATTCCATGTCAGAATATGTTGCATCATGCCAGGGTCTGTCATGCTTGTTTAAGCCATGTCAGGACATGTTAAAATGTGTTGGGGCCATGTCAGATGTCCCAGTAGATACCAGAGAGTGCTGGGGAAGATGGGGTGGTCTGAGGCCCATGTAAAGGCATTTTTCAGAGTGTTGTGCTGTGCTTGGGTGTGTAGAGCATGTTGGACCATGTAGGAGCCACGTCAAGGCAAGCTAGAACATGTTGTGCCATGTTAAGATGCGTCTAAGCGTGTAGGAGTGTGTCTTTGGACTCTGCCTTTGCTCTGCTCTGTGTTGCAGCCTGGTCCCCACTCCTCGCCATTTCCTCCGCCCTTGTCCCATTTCTGCTATGCTGGGTTTGGAGGGGGAATGCAGACCCCTAGCTGGGAGCCCCCTCCCCACACCGAAAGTCCCTCTCCTCACCCCCTCCACGGTCCTGATGGTCCTCATTCATGTCAGCTGCCATCGCCCCCAAGGACATGGTCTTCTACAGCTCTCTGAAGCCCTGGCTGGGTGAGTAACTGAGGGTGGAGCAGGTTGGGGACACCCTTGGGGGCCCAGGGGAAGTGCTACTTTCCCACTCCCCATGGCTGCCTCTGCCAGGGGATGGGCTTCTGCTGAGTGCTGGTGATAAGTGGAGCCACCACCGCCGCCTGCTGACCCCTGCCTTCCACTTCAACATCCTGAAGCCCTACATGAAGATCTTCAACGACAGCGTGAATATCATGCATGTGAGCCTCTTGAACTCAGTCAGGGTCTCAGTGGAGCCTTGGAGGTATTGGGGGCTCAGAGGCATCTTGACTGGCATTCTGATTCTGCTGGGTAGATTTTGGGCCATTGCTCTTCCTTCCCGAGCCCCAGTTTCCTCAGCTGTAAAATGGAAATAATTTCGTAGTGTGATGATGATATAATGGAGCCATGTCTCTGATCCATAGTAGGTGTTCAGAAGGCATTAGTTTATACGTTTCCCCCACAGAAGCCTTGGAGTTCTGAGACATGATGGGTGAGAATGATGACTATTGCACACTAGTTATTATTGAGTAACAAACCACTTCAAAACAATAAGGGTTGTTATTGGCCAACCAGCCTGTGAGCCCATTGGAGGGTCTTCTGGGTGTGGCTGTGGTTCCTCATTACCTGTGGCCAGCTGTGGGGCAGCTCTGCTGCTCTGGGCTCAGTTCTGTCATGATATTGGGCCTCAACTGGCTGCATGCTGATCTAGGAAGCTCTCAGCTGGGACAACGAGACTTGGTTTCATGGGATTCTCTCTTGAGATCCTAGATTAGGATCAGCACCTCCCTCATTCTCACCACAGTCTATTGGCCAACGCGAGTCAAAAGGCCACACAGAACTAAATGGCGGTGCAATAGGTTCCAACACCTAACGGTAGTTGTTGAAAAACCACATTGTAGAGTGTGAGCCTTGGACCCAGGTCTCCTGCCTCCCAGCCACGGGCTCTTCATGCCCTGAGAGCAATAGCTTATACTCCCACTCAAGCCTGGTCCTCCCCGGGGCTGGGTGCCTGGGGCAGAGGACCAAGAGGCAGGGTCTGGGGGCTCCACAGGTGGTTGGGTCTGGGGAAGGGCTCAGGGAAGCCCCAGCTCGATCCCGTTCTCTCTGTCCAGGCCAAGTGGAAGCGCCTGGCCTCAGAGGGCAGCACCCGCCTGGACATGTTTGAGCACATCAGCCTCATGACCCTGGACAGTCTGCAGAAGTGTGTCTTCAGTTATGACAGCAATTGCCAGGAGTGAGTCTCTTCCCAGAGCCTGGGAGCATGAGCCACGGGCCCAAGGGAGTCGGTGGAGGGGGACACTGACCAGGGCAATCATGAGAGCCTTCCTGGAGGGGGTGGGTCAGGGTTGGACATCGAAGGACAAGGTTGGGGAAAGACAAAGAGCCATCCTTTCAGGTAGAACCGTTTGCTAAAGGCCAGGAGGCTAGAATGAGCAGTGTGGGTGAAACAGTGAGAAGGGAAGTGAGAGGGCTTAGCAGGGGTGAGATCTCTGAGCCGTTAATAAGCCAGGAAGTGGGGTATGATCCTTATCCTAAGGCTTCGGGGAGCCGTGGAAGGTGTCTGAGCAGACTCATGTTGTGACCCAAGCTAAGTTTGGACATCTCCCTCTAGAGAAGACCAATTGGATGGTGTTGACTTGGATGCAAGGAGACTAGGGAGGGGGCTGGGCCCGCTGGCCAGTTAGGAGAGGATGGAGTCTGAGCTGTGTGGGAAGTTTAGGGAAGGGGAAGGGCAGGTCCTGGGGAGGAGAGAGAGGAGAGAAGCATGATGTCTACGCCGTGGCTCCAGGTGCCCGGGGCATGGAGGTCACTCAGAGAGCGTCATGCTTCTGGATCGTCCCCACCAAGTATCTGCAGGGTTGGCCATCTGATCCTGGCTCCTCAGTTTCCTACTGGGAGGTAGCTCCTGGCTGCCGGTGGGGGACCTCCTCAGGCTTTAAGTGAACCAAGTCGTGGCTTCCCTCCCTGCCCTCATCCTGCAGGAGGCCCAGCGAATATATTGCCGCCATCTTGGAGCTCAGTGCCCTGGTGACCAAACGCCACCATCAGCTCTTCCTGTACTACGACTTCCTGTACTACCTCACCCCGAACGGACAGCGCTTCCGCCGCGCCTGCCGCCTGGTGCACGACTTCACGGACACCGTCATCCAGGAGCGGCGCCGCACCCTCCCTGACCAGGGTGTGGAGGGCTTCCTGAGGGCCAAGGCCAAGGCCAAGACTTTGGACTTCATTGATGTGCTCCTGCTGACCAAGGTGGGCTTCTTGGGCATCGGAACGGAAAAGGACCAATGGGCCTCGATTTCAAATGTCAAATGGAAGAGCTGGGATTTGATGCAGAGGGCATGGGGGAGCCATGGAGGGTGCTTGAGGAAGGGAGGGATGGTCAGGGATAAGTTTTAGAGACGACTGTGTGCAGTGCAGCTGCAGGGGATTGCTAAGTTTGAAACTGTGAAGGGCCTGAGGTTTTTTTTTATTTTATAAAATCTATTTTATTGATTTTTTACAGAGAGGAAGAGAGAGGGATAGAGAGTTAGAAACATCGATGAGAGAGAAGCATCGACCAGCTGCTTCCTGCACATCCCCTACTGGGGATGTGCCCACAACCAATGTACATGCCCTTGACCGGAATCGAACCTGGGACCTTCTAGTCTGCAGGCCGATGCTCTATCCACTGAGCCAAACCGGTTTTCGCAAGGGCCTGGGATTTTATTCTACTTCCAATAAGTTAGTCTATCATGAATATATATATATATATATATATATATATATATATATATATATATGTGTGTGTGTGTGTGTGTGTGTGTGTACAGAACTGTGGATCAGAGCAGCCCATTATTATCAGAGCAGTAATAGCAGCCAGATTAGAACCACAGCCCTGGCTCCCCACTCCCACATTCGTCTGAGCGCTACATGATATGTTTACCATGCTTGCATCATAGGGAGGTACCTGCACCTTTTTGAATCTTAGAACTTCCATGGGACAACTGGCACATCTGCCCTTTCTTCAGTAGGTGGGGGGAGGAAGAGAGAGGGGGAGGAGGAGGAAGAGGAGGAGGAAAAAGAGGGGGTTGTTGTGGTTTTGGAGTATAAACAAATCCTCTGAGAAGGCACAGTCCATAGGTTCTCTGGATTTATAACTCATTCCTCATGTCCAGGGAAGGTAGAGCCTCCGGATTGACCATCCTAGAATGCGAGCCGCTGGCTCTGGAGCAATGCTCACTTTCTAATGTCCACGGCAATTCAATCATCGGTGACCCAGGTTGCCAGTAACCTCGCCACCAGGAGGCAGTGAGGCCAGGAGGAGGCCTGTGGGTCGAGGCCTCCTGTGCTGGTGAGGAAGGGAGGTCTAGGAGTGCAGTGTGGGCTTCGGTTTCTGAATGGAGATGGGACCTCAGAGTTTGCCTCAGGGGCCATCAGAGCCGGAGTGATTTGGGGAACCCTGCTTTCTCTCCAGGATGAAGATGGGAAGGGGCTGTCAGATGAGGACATCCGAGCTGAGGCTGACACCTTCATGTTTGAGGGTAAGGGTCCTCGTGTGGGATGCCAGCAGGGGAGGGGTCTCTCCATCCCGGGGAAGTGGCAGGTGGGCCCTGGTTCACCCCACCCTGCCCGATCCTCCCCACCCTCCCTGAGGGCCTTAATATGAGGGCACGGCCCACCCTCTGGCGCTGCAGTAGCCCAGAGACCCCAGCCCGTCTGACTGCCTCCCAGGCCATGACACCACAGCCAGCGGCCTCTCCTGGGTCCTGTACAACCTCGCGAGGCACCCGGAATACCAGGAGCGCTGCCGGCAGGAGGTGCAGCAGCTCCTGAGGGACCGTGAGCCTCCAGAGATTGAATGGTGAGTGTGGGTCCCCCTGGCCTCTTCCTGAGCCCCTCTCCCGGGCTCTGCCCCCAAAGTGGGGGAGAGGGAAGATCTCTTTGCGGATTCTGTCACTGTGTCCTCCCATTTAGTGGGAACGGAAGCAGAGGCCAGAGGCAGGGTCTGGTACCCGGCCTGGATAGCAGGAAAAAAGTTACAGGCTTTTGGGACAGAAAGATCTGGGCTGCTGAGAAAGTTAATGACCATGTGGGAGGGCATAGTCAGTGAGTCAGCTTCTCCTCCACTCCCTTCCTGTCTTCTCTGATATCACATTCCCCCCTCCCCCCCAAATATCCTCACAACCCGAATACTTACTTATCTCTTGCCTCCTCATCCCTTCCATATTGTTCAGTCCAGGATTCATAGGGAGCATCTAGGCATAAAGCCACTCAACTCTTGTCCAGTTGCACCTGGATCTTCCCCCACCCAGTCCCTATTCAGCAAACACTGCCACACTGCCCTCCCAGCTCCAGCTCGGTGCATTCTGGGAGTTCCCAGCTGGTGGGGGGACAGTCCCAGCCCAGGGGCGGAAGTTGACAGGAAGGTGGGCAAGGCTGAGGGCGGAAAGAGCGTGTCTGCTGTGACCCTGAATGCTGATCAGTCAATGTTTGCATGTATCTACTGACCTGGCCCGGTTAGGTAAAAAGAGACAGCCCGGCCCTAACCTGTCTGGCTCAGTGGATAGAGCGTCGGCCTGTGGACTGAAAGGTCGCAGGTTCGATTCTGTCAGGGGCATATACCTTGGTTGCGGGCACATCCCCAGTGGGAGGTGTGCGGGAGGCAGCTGATGGATGTTTCTCTCTCATCTATGTTTCTAACTCTTTATACCCCTCCTTTCCTCTCTGTAAAAAATCAATAAAATATATTATTAAAAAAAAAAAAGAGTGAGAGACAGCTGGGGCCCAGTGAGGGAGTAGGAGAAAATGGCAGAGAGAGAGAGGGCGGGTAAAGAGGGAAGGAGGCACGAGAAAGGAAAAGGGAAGAGGAAGGAAGAGAGGAAGGGAGGGAAGAAGAGAGAGAAAGAGATGTGGAAGGCTTTTTAAAGCAATACTAATGGCTTCCATTTTAACCCAAGGTCAGTGAGGACCTGCTGGAAGTGTTTGGGCAGGAGGAGGGCAGGGCAGATCTGGGCACCAGAGAGATCTTTGGAGGACTAGTGTGGGAGACATGTCGCCTGGGGTCCAGGGAGAAGGTTCTGAGCCTTCGGCAGGCCAGGGGCTGGAGGTGGAAGGAGGTCTGAGGCTGGACAGGCATTCTGGAGGTGGTGCTCTCCATTCCAAGCCTTTGCTCAGCACAGCAGTCCTGTGAGGTGAAGAAAAATGTTCATGCTTTTTCAACGGAGACTCCAAACACAATTATGCACCTAAAGAGAAAAGAGTACAAAAGAGTTTGTAATAGAAATAAACTTCCGCCCTAGCTGGTTTGGCTCAGTGGACAGAGCGTCCGCCTGAGGACTGAAGGGTCCCAGGTTCAATACTGGTCAAGGGCACATGCCCGGGTTGCAGGCTTGATCCCCAATAGGGGGTGTGCAGGAGCAGCCAATCAATGATTCTCTCTCATCGTGTTTCTAGCTAGAATCTAGCTCTCCCTCTCCCTTCCTCTCTGAAATCAATAAAAATATATTTAAAAATTAAATAAACATTCTTCTTAATCCTCACCCTAGGAGTAATTTCCACAAATAATTTCCTGTGTATCTTTTCAGGGGTAATTTTTATACTTTCCCAATTATGAAACAGTTAACTATACCAGCTATTAGAAATGTAATTCATCACACAAAAAGAAGGGGATTAAAGAAAAAGAATTTAGCTCTTCCAGTAGATTCTCTTGTTTTCTAATTATGAAATCGCCACCTGCCAGAAATGGCACATTTATGCCCACATTCAAATTCTACTCCTCTCCTTTTATCCTTTGCCTAACTGTATTAGCTTCTATCTCTAGTATCGTGATAAGTAAACTATTGGATGTGTGTTTTTTTCTTTCTTACTCATTTGCCCTTTGATTTTGCTCTCTTGCCATAAAGAATATTTTTTTTGATGCAAATTTGTAAACCTTTTTATGGTTGGCATTCTTGTGTTGTGTGGCTCAGAAAAGCTTCTGGAATTTTCCCTAGTACTTTTGTGACACCGGTTTTCTTTTCTTTTAATTTGAAACCACTTTATGGAAGTGTGGCCGACATACAAAAAGCTGTACACATCTAAGGAACACAGCCCATTGAGTCTGGAGATATTCGATCCCTCTGGAATTTATTTTGTTGCACAGAGAGACGATCCCATGGAGCTGGGAAGGGGGCCGGGCGTCTGGTTTTGCTGGGAGTGGATAACCGTGTGGGTCCCTTAGGGACGACCTGGCCCAGCTGCCCTTCCTGACCATGTGCATCAAGGAGAGCCTGCGCTTGCACCCCCCGGTCACCGTCATCTCCCGCTGCTGCACCCAGGACATCACGCTCCCCGACGGCAGGGTCATCCCCAAAGGTGCTGGCCCTGACGGGGGGAGGAGCCATCCGGCAGAAAGAGGGGAACCTCAGGCAGGGGGCCTCCTCCCCACTGACCCTCCTCTCCCACAGGTGTTACCTGCCTTATCAGTATTTTTGGGACCCATCACAACCCGACGGTGTGGCCAGACCCTGAGGTGCTGCCTCCCCCTTCCCTCATCCTTGTCCACTCCCTTTGGGGGGACCCCGGGGGAGGGGGTAACCAGGGTTCTGACCTGGCAAATCAGACTTCACACCCTCCCTCCCGCTCCCCATCATACACTCCGCTGCCTCTCCAAGGCGGGCTGTCCGGAGGCCCCACCCAGCAGCCCTGTCTTGGTCTCGCCCTCAGGTCTATAACCCTTTCCGCTTCGAACCAGAAAAGATCCAGGAGCGGTCACCTCTGGCCTTCATTCCCTTCTCTGCGGGGCCCAGGTGAGGGCGATGGGGCAGGGACCTGGGCTGAGGTCCCAGAGGACAGTGAGGGCGGGAAGGGGAGACTGAAGAAGGACAGAGCCTGCCTCTCCTCCCCTTCCCTCCCCCGGGGCTAGGGGGGTTGGGTGGGTCCAAGAAAGGAACCCCAATGTGTCAGAGCCCTTCCACCTGCGTGCTGCTCCGAATTTGGGGCTGGAGCCAGGGGGCCTGCCATACTGCATGGGATACCAGGCACAGTAGCCCCTCCCCATCCCCGGTACAGTAGCCCTATCCCCATCCGGGCCACAGTAGCCCCTCCCCATCCTGAGCACAGTAGCCCTATCTCCATCCCGGACACAGAACCCATCCCCAACCCATCCCCATCCCGGGCACAGTAGCCCATTCCCCATCTCCATCCCGGGCACAGTAGCCCATTCCCCATCTCCATCCCGGGCACAGTAGCCCCTCCCCATCCCGGACACAGTAGCCCCGCCCCATCTCTGCCGGCATTGATGGGGGTCTTGGGCCAGGGCCCGGGCCCCCTCTGAGCCCGTCCCTCTGCCCTCGCCCGCAGGAACTGCATCGGGCAGGCGTTCGCCATGGCCGAGATGAAGGCGGTGCTGGCGCTCACGCTGCTGCGCTTCCGCGTCCTGTGCGACGAGGCCGCGCCGCGCAGGAAGCCCGAGCTCATCCTGCGCGCGGAGGGCGGCCTGTGGCTGCGGGTGGAGCCGCTGAGCGCCGACCCACAGTGACCCTGCGCCACCCGCGCTGGGTCAACCCGTGACCCCACACACCACCTCCTTTGCAGGCTCCCGGCAATAAAACTGCTGTCTCTTCTGCCCCAGCCTCTGTGAGAGCCACTAGGAGGCTTTGAGGCCTGTGGGGACCCAGGGCCTGGGCATACCTGGAGGGGGGTGCGGGGGGCAAAGTGACCCTGAGCCCAGACCCTGACTGCCTCTGCCTAGGGCTCCACGCTGAGAGCGGATGGAGAGTTCTCCCAGAGACCACTTATGGATTTTGTCCTGTGGGGAGGTGGGAGCCATGGAGGTGTTTGAGCAGGAGGGGGCCCAGGGTAAAAGATGGGCTTGAGGGGCACAGTTGAGGTTCTAAATCACGGCGAACCCATAGACACAGATTCATTCCTAGGAGTCCCGGATGCCTCCCCAAGCAGCTCCCTGGCGGGCCTAGGCCAGGAGACCCGGCATCCTCTGCAGGACTCAAGTTCCTTCCTGCCTTGTCAGCAGCCAGACCATGTGCCAGCCTGTCTCCCCCCCGTCCCCCCCCCACACACACAGTGTGTCTCTCAGGTGACCCCTGCCCTGCCTCTAGAAGTCCCCCTCTTCCCCTGATGTTGCCCAGACAGCCTGTCCAACAGGTACTGGTTGAGCCCCCACTGTGTACCAGGCACTCTCACAAGAGTGTTTGGAGTGCCCCCAATCCCTCATCCCTTACCATTCATCTCCAAGTCCCTCCTTGGGGTGGAGTGAGGGAGGGCCATCCTTTGACCTTGAAACTCAAAGCCAGACCATTGTAAACCGAACCTTCCACCAAGGGTATGGGTTCCAGAGTCAGACTGCTTGGCTTTAAGTCTCAGCTCTGCTGTGTGCCCTGGGCAAGGCAACTCCCTTTCTGTGCCCTGGTTTCCTCCTCTGTGCAAAGAGGCAGCAATGTGTACCTCAGGGTTGACTACCTGTGCTTAGTGAACAGTAAATGCTCAATAAATGTTGTCATATTACTTTCCCTCTCAGAAAGCCTGGCTCTTCTTAAGTTTATTTTTTATTTTTTAATTACAATTAACATTCAATATTATTTTGTACTAGAGGCCCGGTGCATGAAATTAGTGCATGGGGGGGGGTTGTCCCTCAGCTCAGCCTGCACTCTCTCCAATCTGGGACCCCTCAAGGGATGTCCGACTACCTGTTTAGGCCTGATCCCACCTGAATCTGGTCTAAATAGGCAGTCAGACATCCCTCTCACAATTCAGGAGTGCTGTCTCTCAACGGCTCACCTGCCTGCCTGCCTGATTGTCCCTAACTGCTTCTGCCTGTCAGCTTGATCACCCCCTAACCACTCACCTGCCAGCCTGATTGATGCCTAACTGCTCCCCTGCTGGCCTGATTGCCACTAACTGCCCTCTCTTGCCAGCCAGGTCACCCCCAACTGCCTTTCCCTGCTAGCCTGGTCACCCCTAACTGCCCTCCCCTGCTGGCCTGGTCACCCCTAACTGCCCTCCCCTGCTGGCCTGGTCACCCCCAACTGTCCTCCCCTGCAGGCCTGGTCACCCCCAACTGTCCTCCCCTGCAGGCCTGGTTTCCCCCAACAGTCCTCCCTTGCAGCCCTGGGTCCCCCACAACTGTCTTCCCCTATAGGCCTGGGGTCCACCCACCCCTGCCAACTGTTCTCCCCTGAGGGCTGGTTGCCCACAACAGCCCTGCTCTGCAGGCTTGCTCCCCCTCCCCCAACTTCTGTCCCCGGCAGGCTTGGGTCTCCACAACTGTTCTCTTCTATAGGCCCAGTCATCCCTATCTGCCTTCCCTGCAGGCATGGTCCCCCATAACTGTCTTCTCCTGCAGGCCTGATACCCCACAATTGCCCTCCCTTTCAGTACTGTCCCTCCCTACTGCCTTCCCTTGCTGGCCTGATCATCCACAACTGCCCTCCAGTGCAGATCATCTTGTGTGTTCAAGTGATGGTCAATTTGCATATTACCTCTTTATTATATAGGATTTCTTCAATTTCTTTCCTCATTGTCTTATAATTTTCCAATTTACCTCCTTGCTTAAATTTATCCCTACTTATTTATGCAATTGTAAATGGGATTGTTTCCTTAGTGTGTATTCCTGATAGTTTATTATTGGTGTATAAAAATGCATCTCATTTCTGAATATTAATTTGTATTCTTCTACTTTACTAAATTCATTTATCAGTTCTGATAGTTTTTGGTGGAATCTTTAGAATTCTCTCTATATAGTATCACGTCATCTGCAAATAATGACAGTTTACTTCCTCCTTTCCAGTTTGGATGCCTTTTATTTATTCTTGTCTGATTGTTGTGGCTAGGACTTTCAATACTACCGTATCTTACCTAATAATAGACAAACATGTAAATTGCCTGCACCTCTGCTATGCCCACAGCCAATCAGAGTGAGTATGCAAATCAACCCAACAAAGATGGAGGTTAATTTGCATATGTAGGCACCCAGCAGCCTGGGTCCCGGGAACTTTCTCAGCACCCAGGTCACTTGGAGGTAGGCACCCGTGCGTCATGAGCAACCTGGGAAGGGCCTGAGTCAGAAGGCTCCTGGGCAGGGGTGGAGCGGGGTGATAGGAGGGAGCTGGGGGTCCCCTGTCCTGGCCAGAGGCTTGGGGCCTGGTCAGGGGTGGAGCTGGTGGACCTGGTGATTGAAGGGAGCTGGAGAGCCTCTGCCCCAGGCCTGGAGGCATTAGGCCTTGACAGGGGTGGAGCTGGCTATCAGAGGGAGCTGGGGGCCCCTACCCAGGCTTGGAGACTTTAGGCCTTGGCAGGGGCAGAACCAAAGATTGGAGGCGATGGGTGTCAACTACAGAGGAAATAGCTTTTCTCACAGTTCATTGGCTAAGCTCCCTGTTTGCCACTGGTAATATTCTTAGTAACTTGGGTAATAAGAATCCAAAAAGGTGATCTAGGGTTTTTTCACCACACTCCTGGAGGAAAAAACGAAGGTCCACTGCTGGAGGGCTAAGAAATGTCATATCCTGCCTTAGCCTGTTTGGCTCAGTGGATAATGCCTCGGCCTGCCCACAGCAGGGTCCGGGTTCGATTCTGATCAAGGGCATGTACGTAGGTTGCAGGCTCCTCCCTGGCTGGGGCCCAGGTCAGAGCTCATGCAGGAGGCAACCAATCAAAGTGTTCCTCTCACTTTGATGTTTCTCTCTGTCTTTCCCTTTCTTTTCCACATTCTCTAAAAATCAATGGAAACATCCTCAGGTGAGGAGAAAGAAAGAAAGAAAGAAAGAAAGAAAGAAAGAAAGAAAGAAAGAAAGAAAAAAAGGTGGTATCCTATGAAAGACACACCCTGAAAATGCCTAAAGAAAGTTGTCATTTTTTCATGGTGAAGGGACTGTTGATGAAAACAGCTTGGCGGCTGCAGTGATTGGCAATGGCTGCAGCAGCGGGGTGATGGGGCTGGTGCTTCCCCTGATCAGCCTGGTCGCCTCCCACAAAGGGGAGTGGGCCTAAGCCAGCCATGGGCAAACTATGGCCCGCGGGCCAGATCCGGCCCGTTCGGCTGTTCTATCTGGCCCGCAGAGACGAAAGAGCAGAGGGTTCTCTTGCTCTCACCTCCGCTCCTTCACCAGCAGCCCAAGATGAGAGTGCCAGCATGGTCAGGTTGCTTTTGTTCCAGCCCTCCGGTCCAGTTTAAGAACCCATTGTGGCCCTCGAGTCAAAAAGTTTGCCCACCCCTGGCCTAAGCTGTCAGTAGGTCATCCCCTGAGGGCTCCCAGTACGTGAGATGGGGCAGACTGGGCTGAGGGACCCCCGTCCCCCCAGTGCATGAATTCCGTGCACCGGACCCCTCGTGTTGAATAAGAGTGGTGAAAGGGGACATCCCTGACTCTGGTCTTAAGGAAGATGCAGAAAGCCTGGCTCTAACAGCGTTATCTTCCATGCCTAGTATTTCAGCTGTGAGCTTCAAGAATGTGTGTCTTTGAACTTAAAGGCCTTTTAGTATCTCTGCTTCTCGCATCAGCTCTTTCCCCTCGCCATGGGCCACATATATCAGAAGCAATTGCTGAGAGTGGTGGGGTGCCCCAGAATGCAGGGAGATGGGAGAATGGAAGGAACCTTAATTCAGGTCTCCGGGTGATACCCTGTTACACATGCTGGTCTCCTCTCATAGCCAAAGGGTCTGTGCACCACGGAGCTCCTGCTGACGCCGGGAGCCTCCCTCCCCTCCCTCCGTGCACTCGCTCACCCTGGCCTCCGTTCTGATCTCCCGTTGTACTCGGTCTTTCCTCTCCTCGGGCCTTCTCACATGCTGCTCCCTTTGTTGGGGATGCTCTTTCGTGGCTGCCTCTCATCAATCAGGGCGTGACTGACATGGCCCCTCCTCGTGGAGGCTCTTCCTTCACTGCAGAAGTACCACCCATCCCCGGTAATTTCCTTCCCATTACTCCACTTATTTCTCCCACAGGTCTGGTCACCACCTGAAGGAATCCTACTTGTTAGTCATGTGAAATACGTGAGGTTCAAACATCCATTAGTTATGTCTGTGGGAAGCAGCAAGGGCCTGTGGTGCTGAGCTGGCCCGAAGCACAGAACTGGATAGAGAGCCCGATGGCGAGGAAGTGGGGGAAAGGGAACCCTCGTGCACTGCGGGTGGGGATGGAAACTGGTGCTGCCATAATGGAAACCAGTATGGAGGCTCCTAAATACATTAAAAATGACTACCATATGATCCAGCAATCCTACTTGCATGTTTATGGGAAAGAACTGAAATCACTCTTTCATAGTGATATCTGCACCCTTACTGTTCACCATAGCCAAGACATGGAAACAACCTACACGTCCACAGTGATCAGTGAATAATAAGGGTGCAGATGAATACACAGACACACACACACACACACACACACACACACACACACACACACACGGATGTTTTTCAGCCATAAAATCGAAAGGAAATCCTGCTTTTGTGACAACATAGATGGCCTTGATGGGATTATGCAGAGTGAGATAAATCAGAGAAAGACAATTATGGTATGATCTCTCTCACATGCACAATCTAAAAAACCCCAAATCGTGGAAACAGAGTAGATTTGTGGTTGCCAGGGGCTGAGAGAAAGGGGAATGAGAGGATGCTGGTCAAAGGTTACAAACTGGCTGTGTCTGGTACCCCACTCATTCATGCCGACTACACAACCTCACAAAAGGCAGGTATGGCTACTTCTCTGAGAGCAGGCACAGCAATGACTGGTTTCCACCAGAAAACAAAAAAGCATGTGGGTGGTGGGAGAAAGAAGCCTTCTTTTCCCTCAGTGGGGTCCACGGCCTGGAGCCGTGGTTGGCAAACTGCGGCTCGAGAGCCACATGCGGCTCTTTGGCCCCTTCCACAAAATACCATGGCCTGGGCGCATCTGTTTTTGAAGAAGTGGCATTAGAAGAAGTTTACTATGTTTAAAAAAATTGGCTCTCAAAAGAAATTTCAATCGTTGCACTTTTGATATTTGGCTCTGTTGAGTAATGGGTTTTCTGACCACTGGCCCAGAGCAGTGCTTCCCAAAGTGTGGTATGCGTACCCCCAGGGGTACGGGAAGAGTTTGGTGGGGGTACGCGTTGCACCGGAGTTTGGTGGGAATATGCACTGCACGGTGCTTAGCTGCGCCTAATTCTATGTTGTCATGAGTCAAGTCAAGACAGTCTTGTGAGGCGTGAGATGGTCCAGTGTGCAAATAAATGTTATATATAATATAACTTTTATTTATATTTTATTATGAATAATTTTATTATTATTTTGTGTATGTACCAAAAAAATAAAAAATAAATATATTTTGATTGTTATTAAAATACATCTATTTTTTTATGAGGGGTACTCAGCGTTACGAAAATTATAGAAGGGGTACACATATGTCAAAAGTTTGGGAAACACTGGCCTAGAGGAACTGAGAAGATGCTTGTCTGTGCAAAGAGCAGATGAAGTAAAATCACACACAAAAACTGGAACTTTCAAAGCAGGAGAGCCTTGAGGACAGGGCTCAAGTCCCAAGGTAACCTCCCCCAAGTCCTGCGTGTCCTAGTACAGAAGTCACTGCATTGCTTTTGGTTTAGGGATATATATATATATATATATATATATATATATATATCCTAAAATTGACATTTCTACCCCTGATTTTGAAACAGTCCCCACCAAATCAGACAAGAACGTAGGAGTCCATCTCCCCTTCCACCCCTAATGGGGAAAGAGATGGTGACCTTTGTCTGAAGCCTCCCTTTCTCCCTGGTCAGTTCCTCTTTGGTGCCTTTAATCCTGAGAAAACACCTCTTTCCCTGCAGCCCCCCCACCCCCCAACCTCAAACAGTCACTCAGGGGTGTGGTGTGTGTGTGTGTGTGTGTGTGTGTGTGTGTTTGTGTGTGTGTGTTTGTGTGTGTCTCAGAAACATGGATGCATTTAGTTCAGTGCTTTAGGGAACACAATTTGAGAACCACAGTATGCCTTTCACTTCCTTTCGCTCCACAATACAAACGGGTAGCCCTTTGATTCGCTCACTCATCCGCTCATGAATTATTTTCACCCCAGGAGGAGTGAAACCAGAAGGCAGGGGACCTTGTTTTACTTGGTGCTTGGATTCTGAGAGCCTGGCACACAGAGAGGGCTCAGTAATTGTTGGTTTGGAGCACGTTTGGATGAGTTCCAAAGCACGGGGCTGGGCAAATGACGTAACTGATCAGCTCAAACCCCTGCTGAACCCGCTGAGTGATGAAACAGTGCTACCCAGCATTTGCTAAGTGCCAGCAAGTTTGGATGCACCACCACGTGATGGCCAGCTGGTCTCTGTTTAATAAATGAAAATACTAAATTAAGGCGGTGGGAGAAGCCCAGCGAGCGCCCAGAGGACTCAATGGAAGTGATGCAATGGGTTCTCTTAGCAGGCAATCAGCAGAAGTCCTCTGAACCTGTGCCTCCGGTCCCACCCCAGCGCCCTCTGTGCCCATCCATCCATCAAGGTCCCTGGGCATTCTTCCTTGAGAACACAGATAGGTTAAAAGTATTACAGAGTTGACTTATATTAAAGAGCCCCATGGGACATGCATCCTGCACACGCAGCAAATCTCTGCAGGCATCATTAACCCCAAGAAGCCAATTTCAAGTTTTGCCGGTGACAGAGCCGAGGGATTTTCCGTGCCGCCTGGGAGCTCGTTAAAAGTTGGCTCTCAAGTCCCCACCTCCAGCTCCTGTGTGCAAATTAAATTACCCCTGAGGGGCAGCCGCAGCGCAGCAGCGTCTGCGCGCAAGCGCGGCAGTGTGGCAGGCAGATGAAGGCGACCCCAGGTTCATCTCACTGCTGAGCGATGGTCCCCGGATAGTTTCTCCAAACTTGGGCGCTTGATTAGTACCAAGAGACACACGTGGGAAATGGAGTTGGCATTCTCTTCCCCCGGAGCCACCAGTTGCTCAGAGTTCCAAATAGCCCAGCGCACAATGTGCCCCGGGGCAGGAGAACCCAAAGTAGGCAGAGCCCCTGGTGCTGAGCCAGCCCACTGTGCGTGCCCCCTGCCGGTGGCACTGAGCAGCGGAGGCCCCCCTGCCACAGTAAGCTCACTGCAATGTGTTCTCTAAGCTGCTTGATCAGCACCTGCCCTCCTCCCCTGCCTGAAACCTACCATTGTCCCCCTAATAGAGAAATGTGGACAGGGAATCATTGTCCCCCTAATAGAGAGATGTGGACAGGGAATCCGAAGGCCTGTCAGCCTTAATTGCTCTGAAAGGTCGGAGCTAACCACTCATTGTTTAGTTGAGACATTGGTAGTAAAGCAGCCTCCATCTGTCTTATGTTAATGCTTGCTGATTGGCTACTATTGGAATTTCCTGCCTGAGGGATATGGGTGCATCCCATCATCCTAATAAAAGGGATGGCAAAGCCAGAGTGAGGAGTAGTCCTCTCTTGGGCTTCCGCCTCACCCCCATTTCCCAAATTAATGCTTTTCTAGTCTCTTTTCTTTTTTTTTCTTTTAAAAAATATATTTTATTGATTCTTTACAGAGAGGAAGGGAGAGAGATATAGAGAGCTAGAAACATCGATGAGAGAGAAACATCAATCAGCTGCCTCCTGCCCACCCCCCACGGGGGATGTGCCTGCAACCAAGGTACATGCCCTTGACCGGAATCGAATCTGGGACCCTTCAGTCCGCAGGCCGAAGCTCTATCCACTGAGCCAAACCGGTTTCAGCTCTAGTCTCTTTTCATTTGTGTGTGGCCTTCTCCAGAACCTGAACCCTGAACTGGAACCCTGAACCACGCGGGACATGAAAGGGGTTTCCACACTCCCCCCTAGAGAGAGGGCAGGACCACCTGGCCTCGCTCACCATCGTGTTCCTGGCCCTTAACAGGGACTCGGTCAACACTTGCCGAGAGGAACGGGTGACTCACAGTGTTACGGCTAGTCTGTGGGCGGTAAGATCCTCCTGACGGGAGTGGGCATTCTCTCCCTTGCTCTGAAGTGCACTTCCCAGGCGTGATTGACATCCCAGGGGCCCACCTGTCCTTGTAAGGGCATCATGGCCAGGATCCCCTGTGTGCCCGAGTGTCCTCTCAGGCCTGTTGTGGGATCATGGGGTTGTGATGTCGTGGGTAATCGGACCCCTGTATGTTATTTCAGCTGCCCCTCCACCTTGCTGCTCACGCCCCCGGTCATGTCAGCCTTCTGTTCCTTGGATGTGCAATCGTCCTCCCACATCAGGTGCTTTGCTGTCTCCTCTGCCTGGCGCACAGTTCCCCTCCCTGGGCCCTCGGGCAGAATGTCTCAGCTGAAAGGCCATCTTGTCCTTGAACCCTCCCCTCACCCCAGCCTGCCCTCTCTGTGGGTTAGGTTGTTGGGCTCTCATAGCCAATTGCCTATGGCTCCTAAGAAAAAAAAAGCAAACTATCCCCGCCCCCCATCTCACAGGGCACATGACTTACCAGGAAGGAGCCTTCCTGGAAATGAGGGACCGACAATGCCATGACATACCCCCAATGAGCCACCCGACAATGGGGCACCAACGGTGCTTTACTAACCGGTCAGTGCTGCTTCCAAGGATAGAAATGGAGGAAAGGGGGTGGGGAGTAAATAAACAAACTGAGCCCCTTTAAAATGGAGCCGGAGCGGACATGCCAGGGGAACCGCCTTGCACGTCTTAGGCCTCGAACATTTGGAATGTTAAAACCCGGCAAGATAAACTTTGGGCTGCGCCTCAAGCAACATTGTTTTCCAAAGAACTGTTTGCAAAGATAACAAGAAAGCAGGCTACCGACTGATGACTAGCAAACTGAAAAGTAAAAACACTGTTCAGGCCCTAGCCGGTTTGGCTCAGTGGATAGAGTGCTGACCTACGGACTGAAGGGTCCCGGGTTCAATTCTGGTCACGGGCACATGCCCAGGTTGTGGGCTTGATCCTCATTGGGGGCATGCAGGAGGCAGCCGATCAATGATTCTCTCTCATCATTGAAGTTTCTATCTCTCCCTCTCACTTCCTCTCTGAAATCAATAAAAATGTTGCTATGTTATCTTCACCGGTAGAAATGCCTTCCTTCTACTGAGGTAATTGTAGAATTATCTCCCCTTTCTCATAAATACCCATTGCCTCTGTGTCCTAGGCAGAGCACTATGGGGGCTTCTGTGTGGATCAGCGCTTCCTGAATAGCTCTTCTCATTGATCTCAGAGAAATGCTGTGGCCTCTCATTTTGAAAGGCCTTTTTATTTTTTATTTTTAGGGCAACACTTCCCACCCTCGAACTCCTCACCCGCTTTACTAAATTCAGTTACTCATCCTCCACCTTCTCACCTCCACAGTTTTGTCTATGAGAGCCGGTAATGTGTCCATCCTGGTGGCTGTGGTCTCCTCAGGGGTGGGCTCAGGCGTTCCAGACACATCTGTTGAATATGTGGTTTCTGGGGCTGGATTGTCTCTGAGCTGGAGAGAAGTTATCGTATGCACAGTCTTGAGGTATCGAAGCTGGTCTTGATCAAACTAACAAGCTAGTGAGGCCAGTTCTGACTTTACCCGGTTGTCAAAGGACAGTTCAAACAGGAGGTATCCTTCCTTCAGCATCAGACAGCCACTATCTCCAAGAAGAGGAGACCTTTTGAGCAAAACATTGGCAAGGATTTGAAGAACTCAACTTAACTGTTCAATCCTTAGTGGAAATTTTATCCTATAAGTATTTATGGTAGACCTAGTCTGTGCTAGAGATGAAAGATGACAGAGAACCGAATTTTATTTAAAAAATATTTTAATTGCTTTTTTTTATAGAGAGGAAGGGAGAGAGATAGTTAGAAATATTGATAAGAGAAGACTCATTGACCAGCTGCCTCCTGCGCCCCCCCCCCCCCCCCCCCCCGTGGATGTGCCCACAACCGAGGTACACGCCCTTGACCAGAATCAAACCTGGGACCCTTGAGTCTGCAGGCCGACGCTCTAGCCACTGAGCCAAACTGGTCAGGGCTCAGCTCCGTTTTTAAAGAGAACACAAGGTCCAGAGAGGCCAAGTCACTTGTCCAAGGCCACAGTGCCACCTCCAGGCTGTAAGATGCAAGAGCCTTGGTATCCTCCACTACAACCCTGGCTTAGTATTGACCTCCTCTGTGACCTCAGCCTCACATACTGACTTCTCTGGGCATCCTGGAGCAGTATTAGTCCTTTCTCCTCAGCCCTGGATTTATTTCTTGGTTGAACACCTGTCCCTCTGATGTCCTTCCCTAATTTGAGTTATGCCAGGAAATCCCCTCGGATGTTCCTTACATTCTGGGTTGTTTGCTGTCCCATTCCGATAGAGCTTCTAGGAGGATAATGTTGGCTGGACCCTTGTCCAGTCCAGGCTGGCATCTGCCCTTGCCAAGCTGGCTGCCCCAGCCTCTTCTTGGCCCCTCCTCCTAGCCCACGCTCCTCCCGGGCTTAGAACAATGCTTTTAAGGTGCCTTCAAGGCCCTTCACATTTTGGTTCCAGGCTGACTTCCCAGCCCCCTGACCCTATTCTGGGCGCTTCTCTATGCTTTTGCTTTGCTTGTAATTCCCTCCCTGACAATGTGTGCTGGGGACTGCTGTTCATCCTTCAGAGACCAGCTCGGTTTATACCTCCCCCGTTCCCTTGCTTGCACTATAGGGTCTCATGGCACAGGTCCTTCATTCATTATTTCCTTCATTCATCATTTCAATAAACATATACATTTATTGGATACTTTCTCTTCTATTTAGCATGTACCATTCTAGGTTCTGGGAACACAGCAGGTAACCTGTGAGATGCCATCTCTGTCCTCAGAAGGTCCATAAGGTGGGAGACACAGATACATAAACAAATGATGACAACGCCATGTGATGTGGGGGGGCCTTCAGGAGAAGCTAAGAGTCGGAGAGACACCTGACCCAGGAAGGGGTGTGGGAAGCATGGTAGGCTTCCTGGAGGTGGTAGCAAGTGACCTGAGACTGGTTGATTGAAGCATATGGGAGTGAGGTATGAGGCATGTAGTGGGATCTGGGGTGAGAGAGAGAGGGCACATTCAAGAAACTGAAGATGTTTGCATCTCATTTTAGCCTAGAGATACAAAATTGGGGTGGGGGAGGGTGTTGGAATTGGAGGAGACATGTCCAATTTTTAGTCCTAGGACAGCCTGCCTCTTCCCCCAGAATCCTCCTGTGAGTCCAGCCCAAAGCCTGGCAGGTGTTTGGGGCCCCCTGTTACTACAGCTCCACAGACAGCTCTTCTGAAATAAGGCCAAGGCTCCCTTACACAGGAGGGTGCTCACCTCATCACTATCAGCAGCTGCACAGAGGAGGAGAGGACAGGGGCCTTCTCCAGGACAGTGCCTGCCCCCTGCAGCACCCACTCCAAACCCAGCCCTCAGTCCATAGCTAATCTCTCACCAGCGCCCTACCCCGTGGACACGACCCAGCCCTGCATTTTCCTACTCTACACAGCACTTCTATTGATTCCAGTCCCTGTGGCAGGAATTCCCCCCGCCCTGCCCCCGTCAGCCCAGAGAATGCCTATTCACCCTTGAAGCCCCAGAGACAACATTCCTTCCTCCACATTTCCCATAGTCACCAGCAGGTGTCTCCCTCGCAGGCCCGCACACGGTGCTGCGGCTGGTGGATCAGGGGCCTGGGACTGGAGATGCTGTATCTCTGTGTTCCCAGGGCCTGTGGCGGTGTGGGCCTCACAGTGAAACTCAGCACACAGATGCTGCTCGGCTTCCAGTAGCGTTGCATCCTGATGAACCCCTCGTAAATGGAAACGATGGCAAGTTGAAAATGCATTTGACACGCCTAACCCATCAAACGTCGTAGCTCAGCCTGGCTCCCCTTCGGTGTGCTCAGAGCACTTACACTGGCCTGCAGCTGGGCAGAATCGTCCCACCCAGTGGACACCCTGTGGCTGGCGTAGCTGTGGCTTGCCCTCGTGGCTGCGTGGCGGACTGGGAGCCGCAGTGCGCTCGCTGCCTGTGCCCAGCATCACCAGAGGGTATAGTACCACATGCTGCCAGAAGTATCGTGCCCACCGGATGTGTACTGCTTCTGAACCATCACAAAGTAAGAAAAGTCTAAGTTACACCATTGTAAGTTGTGGACCATCTATGCCTCCTATGGAGTTCAGTGGCAAAGCCATTGCTACTGTCCAGGGTCCAAGCTCTCCAGCCTGGTGTCGAATGTCCTGTAACAAGACTCAGGTGCAGTGCTGTCGTGGGCATAATAGGCGCACACAGTGTGCTCACATGAGCGTGACCAAGGGTCAGAGTCATTATTTCTGGCAGGGAAGTGCTGTTCCTATGCCCAGTTTTCAGATGAGGACACTGAGGTTCTGAGGTTTGTGTTAAATTTTTTTTTTTTGAGGTCAAAGGGCCTGTTAGCGATGGAGCTGGAAACCACACCCGGACTTTAAAGAACACTTTGATTGAAAGGGGGCAGAGCAAAGGTCAACACGTTTTAGAGGAGAGGGAGGTGGACATCCTGGTTCGTGGCTGTGGCTGACCGATGGGGACCACACTAGGGGCCAGCAGCAGGAAATGCTCAGGGGAAGGCACTTCCATCACCATCCCTGCCCCCTTTGGAAACTGAGAACAAGACACTGCATCAGGAAGTGAGCACTCAAGCCCGGCCGGTGTGGCTCAGTGGTTGATCATTGACCTATGAACCAGGAGGTCCTGGTTCGATTCCTGGTCAGGGCACATGCCTGGGTGGTGGGCTCGATCCCCAGTAGGGGACATGCAGGAGGCAGCCAATCAATTATTCTCTCTCATTGATGTTTCTATCTCTCTTTTCCTCTCTGTAACCAATGTGTGTGTGTGTGTGTGTGTGTGTGTGTGTATGTGTGTATGCTTTATATATATATTTATATATATATTTTATATTTATATATTTATATATTTTTATATAATACACACACACACACACACACACCGTATTTTTCGGACCATAAGATGAACTTTTTCTTCACCAAATATGCAGTCCCCAGGGACACGGAAGGTCCCGGGGGACCCGCTGCCGCTCTGCAACCTGGACCATAAGACGCAGGCACTTTTCCTCCCACTATTTGGTGAAGAAAAGGTGCGTCTTATGGTCCGAAAAATATGGTATATATTTAAATAAAGTGAACGCGCAAGAGCACATGCACAGGACAATGCATAAGTCAGGCTCCAAGGTGATGTTGGCCCATCTGTATCACAGACCCCTGATCTCATCCTAGGTCCATGGCGAATGCCCCCCCCCCCCCATCGGTGCATTACCACCTCAGGATACCATAACCCAGACGTACCTATGAAAGAAATGTCACGCCACCAAGGCACGCGTGCACATCTTAGAGCTGCTTTAGTCTATATGCGGGCTTGAGGGTTAAGAGGGCCCCCAGAGAGAGAAATGGGGACCAGCGCTGTCCGGGGTGGGTAGGTGTGATGGGCACCAAAGGGGAGTGAAAGGTTTGAGGCGATTCTTCCTTGTGATGCAGATCCACTTGAACTCAGCCGGGTTCTCCACGCTCAGAAGCCCATGCGGTCCAACCGCTGAGACCAAACTGACAAAGGAGCCACTCAACGTATCCAGGCGGCTCTGGGCACGTGACTGCGTGTGAGGTTCCACGGAAACGCACCTCTCGTGCCTACGAGTGTCTGGGGCGTAAGTGACTGGCAACCTGGAGTCACCGCTGCACTCACGCCGCGGCCAACGTCTGAGCGCAGTGGGGCTCCTCGGATGGAATGTGGGCTCCACACTCTCCATCAGCTCCACCAGAAAGTTCTGAGAACGGCACTGTGGCCTGGGGTCGTTTTACCCAGCCTGTTCCCTCCCTTCTCCACAGGGGCCAGACTGCCCAGGGGTCTCCAGCTCTCCCAGCCTCTTCCCGGTCCTCCTCGCGGGCGGGCGTCTTCCCCTGTAAGCCCTTGTAAGTCTCATCCTGTCTCAGCATCTCCTTGTTGGAAGAACCTGAGCAAACACACAGCAGGCAGAGGGCGCCATCTGCAAAGACACCTCAGAAGGCTGGGCAGGTCTTGTTGCGTTGCTTGGAGTCTTATGGGCTTCACCGGACTCTGGAAGAAGCGGTGATTAAGGTACCCAGGATCCCAAGAATATGGTCCTTCAACAAGACAAACTCCACCCACCACCGCCCTCCCCAAAGGGTTGTACCATTGACCCTGCCCCCGCCCCCCAGCAGTTCTTGAGCATGCTCAGTTCCCCTCATGTTTTCCATGCTCTGCATTTCTACCAGTCTGCCAGGCCAAAAGTTATATTTCATTGTTCCTGTTGGAATTTCCTAAACCATGAGGGAGGTTGGACTTTTTTAGTGTTGAAGTTCACATAACAAAATTAACCAGCAAAGTTGACAATTCGGTGGCATTAAAGGCATTCACAATGTTGTCCAACCACCACCTCTATCTAGTTCTAGAGCACTGTCATTACCCTCAAAGGAGGCCCCATCCTCATTGAACAGTCACTCTTTTTTATTTTTTTTTATTTTTATTTTAAAAAATACATATTTTATTGATTTTTCACAGAGAGGAAGGGAGAGGGATAGAGAGCTAGAAACATCAATGAGAGAGAAGCATCGATCAGCTGCCTCCTGCATACCCCCCACTGGGAATGTGCCCGCAACCAAGGTACATGCCCTTGACGGGAATTGAACCTGGGACCCTTCAGTCCGCAGGCCGACGCTCTATCCACTGAGTCAAACTGGTTTTGGCTAAACAGTCACTCTTATTCCCCTTCCCTCCATCCCCTGGCAACCACTAATCTACTTTCACTTTATGGATTTGCCTGTTCCAGAAATTTCATATACATGGAATCATATAACATGTTACCCTTTATGTCAGATTTCCCCACTTACCATGATGTTTTTGAGGTTCATCCACATTGCAGCATCAGTCAGCACATGAAAAGATACTAAAAATCATTAGATGTTCACTTAGATTACTAATTAACCTATAATTTTTCTTTATTATTTAGTAGTTAGTGTTTTATTTCTTTTTTTTAATTTATTAAGGTATTATATGTGTACATAGCTTACCATTGCCCCCGCCCCCCCCACCTCCCATTCATGCCCTCCCTCCCCAGAGTTCTGTGTTCGTTGGTTGTACTTATATTCATGCATACCAGTCCTTCGGTTGTTCTCTTATCTCCCCCCAGGTCTCCTTCTCCTCCCTGCTGTCATTTGGCAGTCTGCTTGTTTTATGGTGATTATCTCAGGACTACATGAATAGAATCCGCTCCTCCTCTGGTTCACACCACCCCTCCCCCTGGGTCCCACTGCTTCCCCAGGGCACACGGCTCTCCTGGGACACACGGCTCACCCCGGGCACACGGCCCCTCTGGGGCGCTGGGGTCACGAACTTGAGGCACCGCCATAGCTCCTCGCTAGCACGGCATGCAGACTGGGACGGCTGCGGGTGGGGAGACCATGCTCCAAGGAGTCTCAGCGGAACGGCTGCTGACGCAGAGGCCAAGCTCCGAAGCTGCCCACTCCCTGGCCCCACGGTGGAGTGAGCTCTGTTCTTGGTGGGCTTCCCTTACTAGCAGCAGCGGCGGCGGGTGTGGCATAGGCAGTGGCTTTTGTGGCTCAATTTCCACTGTATTTTTTATTTTTTATTTATTTATTTTAAAAATATATTTTATTGATTTTTCACAGAGAGGAAGAGAGAGGGATAGAGAGTTAGAAACACTGATGAGAGATAATCATCGATGAGCTGCCTCTTGCACACCCCCTACTGGGGATGTGCCCGCAACCAAGGTACATGCCCTTGACCGGAATCGAACCCAGGACCTTTCAGTCCGCAGGCTGATGCTCTATCCACTGAGCCAAACTGGTCCCGGCTCCACTGTATTTTTTAAATCCACATGGCGGCAGCGGCGCTCCTCCTTGGGGTCCCGGCAGAGGCTCCGGCTCGGCCCTGCAGCAGTGGGCCTGAAGGGCGAAGGGCTTGCCGGGGCTGCGAACTGAAGGCGCTGCGCCATCTCCTCACCAGCACGGTGGGTGGGCTAGGACGGCTGCAGGCGGGCTGAGACGGCTATGGGCGGGGAGACTGGCCTCAAAGGTGTCTCGTTCGTGGCAGAAGCGGAGCTGCTGTGGACGCAGATGCTAAGTTCTGAGGCTGCCTACTCCCTGAGCCCGGGGCGGAGTGAGTTCTGTTCTCAGTGGATTTCCCTTATTCACGGCGGTGGCGGCGGGTGTGACAGCGGGTGCGGCAGTGAAGGTCGCTCCTGTGGTTCAACTTCCACTGTAGTTTTAAAATCCACATGGCAGCCAAAACCGGTTTGGCTCAGTGGTAGAGCGTCGGTCTGTGGACTGAAAGGTCCTGGGTTCGATTCCAGTCAAGGGCATGTACATTGGTTGCGGGCACATCCCCAATGGGGGGTGTGCAAGAGGCAGCTGGTCGATATTTCTCTCTCATCGAAGTTTCTAGCTCTCTATCTCTCTCCCTTCCTCTCTGCAAAATATCAATAAAATATATATTTTTAAAAAAATAAATAAAATCCATATGGCAGCATCAGTGTCTTGCTTTGTGTCTAGTTGTAGCCTTCCCATTCTGCCAGCTTTTCTGTGGGTCTGGTGTGATCCCTTTCGATTTTAGCTGTTGTTTTTTTCCAAATTGTTGATGAGGTGGCAGCTTAGGAGACTACCTAGGCCGCCATCTTGTTGACTCCTCACATAGTTTGTTTTATGCAGATGGTTTACCCCTCTACATTTTTATTTTTACCGCTATTATAAAATTGGTCTATTGTCTCAGAACACATATCAGCTTAACAAAAAGGAAGATGATCCAAAAGTCAAGGGACATCAACCTGAAGTTTGAAGACAAAAGACCGCCCTCAAAGGTGTCTCGTTCGTGGCAGAAGCGGAGCTGCTGTGGACGCAGATGCTAAGTTCTGAGGCTGCCTACTCCCTGAGCCCTGGGCGGATTGAGCTCTGTTCTCGGTGGATTTCCCTTATTCTCGGCGGCAGTGGTGGGTGTGGCAGCAGTGGTGGGTGCGGCGGCAGGTGTGGCAGCGATGGTCCCTCCTGTGGTTCAATTTCCACTGTAGTTTTAAAATCCACATGGTGGCAGTGGCTGAAGCTTTGGCCCGGCCATGCGGTGGCAGAGGAGGGATTCGCCGGGGCCAGGAACGGAAGGCGCCATGCCAGCTCCTCACCAGCACGGCATGTGCAGAGGCCGGGCTGAGATGGCTGCGGGCGGGGAGACGCCGCGCCATCTCCTCACCAGCAAGGTGGACGGGTTGGGACAGCTGCAGGCTGGGATGGTTTTGGGCGGGGAGACTGAGCTCAAAGGCTTCTTGTCTGGGCAGGAGCTGAAGGCGCGGTGGAGGCCTGGCATCAGCTCCCTCGCTCCCACGTCGGGCTGGCCCACTTCCTGGGCCCAGGGCGGGGTGGAGCGAGGTCTGGCTTTCCTCATTCCCTGCTGCAGTGGCTCTGGCAGGTCCAGTTTCGCTGTAGTTTTAAACTCCACGAGGCAGCAGCAGCGCCTTGCTTTGTGTCTAGTTGTAGCCTTCCCATTCCACCAGCTTTCCTGCGGGTCTGGTGCGATCCCTTTCGATTTTAGCTGTTGTTTTTTTTTTTTCAAAATTGTTGATGAGGTGGCAGCTTAGGAGACTACCTAGGCCGCCATCTTGTTTCGGTCTCCTAGGGTTTCATTTCTTAACCTGAATGGTAATTACAATGTGTTGCTTTGTTATTCTTCTTAAAACATCTACAACTGTTTTATATGCTCTTGTGGATGTATAATATATCTCACAATAAAAAGATAACATAAGAATATAGTACTACATCAATACATTGATAAACATAAGCAAAATATATTCTTAGAAAAAAACATAAATGACCATCACGTTCTCAGGAAAATATAGAAGATCTAAATAAACCTATGATTTGTGTAATATGTTTTTTAAAAAGGAGGGTGGAGGGCCTGGATGGCATAGTGGTGGGAGTATGCCACTGGCAGAGGCATTTGGTTGATTTTCTAATTCTAAGTGCGGGAGTTCCTGGTGCTGATCGCGGAGGTTATCTGGAAAAGAAACTACATCCGCAGCAACACTTCCTGGCGTTTCTAAAGCTGCCTCAGCTCCTTTCTCCACTGCAGAGGGGAAGCCAAGAGTCCTCTCCACAATCAATGAGTTAGCTGGTCAGCTCTAGTTTCTCTTTAAAGAAAATGAAACTATGCTCAGCATCATTAGTAAAATACAAATCAAAATCACAATGAGATGCCCGTTCACATCCATTAGCATGACGATAATTTTTAAAAATCAAGGAACCAACAACAACAGTAAGTGTTGGCAGGTGTGTGGGAAAATTGGAACCATCCTCCACTGTGGAGGGCTCAGTGGAATGTTGGTAAGAATGTGAAGTTAGCCGAAACCGGTTTGGCTCAGTGGTAGAGCATTGGTCTGTGGATTCCGGGTTCGATTCCGGTCAAAGGGCATGTACATTGGTTGTGGGCACATCCCCGGTGGGGCGTGTGCAGAAGGCAGCTGGTCGATGTTTCTCTCTCAATGATGTTTCTAGCTCTCTATCTCTTTCCCTTCCTCTCTGTAAAATATCAATAAAATATATATTAAAAAAAAAACTACTCTTCCTCAACATATAAGATTAAAGTTAAAAAAAAAGAAAGAAAGAATGTGAAGTGGTGCAGCCAGTATGAAAAACATTAGGCAGTTTCTCAAAAGAAAAATATAGAATTGCTGTATGACCCAGCAATTCTACTGCTGGATATATACCCAAAGGAATTGAAAATAGGTCCTCAAACAAACCTTGTATGCAAATGTTTACTGCAGCACTATTTATAATGGGCAGAAGGTGAAAACAATGCAAATGTCCATCAATGAAAGACAGGACAAACAAAATGTGGTATTATGTAGTAATGGAATACTTAAAAATATTTTTATTGATTTCTGAGAGGATAGGAGAGAGCAAGAGAGAAAAATCAATGGTGAGAGACAATGATTGATTGACTGCCTCTTGCATGCCCCACACTGGGGATCAAGCCTGCAACATGGATATGTAACCCTCCTGGTTCACAGGTCAATGCTCAGTCACTGAACCATGCTGGCCAGGCTGGTACTGTAACATTATTCAGCAATTTAAAAATGAATTATTGATACATGATACAACATGGGTGAATCTGAAAACATTATATTGAGTGAAAGAAACCAGACCCAAAATCTATGGCCTTTTTATACACCAATAATGAATTCACAGAAAGAGAAATGAAAAAAACAACAACAAAACAATCCCATTTACTATTTCACCAAAAAAAAAAAAAAAAAGATACCTAAGAAAAATTTTAACTAAGGAGGTAAAAGACCTCTATTCAGAAAACTACAGAACATTGAAAAAAAAAAGATAGAGGAAGACATAAACAAATGGAAGAACATACAATGTTCATGGATTTATAGAATCAACATCATTAAAATGTTCATACTACCCAAAGGTATTTACTAGGTCAGATTCCACACAATCTACATTAAAACACCAATGGCATATTTCAAAGATGTAGAACAAACTCTCCAAAAAACTCATCTGGAATAAAAAAAGACTTCGAATTGCCACAGCAATCCTGAGAAAGAAGAACAAAGTTGGAAGGATCACACAACCAATTATCAAACTATATTACCAAGCTATGGTTCTCAAAACTGCCTGGTACTGGCTCAAGAACAGACATGTAGACTAATGGAACAGAACAGAGAACCCAGAAATCAACTAAAGCCACTATACTCAATTAATATTTGACAAAGGAGGAAAGAGCATACAATGGAGCCAAGACAGTCTCTTTAATAATTGGTGCTGGGAAATTTGGTCAGATACAAAAAAAGAAAAGAAAAGAAAAGAAAGAAAGAAAGAAAGAAAGAAAGAAAGAAAGAAAGAAAGGAACTAGATCACCAACTTACACCATACACAAAAAACAAACTCAAAATGGCTAAAGTACTTAAATGTAAAATGGGAAACCATAAAAATCCTACAAGACTTCACACAGGCAGAAAAATGGTAGATATATGTCGTAGCAATATCTTTACAGACACAGTTCCTAGGGCAATGATGACTAAGGAGAAAATAAACAAATGGGATTACATAAAAATAAAAACTGCACAGCAAAAGAAACTATCAAGAAAACAAAAAGAAAGCCCACTGCATGGGAGAACATATTTGCCAATGATATTTCAGATAATGGTTTAATCTCCAAAGTTTACAGAGAACTCAGAAAACTTAACAAAAGGAAGATAAACGATCCAATAAAAAAATGGGCAAAGGATCTAGATAGACACTTTTTGAAAGAGGACATACAGAAGGCCGAGAGACATGAAAACTTGTTCAAAGTCATGAATCATCCAAGAGATAGATGCAAATCAAAATGAGATACCATCTCACACCTGTCAGAATGGCTATCATCAACAACTCAACAAACAACAAGTTCTGGCGAGGATATGGAGAAATAGGAACCCTTCTGCACTGCTGGTGGGAATGCAGACTGGTGCAGCCACTGTGGAAGACAGTATGGTGTTTCCTCAAAGAGTTAAAAATTAAACTTCCATTTGACCCAGTAATCCCACTTATAGGACTGTATCCCAAGAAATCAGAAACACCAATCAGAAAGGATATATGCACCCCTATGTTCAGAGCAGCACAATTCACCATAGCTAAGATTTGGAAACAGCCTAACTGCCCAGCAGTAGATGAGTGGATTAAAAAACTGTGGTACATCTACACAATGGAATACTACGCCGCTATAAAAAAGATTTGCAACAGCATGGATGGAACTGGAGAGCATTATGCTAAGCGAAATTAGCCAGTTGGAGAAAGATAAATATCACATGATCTCACTCACATGTGGGATATAATGATCAACATAATGTGATGAACAAGAATAGATTCAGGGACAAATGGCAGGGGAGTGAGGGTGGGTGGGTTAGAGAGAAACCAAAGGACTTGTATGCATGCATATTGCATAATCAATGGACACAGACCTGGGCGGTGGCGGCTTGCCCTGGTGGGAATGGCTGGGCCAAGGGGGAGAATGTCAATTGGGGAAAAAGGAAACATATGTAAAACTTAGATAATAATAAAAAGAAATAAAAAGAAAGAAACCAGACCCCAAAGTCTGTATAGTTCCATGTATATTACATTTCCATAATAGACAAATCTATGGAGATGGAAAGATTAGTGGTTGCTTGGATCTGGAGGAGAAGGTGAAAGTGGAGAGAGGAAGGGGGAGGATGAGTGCTAACATACGCAGGGTGTCTTTTTGGTGAAAATATTCTGAAATGGATTATGGGAGTAGTTGCACAGTTCTGTGAATGTACCAGAAACCTTTGGATTGTACACGCACAATGGGATATCCTTCAGTCATACTGAATTAAAAATATTTTTAAGGATGTGCTCAGGGCCATTGATGTTCATGCGCTTTTCCCTGCAGTCACACTACCCAAATGGAGCCCTACATCTGCCACTTCACACCCTGTGATGATGGGCAAGTGAGAGTCTCCGTTTCCTTCCTCAATGGGATGTGGTGATAGTTACAAGACATTGCATGCTGATCACAGCTCCAACCAATAACAAATAACGGAACCATTCTTAGCCATAAAATAGTTTTTTTTTTAAAAAAAATTTTCATAGGAAACATTGTCTGCATTCTATGTTCTCTCAACCAAGAGAGACAGGTCTGAGGAAAGACAAAGCTCTTGAGATAAAATCCTCTCCCACCCGGTGGGGAGGAGGCCTGGGCTCCAAGGACGCACTAGGAAAGGTGAGTTAACTGCACTCATTCTGACAAACCTCTCTGGGCATCATGCCCCAGGGGCCACAGTCTGGTATAAACCTGAGGGAGAGGTTCTGTGTGCTCCCAGACAAAGCACATTCCTCCTCCACAGCCACAGGACACATGTGAGGGGCAGCAGTCCCAGCCCCCTGAGGCCTGAGAAGTCCTGGGACTGAAGCAGCTGCAGAGGTCATGGGTCAAGTAAGTGAGTCAGTTAGAGGAGTAGCAGAGGGTTGGCCTTACTGTGCTGGAACGTCCCCTCAGAGGTGGGGTGCTCTCAGCTCAGTTTCCCCACAAGGACTTGAGGTGCTCTGCATAAGCCTCAGGAGTGGGCCACATGATGGGAATTGGGTGGAGAGGGGACAGTAGAACCAGAGCCTGGCTGGATCCCAGTGCCAAGTGGGAGGTACTCTGGCTGACTCAGTGGGTGGGGAGGGCTCATTGGAATGCTGGTTGTCAGTGGTCAGCTCAAAGGCGGATTGCATCTAATAGATGTAATTGTCCTGCAAAGTGTGTGCGGGTGATGCAGAGGGGAGAGTTCCTAGAGCTTTAGCGGAGACCTGATGTCCTCAGGGGCACAGATTCTGACCTCTCCCCAAGTGGCCTCAAGATCTTTTTGCAGCCAGAGTCGGCCAGGGGAGGCTACTGGCCACCAGTGGATCTAGGCCAGACAAAGAAATGATCTGGCCCCACATGTGAGTGGTGTCCTGGTTGAGAGTCCCTCACTCCACTCAGTAGAGCGGTGGGAAAAGCATTCCTGCAGAAGGGAAGGCAGGTGGGTGAGGGGGAGCCCCAGGTAGAAAGCCCTAAGGCAGGAGAGAGGACCTGCAGTTGGGGGCGAGGGGGAGCAGTGGTGAGCCTGGCAGGGTGAGGCTGGGGAGACACATCTGCCATTGCAGCCACTCAGGCTGCAGGATGGAAAGGACTGAGGGGAGCAGGGTAGCCTTGCAGAGACCACGCCATCATGGGTCCTTGAGGTGGGAGATGCCCATGGCTCACGCTGGCAATAATCTACAAATTAAGCATTGGTGGATGTGAGAGGGGAGAGAGGAGGTGGTGGAGCTGGCCAGGGTTGTGAGGCTGTGCACCCGTGAATGGTGCTGTGCCGCACTCCCAGTGCAGACCCCAGCAGCCCTGGTGGGGGACCCAATGTTGTTCCTGGTGAGAATGGAGTGCTGGGGAAGGAGGTGTCTGGGGGTGATGTCCAGGAAGCAGGATAATCACGGAGCAGTTTGGAGAGAAGCGGGTGCTGGAACCAGAAATGCAGTCACTGAGTGAAACGTGTAAGGGAGTGTGGAGGGTGACAGTCCTCTCATCAAGGCCCTGCCACCTGCATCTGAACTCTTCTCTCGCCTCAGAGGGGCCTTGAGCCTAGCGTGGAGGCCAGTGTCCGGGTTACAGGGTGAACAGCCCTTCTGGGTTCTGAGCATAGGACTCCAGAGACAAAAGCCAAACATTATCTCACAGAGAAATGCATGCACTCCCCTCCTCAGCCCTCGGTGGAAGACTCTGGTCACAGCAAAGCTTTGGAGAGTCTATGATTTTCCACTCATGTTTGCCGGTGCTCCTAGGAGAGACTTCAAGCTCTCCACCGCATTCCCCTCCACCGGACACCAGGCTGGGCCACTGAAATGTGAGTGAAGGTGAAGGTGAGGGGTGGGGAGGGTTTCCTGGATGAAGCTCTTAGGGGCCAGCGTACAATGCACTTTTCCCACTCCTGCAATGACTGGCAGTGTCCCAGACACAGGCCTGCCCACCAGTCTGAGTCGGGAGTGAATTCCTCATAGAGCTCTACCATCGCTCCCTGTGATGGACATGGAGCCGGAGTGAGAAATCAGCCTTTGTTGCTGACAGCCATGAGGTTTGGGCCTGTGTTTTACTGCAACATGATTTAGTCTAAACTGAGGAATCCAGAGCCTACAGGCTGTCCAGTGGAGGCCAGAAAAAGGTTCATGCAAGTCTCTCCTGGCACTTGGGGTCCTAATGTGTGCACAAAGATCATCTGTCTCTAAGATTTATGTTAGAAAACATAGGATGAGTAAAAACAGCTCCTTTGGAAAGAACTTCCTCCAAGATACAATGAGTCAGTACAAGCTCTCACAGCCCAAAGAGGAGGTATATATCACTGGTGTAAAAGATACACCCTCTTAACATTTAAGATTATTGCCTTCAAACTGGCCAGTGTCTCTCAGTGGTTGTTGACCCGTAAATCACGTTTGGATTCCCAGTCAAGACAGAAGCCAGGTCACAGGATGGATCCTCAATGGGGGCGTGCAGAAGGCAATCAATCAATGATTCGCTGTCATCATTGATATTTCTCTCTTTCTTTAGGTCTCTGAAGTCAATTAAAATATATTTTTAAAGATCTCCACACTCATTGTCTCATTTAATTTTCTCAGGAACCTGAGCCTTTGGGCTTGTCTGTCACTGACTCACACAGCTAATGTGTCACTCAGAGACTTGACTCTCAAACACTAAGACTTCTTAAAATTGAGGTATAATGGACACAACATTATATTAGTTTCAGGGGTGCAATATAATACACATTTTATATTTGTGCATACTGAGAAACGATCACCACCATAGGTCTAGGTAACACCCATCAGCACACAAGTTCTTGTGATGAGAACTTTAACAATCTACTCTCTTCAAAAAATTAACACCATTTCCTCTGAGAACAGGAACAAGACAGGGATGCCCGCTTTCAGCACTCTTATGCAACAGAGTGGTGGAAGTCCTAGCCACAGGGATAAGACAAGAGGAAGGAATAAAAGGCCCCCAAATTGGAAAGGAGGAAGTAAAATTCTCACTATTCCCAGCGGACATGATATTATACAGAAAACCCCAAAGACTCCACTAAAAAACTCCTAGATTTAAGAAACTAATTTCGTAAGGTAGCAGGATGCAAAAAATCCACTGTTTTAGCAACTTTCAAATATGCAATCCAGGATTGTTAACTATGGTCGCTATGATGCACAATACATCCACAGGACTTGCTTACTTCCATCCGGAAATCTGTTCCTTCTGGCTCCCTTCAGCCATTTCTCCCCTCCCCACCAGCCCCTGGCAATCACCAGTCTGTTCTAGGGGATCTTAACTCTCAGAAAAAATACATAAGATTCAACATGTTACATGTAAAATCATATCATCTTCACAACAACTCTATGGGGAGATATACGATTATCCTAATTTTAGAGATGGGAAAACTGAGGCACAGAGAGATTAATTAATTTGACTAATGTCACACAGCTAGTAAGAGGCTGAGCTGAGATTTTAAACGCTGCTGTCTGACCTCATATTTGATACCTTATCACTCTATTGTTCACTTTTATTTTAAAACACAAACTCTAGAAATATCTATGCTGTTTATGGTGTTTTTTATTTCTTTTTTCTCCATCTTTATTGAGTTATATATTGATTGGTAAAAATGACACGTGTCTAAGTGCAAATCTTGGTATGTTGATACTCTGTAAAATCATTCCCAAAGTCCAACTAATTAACATGTCACTGTTTTGATAGCTTTGCTGCAGGTTCCCAGTATGGAAAGTAATTGTCCATATAACATGTCACATATGAATATAAGATCCTTGGACTTATTTTTCTTATAACAATCCTAATGGTAATCCTTCCCTGGCTGGTTTGGCTCAGTGGATAGAGTATTGAATTGTGGCCTGAAGCGATCTGGGTTTGATTCTGGTCAAGAGCACATGCTTGGGTTTCGGGCTTCGTCCCGAGTAGGGGTCGTACAGGAGATAGCTGATCAATGATTCTCTCTCATCATTGATGTTTCTATATGTCTCTTCCCTCTCCCTTCCTCGCTCAAATCAATAAAAATACACTTATAAAAGAACGATTGATCCCATGTAAGAAATGAGAGAACAGAGGAGGTGAGATGCAACTGGAAGGATGAGTGGGGAAGGCAGGCTTGGGTGACTGGTTTCGTCCCCAGGAGTCCCAACGCTGACGCCCTTGCTTCTGGTTGTAGAACTGTCTGGATGTGGCCAATCAGACCCAGATCTCCGAATTTGTTCTCCTGGGCCTCTCTGAGCATCCCCGGGAGCAGCAGGTGCTCTTGGCGCTCTCCTGCAGCCTGTATCTGATTGGTTGCCTTGGGAACCTGCTCACCATCCTGGCCATCATGTCAGACCCTCACCTGCACAGCCCCATGTACTTCTTCCTCAGCCACTTATCTTTGCTGGACGTCTGCTTCACCTCCACCACCATCCCCAAGATGCTGCTGAACCACCTGTGCGGGATCAGCACCATCTCCTCCTCTGCTTGCCTGGTCCAGATGTACTTCTTCATCGCCTTTGGGGCAGCCGACAGCATCCTTCTCTCTGCCATGGCTTATGACCGCTACCTGGCCATCTGCCGCCCGCTGCACTACATGGCGATCATGAGCATGCTGCGGTGTGCCTTGCTGGTGGCAGTTCCCTGGATCTTGGGCAACATCTTCTCCTTGGTCCACACCACTCTGATGGCCCGGTTGTCCTTTTACACCAGCAGGATCCCACACTTCTTCTGCGACATCAACGCCTTAATCAAGCTCTCCTGCTCTGACACCCACATCAATGAGATGATGATGTTGGTGCTTGGGGGTTCCGGGGTTCTGGTCCCTTTTGTGTGCATCATGGCCTCTTACACCCCCATCGCTGTGACTGTGTGGAAGGTGCCCTCGGCCAGAGGGAAGTGGAAAGCGTTCTCCACCTGTAGCTCTCACCTGTGTGTCGTCTCTCTCTTCTATGGGACGATCATTGGGGTCTACTTCAACCCTTTATCCACACACACCACCCACAGGGACATGGCAGCTACTGTGATGTACACCATGGTGACCCCCATGCTGAACCCCTTCATCTACAGCCTGCGGAACCAGGATCTGAGGAGCGCCCTCAGGAAACTTCTCAGCCACCACCACCTGGCTCAGCCTCTTTGAACGCTCGTCTTGTACCCAATTGCTCTGCAAGTGAACTAATGCTTCCCAATTTAGAACTCAGGGTGGTCTTTCTTTCTTTTTTTCTTTTCTAAAGGTGGAAACAAACCTTTTCTTCATGGAAGTTCTTTATTTTTTTAATATATTTTAAAATATACCTATAAATTTTAGGTGTACAATATGGTAATTTGGGAAACTTAAAGATTGTGACCTGACTGCTGTGGCAGTGACATGTAGTAGTTTCACATTACATAATTATCCTTTCCTTTGTGTGGTTGAGATGAGGGTACCAATTCCCCCTTTGTCCCTGTATCGGCTGTCTCTTATCTGTCCCCCCTTTCTCTGAGTGGAAGCACTCTTCTTCACAAAGTGGGGCTCGTCAATCTTTCCTACTTCCCTGTTATTCCAAGTCAGTCAAGTTCACGTCTTAGTGATATTGTTCTCTGGGTTGTTAAGTGGAATTAGTAATGGTATCTATCTCCCCAGGTGGCCGTGAGGATTATACCAAATACAATGTAAACCACCTCTCAAAGACCCAGTATGTAGTAAGCATGAGATAAATCAGACTTCTGTGGTTTGAAAAAGACAGACAACTTTTCAGGCCAGCATGGCTCAGTGGTTGAGCATCAACCTATGAACCAGGAGGTCATGGTTTGATTCCTGGTCCGGGCACATGCCTGGGTTTTGGGCTCCATGCTCAGTGTGGGGTGGGCCCAAGGCAACAGATTGAAGATTTTTTCTCATCATTGATGTTTCTATCTCTCTCCCTCTACTCTCCTCTCCTTTCCTGTATGAAATAAATAAAAGTATATTTACAAAAGAAATAATAATAATAATGTGTTTCCTTCCTCACTGGGCTGTGGTGAGAGCTATAAGGCATTGCATGCTGATCAAAGCTCCAACCAATAACAAATACTGGAACCATTCTTAGCCATAAAATAATTTTTAAAAATTTTCATAGGAAATATTAGCTGCATTCTATGTTCTCTCAACCAAGAGAGACAGGTCTGAGGAAAGACAAAGCTCTTGAGACAAAATCCTCTCCCACACGGTGGGAGGTGGCCTGGGATCCAAGGCCCCACTAGGGAAGGTGAGTTAACTGCACTTGTTCTGACAAGGCTCTCTGGGCATCACGCCCCAGGGGCCAGAGTCTGGTACAAACCTGAAGGAGAGGTTATGTGTGCTCCCAGACAAAGCACATTCCACCTCTACAGCTACAGGACACACATGAGGGGCAGCAGGCTCAGTCCACTGGAAACTCAACACCTGAGGCCTGAGAAGTCCTGGGACTGAAGCAGCTGCAGAGGTCATGGGTCAAGTAAGTGTGTCAGATAGACAAGTAGCAGAGGGTTGGCATTACTGCGCAGGAACGTCCCCTTAGAGATGGGGTGTCCTCTGCTCAGTTTCCCCCACAAGGACTTGAGGTGCTCTGCATAAGCCTCAGGAGTGGGCAGCATGATGGGAATCGTGTGGAGAGGGGACAGTAGAACCAGAGCCTGGCTGGATCCAGGGCCAAGCAGGAGGACTCTGGCTGACTCTGGGGCTGCGGAGGGCTCAGTGGAATGCTGGGTGTCAGAGGTCAGCTCAAAAGTGGATTGCATCTAATAGAAGTAATTTCCTGCTCAGTGTGTGGGGGTATTGCAGAGGGGAGAGTTCCTAGAGCTTTAGCCTAGATCCGTGGTCCTCAAGGGAAGACATTCTGAGCTCTCTCCAAGTGGCCTCAAGATCTTTTTGCAGCCAGAGTAGGGAAGGGGAGGCTACTGGCCTCCAGTGGATCAAGGCCAGAGGTCAATTTCTGAGACAAAGAAATGATCCGGCCCCAAATGGCAGTGGGTTCCCAGTAAGCAGCCAGGAAAGCATTCCTGCAGAAGGGAAGGCAGGTGGGTGAGGGGAACCCCAGGTGGAAAGCCCTAAGGCAGGAGAGGGGACCTGCAGGTGTGGGGGGATGGAGCAGTGGGGGACCTGGCAGGATGAGGCTGGGGGAGACCCATCTTCCTTGGCAGCCACTTAGGCTGCAGGATGGAAAGCACTGAGGGGAGGAGGGTGGCCATGCAGAGACCACGCAATCCTGGGTCCTCCAGTTCGGGGATGACGGTGGCTCATGCTGGAAATAACCTTCCTACTTCTGTCCCAGAGATGAAGATCATGTTGTACATCTACAAATTAGGCATCAGTGGATGTGAGAGGGGAGAGAGGAGGTGGTGGAGCTGGCCAGGGTTGTGAGGCCGTGCACCCGTGAATGGTGCTGTGCCGCACTCCCAGGGCCAACCCAGCACTCCTGGTGTGGAGCCCATGTTGTTCTTGGTGAGAATGGAGTGCTGGGGAAGGAGGTGTCTGGGGGTGATGTCCAGGAAGCAGGATAATCACAGAGCAGTTGGAGAGAAGCGGGTGCTGGAACCAGAAATGCAGTCACTGAGTGAAACGTGTAAGGGAGTGTGGAGGGTGACAGTCCTCTCATCAAGGCCCTGCCACCTGCATCTGAACTCTTCTCTCGCCTCAGAGGGGCCTTGAGCCTAGTGTGGTGGCCAGTGTCCGGGTTGCAGGGTGAACAGCCTTTCTGGGTTCTGAGCATAGGACTCCAGAGACAAAAGCCAGACATTATCTCTCAGAGAAATGCATGCATTCCCCTCCTCAGCCCTCAGAGGAAGAGGTTGGTCATGGCAAAGCTTTGGAGAGTCTGATTTTTCACTCCTGTTTGGGCTATTTCCTACAGAGACTTCTAGCTCTCCACCGCATTCCCCTCCCCCGGACACCAGGCTGGGCCACTGAAATGTGAGTGAAGGTGAAGGTGAGGGGTGGGGAGGGTTTCCTGGCTGAAGCTCTTAGGGGCCAGCGTACAATGCACTTTTCCCACTCCTGCAATGGCTGGCAGTGTCCCAGACACAGGCCTGCCCACCAGTGTGGGTCAGGAGTGAATTCCTCACAGAGCACTACCATCGCTCCCTGTGATGGACATGGAGCCGGAGTGAGAAATCAGCCTTCGTTGCTGTCAGCCAGTGAGGTTTGGGCCTGTGTTTTACTGCAACATGATTTAGTCTAAACTGACGAATTCAGAGCCGAGGGCGTGTCCAGTGGAGGCCAGAAACAGGTTCATGCAAGTCTCACCTGACACTTGGCATCCTAATTTGTGGACAAAGATCATCTGTCTCTATGGTTAATGTAGGATGAGTCAAATTAGTTCTTTTGGAAAGAACTTACTCCAAGTTATAATTAATAAATACAAGCTCTCACAGCCCAAAGAGGAGGGATATGTCACTGGTTTAAAAGATACACCCTCTTAAGGTTTAAGATTAGTGCCTTCAACCTGGCCAGTGTCTGTCAGTGGTTGTTGACCCATAAATCACGTTTGGATTCCCAGGCAGGGCACAAGCCAGGTCGCAGGATGGATCCCAGAGGGGTGTGTGCAGGACTTCTTAAAGTTGACTTCTAAGACTTCTTAAAATTGAGGCATAATGGACACAACATTATATTAGTTTCAGGGGTGCAACATAATACACATTTTATATTTGTGGTCACTGTGAAATGATCACCACCATAGGTCTAGGTAACACCATCAGCACCCAAGGTCTTGTGATGAGAACTTTAACAATCTACTCTCTTAAAAAACTAACACCATTTCCCCTGAGAACAGGAACAAGACAGGGATGCCCGCTTTCACCACTCTTATCCAACAGAGGGCTGGAAGTCCTAGAGGAAGGAACAAAAGGCCCCCAAATTGGAAAGGAGGAAGTAAAATTCTCACTATTCCCAGCAGACATGATATTATACAGAATACCCCAAAGACTCCACCAAAAAACTGCTAGATATAAGAAACGAATTTCACAAGATAGCAGGATACAGAAAATTCACTGTTTTAGCAACTTTCAAATGTACAATCCAGGATTGTTAACTATGGTTACTATGATGTACAATACATCCCCAGGACTTGCTTCATTTTTATTTTTATTTTTAAATATATTTCATTGATTTTTTACAAAGAGAAAGGGAGAGGTATAGAAAGTTAGAGACATTGATCAGGTGCCTCCTATGCAACTCCCATTGGGATGTACCCGCAACCAAGGTACATGCCCTTAACCAGAATGGAACCTGGGACCTTTCAGTCCGCAGGCCAACACTCTATCCACTGAGGCTCATCGGTTTTGGCAGGACTTATTTACTTTAATTCTGAAATCTGTTCCTTTTGGCTTCCTTCATCCATTCCTCCCCTCCACAACAGCCCCTGGCAATCAACAGTCTGTTCTAGGAGATCTTAACTCTCTGAAAATCACATAAGGTTCAACATGTTCCATATAAAATCATTACATCTTCACAACTCTATGGGGCAGATACATTCTTATCCTAACTTTAGAGATGGGAAAACTATGGCACAGAAAGTTTAATTAACTTGGCTAATATCACACAGCTATTAAGATGCTCAGCTGGAATTTTAAACCCTGCTGTCTGACCTTGTAGTTGATAGCTTATCACTATATTGTTCATTTTTAAAAAGTAATAACTCTTTATTGTTCAGATTATTACAGGTGTTCCTCTCCACCCCTCCCATAGTTCCCCTCCACCTGATTCCCAACCCTACCCCATGCCCTTAACACCCCCACTCCCACCCCTTCATCCATAGGTGTAAGAGTATCGTCCAATCTCTTCCCACACCCCTCAGACCCCTGTCAATTGTTAGTCCATTCCCTTTCTATGTCCTTGATTTCATTATATTCACCAGTCCATTTTGTTCTTCAGATTTTTTTCTTTTTATTCTCTTGATTTTTGGATTCACTTGTTGATAGGTATGTATTTGATGTCTTTTTGTTGTTCATAATTTTTAGCTTTACCTTTTTCATCTTCTTCCTCTTCTTAAAGAATACCCTTCAACATTTTAAGTAATCCTGCTTTGGTGTTGATGAACTCCTTTAACTTTTTCTTGTCTGTGAAGCTCTTTATCTGACCTTCAATTTTGAATGATGGCTTTCCTGGGTAGAGTAATCTTGGTTGTACGTTCTTATTGTTCATAATTTTGAATATTTCTTGCCATGCCCTTCAGGCCTGCATAGTTTCTCTTGAGAAATCAGCAGACAATTGTATGGGTACTCCCTTGTAGGTAACTAGTTGTTTTTCTCTTGCTGCTTGTAAGATTTTTCTCTTTGTCTTTTGCTCTTGGCATTTTAATTATGATGTGTCTTGGTGTGGTCCTCTTTGGATTCCTCTTGTTTGGGGTCCTGTGCATTTCCTGAACCTGTAGATCTATTTCTGTCATTTTTTTTCCCAATAGGCCTTCAATATCCTGTGGTCTCTCTTCTTCTGGCACACCATAAATACGGATGTTGGTATACTTTACGCTGTCCAGGTGGTTCCTTACACTACCCTCACACTTTCGGATTCTTCTTTTATTTTGCCTCTCTGGTTGGTTTATTTTTGCTTCCTTATATTCCAGATCTTTGGTTTGATTCTTGGAGTTTGTTGATCTATAGTGAGTTTCTGTATATTCTTTATTTCATACTATGTATGCTTAATTTCTGACTGGTCCTTTTCCTTTTTTTTTTTTTTTTTTTGTATTCTCATTAATTTCCTTGAAGGTCTCACAGAGCTTCTTGGAGAGCTCATCAAGATTCTCAATGTTTTTATGAGATTCTTGAGTAACCTTATAAATGTGATTCTGAACTCTGTGTTGTCCAGTAGTTTACTTTCCTCCATCTCTCCCATTGGTGACATGCTTTGGGTCTCCTCATTTTGGCTGCCTCCCTGTGTTGATGAAATGGCTTTGTGTGGACAGTGACCTATATGAACCTGTAGTTCAGCTTCCCCAATCACCTGAGGTGGTCATGTTTGGTATATCCCTGTGTGGGCTGAGTGCAAAGTCTGTAGTTAAGCCTTGATTGATGTTGGTACACTGGAAGGAATTGACCTCCAGGCCAATTGTCCATGAAGACCTGCTGTGTATATAAAGGAAGAATTGCTGTGCTGGAAAAGCACCTTGTTTCAGTGGGACTTTGGTGCTCACTGAGTCCCTTTCCCAAATGTGCCACTTATGGGTGTGAGGGGTTGAAACTGAGCACTAGAACACTGGGTTCTAGGTCTTCAATGGGGTGTAGTTCAGCTACTGTCTGAGGCCACCCTGCAGGAGCTACAGCACAAACCATAGGTTTGTGGTCCTTGGATCTGTTTGTCCAGGTTGCAAGTTTGCTGAACTGCAACAGAGAGGGCCATTCATATGCAAAAGCCACTGTTTGGAGGTTGGGTGTATTTGTAGGTTGTGCAGGGCGGAGTCTCAGAGTGTCACTAGTTTGGGGTGTGTCCAACATTGATGGTTGCCTGTCCGCTGCCTCTCTGATGGCATCCTGGCTTCCCCGAGTCCCAGCATCTCCCCGCATCTGGCACTGTAGCACAGCAAACCATCTCAGCTCTGCAAGCAAGCCACCCTCACTTTCTGTCCCAATGGTAGACAGTCTACTTTCTCCCCAGAAACTGGATTTCAGAGAGATCAGGAGCTTGTCTCTCTTCAGGTTGAAGAAAGCACTGCCCTCCACCAGCTGAGATCCGCTACCAGCCAATATCGCATCTGCACCCCCCTACCTCAGTTTTTCAGCTCTTGGCCTGAATTCTCCTCTTTCTCTTTCAGTCTTCTTGTAGGGCATCCTTTCAGCCAGCTTTCCCTTGGTTTTTGGGTGATAGACATTGTATTTTATAGTTGCATTTTTGAAATTGTTGTGCACAGCAGCCTTTTAGGAGTGTTTACCTATGCCTCCATCTTTGTTCTTTTTCTTTTGTTCATTTTTATTTTAAAAGACAAAGTCTAGAAATATTTCTGCTGTTTATGGTGTTTTTATTTCTTTTCTTCCATCTTTATTGAGTTATATATTGATTCATAAAAATGATACATGCCTAAGTGCAAACCCTAGTATGTTGATACGCTGTAAAATCATTGCTAAATTCAAGAAGTCAAGCTAATTTACATGTAACTGTTTTGATAGCATTTCTGCGAGTTCCCACTATGAAAAGTAATTGTCCATATAACATGACAGATATGAATGTAAGCCCCTTAGACTTATTTTTCTTAAAACAGTCCTAATGTTAATCCTTCCCTGGCTGATTTGTCTCAGTGGTTAGAGTGTTGGCATGGGACCTGAAAGATTCCGTGTTTGATTCCTGTCAAGGCATGAGTTGCCAGCTTGGTCCCCAGCAGAGGTAGTGCAGAAGACAGCTGAGCAATGATTCTCTCTCATCATTGAGGGTTCTATATGTCTCTCCCCTCTCCCTTCCTCTATCAAATTAATAAAAACAGATATTAAGAGAATTATTAATCTCAGCTAAGAAACAAGGGAACTGAGGCCAGAGGAGTTGAGATGCACCAGGAACGATGAGTGGGGAAGGCAGCCGTGGGTGACTGGTTTCCTCCAGGGGAGACCCCCAAGCTGACGCTCTTGCTTCTGGTTGTAGAACTGCTTGGATGTGGCCAATCAAACCCAGGTCTCTGAATTCGTCCTCCTTGGCCTTTCTGAGCACCCTCAAGAGGAGCAGGTGCTATTGGGGCTCTCCTGCAGCCTGTATCTGATTGGTTGCCTGGGGAACCTGCTCACCATCCTGGCGATCATGTCAGACCCTCACCTGCACAGCCCCATGTACTTCTTCCTCAGCAACTTATCTCTGCTGGATGTCTGCTTCACCTCCACCACCATCCCCAAGATGCTGCTGAACCACCTGTGCGGGATCAGCACCATCTCCTCCTCTGCTTGCCTGGTCCAGATGTACTTCTTCATTGCCTTTGCGGCAGCCGACAGCATCCTTCTCTCTGCCATGGCTTATGACCGCTACCTGGCCATCTGCCGCCCGCTGCACTACATGGCGATCATGAGCATGCTGCGGTGTGCCTTGCTGGTGGCCGTTCCCTGGATCTTGGGCAACATCTTCTCCTTGGTCCACACCACTCTGATGGCCCGGTTGTCCTTTTACACCAGCAGGATCCCACACTTCTTCTGCGACATCAATGCCTTAATCAAGCTCTCCTGCTCTGACACGCATGTCAATGAGATAGTGATGTTGGTGCTTGGGGGTTCCGGGGTTCTGGTCCCTTTTGTTTGCATCATGGCCTCTTACACCCCCATCGCTGTGGCTGTGTGGAAGGTGCCCTCAGCCCGAGGGAAGTGGAAAGCGTTCTCCACCTGTGGCTCTCACCTGTGTGTCGTCTCTCTCTTCTATGGGACGATCATTGGGGTCTACTTCAACCCTTTATCCACACACACCACCCACAGGGACATGGCAGCTACTGTGATGTACACCATGGTGACCCCCATGTTGAACCCCTTCATCTACAGCCTGCGGAACCAGGATCTGAGGAGCGCCCTCAGGAAACTTCTCATCCACCACCATGTGGCTAAGCCTCATTGAACACTAGTCTTGTACCCAATTGCTCTGCAAGTGAAATAATGCTTCCCAATTTAGAACTCAGGGTGGTCTTTTTTCTTTTTTCTTTTCTAAAGTTTTTCTTCATGTAATTTCTTTAGTTTTTTAAATATATATCAATATATTTTTTAATATAACTGTGTAAATTTTAGCTGTACAATATGGTAATTTGTGACACTTAACGATTTTGGCATGATTGCTGTGGTAGTGACATGTAGTAGTTGCCGCATTACATAATTATCCTTTTCTTGGTTGAGATGAGGATTCCAATTCCCCCTCTGTCCTTGCATAGCCTATCTCTTATCTGTCCTCCCTTTCTCTGAGTGGAAGCGATCTTCTTCACAAAGTGGGGCTCCTCAATCTTTCCTTCTTCCCTGTTGTTTCAAGTCAGTCAAGTTCACATCTCAGTGATATTGCTCTCTGGGTTGTAAAGTGGAGTTAGTAATGGTATCCATCTCCCCAGGTGGCCGTGAGGATTGCACCAAATCCAATGTAAACCACCTCTCAAAGACCCAGTACGTAGTAAGCACGAGATAAATCAGACTTCTGTGATTTGAAAAAGACAGGTAACTTTCAAGGCCAGCATGGCTCAGTGGTTGAACACCAACCTATGATCCAGGAGATCATGGTTTGATTCCTGGTCAGGGCACATGCCTTGGTTTTGGCTCCATGCCCAGTGTGTGGTGGGCATGAGGCAACAGATTGATGATTCTCTCTCATCATTGATGTTTATATCTCTTTTCCTCTCCTCTCCTCTCCTCTCCTCTCCTCTCCTCTCCTCTCCTCTCCTCTCCTCTCCTCTCCTCTCCTCTGCTCTCCTCTCTAAAATAAATAAAAATATATTTACAAAACAAATAATAAAAATGTGTTTCCTTCCTCATTAGGTTGTGATGAGACTTACAAGACTGATCGCAGATCCAACTGATAACAAATACTGGAACCATTCTTAGTCATAAAATAGTTTAAAAGTTTTTCTTAGGAATCATTGGCTGCATTCTATGTTCTCTCAACCAAGAGAGACAGGTCTGAGGAAAGACAAAGCTCTTGAGACAAAATCCTCTCCCACCCGGTGGGGAAGGGGCCTGGGCTCCAAGGCCCCAATAGGGAAGGTGAGTTAACTGCACTCATTCTGACAAGCCTCTCTGGGCATCGCGCCCCAGGGGCCACAGTCGGGTATAAACCTGAAGGGGAGGTTCCGTGTGCTCCCAGACAAAGCACTTTCCTCCTCCACAGCCACAGGACACACGTGAGGGGCAGCAGTCCCAGCCCCCTGAGGCCTGAGAAGTCCTGGGACAGATACAGCTGCAGAGGTCATGGGTTAAGTAAGTGTGTCAGGTAGACTAGTAGCAGAGGTTTGGCCTTACTGTGCTGGAACGTCCCTCAGAGGTGGGGTGCTCTCAGCTCAGTTTCCCCACAAGGACTTGAAGTGCTCTGCACAAGCCTCAGGAGTGGGCAGCATGATGGGAATCGGGTGGAGAGGGGACAGTAGAACCAGAGCCTAGCTGGATCCCAGTGCCAAGTGGGAGGTACTCTGGCTGACTCAGGGGGTGGGGAGGGCTCATTGGAATGCTGGGTGTCAGTGGTCAGCTCAAAGGCGGATTGCATCTAATAGATTTAATTGTCCTGCTCAATGTGTGCGGGTGATGCAGAAGAGAGAGTTCCTAGAGCTTTAGCCGAGACAAGGGGTTCTCTTGGGGACAGATTGTGACCTCTCCCCAAGTGACCTCAAGATCTTTTTGCAGCCATACTCGGGGAGGGGAGGCTACTGGCCACCAGTGTGTCAAGGCCAGAGGTCAACTCTTCCTAGACAAAGACATGATTTGGCCCCACATGTAAGTGGTATCCTGGTTGAGTACCCATCATTCTCTCAGTAGGGGTCAGGAAAAGCATTTCTGCAGAAGGGAAGTCAGGTGGGTCAGGGGAAGCCTCAGCACAAAGCCCTAATGCAGGAGAGGGGATCTTTCGGTGTGTGTGTGGGGGTCGGAGCAGTGGTGAGCCTGGCAGGGTGAGGCTGGGGAGACCCATATTCCTTTGCAGCCACTTAGGCTGCAGGATGGAAAGCACTGAGGGAAGGACAGTGGCCGTGCAGAGACCACGCCATCCTGAGTCCTCCAGATGGGGGATGACGGTGGCTCATGCTGGGAATAACCTTTCTGCTTCTGTCCCAGAGATGAAGATCATGTTGTAAGTCTACAAATTGGGCATTGGTGGATGTGAGAGGAGAGAAAGAATGTGGTGGAGCTGGGTAGTGTTGTGAGGCTGTGCACCCGTGAATGGTGCTGTGCCAGACTCCCAGGGCCGACCCCGGTAGCCCTGGTGGGGGAGCCCATGTTGTTCCTGGTGAGAATGGAGTGCTGGGGAAGGAGGTGTCTGGGGGTGATGTCCAGGAAGCAGGATAATCACAGAGCAGTTTGGAGAGAAGCGGGTGCTGGAACCAGAAATGCAGTCAGTGAGTGAAACGTGTAAGGGAGTGTGGAGGGTGACAGAGTCCTCTCATCAAGGCCCTGCCACCTGCATCTGAACTCTTCTCTCGCCTCAGAAGGTCCTTGAGCTTAGCGTGGTGGCCAGTGTCTGGGTTTCGGGGTGAACAGCCCTTCTGGGTTCTGAACATAGGACTCCAGAGACAAAAGCCAGACATTGTCTCACAGAGAAATGCATGCAATCCCCATCTCAGTCCTCGGTGGAAGAGGTTGGTCACAGCAAAGCTTTGGAGAGTCTATGATTTTTCACTCATGTTTGGGGCTATTTCCTGGAGAGATTTCTAGCTCTAACTCCCCTCCCCCTCCACTAGTCACCAGGCTGGGCCATTGAAATATGAGTGAAGGTGAAGGTGAGGGGTGGGGAGGGTTTCCTGGCTGAAGCTCTTAGTGGCCAGCGTACAATGCACTTTTCCCACTGCTGCAATGGCTGGCAGTGTCCCAGACACAGGCCTGCCCACCAGTGTGGGTCAGGAGTGAATTCCTCACAGAGCTCTACCATCGCTCCCTGTGATGGACATAAAGCCGGAGTGAGAAATCAGCCTTCGTTGCTGTCAGCCATGAGGTTTGGGCCTGTGTTTTACTGCAACATGATTTAGTCTAAACTGAGGAATTCAGAGCCGAGGGCGTGTCCAGTGGAGGCCAGAAAAAGGTTCATGCAAGTTTCACCTGGCACTTGGCATCCTAATTTGTGGACAAAGATCATCTGTCTCTAAGATTTATGTTAGAAAACATAGGATGAGTAAAAATAGCTCCTTTGGAAAGAACTTCCTCCAAGATACAATGAGTCAGTACAAGCTCTTACAGCCCAAAGAGGAGGGATACATCACTGGTGTAAAAGATACACCCTCTTAAGGTTTAAGATTAGTGCCTTCAACCTGGCCAGTGTCTCTCAGTGGTTGTTGACCCATAAATCACGTTTGGATTCCCAGTCAAGACAGAAGCCAGGTCACAGGATGGATCCTCAATGGGGGCGTGCAGAAGGCAATCAATCAATGATTCTCTGTCATCATTGATATTTCTCTCTTTCTTTAGGTCTCTGAAGTCAATTAAAATATATTTTTAAAGATCTCCACACTCATTGTCTCATTTAATTTTCTCAGGAACCTGAGCCTTTGGGCTTGTCTGTCACTGACTCACACAGCTAATGTGTCACTCAGAGACTTGACTCTCAAACACTAAGACTTCTTAAAATTGAGGCATAATGGACACAACATTATATTAGTTTCAGGGGTGCAACATAATACACATTTTATATTTGTGCATACTGAGAAACAATCACCACCATAGGTCTAGGTAACACCCATCAGCACACAAGTTCTTGTGATGAGAACTTTAACAATCTACTCTCTTCAAAAAATTAACACCATTTCCTCTGAGAACAGGAACAAGACAGGGATGCCCGCTTTCAGCACTCTTATGCAACAGAGTGCTGGAAGTCCTAGCCACAGCGATCAGACAAGAGGAAGGAATAAAAGGCCCCCAAATTGGAAAGGAGGAAGTAAAATTCTCACTATTCCCAGCGGACATGATATTATACAGAAAACCCCAAAGACTCCACTAAAAAACTCCTACATTTAAGAAACTAATTCCGTAAGGTAGCAGGATACAAAAAATTCACTGCTTTAGCAACTTTCAAATGTACAATACAGGATTGTTAACTATGGTCACTATGATGCACAGTGCATCGCCAGGACTTGCTTACTTCCATCCGGAAATCTGTTCTTTTTGGCTCCCTTCATCCAATCCTCCCCTCCCCACCAGCCCATGGCAATCACCAGTCTGTTCTAGGAGATCTTAACTCTCAGAAAAAATACATAAGATTCAACATGTTACATGTAAAACCATATCATCTTCACAACAACTCAATGGGGAGATATACTATTATCCTAATTTTAGAGATGGGAAAACTGAGGCACAGAGAGATTAATTAATTTGACTAATGTCCAACAGCTACTAAAAGGCTGAGCTGAGATTTTAAACACTGCTGTCTGACCTCATATTTGATACCTTATCACTCTATTGTTCACTTTTATTTTAAAACACAAACTCTAGAAATATCTATGCTGTTTATGGTGTTTTTATTTCTTTTTCTCCATCTTTATTGAGTTATATATTGATTGGTAAAAATGACACGTGTCTAAGTGCAAATCTTGTTATGTTGATACTCTGTAAAATCATTCCCAAAGTCCAACTAATTAACATGTCACTGTTTTGATAGCATCGCTTCGAGTTCCCACTATGGAAAGTAATTGTCCATATAACATGTCACATATGAATGTAAGATCCTTGGACTTATTTTTCTTATAACAATCCTAATGGTAATCCTTCCCTGGCTGGTTTGGCTAAGTGGATAGAGTATTGGCCTATGGCCTGAAGTGATCTGGGTTTGATTCTGGTCAAGAGCACATGCTTGGGTTTCGGGCTTCGTCCCGAGTAGGGGTCGTACAGGAGATAGCTGATCAATGATTCTCTCTCATCATTGATGTTTCTATATGTCTCTCCCCTCTCCCTTCCTCTCTCAAATCAATAAAAATACACTTATAAGAGAATGATTCATCCCATGTAAAGAATGAGAGAACAGAGGAGGTGAGATGCAACTGGAAGGATGAGTGGGGAAGGCAGGCTTGGGTCACTGGTTTCGTCCCGGGGAGTCCCGACGCTGACGCCCTTGCTTCTGGTTGTAGAACTGCCTGGATGTGGCAAATCAGACCCAGGTCTTTGAATTTGTTCTCCTGGGCCTCTTTGAGCATCCCCAGGAGCAGCAGGTGCTCTTGGCGCTCTCCTGCAGCCTGTATCTGATTGGTTGCCTGGGGAACCTGCTCACCATCCTGGCCATCATGTCAGACCCTCACCTGCACAGCCCCATGTACTTCTTCCTCAGCAACTTATCTCTGCTGGACGTCTGCTTCACCTCCACCACCATCCCCAAGATGCTGCTGAACCACCTGTGCGGGATCAGCACCATCTCCTCCTCTGCTTGCCTGGTCCAGATGTACTTCTTCATCACCTTTGGGTCAGCCGACAGCATCCTTCTCTCTGCCATGGCTTATGACCGCTACCTGGCCATCTGCCGCCCGCTGCACTACATGGCGATCATGAGCATGCTGCGGTGTGCCTGGCTGGTGGCCGTTCCCTGGATCTTGGGCAACATCTTCTCCTTGGTCCACACCACTCTGATGGCCCGGTTGTCCTTTTACACCAGCAGGATCCCACACTTCTTCTGCGACATCAACGCCTTAATCAAGCTCTCCTGCTCTGACACCCACATTAACGAGATGGTGATGTTGGTGCTTGGGGGTACCGGGGTTCTGGTCCCTTTTGTGTGCATCCTGGCCTCTTACACCCCCATCGCTGTGACTGTGTGGAAGGTGCCCTCAGCCAGAGGGAAGTGGAAAGCGTTCTCCACCTGTAGCTCTCACCTGTGTGTCGTCTCTCTCTTCTATGGGACGATCATTGGGGTCTACTTCAACCCTTTATCCACACACACCACCCACAGGGACATGGCAGCTACTGTGATGTACACCATGGTGACCCCCATGCTGAACCCCTTCATCTACAGCCTGCGGAACCAGGATCTGAGGAGCGCCCTCAGGAAACTTCTCAGCCACCACCACCTGGCTCAGCCTCTTTGAACGCTCGTCTTGTACCCAATTGCTCTGCAAGTGAACTAATGCTTCCCAATTTAGAACTCAGGGTGGTCTTTCTTTCTTTTTTTCTTTTCTAAAGGTGGAAACAAACCTTTTCTTCATGGAAGTTCTTTATTTTTTTAATATATTTTAAAATATACCTATAAATTTTAGGTGTACAATATGGTAATTTGTGACACTTAAAGATTGTGACCTGACTGCTGTGGCAGTGACAAGTAGTAGTTTCACATTACATAATTATCCTTTCCTTTGTGTGGTTGAGATGAGGGTTCCAATTCCCCCTTTGTCCCTGTATCGGCTGTCTCTTATCTGTCCTCCCTTTCTCTGAGTGGAAGCACTCTTCTTCACAAAGTGGGGCTCGTCAATCTTTCCTACTTCCCTGTTATTCCAAGTCAGTCAAGTTCACGTCTTAGTGATATTGTTCTCTGGGTTGTTAAGTGGAGTTAGTAATGGTATCTATCTCCCCAGGTGGCCGTGAGGATTATACCAAATACAATGTAAACCACCTCTCAAAGACCCAGTATGTAGTAAGCATGAGATAAATCAGACTTCTGTGGTTTGAAAAAGACAGACAACTTTTCAGGCCAGCATGGCTCAGTGGTTGAGCATCAACCTATGAACCAGGAGGTCATGGTTTGATTCCTGGTCCGGGCACATGCCTGGGTTTTGGGCTCCATGCCCAGTGTGGGGTGCGTCCAAGGCAACAGATTGAAGATTTTTTCTCATCATTGATGTTTCTATCTCTCTCCCTCTACTCTCCTCTCCTTTCCTGTATGAAATAAATAAAAATATATTTACAAAAGAAATAATAATAATAATGTGTTTCCTTCCTCACTGGGCTGTGGTGAGAGCTATAAGGCATTGCATGCTGATCAAAGCTCCAACCAATAACAAATACTGGAACCATTCTTAGCCATAAAATAATTTTAAAAATTTTCATAGGAAATATTAGCTGCATTCTATGTTCTCTCAACCAAGAGAGACAGGTCTGAGGAAAGACAAAGCTCTTGAGACAAAATCCTCTCCCACACGGTGGGAGGTGGCCTGGGATCCAAGGCCCCACTAGGGAAGGTGAGTTAACTGCACTTGTTCTGACAAGGCTCTCTGGGCATCACGCCCCAGGGGCCAGAGTCTGGTACAAACCTGAAGGAGAGGTTATGTGTGCTCCCAGACAAAGCACATTCCACCTCTACAGCTACAGAACACACATGAGGGGCAGCAGGCTCAGTCCACTGGAAACTCAACACCTGAGGCCTGAGAAGTCCTGGGACTGAAGCAGCTGCTGAGGTCATGGGTCAAGTAAGTGTGTCAGATAGACAAGTAGCAGAGGGTTGGCATTACTGCGCAGGAACGTCCCCTTAGAGATGGGGTGTCCTCTGATCAGTTTCCCCCAGAAGGACTTGTGGTGCTCTGCATAAGCCTCAGGATTGGGCAGCATGATGGGGATCGGGTGGAGAGGGGAGAGCAGAACCAGAGCCTGGCTGGATCCAGGGCCAAGCAGGAGGACTCTGGCTGACTCTGGGGCTGCGGAAGGCTCAGTGGAATGCTGGGTGTCAGAGGTCAGCTCAAAAGTGGATTGCATCTAATAGAAGTAATTTCCTGCTCAGTGTGTGGGGGTGATGCAGAGGGGAGTTCCTAGAGCTTTAGCCTAGATCCATGCTCCTCAGGGGGAGACATTCTGAGCTCTCTCCAAGTGGCCTCAAGATCTCTTTGCAGCCAGAGTAGGGAAGGGGAGGCTACTGGCCTCCAGTGGATCAAGGCCAGAGGTCAATTTCTGAGACAAAGAAATGATCCGGCCCCACATGGCAGTGGGTTCCCAGTAAGCAGCCAGGAAAGCATTCCTGCAGAAGGGAAGGCAGGTGGGTGAGGGGAACCCCAGGTGGAAAGCCCTAAGGCAGGAGAGGGGACCTGCAGGTGTGGGGGAGCGGAGCAGTGGTGAGCCTGGCAGGATGAGGCTGGGGGAGACCCATCTTCCTTTGCAGCCACTCAGGCTGCAGGATGGAAAGCACTGAGGGGAGGAGGGTGGCCTTGCAGAGACCACGCAATCCTGGGTCCTCCAGTTGGGGGATGACGGTGGCTCATGCTGGAAATAACCTTCCTACTTCTGTCCCAGAGATGAAGATCATGTTGTACATCTACAAATTAGGCATCAGTGGATGTGAGAGGGGAGAGAGGAGGTGGTGGAGCTGGCCAGGGTTGTGAGGCTGTGCACCCGTGAATGGTGCTGTGCCGCACTCCCAGGGCCAACCCAGCACTCCTGGTGTGGAGCCCATGTTGTTCTTGGTGAGAATGGAGTGCTGGGTAAGGAGGTGTCTGGGGGTGATGTCCAGGAAGCAGGATAATCATGGAGCAGTTTGGAGAGAAGCGGGTGCTGGAACCAGAAATGCAGTCAGTGAGTGAAAGGTGTAAGGGAGTGTGGAGGGTGACAGTCCTCTCATCAAGGCCCTGCCACCTGCATCTGAACTCTTCTCTCGCCTCAGAGGGGCCTTGAGCCTAGTGTGGTGGCCAGTGTCCGGGTTGCAGGGTGAACAGCCCTTCTGGGTTCTGAGCATAGGACTCCAGAGACAAAAGCCAGACATTATCTCTCAGAGAAATGCATGCACTCCCCTCCTCAGCCCTCAGAGGAAGAGGTTGGTCATGGCAAAGCTTTGGAGAGTCTGATTTTTCACTCCTGTTTGGGCTATTTCCTAAAGAGACTTCTAGCTCTCCACCGCATTCCCCTCCCCCGGACACCAGGCTGGGCCACTGAAATGTGAGTGAAGGTGAAGGTGAGGGGTGGGGAGGATGGTTCCTGGCTGAATCTCTTAGGGGCCAGCGTACAATCCACTTTTCCCACTCCTGCAATGGCTGGCAGTGTCCCAGACACAGGCCTGCCCACCAGTCTGAGTCAGGAGTGAATTCCTCATAGAGCTCTACCATCGCTCCCTGTGATGGACATGGAGCCGGAGTGAGAAATCAGCCTTCGTTGCTGTCAGCCAGTGAGGTTTGGGCCTGTGTTTTACTGCAACATGATTTAGTCTAAACTGACGAATTCAGAGCCGAGGGCGTGTCCAGTGGAGGCCAGAATAAGGTTCATGCAAGTCTCACCTGACACTTGAGATCCTAATTTGTGGACAAAGATCATCTGTCTCTATGGTTAATGTAGAATGAGTCAAATTAGTTCTTTTGGAAAGAACTTACTCCAAGTTATAATTAATCAATACAAGCTCTCACAGCCCAAAGAGGAGGGATATGTCACTGGTTTAAAAGATACACCCTCTTAAGGTTTAAGATTAGTGCCTTCAACCTGGCCAGTGTCTGTCAGTGGTTGTTGACCCATAAATCACGTTTGGATTCCCAGGCAGGGCACAAGCCAGGTCGCAGGATGGATCCCAGAGGGGTGTGTGCAGGACTTCTTAAAGTTGACTTCTAAGACTTCTTAAAATTGAGGCATAATGGACACAACATTATATTAGTTTCAGGGGTGCAACATAATACACATTTTATATTTGTGGTCACTGTGAAATGATCACCACCATAGGTCTAGGTAACACCATCAGCACCCAAGGTCTTGTGATGAGAACTTTAACAATCTACTCTCTTCAAAAACTAACACCATTTCCCCTGAGAACAGGAAGAAGAGAGGGATGCCCGCTTTCACCACTCTTATCCAACAGAGGGCTGGAAGTCCTAGAGGAAGGAACAAAAGGCCCCCAAATTGGAAAGGAGGAAGTAAAATTCTCACTATTCCCAGCAGACATGATATTATACAGAATACCCCAGAGACTCCACCAAAAAACTGCTAGATATAAGAAACGAATTTCACAAGATAGCAGGATACAGAAAATTCACTGTTTTAGCAACTTTCAAATGTACAATCCAGGATTGTTAACTATGGTCACTATGATGTACAATACATCCCCAGGACTTGCTTCATTTTTATTTTTATTTTTAAATATATTTCATTGATTTTTTACAAAGAGAAAGGGAGAGGTATAGAAAGTTAGAGACATTGATCAGGTGCCTCCTATGCAACTCCCATTGGGATGTACCCGCAACCAAGGTACATGCCCTTAACCAGAATGGAACCTGGGACCTTTCAGTCCGCAGGCCAACACTCTATCCACTGAGGCTCATCGGTTTTGGCAGGACTTATTTACTTTAAGTCTGAAATCTGTTCCTTTTGGCTTCCTTCATCCATTCCTCCCCTCCCCAACAGCCCCTGGCAATCACCAGTCTGTTCTAGGAGATCTTAACTCTCTGAAAATCACATAAGGTTCAACATGTTCCATATAAAATCATTACATCTTCACAACTCTATGGGGCAGATACATTCTTATCCTAACTTTAGAGATGGGAAAACTATGGCACAGAAAGTTTAATTAACTTGGCTAATATCACACAGCTATTAAGATGCTCAGCTGGAATTTTAAACCCTGCTGTCTGACCTTGTAGTTGATAGCTTATCACTATATTGTTCATTTTTAAAAAGTAATAACTCTTTATTGTTCAGATTATTATAGATGTTCCTCTCCACCCCTCCCATAGTTCCCCTCCACCTGATTCCCAACCCTACCCCATGCCCTTACCACCCCCACTCCCACCCCTTCATCCATAGGTGTAAGAGTATCGTCCAATCTCTTCCCACACCCCTCAGACCCCTGTCAATTGTTAGTCCATTCCCTTTCTATGTCCTTGATTTCATTATATTCACCAGTCCATTTTGTTCTTCAGATTTTTTTCTTTTTATTCTCTTGATTTTTGGATTCACTTGTTGATAGGTATGTATTTGATGTCTTTTTGTTGTTCATAATTTTTAGCTTTACCTTTTTCGTCTTCTTCCTCTTCTTAAAGAATACCCTTCAACATTTTAAGTAATCCTGCTTTGGTGTTGATGAACTCCTTTAACTTTTTCTTGTCTGTGAAGCTCTTTATCTGACCTTCAATTTTGAATGATGGCTTTCCTGGGTAGAGTAATCTTGGTTGTACGTTCTTATTGTTCATAATTTTGAATATTTCTTGCCATGCCCTTCAGGCCTGCATAGTTTCTCTTGAGAAATCAGCAGACAATTGTATGGGTACTCCCTTGTAGGTAACTAGTTGTTTTTCTCTTGCTGCTTGTAAGATTTTTCTCTTTGTCTTTTGCTCTTGGCATTTTAATTATGATGTGTCTTGGTGTGGTCCTCTTTGGATTCCTCTTGTTTGGGGTCCTGTGCATTTCCTGAACCTGTAGATCTATTTCTGTCATTTTTTTTCCCAATAGGCCTTCAATATCCTGTGGTCTCTCTTCTTCTGGCACACCATAAATACGGATGTTGGTATACTTTACGCTGTCCAGGTGGTTCCTTACACTACCCTCACACTTTCGGATTCTTCTTTTATTTTGCCTCTCTGGTTGGTTTATTTTTGCTTCCTTATATTCCAGATCTTTGGTTTGATTCTTGGAGTTTGTTGATCTATAGTGAGTTTCTGTATATTCTTTATTTCATACTATGTATGCTTAATTTCTGACTGGTCCTTTTCCTTTTTTTTTTTTTTTTTGTATTCTCATTAATTTCCTTGGAGGTCTCACAGAGCTTCTTGGAGAGCTCATCAAGATTCTCAATGGTTTTATGAGATTCTTGAGTAACCTTATAAATGTGATTCTGAACTCTGTGTTGTCCAGTAGTTTACTTTCCTCCATCTCTCCCATTGGTGACATGCTTTGGGTCTCCTCATTTTGGCTGCCTCCCTGTGTTGATGAAATGGCTTTGTGTGGACAGTGACCTATATGAACCTGTAGTTCAGCTTCCCCAATCACCTGAGGTGGTCATGTTTGGTATATCCCTGTGTGGGCTGAGTGCAAAGTCTGTAGTTAAGCCTTGATTGATGTTGGTACACTGGAAGGAATTGACCTCCAGGCCAATTGTCCATGAAGACCTGCTGTGTATATAAAGGAAGAATTGCTGTGCTGGAAAAGCACCTTGTTTCAGTGGGACTTTGGTGCTCACTGAGTCCCTTTCCCAAATGTGCCACTTATGGGTGTGAGGGGTTGAAACTGAGCACTAGAACACTGGGTTCTAGGTCTTCAATGGGGTGTAGTTCAGCTACTGTCTGAGGCCACCCTGCAGGAGCTACAGCACAAACCATAGGTTTGTGGTCCTTGGATCTGTTTGCCCAGGTTGCAAGTTTGCTGAACTGCAACAGAGAGGGCCATTCATATGCAAAAGCCACTGTTTGGAGGTTGGGTGTATTTTTAGGTTGTGCAGGGCGGAGTCTCAGAGTGTCACTAGTTTGGGGTGTGTCCAACATTGATGGTTGCCTGTCCGCTGCCTCTCTGATGGCATCCTGGCTTCCCTGAGTCCCAGCATCTCCCCGCATCTGGCACTGTAGCACAGCAAACCATCTCAGCTCTGCAAGCAAGCCACCCTCACTTTCTGTCCCAATGGTAGACAGTCTACTTTCTCCCTAGAAACTGGATTTCAGAGAGATCAGGAGCTTGTCTCTCTTCAGGTTGAAGAAAGCACTGCCCTCCACCAGCTGAGATCCGCTACCAGCCAATACCGCATCTGCACCCCCCTACCTCAGTTTTTCAGCTCTTGGCCTGAATTCTCCTCTTTCTCTTTCAGTCTTCTTGTAGGGCATCCTTTCAGCCAGCTTTCCCTTGGTTTTTGGGTGATAGACATTGTATTTTATAGTTGCATTTTTGAAATTGTTGTGCACAGCAGCCTTTTAGGAGTGTTTACCTATGCCTCCATCTTTGTTGTTTTTCTTTTGTTCATTTTTATTTTAAAAGACAAACTCTAGAAATATTTCTGCTGTTTATGGTGTTTTTATTTCTTTTCTTCCATCTTTATTGAGTTATATATTGATTCATAAAAATGATACATGCCTAAGTGCAAACCCTAGTATGTTGATACGCTGTGAAATCATTGCTAAATTCAAGAAGTCAAGCTAATTTACATGTAACTGTTTTGATAGCATTTCTGCGAGTTCCCACTATGAAAAGTAATTGTCCATATAACATGACAGATATGAATGTAAGCCTCTTAGACTTATTTTTCTTAAAACAGTCCTAATGTTAATCCTTCCCTGGCTGATTTGTCTCAGTGGTTAGAGTGTTGGCATGGGACCTGAAAGATTCCGTGTTTGATTCCTGTCAAGGCATGAGTTGCCAGCTTGGTCCCCAGCAGAGGTAGTGCAGAAGACAGCTGAGCAATGATTCTCTCTCATCATTGAGGGTTCTATATGTCTCTCCCCTCTCCCTTCCTCTATCAAATTAATAAAAACAGATATTAAGAGAATTATTAATCTCAGCTAAGAAACAAGGGAACTGAGGCCAGAGGAGTTGAGATGCACCAGGAACGATGAGTGGGGAAGGCAGCCGTGGGTGACTGGTTTCCTCCCGGGGAGTCCCCCAAGCTGACGCTCTTGCTTCTGGTTGTAGAACTGCTTGGATGTGGCCAATCAAACCCAGGTCTCTGAATTCGTCCTCCTCGGCCTTTCTGAGCACCCTCAAGAGGAGCAGGTGCTATTGGGGCTCTCCTGCAGCCTGTATCTGATTGGTTGCCTGGGGAACCTGCTCACCATCCTGGCCATCATGTCAGACCCTCACCTGCACAGCCCCATGTACTTCTTCCTCAGCAACTTATCTCTGCTGGACGTCTGCTTCACCTCCACCACCATCCCCAAGATGCTGCTGAACCACCTGTGCGGGATCAGCACCATCTCCTCCTCTGCTTGCCTGGTCCAGATGTACTTCTTCATTGCCTTTGCGGCAGCCGACAGCATCCTTCTCTCTGCCATGGCTTATGACCGCTACCTGGCCATCTGCCGCCCGCTGCACTACATGGCGATCATGAGCATGCTGCGGTGTGCCTTGCTGGTGGCCGTTCCCTGGATCTTAGGCAACATCTTCTCCTTGGTCCACACCACTCTGATGGCCCGGTTGTCCTTTTACACCAGCAGGATCCCACACTTCTTCTGCGACATCAACGCCTTAATCAAGCTCTCCTGCTCTGACACGCATGTCAATGAGATAGTGATGTTGGTGCTTGGGGGTTCCGGGGTTCTGGTCCCTTTTGTTTGCATCATGGCCTCTTACACCCCCATCGCTGTGGCTGTGTGGAAGGTGCCCTCAGCCAGAGGGAAGTGGAAAGCGTTCTCCACCTGTGGCTCTCACCTGTGCGTCGTCTCTCTCTTCTATGGGACGATCATTGGGGTCTACTTCAACCCTTTATCCACACACACCACCCACAGGGACATGGCAGCCACCGTGATGTACACCATGGTGACCCCCATGTTGAACCCCTTCATCTACAGCCTGCGGAACCAGGATCTGAGGAGCGCCCTCAGGAAACTTCTCATCCACCACCATGTGGCTAAGCCTCATTGAACACTAGTCTTGTACCCAATTGCTCTGCAAGTGAAATAATGCTTCCCAATTTAGAACTCAGGGTGGTCTTTTTTCTTTTTTCTTTTCTAAAGTTTTTCTTCATGTAATTTCTTTAGTTTTTTAAATATATATCAATATATTTTTTAATATAACTGTGTAAATTTTAGCTGTACAATATGGTAATTTGTGACACTTAACGATTTTGGCATGATTGCTGTGGTAGTGACATGTAGTAGTTGCCGCATTACATAATTATCCTTTTCTTGGTTGAGATGAGGATTCCAATTCCCCCTCTGTCCTTGCATAGCCTATCTCTTATCTGTCCTCCCTTTCTCTGAGTGGAAGCGATCTTCTTCACAAAGTGGGGCTCCTCAATCTTTCCTTCTTCCCTGTTGTTTCAAGTCAGTCAAGTTCACATCTCAGTGATATTGCTCTCTGGGTTGTAAAGTGGAGTTAGTAATGGTATCCATCTCCCCAGGTGGCCGTGAGGATTGCACCAAATCCAATGTAAACCACCTCTCAAAGACCCAGTACGTAGTAAGCACGAGATAAATCAGACTTCTGTGATTTGAAAAAGACAGGCAACTTTCAAGGCCAGCATGGCTCAGTGGTTGAGCATCAACCTATGATCCAGGAGATCATGGTTTGATTCCTGGTCAGGGCACATGCCTTGGTTTTGGCTCCATGCCCAGTGTGTGGTGGGCATGAGGCAACAGATTGATGATTCTCTCTCATCATTGATGTTTATATCTCTTTCCCTCTCCTCTCCTCTCCTCTCCTCTCCTCTCCTCTCCTCTCCTCTCCTCTCCTCTCCTCTCCTCTCCTCTCCTCTCCTCTGCTCTCCTCTCTAAAATAAATAAAAATATATTTACAAAACAAATAATAAAAATGTGTTTCCTTCCTCATTAGGTTGTGATGAGACTTACAAGACTGATCGCAGATCCAACTGATAACAAATACTGGAACCATTCTTAGTCATAAAATAGTTTAAAAGTTTTTCTTAGGAATCATTGGCTGCATTCTATGTTCTCTCAACCAAGAGAGACAGGTCTGAGGAAAGACAAAGCTCTTGAGACAAAATCCTCTCCCACCCGGTGGGGAAGGGGCCTGGGCTCCAAGGCCCCAATAGGGAAGGTGAGTTAACTGCACTCATTCTGACAAGCCTCTCTGGGCATCGCGCCCCAGGGGCCACAGTCGGGTATAAACCTGAAGGGGAGGTTCCGTGTGCTCCCAGACAAAGCACTTTCCTCCTCCACAGCCACAGGACACACGTGAGGGGCAGCAGTCCCAGCCCCCTGAGGCCTGAGAAGTCCTGGGACAGATACAGCTGCAGAGGTCATGGGTTAAGTAAGTGTGTCAGGTAGACTAGTAGCAGAGGTTTGGCCTTACTGTGCTGGAACGTCCCTCAGAGGTGGGGTGCTCTCAGCTCAGTTTCCCCACAAGGACTTGAAGTGCTCTGCACAAGCCTCAGGAGTGGGCAGCATGATGGGAATCGGGTGGAGAGGGGACAGTAGAACCAGAGCCTAGCTGGATCCCAGTGCCAAGTGGGAGGTACTCTGGCTGACTCAGTGGGTGGGGAGGGCTCATTGGAATGCTGGGTGTCAGTGGTCAGCTCAAAGGCGGATTGCATCTAATAGATGTAATTGTCCTGCTCAATGTGTGCGGGTGATGCAGAAGAGAGAGTTCCTAGAGCTTTAGCCGAGACAAGGGGTTCTCTTGGGGACAGATTGTGACCTCTCCCCAAGTGACCTCAAGATTTTTTTGCAGCCATACTCGGGGAGGGGAGGCTACTGGCCACCAGTGTGTCAAGGCCAGAGGTCAACTCTTCCTAGACAAAGACATGATTTGGCCCCACATGTAAGTGGTATCCTGGTTGAGTACCCATCATTCTCTCAGTAGGGGGGCAGGAAAAGCATTTCTGCAGAAGGGAAGTCAGGTGGGTCAGGGGAAGCCTCAGCACAAAGCCCTAATGCAGTAGAGGGGATCTTTCGGTGTGTGTGTGGGGGTCGGAGCAGTGGTGAGCCTGGCAGGGTGAGGCTGGGGGAGACCCATCTTCCTTTGCAGCCACTTAGGCTGCAGGATGGAAAGCACTGAGGGAAGGACAGTGGCCGTGCAGAGACCACGCCATCCTGAGTCCTCCAGATGGGGGATGACGGTGGCTCATGCTGGGAATAACCTTCCTGCTTCTGTCCCAGAGATGAAGATCATGTTGTAAGTCTACAAATTGGGCATTGGTGGATGTGAGAGGAGAGAAAGAATGTGGTGGAGCTGGGTAGTGTTGTGAGGCTGTGCACCCGTGAATGGTGCTGTGCCAGACTCCCAGGGCCGACCCCGGTAGCCCTGGTGGGGGAGCCCATGTTGTTCCTGGTGAGAATGGAGTGCTGGGGAAGGAGGTGTCTGGGGGTGATGTCCAGGAAGCAGGATAATCACAGAGCAGTTTGGAGAGAAGCGGGTGCTGGAACCAGAAATGCAGTCACTGAGTGAAACGTGTAAGGGAGTGTGGAGGGTGACAGAGTCCTCTCATCAAGGCCCTGCCACCTGCATCTGAACTCTTCTCTCGCCTCAGAAGGTCCTTGAGCTTAGCGTGGTGGCCAGTGTCTGGGTTTCGGGGTGAACAGCCCTTCTGGGTTCTGAACATAGGACTCCAGAGACAAAAGCCAGACATTGTCTCACAGAGAAATGCATGCAATCCCCATCTCAGTCCTCGGTGGAAGAGGTTGGTCACAGCAAAGCTTTGGAGAGTCTATGATTTTTCACTCATGTTTGGGGCTATTTCCTGGAGAGATTTCTAGCTCTAACTCCCCTCCCCCTCCACTAGTCACCAGGCTGGGCCATTGAAATATGAGTGAAGGTGAAGGTGAGGGGTGGGGAGGGTTTCCTGGCTGAAGCTCTTACTGGCCAGCGTACAATGCACTTTTCCCACTGCTGCAATGGCTGGCAGTGACCCAGACACAGGCCTGCCCACCAGTGTGGGTCAGGAGTGAATTCCTCACAGAGCTCTACCATCGCTCCCTGTGATGGACATAAAGCCGGAGTGAGAAATCAGCCTTCGTTGCTGTCAGCCATGAGGTTTGGGCCTGTGTTTTACTGCAACATGATTTAGTCTAAACTGAGGAATTCAGAGCCGAGGGCGTGTCCAGTGGAGGCCAGAAAAAGGTTCATGCAAGTTTCACCTGGCACTTGGCATCCTAATTTGTGGACAAAGATCATCTGTCTCTAAGATTTATGTTAGAAAACATAGGATGAGTAAAAATAGCTCCTTTGGAAAGAACTTCCTCCAAGATACAATGAGTCAGTACAAGCTCTTACAGCCAAAAGAGGAGGGATACATCACTGGTGTAAAAGATACACCCTCTTAACGTTTAAGATTAGTGTATTGAACCTGGCCAGTGTCTCTTAGTGGTTGTTGACCCATAAATCACGTTTGGATTCCCAGTCAAGACAGAAGCCAGGTCACAGGATGGATCCTCAATGGGGGCGTGCAGAAGGCAATCAATCAATGATTCGCTGTCATCATTGATATTTCTCTCTTTCTTTAGGTCTCTGAAGTCAATTAAAATATATTTTTAAAGATCTCCACACTCATTGTCTCATTTAATTTTCTCAGGAACCTGAGCCTTTGGGCTTGTCTGTCACTGACTCACACAGCTAATGTGTCACTCAGAGACTTGACTCTCAAACACTAAGACTTCTTAAAATTGAGGCATAATGGACACAACATTATATTAGTTTCAGGGGTGCAACATAATACACATTTTATATTTGTGCATACTGAGAAACGATCACCACCATAGGTCTAGGTAACACCCATCAGCACACAAGTTCTTGTGATGAGAACTTTAACAATCTACTCTCTTCAAAAAATTAACACCATTTCCTCTGAGAACAGGAACAAGACAGGGATGCCCACTTTCACCACTCTTATGCAACAGAGTGCTGGAAGTCCTAGCCACAGCGATCAGACAAGAGGAAGGAATAAAAGGCCCCCAAATTGGAAAGGAGGAAGTAAAATTCTCACTATTCCCAGCGGACATGATATTATACAGAAAACCCCAAAGACTCCACTAAAAAACTCCTACATTTAAGAAACTAATTCCGTAAGGTAGCAGGATACAAAAAATTCACTGCTTTAGCAACTTTCAAATGTACAATCCAGGATTGTTAACTATGGTCACTATGATGCACAGTGCATCGCCAGGACTTGCTTACTTCCATCCGGAAATCTGTTCTTTTTGGCTCCCTTCATCCAATCCTCCCCTCCCCACCAGCCCATGGCAATCACCAGTCTGTTCTAGGAGATCTTAACTCTCAGAAAAAATACATAAGATTCAACATGTTACATGTAAAACCATATCATTTTCACAACAACTCAATGGGGAGATATACTATTATCCTAATTTTAGAGATGGGAAAACTAAGGCACAGAGAGATTAATTAATTTGACTAATGTCCCACAGCTACTAAGAGGCTGAGCTGAGATTTTAAAGGCTGCTGTCTGACCTCATATTTGATACCTTATCACTCTATTGTTCACTTTTATTTTAAAAGACAAACTCTAGAAATATCTATGCTGTTTATGGTGTTTTTATTTCTTTTTCTCCATCTTTATTGAGTTATATATTGATTGGTAAAAATGACACGTGTCTAAGTGCAAATCTTGTTATGTTGATACTCTGTAAAATCATTCCCAAAGTCCAACTAATTAACATGTCACTGTTTTGATAGCATCGCTTCGAGTTCCCACTATGGAAAGTAATTGTCCATATAACATGTCACATATGAATGTAAGATCCTTGGACTTATTTTTCTTATAACAATCCTAATGGTAATCCTTCCCTGGCTGGTTTGGCTCAGTGGATAGAGTATTGGCCTATGGCCTGAAGCGATCTGGGTTTGATTCTGGTCAAGAACACATGCTTGGGTTTCGGGCTTCGTCCCGAGTAGGGGTCGTACAGGAGATAGCTGATCAATTATTCTCTCTCATCATTGATGTTTCTATATGTCTCTCCCCTCTCCCTTCCTCTCTCAAATCAATAAAAATACACTTATAAGAGAATGATTCATCCCATGTAAAGAATGAGAGAACAGAGGAGGTGAGATGCAACTGGAAGGATGAGTGGGGAAGGCAGGCTTGGGTCACTGGTTTCGTCCCGGGGAGTCCCGACGCTGACGCCCTTGCTTCTGGTTGTAGAACTGCCTGGATGTGGCAAATCAGACCCAGGTCTTCGAATTTGTTCTCCTGGGCCTCTTTGAGCATCCCCAGGAGCAGCAGGTGCTCTTGGCGCTCTCCTGCAGCCTGTATCTGATTGGTTGCCTGGGGAACCTGCTCACTATCCTGGCCATCATGTCAAACCCTCATCTGCACAGCCCCATGTACTTCTTCCTCAGCAACTTATCTCTGCTGGACGTCTGCTTCACCTCCACCACCATCCCCAAGATGCTGCTGAACCACCTGTGCGGGATCAGCACCATCTCCTCCTCTGCTTGCCTGGTCCAGATGTACTTCTTCATCACCTTTGGGTCAGCCGACAGCATCCTTCTCTCTGCCATGGCTTATGACCGCTACCTGGCCATCTGCCGCCCGCTGCACTACATGGCGATCATGAGCATGCTGCGGTGTGCCTGGCTGGTGGCCGTTCCCTGGATCTTGGGCAACATCTTCTCCTTGGTCCACACCACTCTGATGGCCCAGTTGTCCTTTTACACCAGCAGGATCCCACACTTCTTCTGCGACATCAACGCCTTAATCAAGCTCTCCTGCTCTGACACCCACATTAACGAGATGGTGATGTTGGTGCTTGGGGGTACCGGGGTTCTGCTCACTTTTGTGTGCATCCTGGCCTCTTACACCCCCATCGCTGTGGCTGTGTGGAAGGTGCCCTCAGCCAGAGGGAAGTGGAAAGCGTTCTCCACCTGTGGCTCTCATCTGTGTGTCGTCTCTCTCTTCTATGGGACGATCATTGCGGTCTACTTCAACCCTTTATCCACCCACACCACCCACAGGGACATGGCAGCCACTGTGATGTTTATGGTGAACCCCCATGCTGAACCCCTTCATCTACAGCCTGCGGAACCAGGATCTGAGGAGCGCCCTCGGGAAACTTCTCAGCCACCACCATGTGGCTCAGCCTCTTTGAACGCTCGTCTTGTGTCCAATTGCTCTGCAAGTGAACTAATGCTTCCCAATTTAGAACTCAGGGTGGTCTTTCTTTCTTTCTTTCTTTCTTTCTTTCTTTCTTTCTTTCTTTCTTTCTTTTCTAAAGGTGGAAACAAACTTTTTCTTCATGTAAGTTCTTTATTTTTTTAATATATTTTAAAATATACTTGTAAATTTTAGGTGTACAATATGGTAATTTGTGACACTTAAAGATTGTGACCTGACTGCTGTGGCAGTGACAAGTAGTAGTTTCACATTACATAATTATCCTTTCCTTTGTGTGGTTGAGATGAGGGTTCCAATTCCCCCTTTGTCCCTGTATCGGCTGTCTCTTATCTGTCCTCCCTTTCTCTGAGTGGAAGCATTCTTCTTCACAAAGTGGGGCTCCTCAATCTTTCCTTCTTCCCTGTTGTTCCAAGTCAGTCAAGTTCACGTCTCAGTGATATTGTTCTCTGGGTTGTTAAGTGGAGTTAGTAATGGTATCTACCTCCCCAGGTGGCCGTGAGGATTATACCAAATCCAATGTAAACCACCTCTCAAAGACCCAGTACATAGTAAGCACGAGATAAATCAGACTTCTGTGGTTTGAAAAGACAGACAACTTTCCAGGCCAGCATGGCTCAGTGGTTGAGCATCAACCTATGAACCCGGAGGTCATGGTTTGATTCCTGGTCAGTGCACATGCCTGGGTTTTGGGCTCCATGCCCAGTGTGTGGTGGGCACGAAGCAACAGATTGATGATTCTCTCTCATCATTGATGTTTCTATCTCTCTCCCTCTACTCTCCTCTCCTCTCCCGAATGAAATAAATAATAATAAAAATGTTTTTCCTTCCTCACTGGGCTGTGGCGAGAGCTATAAGGCATTGCATGCTGATCAAAGCTCCAACCAATAACAAATACTGGAACCATTCTTAGCCATAAAATAATTTTAAAAATTTTTTATAGGAAACATTGGCTGCATTCTATGTTCTCTCAACCAAGAGAGACAGGTCTGAGGAAAGACAAAGCTCTTGAGACAAAATCCTCTCCCACCCGGTAGGGAGGTGGCCTGGGATCCAAGGCTCCACTAGGGAAGGTGAGTTAACTGCACTTGTTCTGACAAGGCTCTCTGGGCATCACGCCCCAGGGGGCAGAGTCTGATACAAACCTGAAGGAGAGGTTATGTGTGCTCCCAGACAAAGCACATTCTACCTCTACAGCCACAGAACACACATGAGGGGCAGCGGGCTCATTCCACTGGAAACACAACACCTGAGGCCTGAGAAGTCCTGCGACTGAAGCAGCTGCAGAGGTCATGGGTCAAGTAAGTGAGTCAGATAGACGAGTAGCGGAGGGTTGGCCTTACTACCCTGGAACGTCCCCTCTGAGATGGGGTGCCCTTTGCTCAGCTTCCCCACAAGGACTTGAGGTGCTCTGCACAAGCCTCAGGAGTGGGCAGCATGATGGGGATCGGGTGGAGAGGGGACAGCAGAACCAGAGCCTGGCTGGATCCCAGTGCCAAGCAGGAGGTACTCTGGCTGCCTCAGGGCTACGGAGGGCTCAGTGGAATGCTGGGTGTCAGTGGTCAGCTCAAAGGCAGATTGCATCTAATAGATGTAATTGTCCTGCTCAGTGTGTGCGGGTGATGCAGAGGGGAGAGTCCCTAGAACTTTAGCCTAGATCCATGCTCCTCAGGGGGAGACATTCTGAGCTCTCTCCAAGTGGCCTCAAGATCTTTTTGCAGCCAGAGTAGGGAAGGCGAGGCTACTGGCCTCCAGTGGATCAAGGCCCGAGGTCAATTTCTTAGACAAAGAAATGATCCGGCCCCACATGTCAGTGGGTTCCCAGTAAGCAGCCAGGAAAGCATTCCTGCAGAAGGGAAGGCAGGTGGGTGAGGGGAACCCCAGGTGGAAAGCCCTAAGGCAGGAGAGCGGACCCACAGGTGTGGGAGATGGAGCAGTGGGGGACCTGGCAGGATGAGGCTGGGGGAGACCCATCTTCCTTGGCAGCCACTTAGGCTGCAGAATGGAAAGCACTGAAGGGAGGAGGGTGGCTGTGCAGAGACCAGGCCATCCTGGGTCCTCCAGGTGAGGGATGACGGTGGCTCATGCTGGGAATAACCTTCCTGCTTCTGTCCCAGAGATGAAGATCATGTTGTAAATCTACAAATTAGTTGTTGGTGGATGTGAGAGGGGAGAGAGGAGGTGGTGGAGCTGGGTAGTGTTGTGAGGCTGTGCACCCGTGAATGGTGCTGTGCCGCACTCCCAGTGCAGACCCCAGCAGCCCTGGTGGGGGACCCAATGTTGTTCCTGGTGAGAATGGAGTGCTGGGGAAGGAGGTGTCTGGGGGTGATGTCCAGGAAGCAGGATAATCACAGAGCAGTTTGGATAGAAGCAAGTGCTGGAACCAGAAATGCAGTCAGTGAGTGAAACGTGTAAGGGAGTGTGGAGGGTGACAGTCCTCTCATCAAGGCCCTGCCACCTGCATCTGAACTCTTCTCTCGCCTCAGAGGGGTCTTGAGCCTAGCGTGGCGGCCAGTGTCCGGGTTGCAGGGTGAACAGCCCTCCTGGGTTCTGAGCATAGGACTCCAGAGACAAAAGCCAGACATTATCTCTCAGAGAAATGCATGCACTCCCCTCCTCAGCCCTCAGAGGAAGAGGTTGGTCACGGCAAAGCTTTGGAGAGTCTGATTTTTCACTCACGTTTGGGCTATTTCCTACAGAGACTTCTAGCTCTCCACCGCATTCCCCTCCCCCAGACACCAGGCTGGGCCACTGAAATGTGAGTGAAGGTGAAGGTGAGGGGTGGGGAGAGTTTCGTGGCTGAATCTCTTAGGGGCCAGCGTTCAATGCACTTTTCCCACTGCTGCAATGACTGGCAGTATGCCAGACACAGGCCTGCCCACCAGTGTGGGTCAGGAGTGAATTCCTCACAGAGCACTACCATCGCTCCCTGTGATGGACATGGAGCCGGAGTGAGAAATCAGCCTTCGTTGCTGTCAGCCAGTGAGGTTTGGGCCTGTGTTTTACTGCAACATGATTTAGTCTAAACTGATGAATTCAGAGTGGAGGGCGTGTCCAGTGGAGGCCAGAATAAGGTTCATACAAGTCTCACCTGGTACTTGAGATCCTAATTTGTGGACAAAGATCATCTGTCTCTATGGTTAATATAGGATGGGTTAAATTAGTTCTTTTGGAAAGAACTTACTCCAAGTTATAATGAATCAATACAAGCTCTCACAGCCCAAAGAGGAGGGATATGTCACTGGTATAAAAGATACACCATCTTAAGGTTTAAGATTAGTGCCTTCAACCTGGCCAGTGTCTGTCAGTGGTTGTTGACCCATAAATCATGTTTGGATTCCCAGTCAGGGCACAAGCCAGGTCCCAGGATGGATTCCAGTGGGGAGTGTGCAGGACACACCGCTCTCATCATTGATATTTCCTTATCTCTCTCTGTCTCTGAAGTCAAATAAAAAATATTTTTAGCCGAAGCCGGTTTGGCTCAGTGGTAGAGCGTCGGTCTGCGGACTGAAGGGTCCCAGGTTCAATTCCGGTCAAGGGCATGTACATTGGTTGCGGGCACATCCCCGGTAGGGGGTGTGCAAGAGGCAGCTGGTCGATGTTTCTCTCTCATCGACGTTTCTAGCTCTCTGTCTCTCTCTCTTCCTCTCTGTAAAATATCAATAAAATATATTTTAAAAAAAAAAAAAATAAAATAAAAAAAAATATTTTTAAAGAGAGCATCCTTTTCAAGGTCTCCACACTCATGGTCGCATTTAATTCTCTCAGGAACCTGAGCCTTTGGGCTTGTCTGTCACTGACTCACACAGCTAATGTGTCACCCAGAGACTTTACTCTCAAACATAAGACTTTTTAAAACTGAGGCATAATGGACACATCATTAAATTAGTTTCAGGGATGCAACATAATACACATTTTATATTTGTGCATACTGAGAAATGTTCACCACCATAGGTCTAGGTAACACCCATCAGCACACAAGGTCTTGTGATGAGAACTTTAACAATCTACTCTCTTCAAAAAATTAACACCATTTCCCCTGAGAACAGGAACAAGACAGGGATGCCCGCTTTCACCACTCTTATCCAACAGAGTGCTGGAAGTCCTAGCCACAGCGATCAGACAAGAGGAAGGAATAAAAGGCCCCCAAATTGGAAAGGAGGAAGTAAAATTTTCACTATTCCCAGCGGACATGATATTATACAGAAAACCCCAAAGACTCCACCAAAAAACTGCTAGATATAAGAAACGAATTTCACAAGAGAGCAGGATACAGAAAATTCACTGTTTTAGCAACTTTCAAATGTACAATCCAGGATTGTTAACTATGGTCACTATGATGTACAATACATCCCTAGGACTTGCTTCATTTTTATTTTTATTTTTATTTTTAAATATATTTCATTGATTTTTTACAAAGAGAAAGGGAGAGGTATAGAAAGTTAGAAACATTGATCAGTTGCCTCCTGTGCAACTCCCATTGGGATGTGCCCGCAACCAAGGTACATGCCCTTAACCAGAATGGAACCTGGGATCTTTCTGTCTGCAGGGCAACTCTCTATCCACTGAGCCAAATCGGTTTTGGCAGGACTTATTTACTTTAATTCCGAAATCTGTTTCTTTTGGCTTCCTTCATCCATTCCTCCCCTCCCCAACAGCCCCTGGCAATCAACAGTCTGTTTTAGGAGATCTTAACTCTCTGAAAAACACATATAGTTCAACGTGTTCCATATAAAATCATTACATCTTCACAACAACTCTATGGGGCAGATACATTCTTATCCTAACTTTAGAGATGGGAAAACTAAGGCACAGAGTGGTTAATTAACTTGGCTAATATCACACAGCTATTAAGATGCTCAGCTGGAATTTTAAACCCTGCTGTCTGACCTTGTAGTTGATAGCTTATCACTCTATTGCTCATTTAAAAAAAATAATAAATCTTTATTGTTCAGATTATTATAGATGTTCCTCTACCCCCCTCCCATAGCTCCACTCCACCTGATTCCCAACCCCACCCCACGCCCTTACCACCCACACCCCTCCACAGTCTTCATCCATAGGTGTAGGATTATGGTCCAATCTCTTTTTACACCCCTCAGACACCTTTCCCCCCCCCTGTCAATTGTTAGTCCATTCCTTTTCTATGTCCCTGATTTCATTATATTCATCAGTCCATATTGTTCTTCAGATTTTTTTCTTTTTATTCTCTTGATTTTTGGATTCACTTGTTGGTAGGTATGTATTTGATGTCTTTTTGCTGTTCATAATTTTTACCTTTACCCTTTTCTTCTTCTTCCTCTTCATAAAGAATACCCTTCAATATTTCATGTAATCCTGGTTTGGTGTTGATTAATTCCATTAACTTTTTATTGGTTGTTAAGCTCTTTATCTGACCTCCAATTCTGAATGATAGCTTTGCTGGGTAGAGTAATCCTGGTTGTAGGTTCTTGTTGTTCATCATTTTGAATATTTCTTGCCACTCCCTTCTGACCTGCATAATTTCTGTTGAGAAATCAGCTAACAGTTGTATGGGTACTCCCTTGTAGGTAACTAGTTGTTTTTCTCTTGCTGCTTGTAAGATTTTCTCTTTGTCTTTTGCTCTTGGCATTTTAATTATGATGAGTCTTGGTGTGGTCCTCTTTGGATTCCTCTTGTTTGGGGTCCTGTGCAATTCTTGAACTTATAGGTCTATGTCTTTCACAATGTAGGGAAAGTTTTCTGTCATTATTTTTTCCAATAGGCCTTCAATATCCTGATCTCTCTCTTCTCCTGGCAAACCAAAAATCAGGATGTTGGTACACTTTGAGCCTTCCCGGAGGCTCCTTACACTATTCTCACACTTTTGGGTTCTTCTTTCTTTTTGCCTCTCTGGTTGGGTGATTTTTGCTTCCTTATATTCCAGATCCTTTATTTAATTCTTGGAGCTTGTTGATCTATAGTTGAGTTTCTGTATATTCTTTATTTCATACTATGTATGCTTAATTTCTGACTGGTCCTTTTCCATATTTTGTTGGTATCATCATTAATGTCCTTGAAGGTCTCACAGAGCTTCTTGGAGATCTCATCAAGATTCTCAAAGGTTTTTAGGAGATTCTTGAGTAACCATATGAATGTGATTCTGAACTCTATGTTGTCTAGTAGTTTACTTTCCTCCATCTCTCCCATTGGTGACATACTTTGGTCTCCTCATTTTGGCTGCCTCTCTATGTTGATGAAATGGCTTAGTGTGGACATTGGGCTGAGAGCAAAGTCTGTAGTTAAGCCTTGATTGCTGTTGGTGCATTGGGAGGAATTGACCTCCAGGCCAATTGTCCATGAGGACCTGCTGTGTCTGTAAAGAAAGAACTGCTGTGCTGGAGACCCACCTTGTTTCAGTGGGTCTTTGGTGTTCACTGAGTCTGTCTCCCAAGTGTGTCACTTATGGGTGTGAGGGGTTGAAACTGAGCACTAGAACACTGGGTTCTGGGTCTCCAATGGGGTGTAGTTCAGCTACTGTCTGAGGCCACCCTGCAGGAGCTACAGCACAAACCACAAATTTGTTGTTCTTGCATTTGTTTGCCCTGTGTTGCAAGTTAGCTAAAGTGCAACAGAGAGGGCCATCCATATGCAAAAGCAGCTGCTTAGGGGTTGGATGTATTTGTAGGTTGTGTGGGGTGGAGTCTCAGAGTTTCACTAGTCTGGGGAGTGGCCAACATCAATGGCTCCCTGTCTGCTGCCTCTCTGATGGCAATCCAGCATCCCCGCATCCCCGAGTCTTCCCGCATCTGGCACTGCAGCACAGAAAACCATCTCAGCTCTGCAAGCAAGCCACCTTCACTTTCTGTCCCAATGGCAGACAGTCAAGCTTCTCCCCAGAAACTGGATTTCAGAGAGATCAGGAGCTTGTCTCTCTTCAGGTTGAAGAAAGCACTGCCCTCCACCAGCTGAGATCCGCTGCCAGCCCATATCGCATTCGGGCCCCCTTACCTCATTATTCAGCACTTGACCTGAGTTCTCCTCTTTCTCTTTCAGTCTAGCTTTGCCAAAGTCAAGCTAATTAACATCCTCTCAGACCCTCACCTGCACAGCCCCATGTACTTCTTCCATGTAGGGCATCCTTTCAGCCAGCTTTCCCTTGGTTTTGGGGTGATAGACATTGTGCTTTATAGTTGTATTTTTGAAATTGTTGTGCACAGCAGCCTTTTAGGAGTGTTTACCTATTCCTCCATCTTTGTTCTTTTTCTATTGTTCATTTTTATTTTAAAAGACAAACTCTAGAAATATTTCTGCTGTTTATGGTGCTTTTATTACTTTTTTCCATCTTTATTGAGTTATATATTGATTCATAAAAATGATACATGGCTAAGTGCAAACCCTGGTACGTTGATACGATAATAAATCACTGCCAAAGTCAAGAAGTCAAGCTAATTAACATGTAACTGTTTTGATAGCATTGCTGCGAGTTCCCACTATGAAAAGTAATTGTCCATATAACATGATAGATATGAATGTAAGACTCTTAGACTTATTTTTCTTAAAACAGTCCTAATGTTAATCCTTCCCTGGCTGATTTGTCTCAGTGGTTAGAGTGTTGGCCTGGGACCTGAAAGGTTCGTGTTTGATTCCTGTCAAGGCATGAGTTGCCAGCTTGGTCCCCAGCAGAGGTAGTGCAGAAGACAGCTGAGCAATGATTCTCTCTCATCATTGAGGGTTCTATATGTTTCTCCCCTCTCCCTTGCTCTCTCAGATTAATAAAAACAGATATTAAGAGAATTATTAATCTCAGCCAAGAAACAAGGGAACTGAGGCTCAGGAGTTGAGATGCACCTGGAACGATGAGTGGGTAAGGCAGCCAGGGGTGACTGGTTTCCTCCCGGGGAGTCCCCCAAGCTGACGCTCTTGCTTCTGGTTGTAGAACTGCCTGGACATGGCCAATCAGACCCAGGTCTCTGAATTCGTCCTCCTCGGCCTTTCTGAGCACCCTCGAGAGCAGCAGGTGCTCTTGGCGCTCTCCTGCAGCCTGTATCTGATTGGTTGCCTGGGGAACCTGCTCACCATCCTGGCCATCATGTCAGACCCTCACCTGCACAGCCCCATGTACTTCTTCCTCAGCAACTTATCTCTGCTGGACGTCTGCTTCACCTCCACCACCATCCCCAAGATGCTGCTGAACCACCTGTGCGGGATCAGCACCATCTCCTCCTCTGCTTGCCTGGTCCAGATGTACTTCCTCATCACCTTTGCGGCAGCCGACAGCTTCCTTCTCTCTGCCATGGCTTATGACCGCTACCTGGCCATCTGCCGCCCGCTGAACTACATGACGATCATGAGCATGCTGCGGTGTGCCTGGCTGGTGGCCGTTCCCTGGATCTTGGGCAACATCTTCTCCTTGGTCCACACCACTCTGGTGGCCCGGTTGTCCTTTTACACCAGCAGGATCCAGCACTTCTTTTGCGACCTTAGTTCCTTACTCAAGCTCTCCTGCTCTGACAAGCATATCAATGAGATAATGATACTGGTACTTGGAGGTTCCGGGGTTTGGGTCCCTTTTTTGTGCATCATGGCCTCTTACACCCCCATCGCTGTGGCTGTGTGGAAGGTGCCCTCTGCCAGAGGGAAGTGGAAAGCGTTCTCTACCTGTAGCTCTCACCTCTGTGTCGTCTCTCTCTTCTACGGGACAATGATTGCGGTCTACTTCAACCCTTTATCCACACACACCACTCACAAGGACATGGCAGCCACTGTGATGTACAGTATGGTGACCCCCATGCTGAACCCCTTCATCTACAGCCTGCGGAACCAGGATCTGAGGAGCGCCCTCGGGAAACTTCTCAGCTACCACCATGTGGCTAAGCCTCATTGAACACTGGACTTGTACCCAATTGCTCTGCAAGTGAACTAATGCTTCCCAATTTAGAACTCAGGGTGGTATTTCTTTCTTTTGTCTTTTCTAAAGTTTTTCTTCATGTAAGTTCTTTATTTTTTAATATATTTTTAATATAACTGTGTAAATTGTTGGTGTACAATATGGTAGTTTGTGACACTTAAAGATTTTGGCATGATTGCTGTGGTAGTGACATGTAGTAGTTTTCCCATTACATAATTATCCTTTCCTTGGTTGAGATGAGGGTTCCAATTCCCCCTCTGTCCTTGCATAGGCTGTCTCTTATCTGTCCTCCCTTTCTCTGAGTGGAAGCGATCTTCTTCACAAAGTGGGGCTCCTCAATCTTTCCTTCCTCCCTGTTGTTTCAAGTCAGTCAAGTTCACGTCTCAGTGATATTGCTCTCTGGGTTGTTAAGTGGAGTTAGTAATGGTATCCATCTCCGCAGTTGGCTGTGAGTATTGCACCAAATACAATGTAAACCACCTCTCAAAGACCCGCTTCGTAGTAAGTACGAGATAAGTCAGACTTCTATGGTTTGAAAAAGACAGACAACTTTCCAGGCCAGCATGGCTCAGTGGTTGAGCATCAACCTATGAACCAGGAGGTCCAGTTTGATTCCTGGTCAGGGCACATGCCTGGGTTTTGGGCTCCATGCCCAGTGTGCGGTGGGCACGAGGCAACAGATTGATGATTCTCATCATTGATGTTTCTATCTCTCTCCCACTACTCTCCTCTCCTCTCCTGTCTGAAATAAATAAAAATATATTTACAAAACAAATAATAAAAATGTGTTTCCTTCCTCACTAGGCTGTGATGAGAGTTACAAGACATCGCATGCTGATCACAGCTCCAACCATAAACATATACTGGAACCATTCTTAGCCATAAAATAATTTAAAAAATTTTCATAGAAATCATTGGCTGCATTCTATGTTTTCTCAACCAAGAGAGACAGGTCTGAGGAAAGACAAGGCTCTTGAGACAAAATCCTCTCCCATCCGGTGGGGAGGGGGCCTGGGATCCAAGGTCCAACTAGGGAAGGTGAGTTAACTGCACTCGTTCTGACAAGGCTCTCTCGGCAACATGGCCCAGGGGCCAGAGTCTGGCATAAACCTGAGGGAGAGGTTCTGTGTGCTCCCAGACAAAGCGCATTCCTCCTCCACAGCCACAGGACACACGTGAGGGGCAGCAGTCAACAGCTGAGGCCTGAGAAGTCCTGGGACTGATGCAGCTGCAGAGGCCATGGGTCAAGTAAGTGTGTCATTTAGAGGAGTAGCACAGGTTTGTCCTTACTGCGCTGGAACGTCCCCTTAGAGGTGGGGTACCCTCTGCTCAGGCTGCCCCACAAGGACTTGAGGTGCTCTGCACAAGCCTGAGGAGTGGGCAGCATGATGGGAATCGGGTAGAGATGGGACAGCAGAACCAGAGCCTGGCTGGATCCCAGGGCCAAGCAGGAGGTGCTCTGGCTGCCTCAGGGGCTGCGGAGGGCTCAGTGGAATGTGGGGTGTCAGGGGTCAGCTCAAAGGCGGATTGCATCTAATAGATGTAATTGTCATGCTCAATGTGTGCGGGTGATGCAGAGGGGAGAGTTCCTAGAGCTTTAGCTGATACCTGGGGTTCTCAGGGGGAGACTTTCTGAGCTCTCTCCAAGTGGCCTCAAGATCTTTTTGCAGCCAGAGTTGGGGAGGGGAGGCTACTGGCCACCAGTGGGTCAAGGCCAGAGGTCAATTTTTCCTAGACTAAGTAAGACATGATCCTGCCCCACAAGTGAGTGGTGTCCTGGTTGAGTACCACTCATTCGACTCCGTAGAGGGGTTGGAAAAGCATTCCTGCCAAAGGGAAGGCAGCTGGGTGAGGGGGAGCCCCAGTGCAAAGCCCTAAGGTAGGAGAGGGGACCTGCAGGTGTGGGGGAGCAGAGCAGTGGGGAGCCTGGCAGGATGAGGCTGGGGAGACCCATCTGCCATTGCAGCCACATAGGCTGCTGGATGGAAAGCACTGAGGGGAGGAGGGTGGCCTTGCAGAGACCACGCCATCATGGTTCCTCCAGGTGGGAGATGAAGGTGGCTCGCGCTGGGAATAAACGTCCTGCTTCTGTCCCAGGGATGAAGATCGTGTTGTAAATCTACAAACTAGGCGTGGGTGGATGTGAGAGAGGAGAGAGGAGGTGGTGGAGCTGGCCAGGGTTGTGAGGCTGTGCACCCGTGAATGGTGCTGTGCCGCACTCCCAGGGCCAACCCCAGCAGCCCTGGTGGGGGACCCAATGTTGTTCCTGGTGAGATTGGAGTGCTGGCGAAGTAGGTGTCTGGGGGTGATGTCCAGGAAGCAGGATAATCACGGAGCATTTTGAGAGAAGTGGGTGCTGGAACCAGAAATGCAGTCACTGAGTGAAAGGTGTAAGGGAGTGTGGAGGGTGACAGTCCTCTCATCAAGGCCCCTGCCACCTGCATCTGAACTCTTCTCTCGCCTCAGAGGGGCCTTGAGCCTAGTGTGGCGGCCAGTGTCCGGGTTGCGGGGTGAACAGCTCTTCTGGGTTCTGAGGACTCCAGAGACAAAAGCCAGACATTATCTCACAGAGAAATGCATGCACTCCCCTCCTCAGCCCTCGGTGGAAGAGGTCAGTCACAGCAAAGCTTTGGAGAGTCTATGATTTTTCACTCACGTATGGGGCTGCTCCCTGGAGAGACTTCTGGCTCTCCACGGCCTCTCCCTTCACCGGACACCAGGCTGGGCCACTGAAATGTGAGTGAAGGTGAAGGTGAGGGGTGGGGAGGGTGTTTCCTGGCTGAAGCTCTTAGGGGCCAGCGTACAATGCAGTTTTCCCACTGCTGCAATGACTGGCAGTGTCCTAGACACAGGTCTGCCCACCAGTCTGAGTCAGGAGTGAATTCCTCACAGAGTTCTACCATCCCTCCCTGTCATGGTCATGGTCCGCAGTGCGAAATCAGCCTTTGTTGCTGTCAGCCAGTGAGGTTTGGGCCTGTGTTTTACTGCAACATGATTTAGTCTGAACTGCCGAATTCAGAGCGACAGGCTGTCCAGTGGAGGCCAGAATAAGTTTCATGCAAGTCTCTCCTGGCACTTGGGGTCCTAATTTGTGGACAAATATCATGTGTCTCTAAGATTTATGTTAGAAAACATAGGATGAGTAAAAACAGCTTCTTGGGAAAGAACTTCCTCCAAGATACAATGAGTTAGTACAAGCTCTTACAGCACAAAGAGGAGGGATACATCACTGGTGTAAAAGATACACCCTCTTAACGTTTAAGATTAGTGCATTCAACCTGGTCAGTGGTTGTTGACCCATAAATCAGGTTTGGATTATCAGTCAGGGCACATGCCAGGTCGCACGATGGATCCTCAATGGGGGCGTGCAGAAGGCAATCAATCAATTATTCTCTGTCATCATTGATATTTCTCTCTTTCTTTAGGTCTCTGAAGTCAATTAAAATATATTTTTAAAGATCTCCACACTCATTGTCTCATTTAATTCTCTCAGGAACCTGAGCCTTTGGGCTTGTCTGTCACTGACTCACACAGCTAATGTGTTACTCAGAGACTTGACTCTCAAACACTAAGACTTCTTAAAATTGAGGCATAATGGACACAACATTATATTAGTTTCCGGGGTGCAACATAATACACATTTTATATTTGTGCATACTGAGAAACAATCACCACCATAGGTCTAGGTAACACCCATCAGCACACAAGTTCTTGTGATGAGAACTTTAACAATCTACTCTCTTCAAAAAATTAACACCATTTCCTCTGAGAACAGGAACAAGACAGGGATGCCCGCTTTCAGCACTCTTATCCAACAGAATGGTAGAAGTCCTAGCCACAGCGATCAGACAAGCGGAAGGAATAAAAGACCCCCAAATTGGAAAGGAAGAAGTAAAATTCTCACTATTCCCAGCGGACATGATATTATACAGAAAACCCCAAAGACTCCACTAAAAATGTCCTATATTTAAGAAACTAATTTCATAAGGTAGCAGGATGCAAAAAATCCACTGTTTTAGCAACTTTTAGGATTGTTAACTATGGTCGCTATGATGCACAATACATCCACAGGACTTGCTTACTTACATCCGGAAATCAGTTCCTTCTGGCTCCCTTCAGCCATTTCTCCCCTCCCCACCAGCCCCTGGAAATCACCAGTCTGTTCTAGGAGATCTTAACTCTCAGAAAAAATACATAAGATTCAACAAGTTACATGTAAAATCATATCATCTTCACAACAACTCTATGGGGAGATATACTATTATCCTAATTTTAGAGATGGGAAAACTGAGGCACAGAGAGATTAATTAATTTGGCTAATGTCCCACAGCTAGTAAGAGGCTGAGCTGAGATTTTAAACGATGCTGTCTGACCTCATATTTGATACCTTATCACTCTATTGTTCACTTTTATTTTAAAAGACAAACTCTAGAAATATCTATGCTGTTTATGGTGTTTTTATTTCTTTTTCTCCATCTTTATTGAGGTATATATTGATTGGTAAAAATGACACGTGTCTAAGTGCAAATCTTGGTATGTTGATACTCTGTAAAATCATTCCCAAAGTCCAACTAATTAACATGTCACTGTTTTGATAGCATCGCTTCGAGTTCCCACTATGGAAAGTAATTGTCCATATAACATGTCACATATGAATGTAAGATCCTTGGACTTATTTTTCTTATAACAATCCTAATGGTAATCCTTCCCTGGCTGGTTTGGCTCAGTGGATAGAGTATTGAATTGTGGCCTGAAGCGATCTGGGTTTGATTCTGGTCAAGAGCACATGCTTGGGTTTCGGGCTTCGTCCCGAGTAGGGGTCCTACAGGAGATAGCTGATCAATGATTCTCTCTCATCATTGATGTTTCTATATGTCTCTCCTCTCTCCCTTCCTCGCTCAAATCAATAAAAATACACTTATAAAAGAACGATTGATCCCATGTAAGATATGAGAGAAGAGAGGAGGTGAGATGCAACTGGAAGGATGAGTGGGGAAGGCAGGCTTGGGTGACTGGTTTCGTCCCGGGGAGTCCCGACGCTGATGCCCTTGCTTCTGGTTGTAGAACTGCCGGAATGTGGCCAATTAGACCCAGGTCTCCGAATTTGTTCTCCTGGATCTCTCTGAGCATCCGCATCAGCAGCAGGTGCTCTTGGCGCTCTCCTGCAGCCTGTATCTGATTGGTTGCTTGGGGAACCTGCTCACCATCCTGGCCATCATGTCAGACCCTCACCTGCACAGCCCCATGTACTTCTTCCTTAGCAACTTATCTCTGCTGGACGTCTGCTTCACCTCCACCACCATCCCCAAGATGCTGCTGAACCACCTGTGCAGGATCAGCACCATCTCTTCCTCTGCTTGCCTGGTCCAGATGTACTTCTTCATCGCCTTTGGGGCAGCCGACAGCATCCTTCTTTCTGCCATGGCTTATGACCGCTACCTGGCCATCTGCCGCCCGCTGAACTACATGACGATCATGAGCATGCTGCGGTGTGCCTTGCTGGTGGCCGTTCCCTGGATCTTGGGCAACATCTTCTCCTTGGTCCACACCACTCTGATGGCCCAGTTGTCCTTTTACACCAGCAGGATCCAGCACTTTTTCTGCGACATCAATGCCTTAATCAAGCTCTCCTGCTCTGACACCCACATCAACGAGATGGTGATATTGGTGCTTGGGGGTTCCGGGGTTCTGGTCCCTTTTGTGTGCATCATGGCCTCTTACACCCCCATCGCTGTGGCTGTGTGGAAGGTGCCCTCAGCCAGAGGGAAGTGGAAAGCGTTCTCCACCTGTAGCTCTCACCTGTGTGTCGTCTCTCTCTTCTATGGGACGATCATTGGGGTCTACTTCAACCCTTTATCCACACACACCACCCACAGGGACATGGCAGCTACTGTGATGTACACCATGGTGACCCCCACGCTGCACCCCTTCATCTACAGCCTGCAGAACCAGGATCTGAGGAGCGCCCTCGGGAAACTTCTCAGCCACCACCACGTGGCGCAGCCCCTTTGAACGCTCATCTTGTACCCAATTGCTCTGCAGGTGAACTAATGCTTCCCAATTTAGAACTCAGGGTGGTCTTTCTTTCTTTTTTTCTTTTCTAAAGGTGGAAACAAACCTTTTCTTCATGGAAGGTCTTTATTTTTTTAAATAGATTTTAAAATATACCTATAAATTTTAGGTGTACAATATGGTAATTTGGGAAACTTAAATATTGTGACCTGATTGCTGTGGCAGTGACATGTAGTAGTTTCACATTACATAATTATCCTTTCCTTTGTGTGGTTGAGATGAGGGTTCCAATTCCCCCTTTGTCCCTGTATCGGCTGTCTCTTATCTGTCCTCCCTTTCTCTCAGTGGAAGCAATCTTCTTCACAAAGTGGGGCTCGTCAATTTTTCCATCTTCCCTGTTGTTCCAAGTCAGTCAAGTTCATGTCTCAGTGATATTGTTCTTTGAGTTGTTAAGTGGAGTTAGTAATGGTATCCATCTCCCCAGGTGGCCGTGAGGATTATACCAAATACAATATAAACCACCTCTCAAAGACCCAGTAAGTAGTAAGCACAAGATAAATCAGACTTCTGTGGTTTGAAAAAGACAGACAACTTTCCAGGCCAGCATGGCTCAGTGGTTGAGCATCAACCTATGAAGCAGGAGGTCATGGTTTGATTCCTGGTCAGGGCACATGCCTGGGTTTTGGGCTCCATGCCCAGTGTGGGGTGGGCATGAGCCAACAGATTGATGATTCTCTCTCATCATTGATGTTTCTATCTCTCTCCCTCTACTCTCCCCTCCTCTCCTCTCCTGTCTGAAATAAATAAAAATATATTTACAAAAGAAATAATAATAATAATAATGTGTTTCCTTCCTCACTGGGCTGTGGTGAGAGCTATAAGACATTGCATGCTGATCACAGCTCCAACCAATAATAAATACTGGGGGAGGAGAAAATGGCGGAAGAGCAGATGGGCGGTTTCTGAGTCTTGTCCCGAGGAAGAGAGAGAAAGCAGCTGAGGATCGCGCTAGGAGTGCTCGTCAACAAGCCAGGAGACTAGCAAACACCAGAGGAAATTTGGGGTCTGCTGATTAGGGAGCCACCAACAGCTGACCACCCACAGCTGGGTCCCTTACCGGAGAGACTTGCCAGCGCGGACGGGAAATCTCGCCATCTTGGAAGGGAGGAGGTTCGAGTGTCGGAGGCCTGATTATCCCCAGCCCCAAGGAACACCAAATGAACATAGTCGGCGCGAACCCTTGACCTCAGAGGAGCTCAGATTTCGCAACGATCCGGTGGGTGAGTTCCCCTCGGACCGGTAGTTCTGACTGAGTTCCACTCGGCGCAGCAACACCCCCCCCCCCCCCCCCCCCCCCCCCCCCCCCCCCCCCCCCCCGCGCACCAGCGCGCGCGGCGCACAGAGGCTGAGGGACTCGGACCTGTAGTTCTGACCGAGTTCCACTCGGCGCCTGAGGGACTGGTCGTGGATTTACTTCTCAGCTGGAGGCGCGCCTGTCTGTGGACAGGGCTCCTAAGACTAGGGATATCTAAGGAGCAGCACAGCTGGATCTGAGTCCAAGAAGTAGCCGCAGAATTACAGGGGAGTGCAGCCAGCTCCGGACCGCCCCACCCCCAGCCATCAAAGACACAGAGAAGCGGAAAAAGATAGAAAGGCTTTAGAGTCCTGGAAGTCATCCAGAAACACTGCCACCCAGAGGCTAAAGCACATAGGGTCTCTAGATTGGCTTAAAAATCAGGTCTTGTAATCAACACGGAGGAACGGTGAAACACAGTGAACTGCCACTACCGCCCAGACTGGGAACAGGCGTGCGAGACATAGCAACACAGAAAGTGAATGACCTTCATTACTGCAAATTTTGTTTAATTTTTAATTTTCAATTTTTATTTTTTTAACTGTTGAATTTTTTGTTTTTTACCTACTTTAATTGCAAAGTTTACTCAAGAAATTTTTTTCATCTGCCATCACTAGATTTTACCTTTTTAATTAATTCATTTTTATAGGTAATCAACATTATTACTACTACTATTTTACCTTTTTTATCTTTTTTATCTTATTTTCTTTTGTTTATTTTTATTACTACTTTTTAAGTGTCATATTATATTCCTTTTTTTTGCTTTCTATTTTTTTTTTTCCTTTTTCCTCTATTTCCTTTTTTCTCTATTTTCTCCTTCGGGATTACTATTCTAAAAACTATTCATACCTTGCCTTCTCCAACGCTCTATTCTATCTCAAACCTACCTTTATGACATCTCTCTATTCCTAACCCTTTTCCTTTGGTGTCCTGCTTATCTTAACCCTTTACTGCTATAGATTTTCCTTACTCTTTCTGTTTACCCTCCCCAAAATTTTCACCTGTCCTGTGTATATATAATTCCCAACCCCCTGCTCCAATCCCATTCACACCTACCTTGCCACTGCCCCCCCACCAAAAAAAAAAAAAAAGCCTTCTCTCTACCCCTTTGTTGTTGTATGTTGAATGCTAACTATATCAAAGGTTTATGCTTTTTTGTGTGTGTGTAAGATTGGTTTGCTTATTCTTTTTATTGGATTGTATGTTCTTGTTATCTGGGTTCTAGACACCTTTATTGGAGGATATTAATATTGCAAACACATTTCTGTCCAGTGCCTTGTGTGTTGTACCTGGTTGTGTTGTATTTTGTGCCTTTAAATCAAAGCAGGAGGGAGAGAACTACGTTACCAGGCACCCTATAAAGAGAGATCATGGGGAGACTAAGAAACAACCCGCCTGTGAAAGAAAATCAACCATCACCAGAAAATGAAGTAAACGAGTTAGAGGCAAGCAACCTACCAGAGCAAGAATTCAGAGTAATGATCACAAGTTGGCTAAAAAGAATGGAAGACAAATTTGACAATATGAATAAGACCCAAGAGGAAATGAAGAAGACCCAAGAGGAAATGAAGGTGACCCAAGAGGAAATGAAGGTGACCCAAGAAGAAATGAAAAATGACATCGCTACTATGAAGAACTCAATAGAAAGCATCAAGAGTAGACTAGATGAAGCAGAAGACCGCATCAGTGAGCTAGAAGACAAAATGGAAAAAAATACCCAATTACAGCAGTTGCTAGAAAAAAAAATTAAAAAACAGGAGGAGAGCCTAAGGGAGCTTTGGGACAATACAAAACAAAACAATATTAGAATAATAGGGGTTCCAGAAGGAAAGGAAACTGAGCAAGATATGGAAAAAGTATTTCAAGAAATAATGACAGAAAACTTTCCTGAGATAGAGAAGAAAAAACCAACACAAATCCAAGATGCTCGAAGGGTCCCCAACAAAATGAACCCCCAAAGATCAACACCCAGACACATTATAATTAAACTGGCAAAAAACATCGACAAAACCAGAATCTTAAAAGCAGCCAGAGAGAGACAGAAAGTTACATATAAAGGAAACCCCATCAGACTAGCAACTGATTTCTCAACAGAAACTCATCAGGCCAGAAGGGAATGGGATGACATATACAAAGTCATGCAAAGGAAGGGTCTGAACCCAAGAATACTGTACCCCGCAAGGCTGTCAATCAAAATTGAAGGTGTAATCAGGAGCTTCACCGACAAAAACAGACTAAAGGAATTTATCTCCAACAAACCAGCAATGCAAGAAATGCTAAAGGGTCTACTGTAATAATAAAGAAATAGGAAGTGAAGAAGGAACACAGGGGGATAGAATAAAAATGGCATCAAATACCTACCTTTCAATAATTACTTTAAATGTAAATGGTTTAAATGCTCCAATTAAAAGACATAGGGTAACAGAATGGATAAGAAAGCAAAACCCATTCATCTGCTGTCTACAAGAAACCCACCTCAGAAAAACAGACGCCCACAGACTGAAGGTGAAAGGATGGAAAAAGATTTTCCAGGCAAACGGAAACGAAAAAAAAGCTGGGGTAGCAATACTTATATCTGACAAACTAGATCTCAAAGTGAAGGACATAACAAGAGATAAGGAAGGCCACTTCATAATACTAAAGGGTGTAATCCAACAAGAAGAAATAACCCTGGTAAACATATATGCACCCAATTTGGGAGCACCCAAATACATAAAGAAACTGCTGGAGGACATTAAGGGACAGATTAATAGCAATGCTATCATAGTAGGAGATTTTAATACTCCATTGTCACCTCTGGACAAATCATCTAAACAAAAAATCAGTAAAGAAACGTCAATTCTAAATGACGTATTAGACCAGATGGAATTAATTGACATCTTCAGAACATTTCATCCCAAAGCCACAGAATATACATTCTTCTCAAGTGCACACGGGTCATTCTCAAAGATAGACCACATATTGGGACATAGGCAAAGTCTCTTCAAATTCAAGAAGATAGAAATCTTATCAAGCATTTTCTCAGATCACAGTGCCATAAAATTGGAAATCAACTACAATAATAATAAGCCAAAGAAATTAAACACATGGAGATTAAATAGCATGCTATTGAACAAAGACTGGGTTACCAGAGAAATCAAGGAAGAAATCAAAAACATCATGGCAACTAATGACAATGAAAACACAACAATCCAAAATCTATGGGACACAGTAAAAGCTGTTTTGAGAGGGAAGTTCATATCCCTACAAGCCTATTGCAAAAAACAAGAAAGAATGGTAACAAATTATCTTACCCTACAACTCAAACAGTTAGAAAAAGAACAGCAAGAAAGGCCCACTGTAAGCAGAAGGAAGGAAATAATAAAAATCAGAGCGGAGATTAACGACATAGAGACCAAAGACACAATACATAAGATCAACAAAACCAAGAGCTGGTTCTTTGAAAGGATTAACAAAATTGATGAGCCTCTAGCCAGGCTAACCAAGAAACAAAGAGAGAGGACCCAAATAAACAAAATTAGAAATGAAAGAGGTGAAATAACAACAGACCCCGCCGAAATACAAAGGATTGTTACAAAATACTATGAACAACTATATTCCAACAAACAGGACAACCTGGAGGAAATGGACATATTCCTAGAAAAATACAACCTTCCAAAACTCAATCAGGAAGAATCTAAAAATCTCAATAGACCAGTAACTTGGGAAGAAATTGAAGCAGTCATCAAAAAGCTTCCAGCAAACAAAAGCCCAGGGCCAGATGGCTTCACAGGAGAGTTTTACCAAACATTCAAGGAAGAACTAAAACCTATCCTCCTCAGACTTTTCCAAAAAATTCAAGAGGAAGGAACACTGCCAAACTCCTTTTATGAAGCCAGCATCACCCTAATACCAAAACCAGATAAAGACAACTCAATGAAAGAGAATTACAGGCCAATATCCCTCATGAACATAGATGCCAAAATCCTCAACAAAATTCTAGCAAATCGGCTCCAGCAGTACATCAGGAAGATCATACACCATGACCAAGTAGGTTTTATACCAGGAATGCAAGGATGGTACAATATTCGCAAATCAATAAAAGTGATACATCACATAAACAAATTGAGAGATAAAAATCATATGGTCATATCTATCGATGCAGAAAAGGCATTTGATAAAATCCAACACCCTTTCCTGATAAAAACTCTCAACAAGGTGGGAGTACAAGGATCATACCTCAACATAATAAAAGCTATATATGATAAACCCACAGCCAACATCATGCTCAATGGGCAAAAACTAAAACCATTCCCTCTAAGAACAGGAACAAGACAGGGATGCCCACTCTCACCACTCCTCTTTGACATAGTACTGGAAGTACTCGCCATCGCAATTAGACAAGAAGAGGAAATAAAAGGCATCAAAATCGGAAAAGAAGAAGTAAAGCTGTCACTATTTGCAGATGACATGATATTGTACATAAAAAACCCAAGAGACTCCATCAAAAAGCTAATAGACTTAATAAACGAATTTGGCAATGTAGCAGGATACAAAATAAATGCCAAGAAATCAATGGCATTTCTCTACACCAATAGTGAACATACAGAAACAGAGACTAAAAAAGCAATCCCGTTTACCATCGCACCAAAAAAATTAAGATACCTAGGAATAAACTTAACCAAGGAGGTAAAAGACCTATATGCAGAAAACTACAGGACACTGAAAAAAGAAATAGAGAAAGATGTAAACAGATGGAAGAACATACCATGTTCATGGATTGGTAGAATCAACATCATCAAAATGTCCATACTTCCCAAAGCAATATATAAGTTCAATGCACTCCCCATGAAAATACCATGGACATACTTCACAGACCTAGAAAGAACTCTCCAAAAATTCATTTGGAAAAATAAAAGACCCCGAATAGCCTCAGCAATCTTAAGAAATAAGAGTAAAGTAGGAGGAATCTCAATACCAGATTTCAAGCTGTATTACAAAGCAACTGTTCTCAAAACAGCCTGGTACTGGCACAAGAACAGACATATTGATCAATGGAATAGATTAGAGAATCCAGACATCAACCCAAATCAATATGCTCAATTAATATTTGACAAAGGAGGCACGAACATACAATGGAGTCAAGACAGCCTTTTTAATAAATGGTGTTGGGAAAATTGGACACATACATGCAAAAGAATGAAACTAGATCACCAACTTACACCATACACAAAAATAAACTCAAAATGGATACAGGACTTAAACATAAGAAGGGAAACCATAAAAATACTAGAGGCATCCACAGGCAGCAAAATCTCAGACATATGCCTAAAGAACTTCTTCACTGATACTAACCCTAGGGCAATGGAAGCTAAAGAGAAAATAAACAAATGGGACTACATCAAAATAAAAAGCTTTTTTACGTCAAAAGAAACCATCAACAAAACAACAAGAAAACCCACTGTATGGGAGAACATATTTGCAAACGATATCACTGATAAAGGTTTAATCTCCAACATCTACAGACAGCTTATACAACTCAATAAAAGGAAAATGAATGAGCCAATTAAAAAATGGGCAATGGACCTAAATAGAATCCTCTCAAAAGAAGACAGAAGGAAGGCCAAGAGGCACATGAAAACATGCTCCAAGTCACTAATTATCCGAGAGATGCAAATCAAAACAACAATGCGGTACCATCTCACACCTGTCAGAATGGCCAACATCAACAAAACAACAAACAACAAATGTTGGCGAGGTTGTGGAGAAAAAGGAACCCTCATGCACTGCTGGTGGGATTGTAGGTTGGTGCAACCACTGTGGAAAACAGTATGGAGCTTCCTCAAAAAACTGAAAATGGAACTCCCATTTGACCCAGTAATCCCACTACTAGGAATATACCCCAAGAAACTAGAAAGACCAATCAGAAAGGATATATGCACCCCTATGTTCATAGCAGCACAATTTACAATAGCTAGGACTTGGAAACAGCCTAGGTGCCCGTCAGCAGATGAATGGATCAGAAAACTATGGTACATCTACACCATGGAATACTATGCTGCCATAAAAAGGAAGGAATTCTCATCATTTGCAGTAACTTGGATGGAATTGGAGAGCATCATGCTGAGTGAAATAAGCCAGTCAATGAAAGAGAAACACTACATGACCTCACTCATTTATGGATATTAAAGATCATTATAAACGAATGAACAGAAAGATTGATATAGTGACAGTAAAACAACAGGCAGTCTGTCAAATGACAGCGGGGGGGGGTAGGGAGATCTGGGGGAGATAAGAGATCAACCAAAGGACTGGTATGCTTGCATATAAGAATAGCCAATGGACACAAAACTCTGGGGAGGGAGGGCATATATTGGGGGGGGGGGCAATGATAAGCTATGTATACAGATAATACCTTAATAAAAAATAAAAAAAAAGAGAAAAAAAAATAATAAATACTGGAACCATTCTTAGCCATAAAATAATTTTTAAAAATTTTCATAGGAAACATTAGCTGCATTCTATGTTCTCTCAACCAAGAGAGACAGGTCTGAGGAAAGACAAAGCTCTTGAGACAAAATCCTCTCCCACACGGTGGGAGGTGGCCTGGGATCCAAGGCTCCACTAGGGAAGGTGAGTTAACTGCACTTGTTCTGACAAGGCTCTCTGGGCATCAAGCCCCAGGGGCCAGAGTCTGGTACAAACCTGAAGGATAGGTTCTGTGTGCTCCCAGACAAAGCACATTCCATCTCTACAGCTACAGGACACACATGAGGGGCAGCAGGCTCAGTCCACTGGAAACTCAACACCTGAGGCCTGAGAAGTCCTGGGACTGAAGCAGCTGCTGAGGTCATGGGTCAAGTAAGTGTGTCAGATAGATGAGTAGCAGAGAGTTGGCATTACTGCGCTGGAACGTCCCCTCAGAGATGGGGTGCCCTCTGCTCAGTTTCCCCCACAAGGCCTTGAGGTGCTCTGCATAAGCCTCAGGAGTGGGCAGCATGATGGGGATCGGGTAGAGAGGGGAGACCAGAACCAGAGCCTGGCTGGATCCAGGGCCAAGCAGGAGGTACTCTGGCTGCCTCAGGGCCTGCGGAGGGCTCAGTGGAATGCTGGGTGTCAGTGGTCAGCTCAAAAGTGGATTGCATCTAATAGAAGTAATTTCCTGCTCAGTGTGTGGGGGTGATGCAGAGGGGAGAGTTCCTAGAGCTTTAGCCTAGATCCATGCTCCTCAGGGGAAGACATTCTGAGCTCTCTCCAAGTGGCCTCAAGATCTTTTTGCAGCCAGAGTAGGGAAGGGGAGGCTACTGGCCTCCAGTGGATCAAGGCCAGAGGTCAATTTCTTAGACAAAGAAATGATCCGGCCCCACATGGCAGTGGGTTCCCAGTAAGGAGCCAGGAAAGCATTCCTGCAGAAGGGAAGGCAGGTGGGTGAGGGGAACCCCAGGTGGAAAGCCCTAAGGCAGGAGAGGGGACCTGCAGGTGTGGGGGAGCGGAGCAGTGGTGAGCCTGACAGGATGAGGCTGGGAGAGACCCTTCTTCCTTTGCAGCCACTCAGGCTGCAGGATAGAAAGCACTGAAGGGAGGAGGGTGGCTGTGCAGAGACCACACCATCCTGGGTCCTCCAGGTGCGAGATGACGGTGGCTCATGCTGGGAATAACCTTCCTGCTTCTGTTCCAGAGATGAAGATCATGTTGTACATCTACAAATTAGGCATTGGTGAATGTGAGAGGGAAGAGAGGAGGTGGTGGAGCTGGCCAGGGTTGTGAGGCTGTGAACCCGTGAATGGTGCTGTGCTGGACTCCCAGGGCCAACGCCAGCAGCCCTGGTGGGGGACCCCATGTTGTTACTGGTGAGAATAGAGTGCTGGGGAAGGAGGTGTCTGGGGGTGATGTCCAGGAAGCAAGATAATCACGGAGCAGTTTGGAGAGAAGCGGGTGCTGGAACCAGAAATGCAGTCCCTGAGTGAAACGTGTAAGGGAGTGTGGAGGGTGACAGTCCTCTCATCAAGGCCCTGCCACCTGCATCTGAACTCTTCTCTCGCCTCAGAGTGGCCTTGAGCCTAGCGTGGCGGCCAGTGTCCGGGTTGCAGGGTGAACAGCCCTTCTGGGTTCTGAGCATAGGACTCCAGAGACAAAAGCCAGACATTATCTCACAGAGAAATGCATGCACTCCCTTCCTCACCTCTCGGGGGAAGAGGTTGGTCACGGCAAAGCTTTGGAGAGTCTGTGATTTTTCACTCACGTTTGGGCTATTTCCTACAGAGACTTCTAGCTCTCCACCGCATTCCCCTCCCCCGGACACCAGGCTGGGCCACTGAAATGTGAGTGAAGGTGAAGGTGAGGGGTGGGGAGGGTGTTTCCTGGCTGAAGCTCTTAGGGGCCAGCGAAGAATGCACTTTTCACACTGCTGCAATGACTGGCAGTGTCCCAGACACAGGTCTGCCCACCAGTCTAAGTCGGGAGTGAATTCCTCACAGAGCTCTACCATGTCTCCCTGTGATGGACATGGAGCCGGAGTTAGAAATCAGCCTTCGTTGCTGTCAGCCATGAGGTTTGGGCCTGTGTTTTACTGCAACATGATTTAGTCTAAACTGACGAATTCAGAGCCGACAGGCTGTCCAGTGGAGGCCCGAAAAAGGTTCATGCAAGTCTCACCTGGCACTTGGCATCCTAATTTATTGACAAATACCATCTGTCTCTATGGTTAATATAGGGTGAGTCAAATTAGTTCTTTTGGAAAGAACTTCCTCCAAGTTATAATGAGTCAGTACAAGCTATTACAGCCCAAAGAGGAGGGATGTCACTGGCGTAAAAGATACACCCTCTTAAGGTTTAAGATTAGTGCCTTCAACCTGGCCAGTGTCTGTCAGTGGTTGTTGACCCATAAATCACGTTTGGATTCCCATTCAGGGCACAAGCCAGGTCGCAGAATGGATCCCAGTGGGGTGTGTGCAGGACACACACCTGTCATCATTGATATTTCCTTATCTCTCTCCGTCTCTGAAGTCAAATAAAAAATATTTTTAAAGAGAGCATCCTTTTCAAGGTCTCCACACTCATGGTCGCATTTCAATCTCTCAGGAACCTGAGCGTTTGGGCTTGTCTGTCACTGACTCACACAGCTAATGTGTCACCCTGAGACTTTACTCTTAAACAAGAAGACTTCTTAAAATTGAGGCATAATGGACACAACATTATATTAGTTTCAGTGGTACAACATAATACACATTTTATATTTGTGGTCACTGTGAAATGATCACCACCATAGGTCTAGGTAACATCCATCAGCAAACAAGGCCTTGTGATGAGAACTTTAACAATCTACTCTCTTAAAAAATTAACACCATTTCCCCTGAGAACAGGAACAAGAGAGGGACGCCCGCTTTCACCACTCTTATCCAACAGAGTGCTGGAAGTCCTAGAGGAAGGAATAAAAGGCCCCCAAATTGGAAAGGAGGAAGTAAAATTCTCACTATTCCCAGCAGTCATGATATTATTCAGAAAACCCCAAAGACTCCACCAAAAAACTGCTAGATATAAGAAACGAATTTCACAAGATAGCAGGATACAGAAAATTCACTGTTTTAGCAACTTTCAAATGTACGATCCAGGATTGTTAACTATGGTCACTATGATGTACAATACATCCCCAGGACTTGCTTCATTTTTATTTTTATTTTTAAATATATTTCATTGATTTTTTACAAAGAGAAAGGGAGAGTGATAGAAAGTTAGAAAGATTGATCATGTGCCTCCGGTGCAACTCCCATTGGGATGGGCCCGCAACCAAGGTACATGCCCTTAACCAGAATCGATCCCGGGATCTTTCTGTCCGCAGGCTAACACTCTATCCACTGAGCCAAGCCGGTTTTGGCAGGACATATTTAATTTAATCCACAAATCTGTTCCTTTTGGCATCCTTCATCCATTCCTCCCCTCCCCAACAGCCCCTGGCAATCACCAGTCTGTTCTGGGAGATCTTAACTCTCTGAAAAACACATAAGGTTCAACATGTTCCATATAAAATCATTACATCTTCACAACAACTCTATGGGGCAGATACATTCTTATCCTAACTTTAGAGATGGGAAAACTAAGGCACAGAGAGGTTAATTAACTTGGCTAATATCACACAGCTAGTAACATGCTCAGCTGGAATTTTAAACGCTGCTGTCTGACCTTGTAGTTGATAGCTTATCACTCTATTGCTCATTTTTACAAAAATAATAAATCTTTATTGTTCAGATTATTATAGATGTTCCTCTACTCCCCTCCCATAGCTCCCCTCCACCTGATTCCCAACCCCACCCCCACGCCCTTACCACCCCAACCCCTCCAGAGCGTTCATCCATAGGTGTAGGATCATCGTCCAATCTCTTCCCGCACCCCTCAGACCCCTTTCCCCCATCAATTATTAGTCCATTTCTTTTCTATGTCCTTGATTTCATTATATTCACCAGTCCATTTTGTTCTTCAGATTTTTCTTTTTATTCTCTTGATTTTTGGATTCACTTGTTGGTAGGTATGTATTTGATGTCTTTTTGTTGTTCATAATTTTTAGCTTTACCTTTTTCTTCTTCCTCTTCTTAAAGAATACCCTTCAACATTTCATGTAATCCTGGTTTGGTGTTGATTAATTCCTTTAACTTTTTCTTGTCTGTGAAGCTCTTTATCTGACCTTCAATTCTTAATGATGGCTTTGCTGGGTAGAGTAATCTTGGTTGTAGTTTGTTGTTGTTCATCATTTTGAATATTTCTGCCACTCCTTTCTGGCCTGCATTATTTCTATTGAGAAATCAGCTAACAGTTGTATGGGTACTCCCTTGTCAGTAGCTAGTTGTTTTTCTCTTGCTGCTTGTAAGATTTTCTCTTTGTCTTTTGCTCTTGGCATTTTAATTATGATGTGTCTTGGTGTGGTCCTCTTTGGATTCCTCTTGTTTGGGGTCCTGTGCAATTCCTGAACTTGTAGGTCTATGTCTTTCACAATGTAGGGAAAGCTTTCTGTCATTATTTTTTCCAATAGGCCTGCAATATCCTGATCTCTCTCTTCTTCTGGCACCCCAAAAATCTGGATATTGGCACACTTTAAGCCGCCCCGGAGGCTCCTTACACTATCCTCACACTTTTGGGTTCTTCTTTCTTTTTGCCTCTCTGGTTGGGTAATTTTTTGCTTCCTTATATTCCAGATCGTTGATGTAATTCTTGGAGCTTGTTGATCTATAGTTGAGTTTCTGTATATTCTTTATTTCATACTATGTATGCTTAATTTCTGACTGGTCCTTTTCCATATTTTGTTTGTATCGTCATTAATATCCTTGAAGGTCTCACAGAGCTTCTTGGAGATCTCATCAAGATTCTCAAAGGTTTTTAGGAGATTCTTGAGTAACCATATGAATGTGATTCTGAACTCTATGTTGTCTAGTAGTTTACTTTCCTCCATCTCTCCCATTGGTGACATGCTTTGGGTCTCCTCATTTTGGCTGCCTCCCTGTGTTGATGAAATGGCTTTGTGTGGACAGTGACCTATAGGAGCCTGTAGCTCAGCTTCCCCAATCACCTGAGATGGTCACTTTTGGTATATCTCTTTGTGGGCTGAGTGCAAAGTCTTTAGTTAAGCCTTGATTGCTGTTGGTACATTGGGAGGAATTGACCTCCAGGCTAATTGTCCATGAGGACCTGCAGTGTCTATAAAGGAAGAACTGCTGTGCTGGAGACCCACCTGGTTTCAGTGTGGTTTTGGTGCTCACTGAGTCTGTCTCCCAAATGTGTCACTTATGGGTGTGAGGGGTTGAAACTGAGCACTAGGACACTGGGTTCTGGGTCTCCAATGGGGTTTGGTTCAGCCACTGTCTGAGGCCACCCTGCAGGAGCTACAGCACTAACCACAAATTTGTTGTCCTTGCAGCTGTTTTCCCTGGGTTGCAAGTTAGCTAAAGTGCAACAGAGAGGGCCATTCATATGCAAAAGCCGCAGCTTAGGGGTTGGATGTATTTGTACGTTGTCTGGGGTGGAATCTCAGAGTGTCACTAGTCTGGGGTGTGGCCAACATCAATGGCTCCCTGTCTGCTGCCTCTCTGATGGCAATCCAGCATCCCCGCATCCCCGAGTCTCCCCGCGTCTGGCACTGCAGCACAGAAAACCATCTCAGCTCTGCAAGCAAGCCACCTTCACTTTCTGTCCCAATGGCAGACAGTCTAGCTTCTTCCCAGAAACTGGATTTTAGAGAGACAGGGAGCTTGCCTCTCTTCAGGTTGAAGAAAGCACCGCCCTCCACCAGCCGAGATCCACTGCCAGCCCATATCACTTTCGCGCCCCCTTACCTCAGTATTCAGCACTTGACCTGAGTTCTCCTCTTTCTCTTTCAGTCTAGCTTTGCCAAAGTCAAGCTAATTAACATCCTCTCAGACCCTCACCTGCACAGCCCCATGTTCTTCTTCCATGTAGGGCATCCTTTCAGCCAGCTTTCTCTTGGTTTATGGATGATAGACATTGTGTTTTATAGTTGTATTTTTGAAATTGTTGTGCACAGCAGCCTTTTAGGAGTGTTTACCTATTCCTCCATCTTTGTTCTTTTTCTTTTGTTCATTTTTATTTTAAAAGACAAACTCTAGAAATATTTCTGCTGTTTATGGTGTTTTTATTTCTTTTCCCCCCATCTTTATTGAGTTATATATTGATTCATAAAAATGATACATGGCTAAGTGCAAACCCTGGTATGTTGATACGCTAATAAATCACTGCCAAAGTCAAGAAGTCAAGCTAATTAACTTGTAACTGTTTTGATAGCATTTCTGCGAGTTCCCACTATGAAAAGTAATTGTCCATATAACATGTGACATATGAATGTAAGACCATTGGACTTATTTTTCTTAAAATAGTCCTAATGTTATTCCTGCCCTGGCTGGTTTTGCTTAGTGGATAGAGTGTTGGCATGGGACCTGAAAGGTTCTGGGTTTGATTCCTGCCAAGGCATAAGTTGCCAGCTTGGTCCCCAGCAGAGGTAGTGCAGAAGACAGCTGAGCAATGATTCTCTCTCATCATTGAGGTTTCTATATATCTCTCCCCTCTGCCTTTCTCTATCAAATTAATAAAAACAGATATTAAGAGAATTATTAATCTCAGCTAAGAAACAAGGGAACTGAGGCTCAGAGGAGTTGAGATGCACCTGGAACTAAGAGTGGGTAAGGCAGCCATGGGTAACGGGTTTCCTCCCGGAGAGACCTCCAAGCTGACCCTCTTGCTTCTGGTTGTAGAATTGCCTGGATATGGCCAATCAGACCCAGGTCTCTGAATTCGTCCTCCTTGGCCTTTCTGAGCATCCCCGAGAGGAGCAGGTGCTATTGGGGCTCTCCTGCAGCCTGTATCTGACTGGTTGCTTGGGGAACCTTCTCACCATCCTGGCCATCATGTCAGACCCTCACCTGCACAGCCCCATGTACTTCTTCCTCAGCAATTTATCTCTCCTGGACGTCTGCTTCACCTCCACCACCATCCCCAAGATGCTACTGAACCACCTGTGCGGGATCAGCACCATCTCCTCCTCTGCTTGCCTGGTCCAGATGTACTTCTTCATCACCTTTGCAGCAGCCGACAGCTTCCTTCTCTCTGCCATGGCTTATGACCGCTACCTGGCCATCTGCCGCCCGCTGCACTACATGGCGATCATGAGCATGCTGCGGTGTGCCTTGCTGGTGGCCGTTCCCTGGATCTTGGGCAACATCTTCTCCTTGGTCCACACCACTCTGATGGCCCGGTTGTCCTTTTACACCAGCAGGATCCAGCACTTCTTTTGCGACCTTAGTTCCTTACTCAAGCTCTCCTGCTCTGACAAGCAAGTCAATGAGATAATGATGCTGGTACTTGGGGGTTCCGGGGTTTTGGTCCCTTTTGTGTGCATCCTGGCCTCTTACACCCCCATCGCTGTGGCTGTGTGGAAGGTGCCCTCAGCCCGAGGGAAGTGGAAAGCGTTCTCCACCTGTAGCTCTCACCTGTGTGTCGTCTCTCTCTTCTATGGTACGATCATTGCGGTCTACTTCAACCCTTTATCCATACACACCACCCACAGGGACATGGCAGCCACTGTGATGTACACCATGGTGACCCCCATGCTGAACCCCTTCATCTACAGCCTGCGGAACCAGGATCTGAGGAGCGCCCTCGGGAAACTTCTCAGCCACCACCACGTGGCTCAGCCTCTTTGAATGCTCGTCTCGTACCCAATTGCTCTGCAGGTGAATTAATGCTTCCCAATTTTAGAACCCACAGTGGCGTTTCTTCTTTTTCTTTTCTAAAGGTGGTAACAAAGTTATTACTCATGTAAGTTCTTTATTTTTAATACATTTTGAATATATTTGACATATGGCATTGTGTATGTTTAAGGTATACCATGTGTGTTAATTTGAGATATACATTGTAATATGATTGCCATTGTAGCCATACTTAGAACTTGTCACATTACATAATTATCCTCTGTTTTTAGTGGTTGCGATAATTAAGATTTATTCTCTTAGCTGGTTTGATGGTTGTAGGACAATATTCTTGTATGTATTCATTATACTGTGCATTAGATCTCTATGGCTTATTTACCACTCATGTGGATGTACTGCCCTTTCTACATCCTTAAACATCAATCTTGTCTTCCCAACCCCCATCTCCTAGTAACCACCATTCTGTTTTTTCCACGAGTTTGATTTTTTTTTTAGAATTCAAATATAAGTGGTATCGTACACTACTTGTCTTCCTCTGAGTGATCTCTCTTAGCATAATGTGCTCAAGGTCCATCCAAGTTATTGCCAATGGCAGGATATCCTCCTTTTTCATGGCTGAAAAATATCTCTCTCTCTCTCTCTCTCTCTCTCTCTCTCTCTCTCACACACACACACACACACACACACACACACACACACACACATTCTATATAATAAAAGCCTAATATTCTAAGTTTCTGGTCTTCCATCCAACCAATCAAAGTGTAATATGCTAAAGAAATGCTAAGGCCACTCAACCGCTCGCTATGACATACACTAACCACCAGGGGGGCAGACAATAGACTGGTTGACCAGTCGCTATGATGTGCTCTGACCACCAGGCGGAAGATGCTCTGACCGGTAGGTTAGCTTGCTGCTGGGCTTCAGCCAATTGGGACTGGGCAAAACGTGTTGCACATGCCCTAGAGCCCTCCCCTGGTCCCTCCCTGGCCCTGATCATGCACAGACAGGGTCCCTCCACCTGGCTTGCAGGGATCAGGCTGAAACCAGCTCTCCAACATCCCCTGAGGGGTCCTAGATTGCAAGAGGTTGCAGGCCAGGCCAAGGGACCCCACCAGTGCACGAATCTGTGCACTCAGCCTCTAGTGTGTAAATAAACTTATATTAAAACAGGTGACATTTCAAATCAGTGGCCTCTTTATTAAATCATATTGGGACAATTAGTCATTAAGAATGAGTTTATCACTACACATCTATTAGAATGGCTGAAATCCAGAACACTGACAACACCAAATGCTGGTGAGGATGTGGAGCAGCAGATATTTGATCCTTTGCTGGTGGGGATGCAAATGGTACAGCTGCGCTGGAAGACCACCTGGTGGTGCCTTAAAGAGACAAAAATCATGTCATCATACGATCCAGCAGCCATGGTCCTTGGTATTTACCCAAAGTAGCTAAAAATGTAGGTTCAGCCCTGACTGCTTTGGCTCAGTGGATAGATAGAGCATCGGCCTGTGGATAGAAGGGTTCCAGGTTCGATTCCGGTCAAGGGCACATGCCTTAGTTGCGGGCACATTCCCAGTGGGGTGTGTGCAGGAGGATGTTTCTCTTTCATGAATGTTTCTAGCTCTCTATCCCTCTCCCTTCCTTTCTGTAAAAAATTAATAAAATATATTTCAAAAAAACACACACAAAAAATGTAGGTTCACACAAAAACCTGCACATGTTTATAGCATGTTTATAGCAGCTTTATTCATAATTATTAAAACTTGAAGTAGCCCTGACCAGTTTGGCTCAGTGGATATAGTGTCAGCCTGCGGACTCAAGGGTCCCAGGTTGGATTCCAGTCAAGGGCATGTACCTTGGTTGCGGGCACATCCCCAAAAGGGAGTGTGCAGGAGGCAGCTGATTGATGTTCTCTCTCATCGATGTTTCTAACTCTCTATCTCTCTCCCTTCCTCTCTGTAAAAAAATTAATAAAATATATATTTTTTAAAAACTTGAAGTAACCAAAATGACCTTCGGTAGGTGAATGGATGAAGTGTGGAACACTACATGATGGGATTTATTTGGTGCTAAAAAGAAACGAGCTGTCAAGCCATAAAAAGACATCGAGGAACCTTAATTGCATATTCATGAGTGAAAGAAGTCCATCTGAAAAGGCTATCTGCCCTATGATTTCAGCTATATGGCAATCTAGAAAAGGCGGAACTATGTAGACAATAAAAAGGTCAATGGTTGCCAGGGGTTAGGGGAGAGGGAGGATTTTTAGAGCAGCGAAAATACTCTATAAAACTGTAATGATAGACACATCTCATTATGTATTTGTCAGAACCCATTGAATGCCCAAACCAAGAGTGACTCATAATGGGAGCTATGGGTTTTTGGTGATGACGATGTGTCAATGTAGGTTCAATTGTAACAAATGTATCACTGAGGGGTCGGGTGCATGTGTTGATAATGGGAGAGGCTGTGCATATGGTGGGGGGGGGGGAGGTATATAGGAAATTTATGCAGTTTGCTCTCAATTTTGCTGTGAACCTAAAACTACTCTTTAAAAAAGTTTTTGTTTTTGTTTGTTTTTTTAAGTTAAAATTCAACCTGAAATGCCTGCACTATATTTTTTGGTAGGTTAAAGTTTAAGAGCTAGGCAAGCTTTTTTTTTTTTTTTTTAACCTCTGTCACAACTACTCAACTCTGCCAATGTAGCACAAAAACAATTATGATGTCAATTAATGAGCATGACTGCATTCTAATAAAACTTTATAAAAACAGCCAGCAGATCCCCATGTTGAGTTTTTCACCCCTAAACCTATACTGTAAGAGGCATTAGAAGAGACCAAGAAGGATGTTTCTATTATATACTGCATAAACTAGAGGCCCGGTGCATGAAATGCGTGCATGAGAGTGTGTCCCTCAGCATGGCCTGTACCCTCTCCAATCTGGGACCCCTCGGGAGATGTCTGACTGCCAGTTTAGGCCTGATCTGACTAGCAGTCTGACATCTCTCTCACAATCTGGGTCTGCTGGCTCCTAACCACTTGCCTGCCTGCTTGCCAGATTGCCCCTAAAGCTTCTGCCTGCCAGCCTGATTGCCCCCTAACCGCTCCTCTGTCAGCCTGATTGATGCCTAACTATTCCTCTGTTGGCCTGATTGCCCCCAACTACCCTCCTCTGCCAGCCTGGTTGCCCCAACTGCCCTCCCCTGCCAGCCTGGTTGCCCCCAACTGCCCTCCCCTACCTGTCTGATTGCCCCTAACTGCCTTGCTAGACTGTTTGCCCCCAACTGACCTCCCTTGCTGGCCATTTTGTGGTGGCCATCTTGTGGCAGCCATTTTGTGATGATGTAGGGTGTCATGCGAGGGTGCAAGGACCACTTAGGCTTTTATTAATATAGATATACTAGATGCCTGGTGCACAACATTCATGCTCTGAGGGGTCCCTCAGCCTGGCCTGTGGCCTCTAACAGTCTGGGACCCCTCAGTGGACATCCCCGATGGTTCCTTAGCGCTGCCACAGGCGGGAGCTCTGCACTCGTCAGCCATGAGCCCGGCTTCTGGCTGAGTGGTGGTCTCCCTGTGGGAGTGCACTGACCCCCCCGGGGGCAGCTCCTGCTTTGAGCATCTGTCCCCTGGTGGTCAGCGCATGTCATTCCACCATTTGGTTGATTTGTATATTAGTATTTTATTATATAGGATATTTCAGAGAGGAAGCGAGAGGAAGAGAAAGGGATAGAAGCATCAACGATGAGAGAGAATCATTAATTGGCTGCTGCTACAAGCCCTCACAACCCAGGCATGTGCCCTGACTGGAAATCAAATCCTGATCTCCTGGTTCATAGGTTGATGCTCAACCACCGAGTCACACGGGCCAGGCCAAGGAGAATGTTTCTGAGAGGAACACTATTAAGGCACAAGAAACAGAAGGTAAAGGAAAAGATTGGTAGACTAACATAGTATTTGGGGTCTCTTCTAAAATATTTTTTAAATGCTTGCAAATTAATAAGAACAAAGCAATCGAATAGGAAACTGAGAAAAGGCTTTGAATAGACATATCAGAAAGAGAAAACACATATGGCCTACACACAGCAGAGATGTTTAATCCCACCAGTAATTAGAGAAAAGCAATGAAAGTGACAAAGGGAGCCCACTTGGCAAAATTAAGTTTCACACTGTCAGCGTGAGCGAGGGTGTGGGAAATACACCCTCCGACACACAGCTGCTGGGAGTGTGGCTTAGCACTTGGGAGCTTAATTTGGCAATTCTTCTTAAATTTAAGAAACATGTTTCCTGTGACCTGATCATCTCATACCTAACTTTATTTGAATCGGTTAGTGCCTTGTGTAGTAAAAGACACGCAAGGAGATGCATTGCAGTCCTCCTAATTATGGTGGAAAATTGGAAGCAACCGAGGTGTGTATCGGTGAAGTATGCGCTGCATATATTCATAAAATTGAATGTTAAACTAATTTTATAAAAGTAAGGTTCTTCTGTAGCAGTGCATCTCTCCCGGGGGTGATTTCGCCTCTGTGGGCACATTTGGCGATGTCTGGACACATTTTCTTCATGGCGGGGGTAGGGGTGGGGAGGTACTGCCATCTACAGAAGCTCAGTTAACTGTACATGGATGCTCTTAAACTTCCTGCAACATCCAGACCGGCACCCGCCGCAAAGATGACCCACCCCCAGGCTGAGAAATCTACAAACTGACGGAGGGAAAAGCCAGGTTAAAAAGAAGTACCTAGAGGACAATCATACCTGTGTTAAAGCACACAGTATGGGAGCATAAAATTAAACATAAAATGACCACATGACCCAGCAATTCCACTCGACAGGACTGAAAAGAGCCTGGCCCGTGTGGCTCAGTGGGTTGGAGCATCGTCCCATACACTAAAAGGTTGTGGGTTTGGTCCTCAGTTGGGGCTTGTATGGGAGGCACCTGATAAATGTTTCTCTCTCATGGATGTTTCTCTCTCTCTCTCTCTCTCTCTCTCTCTATCTCTATCTCTATCTCTCTCTTCCTCTCTTTAAAATCAATTTAAAAATAATTGAAAAGAATTCAAACAAATCCTGTACACAAATATTCACACCAATACTATTAACAATAACCAAAAGGTGGGAACAGCCCATGGTGAGTGAATAAACAAAACGCGGTCCATATACACCGTGGACTATTACTCAGCCATCAAAAAGGAACGACGCACAGGCACATGCTGAGAGATGGGTGAATCTCAAGCACATTATGCTGAGTGAAAGGAGCCAGACTCCAAAGACCCGTATTGTACGATTCTGCTTCTGTGAAAAGTGCAGAACAGAACTTGCAAGTCCATAGAGACAAAAGGCAGGTCAGCGGTTGCCAGGGGCTGTGGGTGGGGGGCTGGGGAGTGACTGCTCCTGGGGACAGGGTCCCCTTTAGGGCGATGGGAATGTTCTGGAACCAGATAGAAGTGATGGCGGCACAACACTGTGAAGGCACTAAATGCCACTGACCTGTCCATGTTACGTGGATTTTACCTCAAAATCCATGGTACGTGGATTTTACTTCAAAAACAAAACAACAAAAGCACAACAATACCCCGCATTAGAACTCATTTCATGGGTTTGTGTTTGTTCACATGCCTCCTGCAGACAAGTCTGGAAGGATGCCCATCAAATTTATCGGCAGGATCGCATGGCTTTAGCTTTCCTTGTGGTGTTTCAATTACTAATAAAAAGAAACAAATATTTGCATGTTGTTGATTTTCCAAGTAGTTAAAAAGACATTCGGTTGTGCAAATGCCCTGGATGCGGACGGATGAAGCTCCAGGGCCAGGCCAGGCAACCTGCTCAGCCCCCTGGGCACGGGCTGGGCTGCTCTCCTGCCCAAGGCAGCATGCAGCCAGGGCCCCAAATCCCAAACTTGCAAAGCACCGGGTTCTGCTCAGCCCCGGAGAAGCTCAGTTAATTGACTCGCCCCTCGCAGGGAGGGAAGGAGGGAGGGAGGGACAGAGGGGACACTGTCCCCTCGAGGCTGCCCTCTCCCTTGCAGGATCCCCAGGGGCCCCAGCCTCCCTGGCAGCAGAAGCAGAGGCAGAAAGGACCAGAGTGAGAGGAGGCAGAGGGCAGGAGCAGAGGCGGCATAGATAATGCAGGGGAGGCTCAGATAAGCCCCTGCCCAGCTGGCATGCTCAGGGCAGCGGGCTCCTCACCTTGCAGCCAGCCCTCACCCGCAGGGCGATGCCACGCTAGGGCCTTCCTCGGGGTGAAGCAGAAGCAGGTGCAGGGCCTGGAGCCCCAGGTAAGCCACCTTCCTTCCCTTCCACCGGAGCAGGCGACACCTAGGAACCCAGCACCTACCCCAGACTCAGAGAAGCCCCTGTTTCTAAAGCTCCTCGTGCAAGCTGGGTCTGCAGGAGGTGCGGGGGGTGCGGGGGGGGGGGTGTGGGCAGCAGGCAGGGCGCCGCTTCCTAGCTTCAAGGCCATGTGCTGCTGCTGATCTCACGCGGAAGATTCATTGGACTGGTGAGCAAAGTCAGGTGCCGAGAGAAGAGCTGCTACGCCCAGGTCCCCAGAAACCAATGGTGGAAGCGCTGGGACGGGGAGAAAGGGAGAGACAGGAGGATTCAGGATTGAGGGACTCCGGCCACCTCCCAGGGGTGTGAAGGGTGGGGGAGGGAGGGACGGGTGGGCTCGTGGTAAGGAGTTAAGGGTGAAAAGAGGGAGAGAACGTGGAGGGCGGAGGTGGCTGAAATGGGAAGGAGAGCCCAGAGGGAAACGAAACAGCTCATTAAGAAGAGACAACCAGGCCGGGGCGAAAGGCAAGGCAAGTAGGACGGAGAGACAAGACAGACCTAGCCGGGGGTCTCAGCCAGGGCCAGCTCTGCACCCCCACCCGCCAGGGGACATTTGGCAATGTGTGAAGGTTTTTTTAAAAAAAAATCCCTCACTGGAGGATATGTTTCTTTGTTGATGAGAGAGAGAGAGAGAGAGAGAGAGAGAGAGAGAGAGAGAGAGAGAGGCCTCGGTGTGAGAGAAAAACATCGAGCCTCCCATACACGTCCTGACCGGGGATCGAGCTGGAAACCTAGGTACGTGCCCTGACCGAAAACCAAGCCTGCAACCTTTTGGTGTATGGGACGATGCTCCAATGGAGCCACCTGGCCAGGGCTGAAAACACTTTTTAAAAAATATATGTATTTTATTGATTTTTTACAGAGAGGAAGGGAGAGGGAGAGAGAGTTAGAAACACCCATGGGAGAGAATCATCCATCAGCTGCCTCTTGCACACCCCCCACTGGGGATGTGCCCGCAACCAAGGTACATGCCCTTGACCGGAATCGAACCTGGGACTCTTCAGTCCGACGCTCTATCCACTGAGCCAAACCGGTCAGGGAGAGATAGTTTTGATGATCACACTTGAGAGATGCTCCTGGTGCCAGGGATGCTGTGCCACATCCTGCAGTGGACGGGACGGCCCCACCGCAGAGTGATCCAGCCCCAAAAATCCCGGACACGGGAGTCGGGAAACCCTGCCCGAGGGGTCTGTGTGGGCAGGACTGGTCCACGGAACGTGCGGCCCCCGAGTCTGTGTGTGGGGGTTGGCCTCACTGCGGGGGATCCCTCTAAGTTCCAGGCAGCCGGCTCTCCCAGCTCGCTCACGCTCTGCTCAGCTTCCTCACAGAGAAGCCACCAGGTGTTCTGGTGGACCCGTGCCAGGGCGTGCCCTGCCCTCTGATGTCCTGGACACACACCCGTCATGTACCATGGCTTTTTCATATATATATATATATATATATATATATATATATATATATATGAATAGAGCAGCACAGAGAATGCCTCTAGCCTGCCTTTCTCCCTGCAGAGTTCCCTTCGTGAACATCCTGCATTAGTGAGGTACCTGTGTTACTGCTGCTGAACCGATATTGACACATGATTATGGTTTCTTTTTCCAGTTTGAAAATGAAATGTATTTTTTCTTTCTTTCTTTTTATTGTCTAAAGTTTTACATATGCCTCCTTTTTCCCCAATTGCCGCCCTCCCCCCCGCCCCCCGCCAGCCATCCCCACCCCGGGCAAGCCCCCACCGCCCCAGTGTCTGTGCCCATTGGCTATGCTAATAGGCATGCATACAAGGCCTATGGTTGCTCTCTAAGCCTCCTCCTCCCCTGCCATTTGTCTCTGGATCTATTCTTGTTCATTACATTATGTTGATCATTATATCCCACATATGAGTGAGATCGTGTGATATTCATCTTTCTCCGACTGGCTTATTGACACATAATCATTAACCAACGCCCCCGTTCACCTCCAGGTTCACTCTTGCCACTGCACATCCTGTGAGTTCTGAAAACGCACAATGTCATGTGTCCCCGGGACAGTGTCACACAGAGCAGTTTCAAGCCCCCCCCCCCCCCCGCAAAAGACCTCAAGTTCCACTATCCATCCCCTCCCCTCTCCCCCTGAGCCCTGCAGCCCCTGATCTTTTCACTGTCCCCACAGTTTGACCTTTTCCAGGACGAACGAGCAGCTCTCTTAGCCGCGTCCTGCATCCCCGTCATCTCACCGGGCGGCACACGCAGTCCTGGGCTTCCTCCCGGGGCGTGGCCGGCTCCTGTCTTATCGTGGTTCTCCGCCCTTTCTCTCCTCGCTGATATGAAGAGATTTGTTAGAGGGAATGGTGTCATGCAGTTATGAGGCTGAACATTCCCAAGATCTTCAGCTGGGAAGCTGGAGAGCCAGGAGAGCTGATGGAGTGAGTTTGGGGGATCTTCACTGAGGAGGAGGGAGAGTGTGCACGGTGAAGCCGAGGCGTCCCTGGTCCCGGAAGTGGCCGCTGACACCAGCAGCCATCAGTCAGGGTGAGTGCAAAGGGAACCGGGAAAAGACAGGCTTTAGGGTCCATCAGATGTAGGTTCAGCCCTGGAGCTGGGGTCTCCGCGCAAGGGGTGTGTCTTCTGTGGGACAGCGGCCACGGCTGTAGCCAGGGGTCACGGCCCGCTCTCCATCCCATCGCGGTAAACATGTAATAAATGCATGAGCACAGGTGCCTGGTCGGCAGTATTACCAAGCCAGGGGTCGCCGCCGGAAGCACATAGAAGCCAGTTGGATGGCCCTGGCTTTGAGGAAAGAGAGCGCTTCCACTGGTGAGTTCAGCCGGCCAGGGGGCAGGGGGCCAGGCTCAAACCCATCTCCCTGATCCCACGTGTGGGGCAAGATCCAAGGGGTTTCAGCACCAGATCTTCCTGGACAACGGGCCCTTCGCCTCTGAAAGGGTTTGGGCGGGGGTCAGGCTCCGGTCACGACCGGTCCTCTGTTTCTGCGGGACAAGCCGTCAAGTGCTCACAAGTGTTACTCGCGAGTGGTGTTCACACGCGTTGCTCCCACACTTTGGTTCTGGGTCTTGTTAGAAGCCGGACGGGACAAGTTCGAGCTGGTTCTGCGGTCGCAATAGGACAGACACATCAAAATCCAGGGCCGGAGACCGTTGGGCCTCCAGCAGGACTCTTCATGATGTGGGTCATGACAGGAGGGAGCAAGGATTTTTACACTCACTCAGGGACTGTTTTGGAAGCACCCAGGAACGAGGGGCCAAATCTGCTTTGTGAAGAGAGCATTCAGAGGAGGTGACATGAAAGCTGCATCTTAAAAAATAAACAGGAGTTTTCAGGTGGAGACGGGAAGGAACCGGGCTCTGGGCAGAGGGAGCCTGCCAAGGGATTGCCCCTGCTCTCTCTAGATCCTCTCAGCTCAGGAGTCTTTGCCCCCCGTGGGGACGTCTGCAATGTCTGGAGACATTTTTGGTTGTCATGACTGAGCAGGGGCCACTGGCATCTAGCTGGTAGAAGCCAGGGATGCTGCTAATCACCTTACAGTGCATAGGATCTGCCACCCCCCCCCCCCCCGCTCCCAATACACTTTATAGCAAAGAATGATGTGGCCCCAAGTGCCCAGAGTTCTACAGGTGAGAACCTTGCTCTATTGGAGAGCATGGAGGCTGTGAGCACAGCCCAACGACCCTGGTCTCGCCCATTGGAGACTCTTGTTTCTAAGTTACTGACTTTGACTCATCCCTGTAAGATCTCAGAGTGACAGGACTGAGCAGGGCTGTTGGGGCCACCGTTCTGGGAACCCTATGGGCAGGCGCTGACCCGGAAGTAGAGAGGGGGTGCAAGTGATCCCAGGAGAGGGAACCCAAGAAACTCTGGACACCAGGGATGTTTGGCGAATGTAGCCTCCAGCCACCAAAGTGTCTGGTCCCTCCTTCGTGTCTTGGTATCCACCTCTCAGGCCTTGTTCAAGGATCTAAGCCAGCCGTGGGCAAACTACGGCCCGCGGGCCGGATCTGGCCCGTTCGGCTGTTCTATCTGGCCCGCGGAGCCGAAAGAGCGGAGGATTCTCTTGCTCTCCCCTCCGCTCCTTCACCAGCAGCCCAAGATGAGAGTGCCAGCATGGTCAGGTTGCTTTTGTTCCGGCCCTCCGGTCCAGTTTAAGAACCCATTGTGGCCCTCGAGTCAAAAAGTTTGACCACCCCTGAATTAAGCCCACGTAAGAGGCATTTACTGTCTTCTTTTTCCTATTTTTAAAGTTGTGGTGAAATACACATGAGAGAAAATTACCATTTTAGGCATTTTATAGTACAATTCAGTGGCAATAAATATATTCGTGTTGATGTGCAACCACCACCTATGTCTAGTTCCAGAACTTTCTGCCACCCCAAACGGGACCACTGGTAGTCCCTCCGAATTCTCCCATCCCCCAAGCCCCTGGCAACCACTGATGTGCTTTAAGCTGCTACAGGAGTGTTCACAGCAGCACTATTCACAATAGTGAAGGGGTGGAAACAGCCCAGATGTCCACCCCCGGGTGAATGGGCAAACAAAACGGGGTCCATCCACACGATGCAATATTGTTTGGCCATGGAAAGGAATGAAGCACTGACACACGCTTCAACATGGATGAACCTTAAAAACATGCCCAGTGAGAGAAGCCAGAGCCCAAAAGGCCCATGTCGGATGATCCCATTTACGTGAAATGGCTACAACAGGCAAATCCATAGAGGCGGAAAGGAGATGAGTGGTTCACTGCCTTTCAAACTGGGCATGGCCTCATAAAATAAACTCATTTAACACTAGGTAAGCTCTTCGTAAAGAAACACTGATCTCATTAAATCGGTGTTATTTACTGAGCGAAGACGAATGCACCTTTGCTCACCTGGTGCACTGTTTCAATTATCATCGGTAGCGAAGACTGTGTGCCAGGTCCCATTCCAAGAATAGCTCATTATTTACTTCTCACGAAGGCCGTTTGAGGTAGAGACTGGCAAAGGGAAGTACCGAGAGGCAAAGAAACTCGCTCACGTTTATACCGGAGGCAGAGCAGGGACTCTAACTCGTGTTGGCCGACTCCCACGTCCCTTTGTCCGATGGCTATGTTGCATTGCCTCAGAACGTCCTGACCCGGCTCATGGGAGCTGGAGAAAACCAGAGCATTGTTCCCACACAGTCCCCTGCCTCTGATTTCCGGCATGGACACCTCCAGAGAAAGAACCTGGTTGATTCACATTAACTCGGAGATGCGCAGTGGTCCAAGGAGTTGTCCTTATGGGGTAGGGATGGCTCATGGTATCTGAAGCTGTGAGAAGAACAGGGATTCATAGGGAGGGGGCAGAAGGCCGGAGCAGAAATGGCTTCTCTGAAGGAACATTTTAATTTTAGGAAAAAAACCTAGAGGCATAGTCCTTGGAGAAAGCCAGTCACAGGTTCAGGTTTTGTTTCTGCCATTTTAACAGCTTCACCTCAAAAAATCAGACTCTGCACCCCAATATTCCCAATGAGTATGGTCAAGATACCTAAAGTGGTGGTCATAAAGACAGCACCTTCCTCACCAGGATGAGGAGAGGATTGAATCCAAGGCTGCACAGGGTGAGGACCCAATCAATGCACCTGTCTTTGATGAGATCAGGCCCTGAACATGATGATCTTTCTCCAACCAGGAGCTGACCTCTCTCTGCCACACCTCCCCCCCAGGCACAGCCTCCATGCCCAGAGCCAACCTCTCAGCCGTGTCTGAATTCATCCTCATCGGCTTCTCCACCTTCCCCCACCTCCAGCCCATGCTCTTCCTGCTGTTCCTGCTGATGTACCTGTTCACGCTGCTGGGGAACCTGCTCATCGTGACCACCGTCTGGGGAGAGCGCAGCCTCCACACGCCCATGTACCTCCTCCTGTGCGCCCTCTCCGCCTCCGAGGTCCTCTACACCTTCGCCATCGTCCCTCGCATGCTGGCCGACCTGCTCTCCCCCCGCCGCCCCATCGCCTTCCTGGCCTGCGCCAGCCAGATGTTCTTTTCCTTCACGTTCGGCTTCACCCACTCCTTCCTGCTCACGGTCATGGGCTACGATCGCTACATGGCCATCGGCCACCCCCTGCGCTACCACGTGCTCATGAGCCCCCGTGGCTGCGCCTGCCTGGTGGCCTGGTCCTGGGCCGGCGGCTCGGCCATGGGGCTGGTGGTGACCACGGCAGTCTTCCACCTCGCTTTCTGTGGGCCCAACGAGGTCCACCATTTTGCTTGCCATGTGCCTCCACTGTTGAAGTTGGCCTGCGGAACGAACGTGCCAGGTGTGGCCCTGGGCGTGGGCCTGGTGTGCATCACGGCCCTGCTGGGCTGCTGCCTCCTCATCCTGCTCTCCTACGCCTCCATCCTAGCCAGCATCCTGCGCATCCCCTCCGCCGAGGGCCGGCACAAGGCCTTCTCCACCTGCGCCTCCCACCTCACCGTGGTGGTCGTGCACTATGGCTTCGCCTCTGTGGCCTACCTCAAGCCCACGGGGCCCCAGCCTCTGGAGGGGGACACCCTGATGGGCGTCACCTACACCGTCCTCACGCCCTTCCTCAGCCCCATCATCTTCAGCCTCAGGAACAAGGAGCTGAAGAGCGCCATGAGGAGGACATTCTTCCCCAAGTTCTAACCAGGAAAAGAACACGACAATCCGCGAGGGAGTCCTTGGACCAGGTGAGTTGGGTTACCTGTGCTGCCATCAGAAACGGCACCCTGTATACGAGTAATAACCGGTATTTGTCTGATGCTTTAAGCTTTGCAGAGACCCTTGCGGGCAACGTTCAAATGGTTAAGTAGCATCAGGGATGTATTCAGGGTGGGAGTACGTATGAGATGAGAACAGAGAAAAGTGTATTCAATGATTTCAATCTGTTGCAGGATGCTTTGTCAGGTAGCATGAAACCTGGAATCTGTTCTTTTTTTCTGCCAGAAGCCAGGGTGGTCTAGTTACTCCCAGGACCATCAACCCATATGACAAGCAAAAATGGAGTCTGTCAGGCTCCCACCCTCCACTAGGTGGCAACAGGTGGCTACAACATTGGTATGTAAGACTACAAAAGTCTAAGCCAGATTCTAGGAGGCCAAAGCACCCTAAGTTTCAGCATTGCACAGGCCTGTGCAGTAGCCATTAGAAACAGTCGTAAGCAGACTTACAGAAAAAGCAGAGAAAACCTCTGCGTGTTAAGTGCAAAGCTTGAGCAGCTGCAGAGAGACAGAAAAGTCTCTACAGTTAGTTCCAGGGGCCAAGTCCCACCATGAGAAATCGCCGGCTGTGTTAGAGGGTGATGAGGTTCATGGCCAGTGGGGGTGGGGGGTAGGGGGGTGGTGGTGGTGGTGGGGGAACTCTTTGTTGAACCACATAATGTGTGCAGAGCACAGGATAAAGGTGTACCCCATGGTCACACCGGCGTAATGCGACCTGCCCACGGGTATGAGGGAGGAATTTCAGATCCACTGTACTACACAGTATTTATAATTTGTTGAAAATGTGTGTATTCCAAGAGAATGACACATACATGTATGATGTCATTTATATGTGAAACATGAAAAAGCCTTACTTATAAAAAATGGAGTAAAGTGGTGGTTCCCTGGGGCTGATGGATGTGGGAAATGGGGAGATGTTTAAGGGTACACCTTTGTAACCAGCGTGTGAATAAGTCCTGGAGGTCTAATGCACAATATAGTGATTATTAGCAATGCTGTATTATGAACTTCAAAGTTGCTAAGAGAGTAGTCCTTAATTGTTCCCATCACACACACACACACACACACACACACACACACACACACAAATTATAATTATGTGACTGTTCGGTTTGGTCAAACAATTGAATGGATACCCCTCCCCTGGGAGCTGACCTTTAGGCCACTTCACAACAGACATTCCCTTTTGCTTGGACCACATTCCTCTTGCTAGACCACATTCCTTTTGCTGTAGCCATCAGAGCTGTTGCAGGCAAGGGCCAGCTTGAGAGATGCAGTTGCTGCCAGATGTAGATGTTATTTACTCAGCATAGACTAATGTACCATGACCTCCTGGTTCATAGACCACATTCCACTTGCTAAGACCATTATCTCTCTCCTCCCCTCTGGATTTTCCCAGGGTCTGGACTGTCCAGAGAATTCTCCTCCCAGAAAAAGTCTGCCTAGAGTCCTTTAAAATCTCTGACTCCCCATCCCTGAGTGCTGGCATTATTTTGGGGCTCAGCCCATCTGGTCTCCAGATGACCTAATAAATTTATAGTCCCTTACCACGTTGGCCTCGTGTATTCTTCCTTCGGCGACCCTAACAGTGATGTGATAAAGGTGTTAGTTTATGCTATAGTGATAATCATATTGCAATATATAAACGTATCAAATCAATACATTGTATGTCTTAAACTTATTTGATGTTATATGCCAATTAGAATATCAATTAAAAAATAAGGTTTCCTTGAAAGCTTAAGTTGTTTCTTAATAAAAGTTTATACATTTATTTTAAAATAAACCTATCTAATAAAAGAGTAATATGCAAATTGACTGTCACTCCAACACACAAGATGGCTGCCCCCATGTGGTCAAAGATGGCTCCCCCTATCTTTGTAGACACAAGATGGCAGCAGAGGAGGGCAGTTGGGAAGGACCAGGCCTGCAAGAGAGGGCAGTTGGGGGTGATCAAGCCTGCAGGTTAGGGCACTTAGGGGGTACCCAGTCCTACAGGGGAGAGCTGTTGGTGGAGACGGACCAGGCCTGCAGGGAAGGGTAGTTAGGGGCAATCAGGCTGGCAGGGGAGTGGTTAGGGGCTGATCAGGCTGGCAGGAGAAGCAGTTAGGGGCAATCAGGAAGGCAGGCAGGCGAGCAGTTGGGAGCCAGCAGTCCTGGATTGTGAGAGGGATGTCCAACTGCCCATTTAGGCCTGATCAGACATCAGTTCAGGGGTCCCAGATTGGAGAGGGTGCAGGCTGGACTGAGGGACACACACCCCCGTGCATGAATTTCCTGCACCGGGCCTCTAGTAATTTATAATAATACGCAATGGACACAAGTTTATGGTGATATTGTTGTACATAACAAAATATAATTTACATGCCCAAGCAATAAATTGATCAAATCAGCCACAGCTAGAAAAAAGGAAATATGTGCATTCCTGTTTATGTTGAAAAGTCAACTATTCCTCATTTGTCCTGAAGTTGAATTCTTTCTCTAGAATGTGAAGCAGTGAAAAAATCCCGTGTTAACATGAGTGGGAGGATTTGGAAAACAATTTCTGTGAAAGCTGGGGAGCCCCAAGTATCTTTCTCTGTAGAATATACAGCATGTTTCCTGTTAACACGGCACGTACGGGGTCTCATTGTGGCCTGGTAATGGAGGATCAGGGCAGACAAACTCACATCCACTTAATTTGAGAGAGGAAAACCTGAAGCTCAAGACTGTTGCATGGCCTAACCAGTTTGGCTCAGTGGATAGAGCATTAGCCTGTGGATTGAAGGGTCCCAGGGTTGATTCCGGTCAAGGGCATGTACCTTGGTTGTGGGCACATCCCCAGTAGGGAGTGTGCAGGAGGCAGCTGAATCAATGTTTCTCTCTCATCGATGTTTCTAACTCTCTATCCGTCTCCCTTCCTCTCTGTAAAAAAAAAAAAAAATATATATATATATATATATATATATATATATATATATAATTTTATTTTTTTAAAAAAACAACCATTGTGTGACTCATCCGAGATCACACTTTGTAAGGCCAGGTTTCCAATGTAAATCTTTTCTGATTCCCACAGTGTCTTCCTACAGTGGGGTTTGTGGGTTCGCTGTCCAAGGATTAGTCCATCTTCAGACTAAACACTTCAGTATCCCAAGCACTTTTTAAAATATATATATTTTATTGATATTTTACAGAGAGGAAGGGAGAGAGAGATAGAGAACTAGAAACGTCGATGAGAGAGAAACATCGACCAGCTGCCTCTTGCACCAGGGATGTGCCCGCAACCAATGTACATGCCCTTGACCGGAATCGAACCCGGGACCTTTCAGCCCACAGGTCGATGCTCTACCACTGAGCCAAACCGGTTTCGGCAATCCCAAGCACTTTTAATCCCCAGGCTGTTGAAGCCATAGTTATGATAATATTATAATTTCATGTTTTGCTTGGTGAGCTTAGGACCGGCGGGAGAGTTGAGGAAATGACCAACTGGACCCACCTACTTTGATGTTTTCATCTGTATCCCTGCAACAGAAGTGGGACCTCATGAAGGGCTGTGGTCCAGCAGGGGGCGCCATGGGGAGAAGCGTTACTTCACCTGAGCTTCCTCACCTGTCTCCCTCCTCCCAGAGCCACCTTCTCCAGGAATAGCCAGCTATCTATGGTCCCCAGGACTCAACACCATGGTCACAGCAGATGCGAAGGAGTCCTTGCTCTCTCAAAAGATTAAGAGAGATGCTCTGGGGCGGGGGGGAGTGTAAGGGGGATGAGGGGGTCACTTGGGGAAGGAATAGGGCATCTGTAATACGTTCAACAATAAAGATAAATTTTTGAGAGAGAGGGTGGGGGGAGAGAGATGCTTTGAATTGCAGATAGGGATAGGAAGAGGTTAAGTGATGAGGCGAAGTGGCCTTGATTAAATCACATTCATCTTTCAGCTTCAGTTTCCCATCATGAAAATGGGTTAAATAATATTGTCTCCACTTCTTTTTTTTCATAAATATATTTTATTTATTTTTTACAGAAAGGAAGGGAGAGGGATGGAGAGTTAGAAACATCGATCAGCTGCCTCCTGCACACCCCCCACCGGGGATGTGCCCGCAACCAAGGTACATGCCCTTGACCAGAATCGAACCTGGGACCCTTCAGCCCGCAGGTCGACGCTCTATCCACTGAGGCAAACCGGTTAGGGCGTGTCTCCACTTCTTAGGACAGTTCTGAGAATTAAATAGCATCCTCTCTGCAGGGTAGTTGACAGTGGCTGGCACACGGTAAGCACTCGATCAATGCCAGCTTTTCTGATCTATTTGATTTGTGTGGGCCTCTGTGTCTCAAATCCTGTGTTAGTTCTGGCTACCGGGATGGGCTTGCTGTTAGTCCCTGCCTTTGAAAGTTTCGGTGGTGCTGGGTGGAGTGGTACACACAAACATCAGTGCCCTCGAGATGGGGACATGTGAAAAGGGGCATGACTGCTGTAGCTTGGGGTGCACCGGCCAGGCCTTCCCTCGTTCCTGTACTCCAGGGGTTCTCACCAGCGCCCCCCACCCCCTGCCCAGAGCACACTTGGAAGTTTCTGAAGACATTTTTTGTTTCTGTTCAAACTGCAAGAGAGAGAAATGTGCTATAATATCTCATGGGTCAAGGCCAGAGAGGTTGCTCAGCATCTCGGAGTGCACAGAACAGACTGTGCCACGAAGCAGGAGCCAGCTCCAAATGCCAACACCTCAAAAAGGACACCGTATTCACTCAGGATACATTTATCACTCCGCGCCGGGCACTTTCATAGACACCCCCGGGGGGACACCGTGCTGAACTAATTAGACGTGACCACTGACCTCAGTGGTTGCCATTTGAGAGGGGAAGGTGTGGCTATGAAACCACTAATCACGCTAGTGACTATGTGACAAATTGTGATAAAAAGCTGTGAAGAAAAGAAAGGAGTTGTTAATTGGGGCTGACAGTAGAGATGGTGACTCAGAAGGGGAAAACCGGGGAAGGCTTTCCTGAGCAGGTGCTACCTAGGGTCGGACCCAGGGATGCGAGGGGCAGGTGCTCAGGTGAAAGAGCAGCAGGTACAAAGCTCCCGAGGTCCACGCCTGCTCGGTTTATTGCAGGAGCAGCGGGGAGCCCGGGGCTGGAGAGCTGGGAGGGCTGGGGGATAGAGGCGGGGTGGAGCACGAAGGAGACCAACGAGGGTCTGTGCTGTATCCCGAGGCTATAAGCAGAGGGGTGACCTTTTATATTTTCCCTTCACAGAGGTCCCCCTGGCTGTCGAACAGAGGCAGCTGGTCTGGGGACAGCGGAGGGCAGGGGGTGAAACATCCTTGAGGAGGGGACCAGACTTTCATCCACAAGCAAGGGGGAGGGGTGGACACTTCAGAAGAGCAGAACGGGAGAGGCGAAGGCGGCAACCACATCTCTCAAGCTGGCCCTTGCCTCCAACAATTCACACCAGAACACAGAACATGGGACACGGGGGTGGGGTGGGGGGGTCTATAATTAGCACAGGTGGGGCCCCTGAAGTCAGGAGATCTCCCCATCAGCAGCCACACTCTGTTCTCTGGGTCCTTAATCACCTCTCTGGGCTCTGGCCCTGCCTTGGGGGAAACCGAAGAATGTATCACAGAGGGGACCATTAGGCAGGAATGACAAACAGCTAGCGGGGTTGGGGGGGGTAGGGGAGGGAGGATGGGACTTCAGAAAGTGGACGCTTAATAATGGAGGGGAAGGAGGACAGGGTCTCTGGGGGTTGGGGAGGTCCTGGCAGACACTAGTGGGCAGAGGGGTTGGACTGTAGTGTGGAGGGTCAGTACCCCCAAACCCTGGCTATTTGCACCAACCTTTTGCCATTTATTCCTATTTTCCATCACCCAGGTAAGCTGAGGATGAATTCAAACACCCTTGAATCGAATCCAGGACCCTTCAGTCCGCAGGCCAACACTCTATCCACTGAGCCAAACTAGTTAGGGAGAGTCTTTTTTTTTTTTTAATATATTTTATTGATATTTTTTAGAGAGAGGAAGGGAGAGAGCTAGAGAGCTAGAAACGTCAATAAGAGAGAAACATTGACCAGCTGCCTCTTACACACCCCCTACCGGGGATGTGCCCGCAAGCAAGGTACATGCCCTTGACCGGAATCGAGCCTGGGACCTTTCAGTCCGCAGACCGACGTTCTACCACTGAGCCAAACCGGTTTCAGCTAGGGCGAGTCTTAATCTCCTTATATCTCAGTGTTCTCATTCTCAAAATGGAACTAATTTGGCCTCCCTAGTGAAATAGAAGAACTGATATGTGTTAAGCATTTAAGACCATACCGATCACGAGAGATCACAAAAATGCAAATCAACACCATGATAAGTTACTACTGGAGTAGCTACAATAAAAAGGATACGTTAGCGTTGGTGAGAACATGGGGAAATTGGAATCCTTTTACACTGCTGGTGGGGATGTGAAATGGTGCAGCCACTTTGGAAAAACAGTCCCGCAGTGTCTCAAATGATTAAACACAGAGTTACCATCTGACTCATTCATTCCACTGAGGGGCAGTATACACCCCAACACGGTGGTGTGGGCATCCCCTCCTCCATGCCACTGCCAGGCACAGGAAACAGGAAGAAGTTGACACACAACGTCAATATTAGAGAGGCCATTACCCCAGTGCTGTGGTCGGCAAACTGCGGCTCTCGAGCCACATGCGTGCTCTAACACCACTTCTTCAAAATAGACTCGCCCAGGCCGAAAACCGACTTCTGCGCATGGGCCAAGAAGTTTCAATTGCACTGTGTGTGTGCGCGCCCACACGTGGTATTTTGTGGAAGAGCCACACTCAAGGGGCCAGAGAGCCGCAATGTGGCTCGCTAGCTGTGGTTTGCAGACCACTGCCCAGGGAATGGAAGAAGAATGAGGTCAACCAGATGGGGGAGGGCGGAGAGCATCTTGCATTCACAGAGCACTCGCTACGGGTGGAGGTAGGGGAAGTTCACGTATAGGAATCACCACTGAGGAAGCACAAACATATACACCTCACAGACGGGAGGCGGAAGGGTCCTCACCCGCCACATTCCTCGCCGTGAAACCAGCCCCTCTGGGAGCACTGGAGAGGGACCCCCTTGAGGAGGGTCCTCCTCATGGCGCTCTTCAGCTCCTTGTTCCTGAGGCTGAAGATGATGGGGCTGAGGAAGGGCGTGAGGACGGTGTAGGTGACGCCCATCAGGGTGTCCCCCTCCAGAGGCTGGGGCCCCGTGGACTTGAGGTAGGCCACAGAGGCGAAGCCATAGTGCACGACCACCACGGTGAGGTGGGAGGCGCAGGTGGAGAAGGCCTTGTGCCGGCCCTCGGCGGAGGGGATGCGCAGGATGCTGGCTAGGATGGAGGCGTAGGAGAGCAGGATGAGGAGGCAGCAGCCCAGCAGGGCCGTGATGCACACCAGGCCCACGCCCAGGGCCACCGCGGAGACGCTGGCCCCGCAGGCCAACTTCACAAGAGGTGGCACGTGGCAGAAGAAGTGGTGGACCTCGTTGGGCCCACAGAAAGCGAGGTGGAAGACTGCCGTGGTCACCACCAGCCCCATGGCCGAGCCGCCGGCCCAGGACCAGGCCACCAGGCAGGCGCAGCCACGGGAGCTCATGAGCACTTGATAGCGCAGGGGGTGGCCGATGGCCACGTAGCGGTCGTAGCCCATGGCCGTGAGCAGGAAGGAGTGGGTGAAGCCGAACGTGAAGGAAAAGAACATCTGGCTGGCGCAGGCCAGGAAGGCGATGGGGCGGCGGGCGGAGAGCAGGTCGGCCAGCATGCGCGGGATGATGGCGAAGGTGTAGAGGACCTCGGAGGCGGAGAGGGCGCACAGGAGGAGGTACATGGGTGTGTGGAGGCTGCGCTCGCCCCAGACGGTGGTCACGATGAGCAGGTTCCCCAGCAGCGTGAACAGGTACATCAACAGGAACAGCGGGAAGAGCATGGGCTGGAGGTGGGGGAAGGCAGAGAAGCCGACCAGGATGAATTCGGACACAGAGGTGCGGTTTAGCCCCAGCATGGCGGTCGTACCTGGTGTGTGGGAGAGAGGGAAGAACTTAGCGGGAGGGTCTCTAGGGAGGCCTACCTGGGAGGACTTCCCGGAGGGGCTCCTAGCCCGGTTAGTTTATCTGCAAAATAGCATTCAAGCAATGGCCTGTGCTTCACAGAGCCGCTGGAGGTTTCAATGAGATCATGCGTTTCAAATGCTCACCGCAGGTCATAGCACATAGTAGGAATTCAATAAATAAATGACAATTATTATTATTACTACTATTTTTAAACCCCATTGTTAGGGACTCAGGGTCTCTATTCAGTTCTATCTGGACGGAGCTGTTACTGAACCGGAGGCCACCACCTGATGCGCACAGAAGCCAATACTACGGCACTGGCTTTGAGAAGAGAAAGAGCTTTTACTTGTGAGTTCAGCCATCGAGGAGACAGGAGGCCAGGCTCAAATCAGCCTTCTCGATCCAGGTTGTGGGGCAAGCTTTGAGGGGTTTCAGCACAGGGTCTTCATGGACAATGGACCCTTGACCTGTTAAAGGATTCCAGCACTGGTCATGTTCTGGTCATGTTCTGGCCCTTCGGTTCTGGGAGGTGAGCAGCTGAGGGTTCAGAAGTGTTACTGGTGGATGGTGGTTAGAAACAGGTTAGGACCCGTTTGAGCTGGTTTTGCAGTCACAGAGACCCCACTTTAGAGGTTGTCATTGCCCCTCGTCATTTTTCTAAATTGAAACGGAAATTTAAAAAGAAAGCAACACTTCAGTCTTTTTTTTTAAAAAACTATTATTATGGGATTTATAAAAAAACAAAACAAAAATACCCCTCTCATCCAAGGATATTTTTCAAGAGAGGAAGAAAAAGAGAGAGAGAGAAAAACATAGATTGGTTGCTTCCTGTACGTGCCCGGACGGAGGATTGAACAGGCAACCTAGGTACGTGGCCTGTCTGGAATGAGCCTGCAGCCTTTTGGTGTATGGGATGATGCTCAAACGCACTGAGGTGCCACTCGACCAGGGCAATGGGATTTTCCCCCCAATTGTTTTTAAAATATATATTTTTATTGATTTCAGGGAGAAAGGGAGAGGGAGAGATGGAAACATCGATGATGAGAATCATTGACTGTCTGCCTCCTGCACGCCCCCTACTGGGGATCAAGCCCACAACCCAGGCATGTGCCCTCGACGGGAATTGAACCCGGGACCCTTCAGTTCACAGGCCGACGCTCTGTCCCACTGAGCCAAACCAACCAGGGCTCAGTTGTTTTTTAAATTATTTTTTAAATTACAGTTTACATTCAATATTATTTTGTGTTAGTTTCAGGTGTACAGCATAGTGGTTAGACAATCGTATACTTTACAAAGTCTTCCCCCTCACATTCCCAGTACCCCCCTGGCACCATACATAGTTATTGTAGTAGTAGAGGCCTGATGCACGAAATTCGTGCAAGGCCCTCACGGCTCCAGCTGTCTTGGCCCTCACAGCCCCGGCTTCGCCAGGGATTCTTTGGCTATGTACCCAGAAGTGGAATCACTGGGCAAAGGCAGGTCTAGTTTTTAATTTTTTGAGGAACCTCCATCCTGTTTCCAATAGTAGTTGCACCATTTGGGAGGATTTTTTAAAATATAGTTTTGGGGTTAGAAAAATCTGGCGCTGGCTGGAGCTCGCCTTTGAAAAGATAATGCAAATTCTGGGATCACTGTGCTCAGATTGCCTGAACCGCTGCCGGCAAGGCGGAGTAAGTATCAGGTGCCGGCTTTTTCCTTTTCATACAAAAACTCTGCATGTCATCCATATGAGTTAAACATTTTTTGATAAGTTTTTTTTTTTTTAAATCAGTGCTTCAACAACACTGGGCTGATTCCTTAATCTATTTGATCCTTAGTTTTCTCATCCCTTAAAGCAGTGGGCGGCAAACTCATTAGTCAGCAGAGCCAAATATCAACAGGACAACGATTGAAATTTCTTTTGAGAGCCAAATTTTTTAAACTTAAACTTCTTCTAACGCCACTTCTTCAGAATAGACTCGCCCAGGCGGTGGTATTTTGTGGAAGAGCCACACTCAAGGGGCCAAAAAGCTGCATGTGGCTCTCGAGCTACAATTTACCAACCACCGCCTTAAAGAAATTTGGTCATTATAACCCCTACCTGGCAAGGTTCTTATGAGGATTACATAAGACAAACACGTAAGGGGCCTTCCACAGACCTGGAATGAGCAATGGGAAGTTAAGATTGAGGGCAGGCATAAGTAGTCAGAATTGGATTCTCTTAAAATGCAGCAACCACCCCAACCTGTTTGGTGCAGCAGATGGAATCAGCCTATGGACTGAAGGGTCCTGGGTTCGATTCCAGTCAAGGGCACATGCTTGGGTTTCAGGGTCAATCACCACTAGGGGGTTGGGCAGAAGGCAGCTGATCAATGATTCTCTGTCATCATTGATGTTCCTATTTCTCTCTCCCTTCCTCTCTGAAATCAATAAAAAATAAATAAAAATGTAGCAACCTATGATTGTATCTCTCTTTTAACTGGTGCATTTAATGTATTTATCTTTTTGGTCATTACTGTTGTTTTGAACTTAATTCTGTCATTTTATTTAATACCTGAGCTATGTGTAAATATATTAATAAAATGCATAATATATACGGTACATACACCTACATATGTATATTTAACATATACAAACACAAAAATAATATGCACTTGCTCCTATTCATTAAACCAAACACACACATGCACACACACACTCACACACACACACACACACACACACACACACACAGAAGAAACAGCAACACAGTAAGAACATTAAATTGTCACCAAAAAGGAACTTGTGTGAGGGATAAAGGAAGTCTAGGTAAATTTCCAAGTGCCAGTATTGCAAAAACCCAGGTAACCTGACCACACTGCAATATATTTGGAAATTAATATGAAGAGGGTACCTGAAAGTTCCCGTATATTGGAGCACAAATATTAGGTTGAACCTTTGACAGTAGCATAGTAGCATATTATTCACTAATCTTTGGGCTGCACAGAAAATTAAGAAATACTAAGAACTGAATGGTGCTGAAAAGTTGAAATGACTAAGTGAAATGGGCTGTGCCCTGGAATAGAAAAAGGACATCAGTGGGAAAACGGGAAATTCTAGTAAGATCCGTAGTTTGCTATGTAGTATTATGCCAGTGTCAATTTCCTGGCTCTGATCCTTGCCGGGGGCTCTGGAAGGTGCTGGCATTCAGGAATTTGAATGAGGGGAGCACACAAATTTCCTGTGTTGTTTTTGCAACTTTTTGTAAGCTTAAAATTAAAGAGAAAAATCGTTTAAGAAAACAAGGTACCATCTAAAGTAGCACCAAATCTATCAAGTATGTACAATTAATTTAAATAAGCACACACAAGACCTCCACAGAGAACAATTAAACCTCTAATTAATAGGAAACACAGCAGATAATATAAATAAATGGAAGAAATGGAAAGATAATATCACAAAGGCATTAATTCTAGCCAAATTTAATCTATACATTCAATGTAATATTCTAAAAAAAATTCATTTAAAGAAAAATAATAAACATGTTCTAAAATTTCTATGAAAAGATAATGATCCATGAAAAACTAAGTCAACCTTGACATGGAGAGTAAAAGGAGGTGGGGGAAATTGCCTTCTGAGAATTCTACAAACCTCTTGGAAATACAGCAATGGAGGATTATTGCAACGGGAGACAAACAGACCAGTGGTTCGGAATGGAGACTTCAGATATGGAGCCGCTCAGATATGGTTAGGTTCACGCCACAGGTAAATCAGAAAATGACACATTGCTCAGGAGGTGCTGTAGAGGAGAGTATCTCTCTATGTAGATGGAAACAAAAATTGGGCTTTCAGTTAGTACCCTGTACAAAGAGAGGACCAAGCTGGATTAATAACCCAATTGAAAGATAAAAGAAAGTACAGTAGAATCTTTGTGGTCTAGGAACAGGAAGTGAGTTCTTTAAAAAGAAATAAGAAACACAACTCATAAATTAAAAAAGGTTAATTTCATTACATCAAAATTATAAATCATATCAGCATCATGGACAAAGTTAACAGATGGCAGAGGGCGAGCAGATATTTGAGACATTGAGTAAGTCTTAGAGATCTGCCGTACACCACAGAGCCTGCCGCTATCAGTACGATGATGGGCACTTCGAAACGTATTAGGAATATAGACAACAATGCTGTATTACAATCATCAAACTTGATAAGAGACTAGATTTTACTTATTCCCACCACATAAAAGAAATAATTACGTGATGTCATAAAGGTGCTATCGCGACAATGGCAATCATATTATAATAAGTAAATGCATCAAATTAACAAACAGGTACACTTCAAATGTACATGGTTATATGTCAAATCTATTTCAATTAGCACAGTTTGTTAAGAGGGCAGACCTTAGGTTCAGCGTTCTCACACACAGGAAAGTAAAGAGCCGCACGAAACCTGTTGGCACCCTAACCAGTTTGGCTCAGTGGATAGAGCGTCGGCCTGAGGATTGAAAGGTCCCAGGATCGATTCCGGTCAAGGGTGTGTACCTTGGTTGCAGGCACATCCCCAGTAGGGGGTGTGCAGGAGGCAGCTGATCAATGTTTCTCCTCATTGATGTTTCTAACTCTCTATCCTTCTCCCTTCCTCTCTGTGAAAAATTAATAATAATATATATTAATATATTATTATTAATATATTAATATTATATTATATTATATTATATTATATTATATTATATTATATAGTATAATATATAATAATATATATTAATATATAATATAATATTAATAATATATATCCTGTTAGAGGACCTTGATTGTGGTGATGGTATCACAGGTGTAGGCATATGTCCAAACTCACCAAAATGTATACATTAAATATGTGCAGGCTTTTTGTTTATGATGTATACCTCAGTAAACACTGACAGGAGACTCATATCTAGAATCTGTAAGGAATGTCTGCAAACTAATGAGAAAAAAGGCTGGAATTGCAACAGCAAGTGGGAAGGGGCAGGCACAGGCAAAGTGCAGAGGAAATGCAACAGACAAGCAGGAAACGAAGACCTGCCGCTGCTCACTGGCGGTTAGAGGAATGCAACTTACAGCCGCAGCGTGGCACCCCTTTACCCCGCTGGAGAGGCCAGCGGGAGAGAGTGGGTGCCGCTATGTGTTGGCCCAGATGTGAAGATGAGTGAACTTTAGTCATTCTAGCAGGCACCTGGGGGCTCGTGGCCAAATGAAGGGAGCACTTACCCTAAGTCCCCAAACACTGCTCCTGAGTCTCCCTCTGAATGAAACGCACAGGTCAGGGAGGGGTCACGGGCAGGAACGTGCATCTCAGCATCGTCTGTGTTGGCAAGAGAGTGGGGGGCAGTCTGGGAGACCCCACTGTCTGTGGGAGCAGAGAACTAAAATCTGGTGGAGGTGTGCCATGAGCCCTAAACAACATTTAGGGGGGAAAACAAGACTGACATAGCAATATGGAGGATTCCTGCAAACATAACTCTGGGTTAAAAATTAGGAAAAATAGGAGACCTCCAGCATCGTGTAATGCACCACAGTCAGAACATGTCTGTGCAGAACATACATTTCATAAGAATTCACACAAGCAGAAGGACACACTTGAAACAAATTAAAAACGCTGCCTGTTGGGGGTGGGGAAAGGAGTGGGGCATAGTGACAAATGGAAATAAATAGAATAGGATCGTTGTGAAAATCATGATTTACTCAAAGCTTATATATATATATATATATATATATCCAATCAATGATACATACATATACCAATCATGTATACCATATATATATTTGATAACAAGTTTTCAAATACCCTCAGACAAGGTTCACTCCCCAATATTACGCAGTCCTCTTCCATTTCCCCCTAGAACAGTGGTCGGCAAACTGGGGCTCTTTGGCCCCTTGAGTTTTTAGCAAAGGCCAGCTTAGGAGTACCCTAATTAAGTTAATAACAATGTACCTACCTATATAGTTTAAGTTTAAGAATTTTGGCTCACAAAAGAAATTTCAATCGTTGTACTGTTGATATTTGGCTCTGTTGACCAATGAGTTTGCCAACCACTGCCCTAGAAGATTGGCCCCTCAGAGCCACTACCACCCAATGCTTGGAAGATCCCAAATCCTACTTGGAAAGTGAACAATTTGGCTCGAGTGTCAAGATGAGGTCCCTCATACATGCCTCTCCATGCCGTGACCTCAGCCCTGCCCATGTCCTTCCTCTCCTCCTCCTCCTGCTACTAGAATCTATTCTGTTCTCTGAGACACACACAGGTGGTGAGTCATGCAGACCCAGGGTTCAAATCCCACCCCTGACAGAGTGCTGGGACAACCAGAGAACGGCCCTCGCTGGTTCTCTGTGGGGCCTGGACACCAAGTGCTCACCAGAGGATGTTCTCAGGACGTGCTACTGCCATTGCTGTCCTCTTTTTTTTTTTTTTTTAATGTATTTTATTGGTTTTTGTTTTTGTTTTTGTTTTTTTTTACAGAGAGGAAGGGAGAGAGATATAGAGTTAGAAACATCGATGAGAGAGAAACATCGATCAACTGCCTCCTGCACACCCCTTACTGGGGATGTGCCCACAACCAAAGTACATGCCCTCTACTGGAATCGAACCCGGGACCCATCAGTCCACAGGCTAATGCTCTATCCAATGAGCCAAACCGGTTTCGGCTTGCTGTCCTCTTTTATGGTCACTTGCTGGGCTGACTGTCACTCACCCTTCCCCATCAGGTGACATGTTTGGCGCAGTGACAGTGCAGGGTTTCAGCCCCAATTCCAGGCTAATCTTCCCTGACTCTGCGGATGCCCTTCGGCCCCCAGTCCTCCATCCCTGGGTCAGCCCACCTCCTGCTCTCTTCTGGCTACAACGGGCTCCAGGGTACCAGCCCCATCAATATCCAAATGGTACAAACATATACACAAAAAGGGCCCTCCCGGCTTCCTGTCCCCTTCTGGCGCACTGCCCCTCTGCAGGACGCTCAGGAGAGCGCCCCACGTCACCTGCACAGTCTGGGCTTCAGGGAGGGGAAGGGCCGATGCCCTCACCCCAGCTCTGGGCTCCCAGCTCCCATACAAAGTTCCTTAGCCGGGGCTCAGTGAAGATGTGAAGGATGGATGATGGAAGGAGGGAAGGAGAGAAGGAGGAGGAAAGAAGGAGGAAGGAAGGAAGGAAGGAAGGAAGGAAGGAAGGAAGGAAGGAAGGAAGGAAGGAAGGAAGGGAAGAAAGGCTCCAAGGCAGGCTCCCAAATCCTGTTCCTGTGTCCTTCCTCATCAAGGGGACACGACTCCACCCACTCAGCATCCTCTGCGTGTGTGTCTGGCCGTAGCCCATGCCTGGGCGCACAGCAGTGGACAGAGCAGAGCACCGGCTCAGTTCATCGGTTCTGAAATACACAGTGACAGCGGCGCCCAGGAAACACGGAGCCAGGAGCAGAGACTCTCCCTGCATGCATCCCCTGAGCGCCGCCCAGCTGCCTGCAGCTAGTCTGGGACTGGGAGAAGCCAGGGACACACAACAAGGGTACTGTGGTGGGTCGAATTAAATCCCTCCACCCAAATGTATGTCCTGCCAGGTCCTTCCTCTGCTCCTCTCCGTTCTCCTCTCCATTCTCCTCTCCGTAGTCTGAATGCCTTCTCCCTTTCCCCTCCAGCTCCCGCAGCCCTTGTCACCTGTTCCTGGAAACAGAAGCACTGCTTGCCTTGTTCTCCGGGGACGCCCTCCAGAAGCCTGGCCTGGGGCAGGGAGGGGGCAGCAGTGGGTGGGGAGGGAGTTTTATCTCTGCAGGCGACATCCCAGGGGTGGGTTCCCACAGGTGTCTCCCAGAAACCAGCCTTCCCTCCTTCCTTCCTTCCTTCCTTCCTTCCTTCCTTCCTTCCTTCCTTCCTTCCTTCCTTCCTTCCTTTCTTCCTTCCTCCTTCTTTCCTCCTCCTTCTCTCCTTCCCTCCTTCCATCATCCATCCTTCACATCTTCACTGAGCCCCGGCTAAGGAACTTTGTATGAATCTGAGAACCCAAAGAGAACGCTGCCATAGCCTAGCACTAAAGGAGTCCTCCGTCTTGAGAGAGGCAGAGCTGGGTACAGACACCCCCTTCTTGTGGTCGGAACTAGACCACGGGGGGAGCACAGAAGGAAGTGGACCATCTTCCTAGTGGGGATACTGAAGCAGGGCCTGGGAGGACACTTTCTCCTTGGCCTGTGTCTTAGAGTCCCCCCTCCCCTCTGGAGAAAGAGATAGAAACATCAATGATGAGACCGGGAATCCAACCAAGACCTCCTGGTTCATAGGTTAACACTCAGCGTCTGACCCACGGCGGCTGGGCAGTCCTGTTCTTCCTTCAGGTCTCAGTTTAGACACCCCCTGCTCCCAGGAGCTCTGGTCATCAATCCTCCCCCATTCCAAGCTGGGTGAGTCAAGCTGGGCTGTCCCTGGTAAAGGCATTTTGAGGAAATGGGACTGGAATCCAGGATGATCTCTCCCAGGTGGTTCCTCCCCTAAGCAGATGTCAGGAAAGGATACTGGGAAGCTGAAGATGTCTGATCCTCAGAATGAACATCCTCTATTGCTGCCTCTTCCCACCCAAAAGCTAGACAAGGTGACATGTCAACCCTTTCAGAATTGTTCACATCCCCCATGGTCTAGAAATAGACCAGCAATACAGGTCAGATACAATGGAGGAGAGAAATAAAAGTAATGGAGTCTAATTGTAGGGTATATAAACATAGTATTAAAATATTGGATCACAGCCCAACCAGTGTGGCTCAGTTGGTTGAATGTTGTCCCATGCACCAAGAAGTCTCCGGTTCAATTCCTGGTCAGAGCACATGCCTGGGTTATGGGCCCGATCCCCAGTACAAGGGTGGGGTGGGGATTTGGGGGAAGCCAATGGATGTTTCTCCTTCTCTCCCTCTTTCTGAAACCGATAAAAACGCATCTTTTAAAGTTATTTTTTTATTGATTTCAAAGAGGAAGGAAGAGGGAGGGAGAGAGATATAGAAACATCAATGATGACAGAGAATCACCAATTGGCTGCCTCTGCACACCCCTACCAAGAATCGAGCCCATAATCTGGGTATGTGCCCTGACTGGGATTCAAACCATGACCTCCTGGTTCATAGGTCAATGCTCAACCACTGAGCTACACTGGCAGAGCAATAAAATATTGGGTAATAATAGTATGGAAGGGAGAGTAACAAAGCTAAAGAATTATTAAATTCATACCTTGTTTGAGGGAGGCATCAAGATAGTGTTTATTCACAGATGACACAGTTGTCTACATAGAAAAATCCTAAGAAACTGACAAAACACATTTGAAATCATGAAGGAATTTAGCATGGTCAGAAAATATAAAACTGATATACAAAACCCATGGGGGTGTACTAGTAATAAATGGAAAATGAAAATGTTTTGTGTTGATGCCATTTATAATAGCATCATGAAAAAGCCACCAATGCCTGTGGGGAGCTGCCCTGCATTCAGGGGTCCTGCGTGCCTGAATGCAGGCATAAGCGTAGGACACAGCTTTCCATGTGCCCTTCGTATTAATCTAAGTGAGAAATTACTGCTACTTTTAGGAATGCTAGCATGTACTTAACTGCAGATGGCCTTGCTTATTCAGAAGGTCAAAGATTAGTCAGGAGACTGTTGACTTAGAAGGACCTAGAAACCAAAGGAAGATAGCATGTTTGTGTAAGAAAGTTGGCTGGGTGAAAAGATTAGGAACCGGGTGGATTTTGAAACTTATTGTGCTTGCCTGAAGAAAACACTTTGGCATAAAAAGGCTTTGAGAAATAAACTCTGGACTGGAGACCTCTGTCTCAGTCCTTCCGACCCCATCTGTTCTTGTCTGTCTTTTTCTTATCCTCACCCCCTCAATCAGGTACTGTTCATTGCCGGCAGATACCGGCAAATGCCCTAGCTGATTTGGCTCAGTGGATAGAGTGCCAGCCTGCAGACTGAAGGGTACCGGATTTGATTCCAGTCAAGGACACGTACCTTGGTTGTAGGCTTCTCCCCAGCCTGGGCCCTGGGCAGAGCTAGTGCAGGAGACAACCAATGGAGATGTTTCTTTCTATCTTTTCTTCTCTCTTCTACTCTCCCCAAAAATCAATGGAAAAATATCCGTGGGTGAGGATTAATACACACACACACACACACACACACACACACACAGTCACATTTTCATCTAACAGGAGATGAGTTCCAGATCTACCCATCACTGTTGATTTTTTTCTTTGTGTAAGTATTTTCACCAGGTCAGTCCCTGCATTTCAGCTTTCTCAACTTTGAATATGTTCAAAGTTCATATTCATGTATCTTCGTTATAATGCAAATATCTTTGTTATAATCTTTGTTCACTGTCACAGAGAACTTTTAGCATATCTGCTTGAAATGTGGTAGCAACCATACTTGGGTAAAAACTGCTGTTTGAATTTTAACCCTGCTATTCTGGCTTCAGCACATGCTTACTTGCTTAGACAATAGGGTAGTTGCCTCAGCTTCCAGACTGAGACCTGGAGGCTAAGGCAGTTTTCCTGTGCCTGTGGACCAGGACCACAGAAGATTGATTCCCACTGTCTCAGTAGCTCCAGGAGCAGAAACTGCAGATAACCTTTAGAGATTAACTGCTGAGCTCTGCTTCTGTACTATCTGCTTTTGCAAGATAGGGCCATATTCTAATGTCCAGCAGAATGTAGCTGGGAACGACCCTGTGGGTTGTTCCCAGCATTTAGAATTTAGAATTCAGAACAAAGGAAAATTCTTGTGGTTTAGACCTCTAAAAGGACTGCCTAAACCTGCAACAGCATGGTCATGAGTGTGGCCACCTGTGTGTGGTGCTCTTGCGGCTATCCTGGCCAGTTCAATAAATCCTTGCCTACTTTTTTAATCAATTAGCAGCTTCCGGTGGTCTTATTTTTGACTCTGGGGTTTGACCCCACAACATGCTGAGCTTACACAGTCCACAGCAAGCAGAAGAATCCTGGTGTCCCTCGATTCCTATCCCATTACAGTTAGTTGAGCGCAGACAACATGCCAGACCCTGTGGGGGGTACCCTAACAATGCCACGATAAATACTTATCCTCCCCACAAACACCAAAGGGCTACCTGCCAAGGACCACATCTTGCAGCCCTGCTATGGGATTCTTTCCTTGGTTGACGGAGTTCCAAGGATACTCAACATTCCTCATGGGCCACCTCAACATTCCTTTAATCTCCTCAATGAAAAGAATGGCCTAAGAACCTGGCTTGAAACAAGTTTTGTTAACAAAGCCAACATAATGTTGAATAACAGGATGCCATTTCATGTGCCAATTAATGTATTTGTTTTCTAGGGCTGCCGTGACAAATTATAACCATTTATTGGCTTAAAACAACACACGTTATTCTATTTGTGGAGGACGTAAGTCTGAAACTGTCTCGCTAAGCTTGCATCAGGTGTCCACGGGGCTGTGTCCTTCTGGAGGACCTAGAAAAGCATCTGTCTCCTGCCTCTTCCAGCTGCTAGCGCAGTGGTTCCCAACCTCTCTTTGGCCATCCCCCACCTAAGCATCTCTAAAATCCAATGCCCCTGTGGCCTCCCCGTGACATATAATTCTTATTATTCAAAAAGTGAACTCCTATTCATGTGGAGGAAGCCTAAAAGGCTTGGTCTAAACAAGCTTCCAAAGAACATGGCATCCATAAAAGAGAAAAAGAAAAGAACAAAAGGACAGTTGAAGTACTGAGGAAGAATTCACTAAGAAATTGTTAAAAACAAAACAAAACAAAACACACCAATAGTAATGTGAAGTGATATGAAAAAATAACAAATAAAGTTTCTAAAGATATAATAGAGAACTGAAATGCATCAATATGTCACAATAGATATTTATATACTGTATATGAAGCCCCTAGAACCATAAGAAATGCAAAAAAATTCACTGTTAATAACTCATTCTCTAATTGCCCCCTTAAAAATTAAATTGCCCCCCTGTGGGACATGTGCCCATGTTGGGAACCACTGTTCTAGAGGCAGCCTTCACCCCTTGGCTCATGGTCCCTCTCTCGAATCACTTTAATTCCTTCCTTCCGTCGTTATATCTCCTTCTCTCTGTCTCTGTCTCCTGCTTCCCTTTTAGAAAGACCGGTGTGGTCATATCGGGCTCACCTGGATGATTCAGGATATTCCCCTCCCCTTGTCTTAAGACCTTTAACTGGATCGCATCTGCAAAGTCTGTCTTGCCAGGTAAGGAAATACGTTCACAGGCTCTGAACATGGACGTCATTTAGGGGATGGAAATTATTTAGTTTACCACAATAATTAAATAAAACCCCAAACTGATGTAGCCAGTTTGCCAAACTTCCAGAGTTCCTCATTGATTCCCTGGAACGAGTGTTTCTTTCTGGCTGTGTGTACCTAAGGCTGCACCTGCACCCTTTTCCTTAAATGTGTCTATTCCTTCCAGTGGGAGCCTTCCCTCCTGACCAAGACCAGGCCTCCCTCTGTAGGAACCTGGGAGGGAGATTTCTGATCGCCAACTTCAGACTTTTCCAGATTCTGGTTGATTCCCGCTTCACCAATCCATCACTGTGCAGCCTTGGACAAGCAGCCTCATCTGTCAGAAGCTCACTTTCCTCATCTCAAAAACGTTGGCTATAAGAGACGTGGGTGGTGCCTCAATGTGGATAACTACTTTATTGTGATACTTAGTGGAGCTAATGCATTTGAAATCCTTACCGCAGTATTCGGCACGCTGCAGGCACTCCTATGTGACAGCCCTACTTAGGTTTATTATTATAAAACATCTTCCGATTCCAACTTAAATATCTGGGCTCACCTTTGAGTTAACAATTTACATCCCGCAGTGGGCCCCCTTCCTGGATCCTCGGTCCTATGGTATTCCCAAACTCCAGCAAGGGAATCAGACAAACCTAAAGCTCCACGTACCTCCCTTCATTCCCATGCTGTGTGACCTCCACCCAATTTCCTCATCTGCATACTGAGGGCACCCATTTCTACCGTCTTGAGTTAGCACTCTGCCATTCGATGCATCTCTCAAAAGATACAGCTTAAGCATAGTAATGAGAATTGATGTCTTGCTAAAAAGTATATGGGAAAAAAGAGAAAAGGATTTCCATAAGAAGGCAGATAGCAACACATTTTAACATGCTTTATGTTCTTACCCAGACCCTGATCCTTCTTCCTTTTCTCTCTTTTCTTCCTTTTTCTCTCAGTCTCTCTTTCCCTCTTTCCTTCCCTCTCTCCCTCCGCCACTCCCTCCTTCTTTCTCTCCCTCCCTCCCTTGCTCCCTCCCTCTCTCCCTCATCTTCCTTTCTTTTCTCCTTCCTCATTGCAAATTGTCCTGTTACCACCCTTTTTTTTCTTTATTCCTCCCTTCCCCAGATTTTGCCCCATATTCTTTTTTATCCAATTGAATGTTCAGATCCATTTAATGGACTCCATTCCTACTAGCACCCCTCTCTCCAATTCACATTCCAACATTCTTCACTCCACTCAGCTCAACACAGAAAACCTCCCTTAGATCTATCCCTCCCAAAGGAAGTGAAGAACTGTAAATATAGAGTGTTCGAAAAAAAATGTACACACACTGTAAATACTTATAATTATATAGAATTTAATGTTTATTAAAAAAAACACTTCATTTTCAAAATTGAGCTATCAGCTGTTAAAGTGAGTATAGAATTTTGGGGGGGACACCCAGTAGTAAACCATATTCTGGGAGGCAGTTTATTTTCTTTTGCACATTTGTTATAATTAAAAAGATAATAATAATAAAACACTGGACACAGTAATAGATACACAGAGCATGTCCAGTGCTTGGTGGTATTTATTATTATCTTTATGTTTCTCTTTTTTATTTTTATATTTGAGGGGGGAAGGGGAAAGTCTTCCCTTGTTTGTCTGTTCAAGAAGATGCGTGTGCATTCGAGCCCAGAGACATCAATGTGATGCTCCCCACCTGCCCACAGACAGGTAGCATGTTCTAAGGCACAGATGATTAAATGAATCCATTACACAGGGTCATAAACCAGAGACCATCATTACTTGAGACTAAGCAAGAAGGGGTTTAAAAAATTTGGGGTAGCCCCAGCCAGTATGGCTCCATTGGTTGAGCATCAACCCAGTCAGGGCACATGCCTAGATTGAGGGCTTGATTCCTAGTAGTGGGCAGCCAATCAATGACTCTCTCTTATCATTGATGTTTCTTCTCTTTTTCTCCCTTCCTATATGAAACCAATAAAAAATATACTGTATATTTTAAACCAACATCATTTCTAGTTGGTTGAGCACTGACCCATGCACCAAGAAGTCACTGGTTTCATCCTGGGTCAGGGCACATGCCCCGGCTGCAGGCTCAATCCTCAGTAGGGAGCATGCAGGAGATAGAAAATCGATGTGTCTCTCCTCTTCCTCCTCCTCCTCCTCCTCCTCCTCCTCCTCCTCTTCTTCTTCTTCTTCTTCTTCTTCTTCTTCTTCTTCTTCTTCTTCTTCTTCTTCTTCTTCTTCATCTTCATCTTCTTCATCTTTTTCATCTTCCTCTGTCTCTAAAATCAATAAAAATATAGGCTCTAACATATATTCCATGGCAGTTTAAGAGCTCTATATATCACAGACCCCAAGTTTGTGGAGCAGACCCTGTGGCTAGCAGGCACCCAACCCTTGGAGGTGCTGGAGGCCTTGCAGTGCAGCCTGTTGCTACAGCAGCCACAGACCCTGGCTGACTGTGTGAGTTGGGCCTGCCACCACTGGCACATCTGGCAGCGGCTACACAACTTCCCTCCTGACCAGCTCACAAGCTCAGGAGCTCCCTTCTGGTCTGGACCCAAACAACGTCCACACACACTCACACTTGCTGTCAACAATCCCCTGCATCTGGACTACGTGATGACGTGCTAACCTGTTTGCCCAGATCTATGGGCTGGCAGGCTCTCAGGACCAAGCTGCTGTGGCCACACTCTTACAGTCTGTCAGGTCCCCAAGTTCACCCTTGAGTTTGGAGTCAAGATCCATGTCTCTGACCAGGAGCTGCAGAATCCTAGTGCCTCTGTAGATGAAAGCCGCCTTGAGGAGCTCAAGGCCACATTGCCTAGTCCAGAAAAGCTTCCTGGGTTCAAGATGTACCCCATTGAATCTGAGAAGGATGATGACACCAGCTTCCATATTGATTTCATCGTGGCTGCATCCAACCTCCGGGCAGAGAGCTATGACATTCCTGCTGCAGACCAGCACAAGAGCAAGCTGATCGCAGGGAACATCATCCACAGTCACAGCCACAGCAGCTGTGGTTGGCCTGTGTGCCTGGAGCTATACTGGTGGTTCAGGGGCACCAAAGATTTGACTCCTACAAGAATGGTTTCCTCAACTAGGCCCTGCCTTTCTTCTCTGAACCCCTTCCCTGAATCCCTTCCCACACCCTGTCACCAGTACTATACCTGGGAATGGACACTGTGGGATCGCTTTGAGGTACAGAGGCTGCAGCCTAATCCTGAAGGGATGACTCTCAAACAGCTCCTTGGCTTCTTCAAGACAGAGCATAAATTGGAGATCACCAGGCTGTCCCAGGGCGTGTCTATGCTCTACTCCTTCTTCACGCCAGCCACCAAGCCAAGGAATGGTTGGATCAACCCGTGACAGAGATCTGACTTAAGCCGTGTGTTGAAGCGAAAGCTGGGCCGCCATGTTCGGGCACTGATGCTGTGCTGCAATGACGAGAGCCAGCGAGGATGCTGAGGTCCCCCACGTCCGATACAGCATTCACTGACCCTGAGCCCCTTCTTCAGAGCCCTTCCTGGCCAGCGTTCCCATCTGACTTGTAGCAGTGGCCCAGCTAGCCAAGCCTCATCCCCTTACCCGACCCCTCTTGCCACTGCTTCCTACCTTGTTCAGAACCTTGAATCCTAATAAACAGTTATTAACTTGCGGGGGGAGGGAAAGCTCTATATAATTGAAAAATGTGTTTAAATTTTCTGGCTCTCATAATCTTCATCAGTAAGATGGATTAAATTATAACACTTCTTTGCTTGCTGGCTTTTATTAACATTGACAAATACAGAAAATATCCAAGTTGTAACAGTTAAAGACATCAATGGTCAGGGTTATATCCTCTTGAATGGTGTGCCTGTTCTAGAAAACATGCATATAGTTGAATCTTGGGGTTTATTTTTTATTTTAACTCTGAGAGTCTTTATGTTTCCATTGATGTTTTAAAACCCATTCACACGTATTCAATACTGTTTTAACTGTACTCATTTCTGCCATCTTACTCCATATTTTGAATTTACTATAAAAAAGGAACTGAACGTTTGAAAATAATGGGGTGTCTGGTCAAGATGCCAGTGTAGGTAAATATGATACTCACCTCCTCCCATATCAAAATGACAACTAAACTCAGAACAACCATCATTCAGAATTGCCTGAAATTTGGTTGAGTGGAAGTCCTACAAATAAGGATATATATTAAAAAAAAAAAAAAAAAAAACTACATCAAGAGTGGTAGGAGGGCCCTAACCAGTTTGGCTCAGTGGATAGAGCATTGCCCTGTGGACTGAAAGGTCCCGGGTTCGATTCCGGCCAAGGGCATGTACCTGAGTTGTGGGCACATCCCTAGTGGGAGGTGTGCAGGAGTCAGCTGATCAATATTTCTCTCTCATTGATATTTCTAATTCTCTATCCCTCTCCCTTCCTCTCTGTAAAAAATCAATATAATATATTTTTAAGAAAAGACTGGTAGGAGGGGTGGAGATGCAGAACATGCAGGTCCCACACCACATGTGGCAGATAAAAATCAGCTGTGCAGGTTCCCCCTGAGAAGTGAGGGAACTCAGCTCCATACCAAGCACCCCAATCCAGGTTCCAGTGCCAGGAAGAGAAGTCCCCATAACTTCTGGTTGTAAAAACCAGTGGGGATTGAGGCTGAATGAGAAGGAGATTTGCTGGAGTCCTAGGAAGTTCCTCTTAAAAAGACAATGCTCAGACTCACTCCCTCTGAACTCTAGCCTAGCACTGGCGTAGCAGCTCAAAAGTCACCAGAGACATATGCAGAATCTAGTATCAGGGCAAGATCTGGGGGGGACAACTTTATCCCATACGGAAGTGCTGACAGAAGCCATTGATCCTTTTCTGGCCCTCCTCCCACAGACCAGCACCATATTTGAGACTCTTATGAGTGGGCTCACACTCTTTACTCTGGTGATTCCCTGAGGCCCGTCCCACCCAACTTTCAAGCCTACCCAAGTTATTTCCAGTAGCTTTTCCATACAAATGGCCTGTCTTGGCTCATGCTTCAGATTTTCCTAAAATCTCTCAAACCAGCAGCATCTGGTCTAAGCAAGCTTGACCTCTCATTCAGTGGCCCCCAGCCTGGCACTAGCACCAGACGGCCTTGGTTTACAGCGTGGTCTCACATGGGCAACTCCCAGCCCAGCACAAGTAGTAGCCATCCCAGATTTCTTTGTAGCTCATGCCAGGAGGCCCCAGGCAGAACACAGGCTGCACCTCCCTGAGGCTCCAGAGCCAGCACACCCAGTGGACAGCTTCATATCATGTCAAAGCACCACCACCACCTCCTCAAGTGATACACAAAGGGGGCAAACTCAGAGGGCACCAAAGCCTCCCTGAAGTAAGCCCTGCTCTGTGGAGTGGGCTCCTGCACAGATGATCCTCCATAGTGGTCAGAGGTCAGTGGCCACAGCCAGTCCTTTTTGCTAATAGGCTTGGAGGTAAATCTCTTCCATTGACATGCCAACAGCAATCAAAGCTTAACTGTAAGAGGTGGGTGTACAGAACCCACACAAGGGGTTACACCTTGAGTGCCCAGCTTGGGTGGTCAAAGAGGCTGTGGCTCTGGACCCTGCAGAACACCTACTACAAAAGACCATTCCACCAAGCCTGCAAGTTGTAGCAGTTCTACCTAATACACAGAAACAAACACAGGAAGGCTGCCAACACGAGGAGACAAAGAAACATGTCCCAAATGAAAGAACAGAACAAAACTCCAGAAAAAGAACAAAACGAGATGTAAACAAGCAATCTGCTAGATGCAGAGTTCAGAACACAGATTATTAGGACGCTCAATGAATGTAGGGGAAGAGTAGATGTGAGAACTTCAACAAAGAGATAGGAAACATAAAAGCAGAACTAGAAAACATAAAAAGGAACCAATCAGAAATGAAGACTACATTAATTGAAATGAAGAATATATTACAGGGAATCAGCAGTGGAGTAGATGAAGCAGAGGATCAAATAAAAAATTGGGAAGATAAGGAAACAGAAAACATCCTATCAGAACAGCAAAAAGAAAAGATAATCCAATTTGCTTTTCAGCATAACCATTATTGCTTGTCTCGTTTTCGGTTCTTATAAGCATATCTCTGGGAGGACATGATCTCACTCATCTGGTGGAAACGGTGAACAACACAGACGGATGAACAAGAACAGACCCAGAGATAAGGAGCCATGGGTCAGACTGTCAGACCTCAGAGGGAGGGTGGGGATAAAAGGAAGAGATCAACCAAAAGACTTGTGTGCACACATATGAGCCCAACCAGTGGTCAAAGACAATAGGGGGTGAGGGCATGAATGGGGAGGAGTGGGGGATGGGAATGAGGGGATGAGGACAAATATGTGATAACTTAATCAATAAAGAAATTTTTTGAAAAATAGCCTCACCTCTTGGGTGAGGATTAAAAAATAAACAAATAAAACAAAAACTTTCCGAAGGTAAAAAAAATAAAAAAAAGAGAAAAGATAATCCAAATAAAGGGGGAAGCAGTCATCTACAAGGGAGCTCCTATAAGACTGTCAGATGATTTCTCAATAGAAACTTTGCAGAAGAGATTGGCAAGAAATATTTAAAGTGATGAAAAGCAAGGACCTACAACCAAGGTTACTCTACCCAGCAAAATAATCATTTAGAATGGAAGGACAGATAAAGAGTTTCCCAGACAAGAAAAAGCTAAGTGAGTTTATCACCACCAAATCAGTATTATATGAAATGTTAAAGGTTCTTCTTTAAGAAGAAGAATAAAAAGATAAAAATGAGCAAAAAATGTCAATAAATACATATCTATCAACAATTGAATTTGAAAAAATGAATAATGAACAGAAACAGGCTCATAGATACAGGGAAAATTTTGACAGTTTCCAGATGGGAGTATGAGTTAAAAAGGAGAAGGGATTAAGAAATACAAATTGGTTGTTACAGAATAGTCCTGGGGATGTTAAGTACAGCATAGGCAATATAGTCAATAATATTGTAATAACTACGTATGGTATCTGATGAGTGAGAGACTTATTAGGAATGTCGCTCAGTAAGTTATGCAATGTCTAATCACTGGGATGCACACCTGAAACTAATATAATAATATATGTCAACTGTAATTAAAAAATTAAAAATAAATAAATAAACAAAAGAAAATAATTGGGTGGACAAATATTTTGCCAGATACATGTGTGTCAAGTGAAAACAAAGGCAGCAATCTTGAAAACAAACAAAATATAATTTAAGGAAATACTAATCGTAATGTCTCTGTTACCATAAGCCACTAAAAAAAACCAGGGTTCCTGGGAAAATGGTTGAGTATTGAAAGCCAGCCTAGGATGTCTCTGCCACTGTGAAATGACACTTTTCCTTGGTAATGGTTAATGTTAAAAGGATAGAGGAACAAGAATAAAATGTACTCATTGGTCAAAGCTAATCATCTAAATGAGTGATCACTGTAAGGAGAAATAAGCTAAAGGATACCACGAGAAAGCAATCAGACAAGTGCAGAAGGTAGGACCTTCCACAGAAGAAATGGACTCAGTAGCAGGGTCATGAAAAGAATGGAGACAAATTCAAGGGACATAACATCTAGGTACAATATAGGGTACTAGATTGGGTGCTGATTTAGAAAAAAAACAGCTATAAAATACATGTAAGGCAATAGAGAAAACTTTGATTATGGTATGAGTGAATAATTAGTTATCTATCCCATATGATAAAAGGCTAACATGCAAATAGACCGAACAGTGGAACCATCAGAACAACTGAACAACCTGACAACCGGTCGCTATGACGCGCACTGACCACGAGGGGGGGGGGTGTGCAGAACATGGTGGGCATCGGCCAGGGCTGGATGGTGGAGCAGGTGAGGGAAGCGCCAGACCAAGGCAGGGCACCGGTCGCTGTCATTGGGGCGATCCTCTGGTGGTTACTGAACATTCTTTGTTCCCACTTGCCGAAATCCCGCCCCGTGCTCACATCTGCTGCCAGCGCTGGGCCCCCATTGCTCCCGCAGCTGGTGCTGGAGCCGGAGCAACCGCTCACACCTGCTGCCGGTGCCCAGCGCTGGTCCTGATCACGCGGAACCATCAGCAGGTGCGAGCAGCTCAGCTCCTTTCATCAAGTTAATGCAGTGACTTTCAACCCATGTGCCACAAGAATTTTTTAAAATATGCAACAGCACCCTAACCGGTTTGGCTCAGTGGATAGAGTGTTGGCCTGCAAACTGAAGGGTCCCAGGTTCGATTCTGGTCAAGGGCATGTACCTTGGTTATGGGCTCGATCCCAGTAGAGGGCGTACAGGAGGCAGCTGATAGATGTTTCTAACTCTCTATCCCTATCCCTTCCTCTCTGTAAAAATCAATAAAATATGTTTTTAAAATTATTTGTAAAAAAAAAAATGCAATACCCATGTAATCAGGGTGACTGACCTCTTTTCCCTTAGATTGCCAAATTTAAAAATGACAACAGCCAACACAACAATGGCCATCTGATGTGAACGAAATAAACTTATAGCTTTTTTTTGGGGGGGGGGGAGGGGGTATCAGATCAGCAAAAATACAATATACTATTTTTTTGGTGTGCCGCAAAATTTTAGTAATTAGTGTATGTGTGCCATAAGATGAAAAAAGGTTAAAAATTACTGGTCAGTGCAATCTTTATTCTAAAACCAGGTAGCATGTTTATAAGAAAAGACAATATGGATCACCTATCCATGCAGATTTTAAAAGCCATTAAATAAAAGGATCTGCCCTGGCCATTGTGGCTCAGTTGGTTGGAGCTTCACCAAAAGGTTGCCTGTGGATTCGATCCCAGTGGGGGTGAGAGGGTGAGTACAGGAGACAACTGATTGATGTTCCTCTCTCTCTCTCTCTCTCTCTCTCTCTCTCTCTCTCAAAAAAAATCAGTAAATCATATCCTTGGATGAACAAAAGATTTCACATCCCCTTTTCCCATGAGAGGAGAAAGAAGGAATTTGAATTACCTGCCAATTGTTTTGACTTTAGATTCTCTGGAAAGTTCAATTACCCACCACTGTGCTTCCCACTTTCCTGTTATTGAGAGTTGAAAACGGGGTCTCCTGGGGTAATTCCAATCTCAAGGGCACTGGCTCCCATGGTTATTAATTTTCTCTCTGGCAAGGAAAAGTAAATAAATAAAAGAAGCACTCTGATGCAACACTGTCCCCCAGAGGCTCTATCTTCAGACAATTTTGTCATCACTCCACAGACCCAGGCAAGATCCATTCACCCGAGGTGCTGGATCCAGGGAGGTTTAACCAGGAAGATGTCCCAGGATAAGAATGGAAGTGTGTTGGGGCTAAGAGGGCTTCTCTCAGACCCTGGTAAATGAAGGTGAGACTCCGAAACCCCCCTGCTTGTGGGCAAGAAAGCCCCAGGGACTGGGGCTTTATAAGTAATTTTTATAATTACTGGCAGACTGTGTGCATTTGGAGGGAGAGGAATGATACATTGATCTTAATCCTTTCCAGCTTGCAGGTGGGCATTCGACCACTTGTTTGACCTCAGGCCATAGCACTGCCGTGAGGCTGAGCATGCCAGGGGAGGTCATCTATCTTCACGTCCGTACTTGAACTTGCATAGAAGCTGCTGAGCTGGGAAGACCTGTAGCTCTTGATCACTGCTGAGAGATTGGACTTAGGAAATGCTCCCCGGCACAGCCCGGAGATACCTTCAGCTCCCTTCCAGGGACAGTTTAAAACTCGGATACCCTACAGGTCTCCAGATCAAACCAGACTAGCTTGGAGAGCCAGAGCAGATAGCACCAAGCCTCTGTTGCACCATCAGAGGAGAGAGAACACGTGTAATTGGAACCGGTCAGATGGGTTCCCAACTCTGCCAGCTAATTCCTTTATCAAATTAAACACAGCATCAAACTAAGCATTTCCCTCGCAGATTTTATTTATTCAGAAAATGCTTATGAAGCCCTCGCTGTGTGAGTGGTGTGCTGTGTGGTTGGGAGTCGGGGTCAGATAGACAATGAGAGCAAAGTGTTTTGTGAAGAGGACTCTAGGTCCCTCGCTATTTGATTACCAAACTAGTCAGGCGAGGGGAAGGCAGGGCCGCCATGTACCTCTGATGGGCCAGAGGCACTTTTGCTTCTGTAAATGTCTTCCTCCATAAAAAAAAAAAAGCATTAAAAATTATATTTTACAGCTTGTTATTGGTACAAAGACACTTGTACTCCATGTTGGATAGAGTCATCTTTTTTCCCCCCTGAATTTAAAAGAAGTCAAAACATGTTTGTGAACTCCTATGTCTGATAGAGAAAGGGCTCATTCATGCTGCCTCCTAGGTGAGACTCTGGGAAGGTTTTATCAACAACAGGAAGCCAGCTACCTCCAATGCCTCTGCTTGCCTCTCCCATTCTCAGCAAAGGAAAGCAGATCTGAACTGCAAGCAGCCATGAGAAAAATGCAAAAAGGTAAGATTTTAGAAGTCAACCAAGAAGAATGGCTGGATGAGTTCTTCAGCCTAAGGTGTGAAGGAGCTGGTTTAGGACAAGGAAATAACAAACTCTAAGCCAAGGCTTTTCTCAGTCCAGTCTTGCCTACCTGCATGGGGGAGCTGGTTTTAGTGGAGGGAACCATCTTTTCCCTAAAAATATCCTGTTCCAGTTTTACGCAACCAAGGCTTGGAACATGCAGGTCAGTCAGGTAACTAGCTTAGTCTGAGTTCTACAAGCTAAAACTCCTAAGCCCCCAACTTGTTTTCCTTGGTCAGACCCACACACAGAGACAAATAGAGATAGAAACGAGATTGGAGTGAGACACAATTTATTACCTTGCTCGGTGGCTTCCGGGCTAAGCAACGGATGCGTCACAGACCGTGAAGTGAAGATCAGACAGACGAAGAGACGTGGTCCGGTTGGAGGCGAGTGATCACCGAAGTGAAGCTCTCAAGTCTCAGTTTATATAGCCCTTTTGTTCAGGGCTGGCCTGTCCTTATTCCAGGGTGTAGTGGACCTTCTGTCTTTATCTGTAGTTCGAAGTATGTTCAGGGCTGGCCTGTCCATATTCCAGGGTGTAGTGGACCTTCTGTCCTTATCTGTAGTTCGCAGCCAGCGGTGCCCCCAGGTCTTCAGTCTGTGTGCAGTCCGTGCTTCGCCCTGTCACCACTCAAGCTTACATGCTAGGGTTCAGGCCTTTACTCCATTTTATAATGCTTTCACACAATTACAACTTACTTCTATATACTTATATAATGTTCATATATATCTTATCTTAATACTATATCATATCCTGAAGGGAGAATGTGTGCCAAGCCCAGGGCAAGCCATGACAAGGGAGTCACAATCCTATTGAAAAAGCTGCTTACAGGGATCCCCAAAGCCAGGGCAGGGAATGTGCTGGCCTGTGGGTTCATCCTTACCAAAGGGACCGCCTGGTAATTCAGGAATGGAAGGTGAGGTTAGGGGAACACAGCATTGAGTGTGTGCGGGAAGGAAGGAGGCCTTCTATGGGTAAGGCATTAGGGCGATGCCTCATAGTCCTTAGAAGTAGAGATCTTGCCGAAACTGGTTTGGCTCAGTGGATAGAGCATCAGCCTGCGGACTGAAAGGTCCCAGGTTTGATTCCGGTCAAGGGCACATTGGTTGTGGGCACATCCCCAGTAGGGGGTGTGCGGGAGGCAGCTGGTCGATGTTTCTCTCTCATCGACATTTCTAACTCTCTATCCCTCTCCCTTACTCTCTGTAGAAAATCAATAAAATATATTTTTTTTTAAAAAAGAAGAAGTAGAGATCTGAAGTACCAGAGTCCTTGGCGTTGAGTTGATATCATCTTCCAGACCAATCAGCACTTCTCTGAGGTAAGCCAGAGTTGACGTACATAGTATTTTTCAAGGCTGAGGCTGACTGGCCATTGACCAATCAGCAGCGATGACCACCAGGTATTGAATAAGACAGACACCACCTGACGAAGCCCTCCATTCAATTTAGGGATATTTCTTGTTAGTCAGGGCCATATGGGGCTGTCTGGATTCCACCCACAGGTAGAAACAAATAGTTGGGTCTTCCCTATCCTTCTTATAACAGTTAGATTTTGAGGGCAGCTCTCTCCTGTCCAGAGCATTTTCTCTCAACCACATTGCCCAAAGATGTTTTCTCTGGTAAGTTCCTAAAGGATCACTCTGTTTATATGTTTATATTTATTTTTATTTAAAAGTACATGGGTTACTTGTTTCTTTGTTTCTTATGTCTCTCATGGGAGCAGGGACTTGTCCATCTTTTTCACCACTGTGTAGTTTATGACTCCTTCAGTGATTGGCACTTAGGAGAAGCTGAATTAATTTTCACTGAATGAATGAATGCATGAACAAATAGCTGGGGACAGGATAATAAAGGGCCTTTGTGTGATGGAAGATTAGACTAGCCAGTAATTTGAGAAGGGCTTAATTGTGCCAGCTTTAGTGTGGCATTAACATGGGCAAAACAGAGAGAGAGTTGTAGAGAAGGGGACAGTCAGCAGTCGGGCAAGGGAAAAAACCTTGACCGAGCTTCATGATTAGAAGGAATCAAGTCAGAAAAGAGGAACGATATCTAAGGTAAGTATAATCAATAATGTGGGCACTAAGAGAGTCTTGAGTAGACACCTATGCAATACTGGTCCTTCTTGGTCTCTAAGCAGCTCACAGCCTTTGGACATCTGGTGAAGCAGACCTCTGCAAGGATCTATGCAAGGTTGAACCCTCCTGGTCTTAAAATGCTGCTCCACTGTACTTCTCTAGACACATCTCTGCTCTTTCCCATTGATGATGGCAACAGAGGCCACTTTGGCCCAGACGTTCTCAATGTTGGAGGTGATGTGTCTGAACAAGATTCCAGGATGACTTGCATTTCCCTGCAAAGTGACATCGAAGGTAAGGTCAAATGGGTGGGGGACAGGCCCTCGTGATCCTTCATGTGCCTTGTCTAATGCATTCATTCAGAAGATTTTTGTTGGGTACGTAATACACAGAGCCCAATATTCTCCACTCCTACCCTACAAAATTTAGCCTCAAAATGATGTCTGATATTCCAGACAACTTTTCACTCACCACTCCAGACCATTTGGTTCCAACCTCCGTCACGCATATGTCCCTTTACATTGCAGATGCCTTGGGTCCATATTCTAAATGTCATCTCATTGATGACTCCTTCCAGACACTGGCCCCTGCTGCAACCTTTCGCAGCAAGGGTTCAGGAATCCGGAGAAGGGGCTGCGCGCGCGTAAATGGATACACTAGACAAGAAATATAAATTTGGAAGGTATGGAGGAAAACCAGGCGGATCACTTCCCTCTAGTGGAGAAGCTGGCTGAATCTCCGGACCCATGGCTTCTAATTCACTAGAACACACATTTTTCCCTTTAGCAAAGCAAACAGACATCAATGGTGAGGTTTGATAAACAATAAAGGATTATCAGGTTAGGGGAATTGCCTTCGGCTGTTCAGCCAGCAGCAGGTAATAATATGCAGGTGTTCAGGCCTGCTGAATATCAAAGTCTGTCAGCCTTCTGAGGACTTCTCGCATTTATTATGCTAATTACTGTTGGTCTTTGCCTCCAGCAGTCTTCCCAATGAATTTGGAAGTGAGGATTTCCTTATAGTTTGGATTTAATTTTTGATCCATCCTCATCACCCACTGTCATTTGGACAAGATCTCCCTCCTTCGTGTTCTAGTCTATTCAGAATCCTACCTCTGCTTTGTTCCCAGGGGTGTATGCCAGTCGGGCTGATTCATATTCTCCTCGCTTGAGAACAGACAGTTTAGCTACAAGTATTGGTGAATAGTACTTGCCTGGAGGGTGGAGGCAAGGCTTTTTACAAAGAAATGGCAAGAGCAGGGAATCATTTTGCTATTCTCAATCTCCTGATTATATCAGACATAATTAATCATGGTATTATTTTTTTCCTACTGACACTGAATGCGCTCATCATCCTTCTCAAGAGACTCCAGCAGCCACCATCAAACTATTACATCCGGTTTGGATGGTGAAACTACCCCCACTGAGACTTCTTGCCAAATATCCAGTTCTTTCTGCAGATGAATGATTCCTCCCAGGGGATGGGGGAATCAAATCAATCAGTGACCTCCGACTTCACTCTTATGGGGCTCTTCAGCCACTCAGGACCGCATTTGGTCCTGTTCTCCCTTGTGGTCATCCTATTCACCCTCGGCCTTCTGGGCAATGCCATCCTCATCTTCCTGATCCGCACAAACTCCAGGCTCCACACACCCATGTACTTTCTGCTCAGCCAACTCTCCCTGTTGGATGTTGGCTTTCCACTGGTCACCATCCCCAAGATGGCAGCTGACTTCTGCCTGGGAGAAGGTTCCATCTCCTTTGGAGGTTGTGCAGCTCAGATGTTCTTCCTGATGCTGCTGGGTGTCTCTGAGGGTGTTCTGCTATCCCTTATGTCTTATGACCGCTATGTTGCCGTATGCCACCCCCTGCATTATCCTATGCTCATGAGACGTCAGGTCTGCCTGATCATGGTGGGCACCTCCTGGTTGTCAGGTGTGCTGGTGGCCTCCGTCCAGACCTCCATCACCCTGCAGTTCCCTTACTGTGCCTCGCGCGCGGTGGACCACTTCTTCTGTGAGCTGCCCGCTCTGCTGAAGCTCTCTTGTGCGGACACCTCTGTGTATGAGTTGGTGCTGTCCATCTCGGGGGTGCTGATCTTGCTGCTGCCCCTATCCCTCATTGCCACCTCTTACAGCTACGTGTTGGGGGCTATTCTCCGCATGCGCTCAGCTGAGGCCAGACACAAGGCCTTCACCACCTGTTCCTCGCACATCATCGTGGTGGGGCTTTTTTATGGGGCAGCTGTGTTTATGTACATGGTGCCAGGGATGTACCACAGCCCACAGCAGGACAACATGGTCTCTCTCTTCTACAGTCTTGTCACCCCCACACTCAACCCCCTCATCTACAGCCTGAGGAACCAAGAAGTTCGAGTGGCTTTGGCCAAGGTCCTTGTCAGAACTGGTTTCAGATCAAACAGAAGACCTCGTGGGGGGTGCTGAAGTGTCCAAGGACCATCCCTTACATCTAAGATCCTTTCTTCACTTGCAGTCCACGTGGTGCAAGGCTTACTGTAGCCAGGCCCCTTCCTCCTCCCAGACTCAATTTTTTCTCTTGGGGATTTGTAGAAAACAAACATAATGATCTCAATCACTTAGGAGGAGGAGTTGGGTTATTTAATTTTAAACAGAAGGAAATGTTTACTATAAGAATGACAGCCCAGCATCAGATATGGACCTCAGCTCGTGGACATTTTGGCCACCTATTAGTGTACTTTTCTGCACAATGAGTGAAGGGTCTAAATCTAACCCTTAAATTTCGAGCAAGAAAGGGGATGCTCGGATAGTCCTGCCTGTGTTGGTTTTTAGCAGTGTCTTTGAGTCGTGTTTAGGTTTTACAGAAGTGGAAGACTGTCCCCAAGAGGACCCTGGTTGGGCAACCCAAGCACATGTTACTTCTTCGAAAAGTATTTTTTCATTGGTTTATTGAGACAGAGGAAGAGAGAGAAACGTCAATGGGAGAGTGGAACATCAATTGCTTGCCTCCTGCACACCCACCTATTGGAGATTGAGTCTGCAACCAGAGCATGTGTCCTGACTGGGAATCAAACCATCAACCTTTCGGTGCATAGGATGATGCCCAAATAACTGGGCAACCATACGTGGTGACCTTTGCTGTCTCAGTTATTATAGAGCAGAGATGCAAGATGGTGAAGCTCACTCTTGAATGAATGTCAGGGCGATGTAAGATTGGATGCTACCATTTTAAAACTTCTTATTCCACCAAGGGTAACAAGAGTTAAGATTACTCAGTGAAGGATTCCCAGGGAATGGTATATTCCTGGCCCTCTCTTTGCAGAGATGTTTCTCTAATGTATCATTGGAGTAAGAGCCATGTCTATGCAGACAAAGGCTGAGTTGGCAGGTCATCCTCAGCATTTTGTTTTTGTTTTTTGTTAATCCTCACCTGAGGGTATTTCTCCTTAAGTTTTAGAGAGAGAGGAAAGGAAGGGGAGAGACAGAGAGAGGAAAACACTGATTCGAATAAGACACATTGATTGGTTGCCTCCTGCATGCGCCCCAACTGGAGATGGAGCCTGCAATCTAGGTACATGCCCTTGACTGAAATCAAACCTGAGACCCTTCAGTCTGCAGGCCAATGCTCTATCCACTGAGCCAAACCAGCTAGAGCCTAAACATTCTGAATGGCAGGAGCCAACTATGAGCGGGGTGTTGTGTGTGCTGAAGAAAGGGATTGCTGAGTGGGACCTTTTAAACATTTGAACTGTGCCATCAAGCCCACACTCAAGCTCAGGCCTTATTTTCAAAGTTGACTGGTACCAGACAATATAGGCATCAGGAATGCTACCTGTAGTATACTATCCTACAGTGTAATATCGTAACTTAAGACAAATACCACATGATTTCCCATTATGTGGGCTCTAATGAACAAAATAAACAAGCAAATGAAATAGAAGCAGACTCACAGATACAGAGAACAACTGACAACTGTCAAAGGGGCGTGGGGTTGGGGGGCTGGGTGGAAAAGGTGAAGGAATTAAGCAAAAAAACACACACAAAAAAAATCCCACCTCCTAGACACCTGATTACCAGAGGGAAAAGGGGCCGGGGGAGGTATAAGAGAATAAAGGCAGAATAAATGATTTTGGGAGGAGACTTAGCTTTGGATAATGAACACCCAATACAATCTACAGATGATTTATTATAGAATTATACACTTGCAGCCTATATAATTTTATTAACCAATGTCATCCCAATAAATGTGATTAAATTTTTTTAAAAAAATATTGCCCAGCCGGTGTGGCTCAGTGTTGAGCGTCAACCTATGATCCGGAGGTTCTGGTTTGATTCCTGTCAGGGCACATGCCTGGGCTTCAGGCTCCATCCCCAGTAGGGAGTGTGCAGGAGGCAGCTGATCAACGATTCTCTCTCATGATTACCATGATTACTCTTCCTCTCTTTTCTTCTCTGAAATCAATAAAGATATATTTATTGATTTTTTTGTTGATATATTTTTATTGATATATTTTAAAAATATATCTTTATTGATTTCAGAGAGGAAGGAAGAGGGAAAGAGAGATAGAAACATCAATAATGAGAGAGAATCATGAATTGGCTGCATCCCCCCCCCCCCGCACCCCCTGCACACCACCTACTGGGAATCAAACCTGAAACTCAGGCATGTGCCCTTGACCAGAATCGAACCTGGGACCCTTCAGTCCATAGGCTGACATTCTATTCACTGAGCCAATAAAAATTGGGCACTAGGGCAATAAAAATATATTTTAAAATTGTAAAGACTATTGTAACTTTACTACAGTATAAAATCATCACAATACTGTACTATATCAAAGATGGCCTATATTAGAATGTATGTGGGTGACAAATGAGCTTTTATTTGTAAAGCCACCAGGGTTTTCTGCTATCACAGCACAGCATATACCCCAACAACACTGTGAGTACTTACTCTCCTTGTCTTATTTACACACAGAGAAACTGAAGCACTGGGAGTTTCGGTAACATGCCCAAGGTCCCCCCAGTTAGGAAATTGGGGAGTGGGGTTCAAACCCAGGCTGCCCAAGTCTATGTGTCACAATACTTCCAGCTGTGACTCTTAAAGACTCTCCAGGGAGTGAAATAAATCAAGGCGAGGCGCTACATCCTTGTGGCAAGAATCCTCCTTCCTCCAGTCGGGCCCTCCCCCCAATCCAGGATAACTTCCCTGAAGTTAGAAGAAATAGGCTTGAAATTAAAAAATAAACTGGAGAGGTGTATATTCCTCCCCAAACTTAAAATGCTTTTTAGAAACATTCCATTGTGTTGGATGCAGTGAAGGGAACGTGGACAAGAGGAAGGGCTGATTGGCTTTGCTTCTTAGACATTTCATGGGCTTTGCAGGAAGAGTGAGAGGCTTTTCGCCATGTTCAGTGGGAAAATGAAGAGCCTGGTTCTGGCTCTTCCTCATCCTTCATCTACATCACTGACCTTGTCAGAAATACTGGGTCTCTCCACTCTTCCCCTCTCTTCTTCTTTCTCATGCACAATTGAAATCTCTAAACAATGAACTACTTCATCACAAAGCGCACACATTTTTAAAAAAATTTTAATAGAATAGAGGCCTGGTGCACAAATTCATGCGCGGGCGGGGTCCCTAGGCCTGGCTGGTGATCAGGGCCAATCAGGGCCATCTCACCCAATCCCAATTGGAGCTGGGCCAATCAGGGTATGCCAGCTAGGGGCAGTGACCAGTCAGGGGGAGGGGCCATGGGAGGTTGGCTGTGGGAGCACACTGACCACCAGGGGGCAGCTCCTGAATCGAGAATCTGCATCCTGGTGGTCAATGAGTGTCATAGCAACTGGTCGACTGGTTGTTCCAGTCATTCAGTTGTAACCGTTGCTTAGGCTTTTATATACATAGACAAGAGGCCCAGTGCACAAAATTCATGCACAAGGGGTATGTTCCTCAGCCCAGCCTGCACCCTCTCCAATCCAAGACTGCTAGCTCCCAACTGCTCATCTGGCATGCCTTCCTGATTGCCCCTAACTGCTTCTGCCTGCCAGCTTGATCACTTCCTAACCACTTCCCTGCCAGCCTGATTGATGCCTAACTGCTTCTCTGCCAGCCTGGTCACCCCTAAATGTCCTCTCCTGCAGGCCTGGGTCTCCCCAACTGCCCTTCCCTGCAGGCTAAATTGCCCCCAAAAGCCCTACCTTGCAGGCCTGGTCCCTCCCAACTGCCCTCCCCTGCTGGTCATCTTGTGTCCACATGGGGGCAGGATCTTTGACCACATTGGGGCAGCCATCTTGTATGTTGGAGTTATGGTCAATTTGCATATTGCTCTTTTATTAGATAGGATAGTCACAGCAAAAATCGCCACCCATGGATGAGAGTGTTCCTTCTGCAAATATGTCATCAACATTTTGAATGATAAAAGTTTACATATTTGCCAGTGTCCTGGAGGAAAATTCTATTTCTTGGTTGTATTATTTTTACTATATTTCTGATTTCTAGTGAGGACATACATCTTTTTATGGGTTTCATGGACATTCAAGTTTCCTTGACTGTGGACTTTTTGTGAAAGTATGGAGAGCAAATCATGAAATACTCATCTTAAAAGGGTGCAGTGTATACAGGGTAGATGCACTGGACAGAGGGATGATTCACATCCTGAGATGGAGCCGGACGGTGCGAGATTTCATCACCCAAACTGCTCTGGATGGCACATAATTTTAAATTCATGAATTGTCTATTTCTGGAATTTTCCATTTACTATTTTCTGACCGTGGTTAATGGAAGGTAACTAAAACCACAGAAAAGGAAACTGCGGATAAAGGGGACTGACTACTCTGTATTAACATCACACAAAGCACACTCAAAAGAAAGTAAAAGTAATTATCCTATATAATAAGAGGAATATGCAAATTAGGTCAGGACTCCTTAACATCAGGACAGCTGGGGGTGGGGCAGGGGAGTGGGGCCTGCTGTCGGGGATGTGAACCTGTGGTGCCTCCTCTAGAGTTGGGGAGGTAATGATTGATGGGCTCCGGTCCTCCTCCAACAGCCCTTTCCAGCAGGCATGGGGTTGCTGAGACCCAGGCCAGGCCTCTGGCCACAGACCCACAGCTTCGCGGAGACTGACTCTACCAGACCACACCGAGGTGCCCACTGAAGATGAGACACAGAGAGGAGGTGCAGGAGGAAATCCAGAGAATGGGATGTGGGGGTTCAAGACTCACTTCCTGTGGGCTTTGTCCTTCTTGGCTTTGGTCCTTTTCTTTCGGGCCTGGAGCACAAGCACTGCAGGAGAGAGGGATGGACGAAGGCCGAATGTGGGAGAAAGGAGGTGACCCCGGTGAGGGTGGAGACCTAGCAGAGGTGAGAGGCAGACTGCGGGGCGCCTGAGGGACGGCTCCTGGGCGATGGCAGCGGCTTTGGCAAAGCGGCTGGTCAGGAGGCGGGCAGTCCAAGGGCCGCAGAGCGGTGCCTCTCGGTCCCCCTCTGAGGACACCCACACAGGCGCTGCCTTCGCCGGCAGGCTCTGGGCGACATCTGCAAAGGCTACTGCAACCTCTAACATTCTGGGCAAAGAACGGACCCTGTGCCCCTCTGGGTACCAGGCTTGCTAGGAGTGTGCTGTTACCAGTGCCACAGATCAAAGGCAAAAACCTGGCGCGGCAGGTGCACTGGAGGAGGCTCAGGCAGGGGCAAGGGGCTGGTGGGTGGGGGTGGGGGGGCCACGATCTGCCTCGCCTGCAGAAAGCGATGTTCTGCAGTGGCCCCAAGACGCCGGGGGCATGAAAGGACACCCAGGCAGAGGGGTGCGGACCCACAGCCCTGAGGCAGGGGTTGAGGGGCAGCGCCCCCCCCCCCACAGAGGAGGGGTGCCACACTGCATGGTACCCAACTGACCCATTCGGAGAAGCTCCCAGCGCTAACCGGCCTCGCCCAGGCGGCCTTGCACTTCAGAGACGGAGACTCCGGCTCCCACTTGGCCCCAAAGCAAGCCCGCTCCGCCCTGCCCCAGGGCAGCGCACGCCTGCACGGTGAGTGCGAAGCCTACGGCCTGCTCCGGGGGGGGGGGGGGGGGGGGGTAGTAAAGAATGGAGGTAGGGGTGGGGGGGAGGAAAGAGTGTGGAGTGTCTGTGATGAAGATGTGCTTGGGAAGGAGGCTCAGAAGCCTAAGGGGAAGGTTTGTTCTGTTTGCCCCGAGGCTGCCCCTCAGGAAGGCAGAGAGCATGGCTCTGAGGGCTGCCTGTGCGCTGAGTCCAGTTCCACCGCCACCTGGAATTGGCCTCAGTGTCCTGGTCTGTAAAATGGATGAAGCGTGCTCCACTGCCTTCGCTGAGCTTCGAGGGCCAATTGAGATACTATATAGGGAAAATGAGGGAAGAAGTGAGAAAGAAAAGGAAGGGGGACCAACACAAAAGAAAGACTGGAAGGAACCTGTAAACCCGTTGTCACTTAAATAGGGAATATCGTCAATAGTGCCGTAATGACGGTATGATGCCAGGTCGGTACTGGAGATATCAGGAGGCACTTTGTAAAATATATGGTTGTCTAACCACTATTCTGTAACTAATATAAAACCTGAAACTAACACAAAATGATGTTGAATGTAAAGAAATAAAAATAGGAGTGAAATTTTTATAATTTTCAAAGTTTAAATAAAGGCTGTAAAGGAAGGAAGGGGGAGAATAAAAATAATGTTTCTCACTTTACCATTTTATTGTCTTTTCAGTACATGAAAAAGTCATTTGTCTTTATATGGTGCTTTTATACTTTTTTAAGTCATTATCTCATTTGATGTTCAGGGTAAGAAGTTATTCCCTCCACTGTTCAGAGAGGAAATCTTAACTATCTTAAAGACAAGATAGTTATTCCCTCCATTATTCAAAGAAAGGAAATCTTGGTGTCTGGTCCCCAATGATTCAATCGTCAAGTCCTTATTGTAAAGCGGGGTTAGTGAAATTTTCTGTGCAGGGTCATATCTATACTAGTAAAAGCCTTGGGGGTGATCAGGCCAGCAGGGGAGGGCAGTTAGGGGCAATCAGGCTAGCAGGGGAGCAGTTAGGGGGTGATCAGGCTGGCAGGCAGAAGGGTTAGGGCAATCAGGCAGGCGAGCGGTTAGGAGTCAGTGGTCCTGGATTGTGAGAGGGATGTCCAACTGCCGACAGTCACACATCCACCAAAGGGTCCCAGATTGGAGAGGGTGCAGACCAGGCTGAGGGACACTCCCCCCCATGCACGAATTTCGTGCACCAGGCTATTAGTTAAAGGAGAACTTTTCATAATGATAAAAATCTAAATTCATTACGAAGATATTTTAAATATAAACGCTGTAGATTAATTTATTCCTCTATCCCATTCACGTTCATCTCTAGCTCTTCCGTGCTGTGTATTCCAAACCAATCACGAGGGGGCGCCAGCGTTTCAAAATCAAATAGGTAGGTCCCTAGATTCTCCAGAGAGGCCTATTTCACAGCTAGGATTTCTGCTATTTCTAGGGCTCTTGGGGAAAGTTCTCCCCAGGATAAGGGCCTCAGAGATCAGGGTCTCTCACCCCGGGAACAGCAGAAATGGAGGAAAAGGAAAAAAGAAAGAACTGATGAGTGTTGCTTGCTTTCCTCAAGAGGCCACATCTGGCAGTGGTTCCATCGAGGACACACACTTACTTGGCATCTGGATCTCTGACAAGGCACTTAGGGCTCACCCGGGGCACAGGGATTGGGACATGAGCCCTAAAGTTCATTTCTGAGGGACTGCAGGCCTACCTTCCTATCACTCAGAGCCCCAGACTCCGTTCTCCATGCCCACCCAGCTCACCACGCAACAGATATCTCCAGAACCAGAAAACAGAATTTTATGGGCCGCCCTAGACTCAGTGTGCCTGCCAGATACGTGGGGGGAGAGGTTAAACATATGGAAGCAGAAAGAAGGAGCAGGCGTTCTGGAGTCAACCAAACCTGCTGTGTGACCTGGGCAACAGGCTTTGCCTCTTGGAGCCCTGACTAGTCTTCCTATTGTATAAATGGGACCAGAAAGTCTTCATCTATGTAAGCGACGCTGGCTCCAATATCGTGATGTTGGGAACCCAAAAAAAAATCTGAGCAATTTTTTTAAATATATGTTTTATTGATTTTTTTACAGAGAGGAAGGAAGAGGGATATAGAGCCAGAAACATCAATGAGAGAGAAACATCAGTCAGCTGCCTCCTGCACAACCCCCACCGGGGATGTGCCCACAACCAAGGTACATGCCCCTGACCGGAATCAAACCTGGGACCCTTCAGTCCATAGGCTGACGCTCTATCCACTGAGCCAAACTGGTCCAGGCAAATCTGAGCAATTTGACCTCTCTGTGCCTCAAAGTCTTTCTCTACAGAATAGGAGTAATGGCAAAATAAATAAGAGAATAGAGAGGGAAGTTTGGGTGCAAAGTCGGAGAAGTGTGGGGAAGGGATGCTGTGTGGAGGGAGGACACCTCCTCCTAATTGGAATTTTAGTTTCGTGGCGATGGGACAATGGTGAGAGAAGAGGAGTAGGAGTTGGGAGGCCATCAGTGGCTTACATAGAATCGTTGATTCGTTGATTCTTCTGCAGCCCCGAGTTGCGTTTGACATCACCCTCACAGGGCGAGTTCCCCAGTTAGGATGCTGCGAGGCGCTGGTAAATCACCACACTAGTAGGTTTTCCAGTAAATAGTCTCTGAAATTGTTCAAGATCAGGAAAAAAATTATAAAACCACAGTCTGATGTTTGAAAATACAAAAACAACACTGGTAAGTCCAAATCAAATGTTTCAATGAAATCTCTTCTTAAGCTAACCTGATGTCAACTTTATTCGTCATTGGCTTTAACATTTACCCGAAATGTCATTATGTTGAAACGTTATCTGTGGATCAGGTGTTCTCCATTGGCAATACTTCCTGTAGATGCACAACGAGTAAGTGAGTTTTTCATGGCGCCTAAATAATTTCAGAAGAAAGGGTATAGCCGTTCCTTCTACTTTTTTTATGCAGAGGAAGAAATAGATAAAAAGTGGGTGCTTTTTCGTATGGTTGCTATGAGGCAGGGCAGGGTGCCCAAGAGTGCAGGTGCCCAGGGATGCCCCACCTTACCTCCTGCCTTCGCAAATACTGTTTCTTTGGCCTGAATCATGCCCCTTCCCACTTTGGTCAACTAAACTCCCATTCATTTCCCACGTCTCACCCCAGTGTCACCTCTTCTGCTTTTCTCTGACCACAGATTGGGCCCCCATGACCCGGTCTCTTAGCATCACAGGCTCCATAGCCCGTGTCACATTATAACCACACATGTGTGACTTGTGCAAATCTGGATTTCTGCCTTTCTTCTCCAGTCAACTGTGAGCTGAGTGAGGGGCCAATGCTTTCTTCACCCGGACCAGGGCTTGGCACATAGTAATCATTCACTAACAATGGAATGAATGAATGAATGAACTAATGCATGAACAAACAGGTAAATGAGCGTGTAGACTTGTTCTTGTAGTCTTTCCACCTCATGAAAAATTCACATGCTGCCATTACAAAAACGTGAATCCTGGCTCGCACGATCCTCTTGGAAACCCCTGCTTATTGTTTCAACAACAATGCCTGTCCTCCTGCCACCCTCTGTGCCCAGCCCGGCTGAGCAGTTGCCGGGAAAGCAGAGAAAGCTCCATTCAAGGCTCTGCCCTTGGAAGTGCCAGTCGGAGTGGGAGCCCAGAGCTGGACACAGACACTCCCAGCCCAGATGTCTAGGCATGGGCCAAAGCGCGGGTCCCAGGGCTGGTGAGCAGAAGAGGGGACATGTCTCAGAGAAAAGAAGCGTCTGGCATTTGGCCTGGAGAACAGAGTGTGAGGAATCATTAGTCTGGAGGGATGGGAGCACTCCTGGCAGAGGGACTGCATATACGAAGGTCCCGGGCTTGAGAAAGCATGGTTTTAGGGCAGAGAGGGTGTGGGAACTAACTACAGGGGACTGACTGGCAAGGTCAGCTGACGCCATGTTGTAAATACCCTGATGCCAAGCAAGTGAGGTTGGGCTCCATCCCACGGCAGGAGGACAGCACGGCATCAACTGCTGTGGAAGTAGGGCAGGGAGGGCAGGCAAGTTGCCACAATGAGAATCAGACTGGCTGCTAGGAAAACAGGGGAGCAGGCTGTGCACTGCACTAACCTCAAGAGGGCGCCATTCACAGACTGCAACGAGAAGGGTGCTTACACACATGCACACACACACACACACACACACACACACACACACACACACCTGCACATATAGAATCATGCCATACTTTATGTAGGGAGAAAACTGAAGAATTTATGTTCAAGTTCATTTTCACCTTCCAAAAACTTTTTAAGTAATAATAATTAGAGAATGGACAAAGAACTTGAACATTTGAACACCTCGCCAAAAAGTATATACAGATGATGAAGAAGCAAATGAAAAGATGTTTGACATCATGCCCTAACCAGTTTGGCTCAGTGGATGGAGCGTCGGTCTGCGGACTCAAGGGTCCCAGGTTTGATTCTGGTCAAGGGCATGTACCTTGGTTGCGGGCACATCCCCAGTAGGGGGTGTGTAGGATGCAGCTGATTGGTGTTTCTCTCTCATCGATGTTTCTAACTCTCTATCCCTCTCCCTTCCTCCCTGTAAAGAATCAATAAAAAAATATATTTTCTTAAAAAGATGTTTGACATCATTAGCCATTAGGGAAATGCAAATGAAAGCCATGATGCGATATCATGACACACCTATTAGGATGACTAAAATAAAACACTGCCAATACCAAGTGTAATCAAGGGTGCTGTGCGAGCCATTAAGGACTCTCACACGTTATTGGTGGGGCTGCAACGTGGTGTGGTCACCCTGGAAAACGAGGTGACAGTTCCTTATAAGTTAAGCTTACACTTCATATGAACCAGCAGTCTCACTTCTGGGTGTTCACCCTGGAGAAATGGAAACATGTTCCCAGCCAAAACCTAGAAACAACTTAAATTCCTTCAACCACAAAATGTCCACAGAAACAGTGGTCCACCCACACAATGGACTAATCCTCAGCAGTGAAAAGGAATGAACTATTGACACAGACAACCTGAGTGGTTCTCAAGAGTGTTGTTCTGAGTTTACAAAGTCAATCTTAAACGGTAGTAGTGCACCGATTTTCATCTTCCAAAAACTTTTTAAGTAATAATAATTAGAGAATGGACAAAGAACTTGAACATTTGAACACCTCGCCAAAAAGTATATACAGATGATGAAGAAGCAAATGAAAAGATGTTTGACATCATGACCTACCTAACCAGTTTGGCTCAGTGGATAGAGCGTTGGCCTGCAGACTCAAGGGTCCCAGGTTCAATTCCGGTCAAGGGCATATACGTTGGTTGCGGGCACATACCCAGTAGGGGGTGTTATGTTGACCAGATTAAGGTTGTGGGTTTGATTCCCAGTCCAGACACATATAGGTATGGCTCGATCCCTGGCCTGTGCATACAGGAGGCAACTGGTTGATGTTTTTCTCTCATCTCTCTCTCTCTCTCTCTCTCTCTCTCTCTCTCTCTCTCTCTCTCCCTAATTCTCTCTCTCCAAAATCAATAAAAACATGTCATTGGGTGAGGATTTTTAAAAATAGAATGACCTTTCACTTATTGTTACATATGGTTTATGTGACACTCTCGAAATGACACAATCACGGGGGGGGGGGGGGGGGGGGGGGGTATGTTGACCATGTTCAGGTCATGGAGGGTTAGGGAAGGGGGATGACCACAAGGGGGCAGCAGAAGGGAGTGTCTTTGGGTGATGGGACAGTTCTGTTTTCTGACTGTGGTGCCGGTTTTGTGAACCTACACAAGTAACAAAATTCCACAGAGCGTTTCGAAGCAATTGAGCACATAGAAAAGTTGGCGAACTCCAAAAAAAAGGTCTCCAGTTAACAGTGTTGTACCAGAGTCACTGTGCTGGTTTTTATAATTATACTATAAACACATAATTACATATGATCGTTATATATAAATATAAAATATATAATTACATATGGATATGTTATATAATACATAATTATATATCTCGCATGTAATTACATAATGGTAAGATGTTTTTATTGGGGGAGGCTGAGTGAAGGACACATGGGACTTCTCTGCACTGTTTGTGACTTCTTTGTGGGTCTAAAATTATCTCAAAATTAAACGAGTTTTAAAAAATAAAAAGAACGTGTACTTCACTAACATTTTTTGTTTTGCTAGGCTGACTCATTAGCTTCCAGCCTATTTTGATGTGTGTGACACAGTTTCCATGTGCCAACAAGTAGATTTATTCATTGTATTGTCCATTTTTTTTTTCCTCAACCCATCGTCCAAAATGAGCCTATCACAGCCCCAGCCAAGCTGCTCAGTTGGTTGGAGCATCGTCCTATCACCAAGAACGTTGCAGGTTTGATTCCCCGTCAGGGCACACACACTGAGTGGCCAGATTATTAAGATCTCTGAATGCATAATAATCTGGCCACTCAGTGTGTGTGTGTGTGTGTGTGTGTGTGTGTGTGTGTGTGTTAGAGGCCCAGTGCATGAATTAATGCATGGGTGGGGTCCAGCCAATCTGGCCAGGGGGAGGGGACATGGGCGGTTGGCCAGCCTGCCTGCCGGTCAAATTCCTGGTCGAGGGAACAATTTGCATATTAGCCTTTGATTGTATAGGATATACACTGAGTGGCCAGATTATTATGCATTTAAAGATTATAATAATCTGGCCACTCAGTATATGTAGATTATGGTTCGATCCCTGGCCTGTGCATACAGGAAGCAACCGATTAATGTTTCTCACATCTCTCTCTCTCTCTCTCTCTCTCTCTCTCTCTTTCAAATCAATAAAAGATGTCATTGGGTGAGGATTTTAAAATGTAGAATGACCTTTCATTTCTGGGTAGATTCCCAAAAGTATTGAAAGCTGAGTCTCCAAGAGATATTTGTTCCTAACAACTAAACCATGGGAGCAACCCAAGTGTTATGAATGGGTAAGCAAAATGTGATGTATATGTACAACGAAATATTATTCGGGCCTTAAAAAGGAAGGAAATTGCCGAAACCAGTTTGGCTCAGTGGATAGAGCGTCGGTCTGGGGACTGAAAGGTCCCAGGTTCGATTCTGGTCAAGGGCATGTACATTAGTTGTGGGCACATCCCCGGTGGGCATCTGGTCGATGTATCTCTGTCATCAATATTTCTAGCTCTCTATTCCTCTCCCTTCCTCTCTGTGAAAAAATCAATAAAATATATTTTTTTTTAAAAAAGGAAGGAAATTCTGACACATGCTACCACCTGGACGAAGCTTGAGGACCTTATACTGAGTGAAATAAGCCAGTCATGAAGGACAGGCACCGTGTGATTGCACTTCCATCAGGTATGAAGAGTAGTCAAAATCACAAAGACAGCAAGTGAAATGAGGCTTCCAGGGGGGGTGGGGGTGGGATAACGGGAGCTCATGTTCAATGGGGACAGGGCCCCAGTTTACAGGATGAAAGGTGTTCTGGCAATGGGTGGTGGTGAGGCCGCACAGCAATGTGAGTGTACGAAATGCCACTGAACTGTCCACTTAGAAATGGGTAAGAGGGTAAAAACACAATATTATTTTATTTTTTTAAAGAGATTTTTTAAAAAAATATATTTTATTGATATTTTACAGAGAGGAAGGGAGAGAGATAGAGAGCTAGAAATGTCGATGAGAGAGAAACATCGACCAGCTGCCTCTTGCACACCCCCTACTGGGGATGTGCCTGCAACCAATGTACATGCCCTTGACCGGAATCGAACCTGGGACCTTTCAGTCTGCAGACCGACGCTCTACCACTGAGCCAAACCGGTTTCGGCAAAACACAATTTTAAAATGTGAAAAACACACACCATGAGATGCCTCATCACACCCACTAGGGTGGCTATACTAGAGAAAGATAAACAATAACAAGTGTTGATGAGAATGTGGAGAAATTGAAACCCTTGTGCCCTGCTGGTGGGAATACAAAACGGTGCAGCCACTGAAGGAAACAGCTTGGCGGTTCCTCAGAAAGCTAAACATAGGACTGCTGCATGACCCAGCAATTCTGCTCCGAGAGATAGACCCAAAAGAACTAAAAACAGGGACTCAAACAGAAACTTGTCCAGGGCGGACACTTGTTCATAGTAGCACTATGCGTGGCCACCCAGAGGTGGAAACAACCCAAGTCCATCGAAGGCTGAATGAATAAGTAAAATGAATATTCACCATGGGAAGGAATGAGGCTCTGACACAGGCCACAATGTGGATGAATCTTGAAAACCCTACATTGAGTGAAGAAGTCAGACACAAACTATTACACGCTGTGAATGACTCCATTTACATGAAATGTCCAGAACAGGCAAATCCACAGAGACAGAAAGCAGACTGATAGCTGCCAGAGGTGAGGGGAGAGGGGAAATGGGGAGGGACTGATAATGGGGACAGTTTTATTTTGGGGTGATGAAAATGTTCTGTAACTAGATAGAGGTGATGGTTGCACATTATTTAAATGTGCTAAATGCCACTAAATTGCTTACTTTAAAGTGGTTCATTGATGGTGTGTGAATCTCACCTCAATTTTTTGAATATATTTTTATTGATATTTCACAGAGAGGAAGGGAGAGAGATAGAGAGCTAGAAACATCGATGAGAGAGAAACATCGACCAGCTGCCTCTTGCACACCAGGGATGTGCCCGCAACCAATGTACATGCCCTTGACCGGAATCGAACCCAGGACCTTTCAGTCCGTACCACTGAGCCAAACCGGTTTCGGCTCACCTCAATTTTAAAAAATGAACGTTAGGAGGCCATTGCTCCAGGAGTGAGGAGCCACGGACATATCCCAGTGGCTGGCAGAACCAGCAGAGCTGGGGGAATTCTGCTGGACCCCACATGAGAGACAAATAGAAACATTAATGATGAGAGCGAATCATTGATCGGCTGCTTCCTGCATGCCTCCTATTGGGGATGGAGACCGAAACACTAGGCATGTGCCCCAACCAGAAATCAAACCATGGCCTCCTGACTCATATAGGTCAATGCTCAACCCCTGAGCAACACTGTCTGGGCTAAGCCACATTTTCTTGATCCATTTATCCACTGATGGTTGCCTAGGTTGTTTCTATGTCTTGGCTATTGTGAATAATGCTGGAATACTAGTAAACAAGGGGGTAAAGATATCCCTTCGATATCCTGTTTATTAAATGCATAGTGGTACGTATAAAGTTTTGAGAAAAAAATGTTTAAAATCTTTCATTTGAATTATACAGTTTTTAATCAGGTGAAAATAACCTAACAAAGAGAGTTAAATAATACCAAATTAAAACATCAAAATGCTTTGCAAATTTTGCCTGAAACTCGGAATTAAGTTATATCTGTACCATGTCCGAGAAAGCCTTCATGTAAATATTTTTCATTGAAATGACATTTCTAAACCACCACCAGAACATTACAAGCATCATTTGATCCTGGTTTAGATTCAATAAATGGAGTTCTTGCTTTTTTTTTTTTTTTTTTTTTTTTTTTACTTTTTTCAGATTTTATTTCAGATGTTATTCTGAAACACAACACAGCCTCGTGTGATTAACAGCAAGCCTTAAACTACCTTCAAAGTCTTGAATTTCACCTTTAAAATAAAGTACAGAAATGATTTCAGTGACAGTGCTGAAGCTCCACTGATCACGTTTGAAATGTTGCTGACTTGGGCAGTTTTCCGCAGAGCGGTGTCGTCAGTTTTGCATCAAACAGATCCGTGAGTCTGCATGGCACTGTCCTGCCCATACCAATATTACCTTTTTTCAAGTTCTATGATTTCCTATCTGAAAAGTCTCAGTTACTTTTAGCCATACCTCGTAGTGTTTTAAAAGTCTTACATTACTTTTTAAATGCTTTTCATCTGCTTTACAAATATCCTTTGACATAACCCCCCCCCCCCCGAACGTTTTTATTATCCAAATGCTTTTTAGTGTGGTACTGAATAACGATGTCCTTATCCTTTCTCCATGGAGCTAAAATAAAACATGGTTGCCGTTCAGGTAAAATATTTAAGCATCAGCCCTTCCAACTTTAACTAACAACATTTGCATCTAGTATTTATATCCTGTTACCATAAGCTACCCATATTTTTGTGGATTTTTTTTCTTATTTGTTTTTTATGCCCCAAATATAAATTAATTGTTATATTTTACAGAGGGTCTTGCACAGTGGCAAAACCGTTCCAGGCTGCTCTGACTTCTGCAAGTTTTGGAGGTTCCAGGGCTGCAACTCACTCTAAACATCATTTCTTCTCTCTCCTCCCACAGGTGCAGCAGAATGTTGTTCCTGATACTGTAACAGGAACATTACAAAGCTTGTTCAAGCTTTTTTTTTTTTTTTTTTTTTTTTTTTACTTTTTGGGTGTTTTCTTTCAATGTTTTATCCTATGCTTTCCATTTTATAATCATGAGACCATTGCACATTTGCTACTTACACAAAAATTTACAATGCACCAAGAATAAAAACCAAAGTAAATCTTAGCTATTTGAAACTAGAACCAGTTTGGAAATCTGAGGGCAAATGATAAACTGGTAAGTCTCCTGTAAGCCAGAGCGATTCATACATGTACAACCACTCTGCTCACACTGACAACGGTCAAATTGGCCAAGTTTTGCAAATGTTTCTCAGATGTCACCAGTGTATCAAAATTCATTGCAACATTCAACAACAATTAGCTTGAAATGTTGAGCTTACATTAATTCTACTGCCCTTTGGGAGGAATATAAGGGTATTTTCTAGACGGTGCCAAACATCCCCGGATTTTAGCAATGGAACAATTGTACCAGTGCATACTGTCTGTCTGTACAGTAGCCTTGGGTTAACAATAGAAGGTCATGGTTGCTCTTGACAGGCAAGAACGGGCAATGCTGTTGTTGTTGCTACTGCTGTTTTAATCCTCACCTGGGGATATTTTTCATTGATTTGAGAGAGAGAGAGAGAGAGAGAGAGAGAGAGAGAGAGAGAGAGCAAGGGAAGGCAATGTTTTGAGGAGTGTTGGGGTCCCATGGAGAAAAGCAAGGAGAAGTGGCTAGAGAGGCATGAGGTATGAAGAAGGGGTTCTTTCACAGATGGAAGAAATTCCGGAATCCTGTGTCTTAGTGTGGGTTCTGCTGAGACCCAATGAGCATTGGGGAAAGAAAGGTGTGAATGAGCATGTTCCTGCTCTGATCAGTTCAGGGGTGATCCTTCTAGGGGTCTCTGAGAGATTGTAGAACACACTCTAGAACTGCCTCACTCAGAAGTAATGAAGCCAGGACTTCACCCCCGGGTCCTCACTGTCCAAAGCTGGTATGTCCAGCTGTTGACAGCTGGGGCTGTCAACTCCCAGCACTTCCTTGTTACCCCATGTGTGAGCTTAGCCCGTTCCTGTGGACATAGAGAGACAGGTAGTGGGGGTGAGACAGGGTCAGCACACCTGGGAGCCATGCACCAAGCTGCCGGTGACATCCTGCAGGTGGGCAGGGAGCAGAGAGGTGTGTGCACTGATGGAAATGATGCAGCAGATGAGGGGGGCGGTGAATGGGGTCCTATTGCAGGGGAAAGTGGGGAAAACTGATGAATGTCTGAACTAATGATGGGATGAAGTCCAGGGTGCAATGGAGGGGCTGGCCTTGGCCAGGACCACGGACAGCTCCTCATTTCCCCTCTCATTGCTCCAGAGGCCCAGGTGGAAGGGCATACCTCACCTGGGTCTCTGAGTTCCTTCTCCGGAGCCTCTGAGGACCTCGGGCCGCAGCAGCTGCTGCTTATACTGTCCCTGAGCCTGTACCTTGTTACGGGGCTGAGGAACCTACTCAACGTCCTGGCCATTGCCACTGTCACCGGCCCCACACGCCCAGGTACTTCTTCTTGGCCTACCTGGCCGTGTGGATCTGCTTCCCTTCCACCATCACTCCCAACGCGCTGGCCGACCACGTGTCAGGACACAAAGGATCCCTTTCTCTGGCTGCCTGACCCAAATGTTCACCTGGTTTGCTGGCATTGACCACCACTTCCTGCTGGCTGCCGTGGCCTACAGCTGCCACTTGGCCATCTGCCACCTGCTGCACTCCACCATGTCTGAAACACCACAGCTCTGTGGCTCCTGGCATGGCATCCTGGACCCACATGGTATTATTAACCCACCTGTCATTCTGCATCCACATCAGGGTCCCCGGCTCCCTGCCCTGCCATCTCACTTCTTCTGCCACCTAGCCTTTTCTGAAGCTGGCCTGCTCTGACACCTTCCCCCATAATGTAATGGTGTACACCGCTGGCGTCCTGCCCATCATCATCATCATCATCATCACCCCGTTGTTGGGCATATCGGTCTCCTACACATTCAACTTCGCTGCCGTCCTGAGGGTCCCGCCCACGAGAGGCAAGCAGAGGGCTTTCCCCACTGGTGGCTCTCAGCTCTCTGTGGTGTCGCTGCTCTATGGGGTGCTCATTGGGGTTTATTTCAGCCCCATGTCCTCCCACACAGCCCAGAAGGACCCGTCCGCTGCCGTGATGTATAGAGTGGTCACGCCCACGCTGAACCCCTCACCTGCAGCCAACACAACAGCAACATGAAGGGCATCTTGGGGGCCTCGTCAGCAGGAAGCCGGTTTTTATTTGGTGACCACGGCATCAGGATGCCCACCTGGGTGTCTGCACAGAGTGCCCGTCTGTCCTGAATTCCCCTGTTCGGTCCCAATCTTAGATACTTCCTTCCTATCTTCTCGGTTCATTTCTTTACTACTTCATCCTTCCAACAGCTCCTTAGGGAACATCTGTTACAGCGTAGGCGCGCTTTTACAGGTTGAGGGTAGAGCAGGAAACAAACAAAATCCTTGCCTCAGTCGGAACCAGCAGTCTCAGAAAGAGCCAACGAGTCAGCACCTTGATTTCAGACTTCTGGTCCCCAGCGCTGTGAAAGAATAATGTTCATTATTTAAGCCCAGCAGTCTGTGGTCATTTGTTACAAAAGCCCTAGAAAACTACTACAGCAAGTAAGCTATTCATCCTAGCATGGAAATTGGAGTCATCACAAAAATGAAAAATCAGTTGGTGGTCTGGTGGTAAGGACACATACACTGGGTGGCCAGATTATTATGATCTCTGAATGCATAATAATCTGGCCACTCAGTGTATATCCTATATAATAAAAGGCTAATAGGCAAATTGTCCCAGGGAGTTTGACCAGCAGGCAGTTTGGTCAACTGCCCATGTCCCCTCCCCATGGCCAGGCTGGCCGGACCACACCCATGCACAAATCCATGCACTGGGCCTCTACTGTGTGTGTGTGTGTGTGTGTGTGTGTGTGTGTGTGTGTGTGTATGTGTGTGTGTGTATGGCCAGTGGAGGGAACATGGGCGGTTGGCCGGCCTGCCTGCTGGTCAAACTCCTGGTCGAGGGGACAATACACACACACACACACACATACACACACGAGGCCTGGTGCATGAAGATTCATGCAAGAATGGGTCTTCCTTCCCTTTGCTGCCAGCACCGCCTTTGCTCCTGCCCAGAGCCACTTTTCCACCTTCCCACGTTGCCCAGAGGCCTGGATTGGCTAGGGTGGTGTGGAACATCTGTGTCCCACACCACCCCCAACCACCACTTGGTGCCCGTGTATGCAAATTAACCCACCAATCTTTGTTGTGTTAATTTGCATACTCACTCCTCATTGGCTAGTTGGGCATTGCAAAAGTATGGTCAATTAGCATGTTACTCTTTTATTAGGTAGATACACTGAGGGGCCAGATTATTATGCATTCAGAGATCATAGTAATCTGGCCACTCAGTGTGTATCGCAGGCTGGAAGGCTGGCGACCGTTGTTCTGCCAAAGAACGACACTTGGTAATACCATCACTGAGATAACCTGAGAGGAAGATCATGTGTCTGTGGCGCCTGAGTTTCTAAAAGTGATTGGAAAGAGCTGGCATGTCACTGTGGTTGGCTGCTCCTTGCTATTTATCACATGGAATTGCAAGAATGCGATGATCTTAGACAAGAATTGGCCACGTTTCAGACTCAGAAACATCACAAGACGGAAAGAGCCCGCAGCTTCCTGTCCCTCCAAAGAGCATACATAAAAGATTGCCTCTTGCCCAAGGCTACTGTTTCAGATGCCCATTCAATGAGAGTGGCAAAGAGCGAGGTCGTTTAAGGAAGCAAATGCTGCAAATGAGATGGACACAAGAACGCGGGCTAGGAAAGAGCACCGGGTGTGGTTCGTAGCAAGGAAACCAACTAGAAGCACCTAGATCAGAAGCTGACTAAGTTTTACCAAGGAAGTGCATTTCTAAACAAATAGTGAGGTCCGTTTGCAAAGTCGTATGACTTTGGAGCCTTTGCATTTTAGGTATTTTTTGTTATAAGAGCTAAACCTGAACCTTATCCCAAAGTGGGGCTTGAATCCTGGGGTCTGGTTCCCAGAGCGCTTTCTCCGGACCACAATGTGTTCCTCAGGCAGCAGTGTATCTCTTCCCCCACCTAAATCTGCACCAGGTCAGAAAGGCAGCAGCTGATGTGGATCCTAAATCGGCTCCATCCAAAATCCCAAGAGCGACACCTCGGTGACAGGTGGCATCACAGAGAGAGCAAGTGGGTACCAAGAACTATAAGGGATCTTGAAGTTTCCCTACTTTCAAACTGTCAATTTAATCCGTCATGGTTTCACTGATGCTGGCAGAAAATGCAACACTCCGGGGTCAGAAACAAAAGACATACCGGTACTCACGCTCAGCAGGGCAGGCAGCCTGAACCTTGGGTTTGTCTGCTCCTCTCAAGACCCACGGGGACAATGCAGGTGAATCCAGATTGGCATTGGATGGACACTGGGTTTGCATCACAGCTGAGGAACTCCAAGCTTAGAATCCCCAATCTTTTCTTTCGTTAAATATATTTTTACTAGAGGCCCAGTGCATGGAATTTGTGCATGGGTAAGGTCCCCAGGCCTCGCTGGCAATCAGGGCTAAAGGGGTTCCTCACCTCCCCACCTCCTTCCCTTGCTCCCTCAGTGCCCCACTGCTGAAGCTGGTCGCCTACCATGTTCCGTGCCACCCCCTGGTGGTCAGTGCACATTATAGCGAGCAATAGAACTCCCGAGGGGACACTTTGCTTATTAGCCATATATATATAGATTGATTTCATAAAGAAAGGGAGAAAGAAGACATAGAAACATCAATGATGAGAGAGAATCATTGATCAGCTGCCTCCTGATCACGCCCCCTATTGGGAATCAAGCCTACAACCTGGACATGTGCCATGACCTGGAATTGAACCATGACCTCCTGGTTCATGGGTTGATGCTCAACCACTGAGCCACACCAGTTGGGAGGAAACCCCAGTCTTTTCAAGTAGACTGCAAACACACCCACTCTTCCTTTACCTCAGAGACATTCGTCTTTATTATATGGACAGCAAACAAACCTGCCCTCTGCTCCACGGGAAGAAACTCTCTGCCTTCTAAGGCTGTTGGCTATCCAAACATCCTTGAAAATACAACAGAACAAGAAGCTGCCCACTCTTGTGAACTCTATAAAAACTAGAGGCCCGTTGCACAAAATTCGTGGATGGTGGGAGGGGGAGAGGGAGGGGATGTTCCCACAGACCGGCCTGCATCCTCTCCAATCTGGGACCCCTCAGGGGATAACCAGCAGTCACACATCCCTCTCACAATTCAGAACTGCTAACTCCTAACTGTTTGCCTGCCTGCCTGATTGCCCCTAACTTCTTCTGCCTGCCAGCCTGATTGTCCCTAACTGCTCCCCTTCTGGCTTGACTGCCCCTAACCACTCTGCTTTGACTCCACATCTGGGACCCAGGATTCCCTCCTCCAGCTGACTACTGGCACCTGAGATCTGGGCTTCCCTCCCCTCTGGTCAGCCATAGGTGCCCAGGCGGGCTGCAGCCACAGGGGATGGTGGGCAGGTGGCTTTGCCTGGGCTGCAGCCACAAGTGCTGGCATCTGGGACCAAGGGGTGGTCGGCTTCTCTGTCTCCCAGGCCGTAGCCAGCAGCAGGTACTAGTGCCCAGGACTGCAGGGTGGGCGGCTTCTCCATCTACCAGGCTGTAGCCAGCCGAAGGTGCTGACGCCTGGACCTCAGGCAGGTGGCGTCTCCATCTTCCCTGGATGCAGTGTGGGTGACTTCTCTGGCTAGCTGCAGCCTGGGATCACAGGGTAGGTGGCTTCTTCGTCTCCAGGGCTGCAACCAACCCCAGGCACTGGCACCCAACTTCTCTGACCCCCACAGGCCCTGAGGCTGCCGCCATGGTTTCAGGCTAATTTGCAAACTCACTCTGATTGGCTGGTAGCATAGTGGAGTGATGGTAATTTGTATGTTTCTCTTTTATTAGTGTAGATAGCAGAAACTCAGGAAGAAGTGTCTCACAATAGTGGTAGCACTGGCATTCAGTGGGCTGTGGCAGGCATCTGTGAGGGTAAATTGGGCTGGAAGTCAAGCACACGAGGCTGTTTGGTGTAGTGGTTCAGTGTGTAGGTTGTGGAGTCAGACCACCTGGGTTCAAGTCCTGGTTCTGCCACTTTTAACTGTGTAACCTTGACTTCTCCGCTTCAGTTTCTCCAGTAAGATGAAAACAATAGGTCCTAGCAGCCAGGCCCTAGCTGATTTTGCTCAGTGGATAGAGCATCACCCTGTGGACTGAAGGGTCCTGGGTTTTATTCTAGTCAAGGGCATGCAGGAGGCAGCCAATCAATGATTCTCTCTCATCATTGTTGTTTCTATCTCTCTCTCCCTCTCCCTTCCTCTCTGAAATCAATCAATATATATATATATATATTTTAAAAAAATAATAATAGCCCAATAACCATAGGGATATTGTGAAAATTAATATATGGGCTTATACATGCAAGGCACTTCGAGCAGCACAGGCAGATGGAGGGCCATGTCGGTGTTAACTATAATTATTATTAATTATCATGACGATGCTGCAAAGCTTGTGGTCATGCCTGCTCTCCCGCATTCGTGGGCAAGCTGGGTGACCCACGCAGCGCCCTTGGAATCTGCCTCAGAGAACACGAGAAGGGCACCAGGGCTCTCTGCCTCCTGCTCCCCACACTGACTCAAGAAACGGGGCTGCAGCGCCAGAGCTGGGTTTCAGGTTCTAAGGAATCAAACAGACTCAGGTTCAAACCCTGCCTTTGCCACGTGCCGCTGGGGACCTCCAAGTGCTTACTGCACAAGGTCTGGGTGGAGGGGGAGTGAGCCCCCCGCCGCCCCACTCCTCACCCCCACTCGCCCCAAGTGACCTGTCCAGCACACACTCTGGGCCGTCCTTAGCCAGTGCCATTTTGATGATCATCGTCTTATTCTTCAATGAGCAAGACTCCGTAGGTGCAAGCCGAGAACATCTTGGCTCTTTTCCTCCAGCTCAGTGCGTTCACTCTGGCCCCACTGTCTCTCTGCATGCCCCAAACTCCAGGAGAGACATGGGGAGGGGGCTCCCCCATACTGCCCTCTGATGTCTCATCCAAGGTACATCCAGTCCTCCCACCTGTGGTCTTCGAATATGCAACCCACATGCCCACCACCCCATCTCACCCTTCAGTCCCCCTCCGGACCTCACCGCAATGGCTACCTCCCTCACTTCCCCCCAAGGCTCATCAGGTCTCCCTGTTAGACAGTCCATTAACTTTTTGTTGTTGTTATTAATCCTCACCCAAGAGTACTTTCCCATTGATTTTTAGAGAATAGAAGGGAGGGAGGGGGGAGAGAGAGGAGAGAAGAGAGAGAGAGAGAGAGAGAGAGAGAGAGAGAGAGAGAGAGATTTATTGGTTGCCTCCTGCACACATCCCAATCGGTTCTGGGATCAAACCTGCAACCCAGGTACATGCCCTTGATGGGGAGTCAAACCTGTGGCCCTTCAGTGCGTGGGCTGATGCTCTAACCGCTGAGCCACACCGACCTGGCTCCATTACCATTTTTATTGGACACTCTCCCACTCTCCCCACCCCACCCCACTCCTACCCAGGGATTCCTTCTTCCAGCAGCTGCATGTTTGGGAGTGCTGGTCTTTCGCCAGCTGCTGAAGCAGACGTGGCCCAAGCCAAGGCAACCTCCCCTTCCCGGGCCACCCAACCAGGCCGCAGCCTTTAAGGACCGGGGGTGGGGATTGGTGGATAAATGGCCCAGCTCCCCCGCCCTTCAGCCAAGATGACTCTGAAGAGGGTGCTCTCTGCTGCCTCCCAGAGGTGCCAGCGACACTGCACCGCAGTTGTCCAGACTGGTAGCAGCTGGTTTCATGACTGCAGTTACTGGCGCCTTCCCTTCTCTGTCTCCCTCCCGCCCCCCCACTCTTACCCCCATCCGTGTCTCCTTGGGCTGCCTCCCAAATAAATCACTTGCCCCAGAATTCTTGTCTCAGGGTCGGCTTCCGGGGGAGCCCACGCTCAGACAGCAGTTCGCCCCAACCCCTACGAAGGTCATAACTGTTTGCAGGCATTGGGCGTCTCTCCCCACTGGCCTGAGTGATGTCCACCCTGTGTCTTCAAAGCCTGCCCAGTGCCTGGCATGTAGCAGATGCTCCATAAGTGACTCCACGTCTCTCAGCTCTGGGGGCCCGGTGGTATCCGGGGGCTCTGCCCCACTGGGGTCCTCAGAAGGCCCCCGCTGGAGAGGTTCATGCAGGAGGGGAGCTATAAATGGCAGGCTCCTCTGCCTGGTGCCCCAGGCCACACAGCCTGGACAGCTGGGCCAGCGCCCCCAGGGGCCAGGGACCCCAGATGACCCTTCAGGTCTGGCCAGGGCTCCTGGGATGTCCATGAGGCAGGTACACGGAGAGGACGTCACTCAGCCCCAAGGCTGCAGGGCAGGAGAGGGATGGCACCGCTGGCCCGGGTCCCCTGTGTCCCCCCCCCCCCCCCCCAGGCATCGGATTCCACCTCTGGGAGCTCCCTGAGCAAGAGGCCGGTGCGGACCAGGGTCTGCCCTACAAGGCCATGGAGCAAGCAGGCGCCTCCTGGGGGAGAGATCCCTTTTCAAGCTGGTGGTGTCAGACCTGGAATTAGCCACCCACCTGCGAGGCAGGCTCAGGGTCTCCCAGGGCAGCCAGCAGGGGGGAGGCAGCTGACTTCCAATGACTCAGCTTGAGACAGTCAGGGGGTGGGGGAGGGGGGCAGGTTAGGACCCCTCTCAGGCTCTGTCCTAGGGTCAGCTGGGTCAGGGTCCAGCTCTGCCACTCGCAAGCTGGGTGACCCTGGGGGAGTGGGCACCCTGGACCTCGGCTTCCTCCTCTGTAAAATGAGAATAACACCCCCCCCCCCTGCTCATGGCTCAGGGAGGCTGACATGAGACGCTGCTGCCGGTCAAGAGCTCAGAACCCTGTTCGGCACACGGTGGGCACTCAGGGAACCGTATTCCGTGGTCTACTCTGTACTCGGCACTGCCGGGAAAAGGAGGGAACAGAGTGTGTGTGTGTGGGGGAGGGGGGGGGAATAAACCAATATCCTCAGAGCATAAAAGAGGTTCCAGAATGTTCTGTTTGCTGCTATTATGGCCCCAATACCTTTGAGTGGGGGAGTTCTAATCACGACAAAGAGAAGAACTAATAGCTTAAAGGGCAGTGAAGGAATCAGGATGGGGCAAAGGGAAGCCAAGAAGTCTGGATTTTGGCCTGCCCGCTCCCCCCCCCCCCCCCCCGCCCACCAGACTCCCCACGGGTGCTGACTACTGCTCAGTCTCTCTCCTTATCCCACTCCCTCTGTGGGCTTGGTCAGGACACACAGAAGCCTCCATACCACATGGCAGTGTTGGTTCAGGGCTCTGTTCAGGAGGGCTTCCTGGAGGAAGAGCCATTTGGTCTGGGTTTTGAAGGTTGAATAGAAGTTTCCTGATTAAAGAACTGGGTGTGAGAGAGTGTGTGAGTGTGCAGAGAGGGGATTGCTCATTTTAATTCATAAGGATCATCTGGTTCCCAGGCACTCGGGGGACCCCCAGACAAGACCAAGATGCAGGCCTGCCCCAAAGCAGCTCAGTCTGAAAGTAATGATCAAATAAGAGTAATAGCTCCCACATTCTGAGTGTGTGCTGCTAGGCCTCGACCTGTGAGAGGCACTCTGTGTTTGTCAAGTGAATGAATGAGCAAACAAGCCTTTCTAAAGGCAGCGAATCGGCCCAGCCGGTGGTGGAGCATTGACCTATGAACTAGGAGGTCATGGTTCCATTCCCGGTCAGGGCACATGCCCAGTGGGGGCATGGGGGCATGCAGGACACAGCCAATCAATGATTTCCTCTCAACATTGAGGTTTCTCTCTCTCTCTTTCTCTCTCTCTCTCTCTCTCTCTCTCTCTCTCTCTCTCTCTCTTCCTCTCTCTTCCTCTCTGAAATCAATCAAAATATATTTACATAAAGCGAACTAAAGGCAGCGAATCCTGCCCAGTGATGGAGGAGAGAGGGGAGGCACGGTGGGCAGCGGGGCCTCAGGTGCAGAGGCGGGAAGGGAGAGCTGGGTGTAGGTAGGGGTGGGTAGGGGTGGGCAGGAGTCTTGAGGAGAGGCGCAGGGGCTAGGCCTCCTGTTCCTGGGGGCACTGCAGGGCCACAGCGGGATTCTGAGCTGAGCAGGGAGGGCATCAGGGTCTGGCCTGGGCCTGCCGGGGCCTCCAAGGTTCTGAGAAAAAGACAGCCCAGGTCAGTCTCACCCGGGTGAGCCGGGTCCATGGGGGCAGGGAGATGACAGAGGGAGAGGGGGACAGACAGCGAGATGGGGACAGAGAGAGAAGCCTGAAGAAATAGAAGGAGAGAGGCAAAGAGTTACAGAGAGAATCGGAGGAAGGGAGACAGAGGGGGGAAATGGAGACAGACACAAAGACCTGGAGAAAGACGCAGAGACGACATGAGAGAGACAGAGAGATGGAGAGAGACACAGATCAAAAGAGAGACAGAGAGATGGAGAGGAACAGAGACAGTCACCGAAGCAGAGGCGGAGGGAAGAGGTGATGAGACAAAGACCCTCCAGGAGGAGGCAGGAGGACCCCCCGGGCGGTAGCAGGAGATGGGATGGGGGCCTGACCCAATTCCTGGGGCAGGACCAGGAGGGCAGGAGCCTTCCCAGCCCACTCCATACCACCCACAGTCCTCTTGGGCCTCCCAGCCGCAGATGTGGAAATTGAGGCCGACCAGCAGGCCACAGGGGATCCTCCGGGGCCAGCGCTGTGCCCCAGCTTCAGGTGGGACCGGTGTCACCGGGTTAAAAATGGAAATGGGTCTGGCCTTTTTTTTTTTTTTCCTTTGAGAAAATCCTAGGCCCAAATAAGGTACGGGCTGCGGGTGCCTGGTGAGCTGGCCAAGTCCTCCTGAGCGAGCGAGTGGCGGCTGGCCCGGCCAGCCTGGGCTTGGGCCTCCTCCAAGACTCGCCCCGGCAGGCGGCACACCCTGGGAGGCTATAAGGGCTTCCACCCCGCCCGGCCGCTCACTGAGCCCAGCCGCAGATCCCGCCCGCCCGCCCGCCGCAGACCCGCCACCTGCGCCCCCTCCGCCCAGCCATGGAGGCCATCAAGAAGAAGATGCAGATGCTGAAACTGGACAAGGAGAATGCCATCGACCGAGCCGAGCAGGCCGAGTCAGACAAGAAGGCCGCGGAGGAGAAGTGCAAGCAGGTGAGGGCCCGGCCGCTGGGCCGCCTCAGGCCGCCCCGTGCCCTCTCTGAGCCGGCGGCGCTCTGGGCTGAGGGTGGGCCCTCAGAAACCTTGGTGCCTGGAGGTGAGGAAGGGGCTGGGGGTGATGCCCCAGCCAAGGAAGAGTGAGGGGATCGTTGTCTCCCCTGGAAGGGGGGGGTCCCCTGGGCTGGGAAAGGGAGGTGACAGGACCCACCCAACAGGACCGGCCGGAGCCAAGCAAGTGAGCAGGGGTGTCTGTTTGTACAGGATGTGCGTGTGCAAACGTACGAGTGAGTGGAGGTGTGTTGGGGTGAGTGTGTCAGGTGGGTGTATGTGTACTGGATAGGGGAGAGAAAGAGAGAGAGAGAGAGAGAGAGAGAGAGAGAGAGAGAGAGAGAGAGAGAGAGAGAGAGAGAGGAACCTGAAGAAATAGAGGGAGAGAGACAAAGAGATACAGGGGGATGCTGTGTGTAAGTGTGTGTGTTTGAGCATTTCTGTGTGTATACGTGTGTGTGCATGTGGTTTCCACTGGAGAGAGTGGAGGGATGGTGGTGGCTGTGAAAATGAGGGTGTGCGAGAGGTATGGGCGTGAGCGAGCGTGTGGCTGTGGGACAGTGGGTGTGGAAGAGTGTGGATGGGTGTGGATGGTGGTGTCAGTGTGGGGTTGTGTGTAGGGGGAGAGGCTGGCTGCGCATGGAATGTGCGAGTGTCAGAGCGAGTGTGTGTGTTGAGGTGACTCTATGCCGGGCAGGAGCCCAAGTCCCCAGAGGTCACTTTCCCCACCTGAGGTGGGGAAGGTCTGGAGACCGGGGTGCGTGGGGATCTGAGACTCTCCCTGAGGCTCCGCTTATCGGGGTGCCCTGTTGTCCCGGCTGTGAACCTGGCTTCGGGGACAAGAGTCCCGGGGGGCTCGGCAATGAGGGGACATCAGGAAGCTGACAGAGGAGCAATGGCAGAGGCTGGGCTGGCAGTCCAGAGCAGAAGTGCGTCGTCGGGTCTGGGTGGCCAGAGCAGCCAGTGAGAGGAGGGGCGGGGTCCTGCCCCTTCCACAGTGCCCTGCCCTGCCCCCCACACCTCCCCTGAGTGGATGGCCAAGTCCTCAGGGCATCAGGGTCTCAAATGAGCCCCAAGAACTGCCCAGGACAGTGACACCAAGTGCCCAGCCCTGCCCAGCCCGGGCGCCAGGCCAGCGTGGCAGGTAAACGCACAGGCTCTGAGCCCAGCCCGGCCCCGTGGGAGCTTGGTCACCGAGCACCTGGAGCCATGCCTTTGCCTCTCTCGCCGCCTTCGTGGCCTCAAGTGTGAAGTGGGGAAGTGACAGTGGCCCCTCCCTGGCAGCCGGGAGGGGAGGAGAGGTGACTACGCGGGTAGGGTCCCTGGCACCGCACCTGGCACAAAGTAAGCGCTCAGTAAATGCAAGGCTGTTTCCTGCCCCTCCCTGCTTCCCGGGGCTGTGACACATCTGCGTAGGGCAGCTCCACCTCAGCCCTCCCTGCCGCCGACGCCCCTCCTCCCGCCCTGGGCCCCTCCCGGACAAACACAGCCGCCCATCCTGTGCTGGCCCCGGGCTGCCTGCTTCCATAGATCACGCAGCCCTCACCACGGGGAGCTTAGCAGAGAAAGGCAACTCGATGGCTCTCATTTTCACTAAGGTGTGAGTGACTGCTCTGGTAAGCTCTGCCAAGGCAGACACAGGTTCAGAAGGGAAGGCTCCTCAAGGTCTCCAGGCAGGGACAGGTTCTCTGGCCTCCAGCTAGATTTTCATTCTGTTTTCCCCCACCCCCACCCCCACAAAGCCTCCCACTCGGGTGGACTGTGCTCAAACCCAGACCGGATCAGCTAGCTTTGTGACTCAGGGCACGTTGCTGGCCCCTCTGAGCCCTCAGTGTTTTCATCCGGGAAATGGGGGCAAATGGTGCTTCCGACGGCCCGGCGTGAAACCCAAGACCCCAGAGGTCCAAAGCGAAAGCCATGGGGCCAATGGGCAGCCCTGCCTGGGAACAGAGGCAGGGCGCCGGCGGCGAGGGACGCAGCTTACCCAGAGTGCCGCCTGCTTCAGAGGAAGCCCCCGAGGACCAGACTCCAGGCCTCTGACGCTACCCCCACCCCGGCTGCTGAGTGTGGGAATGGGACCAAGAGGCCCTGCCCGCCCGCTTCCTGCCCAGTTCTCTCCCAGGGCAGTGACATCCGCCACAGCTGGCCTTTGACCCCACATCCTGCCTCAGCCCTGCCCGAAGCCCCCCGCTACGGGGACAAAGGTGTGCTGTCCATGACCCTCCCGCTGGTTTACAGACCGGGAACCTGAGGAGGAAGTGACTTATCCGAGGCCTCCCAGAGCCAGGGCAGGGCTCCGCCCGCCAGCAAGGTGCCACCCACCTGCACCTGCACCTGCTTTATGTGTGGAATTCCGGGGAAAGGGACTGATTAGTGTCAGTCTTGCTTGTTTTCCACACCAACTCCAGCCATTTAGTGCCCGGCCCGCGCTGGCTGATGCCCAGGCCCAGAGCGACCTGAGCCCCAGGCCTGACTCCCAAGGGGCCCCAGGCTATGGGGGTGGGGGGTGGAGCCAAACACAGAGGGAGGTTCCCTGCCTCCAGGGTGGGGCTAAACCAGGAGGGACAGGAACTGGAGGGGCCAAGGGGGTGACAAGGGCTCCGTCCAGAACAGCAAGGCAAACCCGCCAGCAGAATGGGCTTTGGCGCTGGTATGGGAGGTCAGTGGGAGAAGGCTGTGCTGGACAGTGGGCAAAGCATCACCGAGTGGTCAAGCGAACCAACTTGGAGTCAGCCAGACAAGGGTTCAAATCCCCCATCTGTAAGGCCTGGGGTAAGTCCCTTTCTCATGGGGGGGGGGTGGTCTCAGTTTACCCTTCTATGACATGGCACATTCTAGTTGCTTCATAGCCCTCTGCCCACCTTATCCCAGTCCCCACCCGTTGTACACATTTTACCAGAAAAGGTCATCAAACCCCAATCATCTTTGTAGCTGGATGGGCACTCGGAAGACCACCATGTCAAGAAGAAACTGAGGTTAGGAAAGGGGACAGGGGGATACAGCTGAGGCTTGGAGTCAGGCTTCTTGTCTGGAGGTCAAGATCGAGGCCCATAGACCCCGATTTAAGCCTGAGCTGCTGCCACCCTCCCCCTCCTCCGATCCTCTAACCCCTTCACCATTTCCAGCTCAGCCTGGGACCCTCAGGGGCTCCGGGATAAGAGACTAGGTGAGACCACCTTGGGACAGGGGCCCTTTTAAGCATCTGCGCGCGCGCACACACACACACACACACACACACACACTCCCATACTTTGCACATCTCACTGGTGAACATGTAACCCAGGTCAGATCCCCAGCTTGACCTAACAGCTACGGGAACAGCAGCTTGTAGCATACCCTCTTCCGGAAGGACGGACGAGGAGGATGTCAGAGAGGGAGGCCGGAAAGCAGGCCTGGCGTGAGGACCCGTTTAGAGGGGACTCGGTTCCTGTGCTGTGTGACCCGGGGGAAGTTACTCTGCGGCTTTGGGCCTCCCGCTGCGAAGAGGATGCAGGAAGATGAAGGGAGCCCGAGAGGGCTGCCGGGAGCGTGGACAGGATCAGGAGTCAAACCACCCGAGTCACAAGCCTGATCCAAGCATACGACTTGAACTAACCACCTCAGCCCAGAATCAGGGGCAGGGGCAGGTGCAACCTGGGGTGTTCCTGAGCTGACCCTCTCTGATGGGCTGGGGGGCAAGAGGAACGGAGAGGTGAGGGGTGTGTGGTTTGTCTGCCACAGACCTGAGCTTCTCAAACCGGGTGTAGGGAGGGGCCCAAGACCCTCAGGATGAACACAGATGACTCAAAATTTGGGAAATGTAAAGAACGTTTTTATTAAAATCAAAGCCACATGTGCAAGAATTTAAAATATTTAATCTGAGCCTCAGAAGAAAGTGGTTTCCAAAGGGTAGCTCTCTTCTAGCCAAGCCCCCAACGCCCAGGAAGGGGGGCAGTCTGAGCCCTTAAACCTTTCATGGTATTTTTGTGAGACAGTGTGAAAACCAGTCTCTTGGGCAATGGGGAGCCATGACAGGCTCTAGGCAGGGGGAGGACAAACATACACTTAGAAAGGTTCTCTGGCTTGAGGTGGTGGTGCAGAGCTAGAGGGGGGTCAGCTGGAAGTAGGGATGGTCCATGAGACCCCCCCTTTAAATATATATATATATATATATATATATATATATATATATATATTATTGCTTTCAGAGAGGAAGGGAGAGGGAGAGAGAGGAATATCAATGGTGAGAGGGAACCATTGATTGGCTGCTCCTGCTTGCCCCATACTAGGGGTCAAACCCAAAACCTGGGCATGTGCCCTCGATGGGAATCAAACCTGGAACCCTTCTGTCTGCTGGATGATGCTCGATCCACTGAGCCAAACCGGTGAGGGCAAGACTTCTCCTTTCACTTTAACCCAGATCTCCAGGAGGTCGCACCCCTGAAGGTGGGATGCAAAAAACTGAACGCGTATTCCTGGGAAACTGTGTCAGGGCTCAAGTTTCTCCAAAGCTGACTATTGGGGAACCTTAAAAACGATAAGCACATCTGGTCCCAGGACAGGAAAGGGAGTGAAAGTCAGACCCACCGGTACCATTCATTCCCGGAGTGGTGCGTGGCACTGCTCTCCCGTGTTACAGAGGAGGAGACCGGCCCAGAGAGAGAGAGCACCTTTGTGAGTGTGGGGTGGGGGGGACCCCGCGCCGCGGGGCCGTGGCCCCAGGCTGACGCGCTCCCCACTCTGTCCCCAGGTGGAGGAGGAGCTGACCCATCTCCAGAAGAAACTGAAGGGGACGGAGGACGAGCTGGACAAGTACTCGGAGAACCTGAAGGACGCGCAAGAGAAGCTGGAGCTGACAGAGAAGAAGGCCTCGGACGTACGTTCGTTCGCAGGAATGCGGCGGGGCTGGGCCGGAGCCGGGGGCAGGGAGGAAGAGGAGCAGGAGCAGGAGGAGGAGGAGGAGGAGGAGGAGGAGGAGGAAGGGAAGGCGGCGCCTCCCGGCGCTTTCTCCAAATAAGTCCCGAAAAGGGGCACTTTCCAGCAGCTGCGGCCAGCGGTGCCGACGTCAGGCCCTCCCCCAGCGGTGCTGACGTCGGCGGCCGGCCCGGGTGACCTCATCGCCCCGACGGCGGCCGGCCCGGGGCAGGGAGGAGCGGGGGCGGCACCGGCGCAGGCACAGGCTCGGGCTCGGGGGCTGGGGCGCGGCTGCGGCAGCTTCAGCTTCTGCGGAGCCCGTTCTCGCCAGGCCGAGCGCCCGCTGCGTGCGCCCCCCGCGCCTCCCTGCCATGGCCGGCCTCAACTCCCTGGAGGCGGTGAAGCGCAAGATCCAGGCGCTGCAGCAGCAGGCGGACGAGGCGGAGGACCGCGCGCAGGGCCTGCAGCGGGAGCTGGACGGCGAGCGCGAGCGGCGCGAGAAAGTGAGAGCTGCCCCCCCGCCCGCCCGCGCCCGGCCCCGCGCCCCCTTCCCCCCGCCGTCCCGCGCGCCCCGGCCCGCCCGCCCGCGCCCCCCTTTCCCCCTTCGCCCGGCGCCGCTCCCTTCCCGCGCTCCCGCCCGCCGCCGCCGCCGCCGCCCCATCCCCCCGTCAGCCCGCCTTCGCGCCCTCGGGCCCTGCCGCTCCCCATCGGGGACCCGCAAACGCCCCCACCCCCACCCATCCCCGCCCAGGGCTGGTTGCTGAGACCCCCCTTCCCCCGCAGCCTTCCGCCTTCCCCGGCCTGGGGCTGGGCCGGGAGCGCCGAAGCCGCGCTGGGAGGGGCCGGCCGAGCGGGAAATGGGGGGATGGGGCCGAGGGCTGAGGCGCTCGCGGAGTGGGGCCGGGGCGCCGGGCAGCCCTAGACCTCCGGCTGGTGCCGGGGTCCGGAGGCCGTGGGGGGCCGAGGAGCAGCCGTGGGTTTCCTGCACCGCCGGGGTGCAGCCGCCCCCCCGGCCCCGTGGCTGCCCCCAGGAGCGGGAAGGGAGCGTGGAAACGGGCTTCCATTGTCTGTCTGGGGGTGGCCTGGCCGGCCGGCCGGCTGGGACCGGGGCGGGGGGAGGTCGCGCTCGCGCCTCTTCAGAGGCTTCCCGGCTCCCGCGGAACTTTCCCAGCTGCTCCCAGGGGCGCGGGGCCGCGAGTCCGCTCCCCGCGAGGGGCTTAGCCGTGAGCCATCGGCCTCCCGCTCCCCAGCCGGCCCCTGCGGGACCAGGGCTCCTTCCCCAGAGGCCCCTTGGAATGTTAGCTCGGGCGGTCGCTCTCTTGCATGCCACGGGGCCAAGGCGGCAGATAATGGGGCTCCAGGAGAGGGGGTTGCCGCCCTCTCTCCATCCCCTGGCTGTCCCTCAGGATGGATGGCGCAGAGGGTGGCCACCCCTGGGGTTGGTGAGAGATCTGGATTCTAATTCCATCTCCTACTCCTAGATACTTGACCCCTAGGGCTCTCCCCATCTGTAAAGGAGGGGTGATGGTACTGGTGACTCTCTAGGGTAGTCGGGAGGCCCCAGGAGTAAAACCTCCCTGGGAGCATCAGGCAGATAGGTGTTGGGTTCCTCCCCCCACCCCTCCTCCCTCTGTCCCCAGAAGAGCTCACAGTCTAGCGGGTGGGTAAGGGGGACGGACACACAAAACTGATTTGCATTCCGGGGTCCCAGTTCTGTTGTGGGATCATAGCAGGGAAGAGGCCATCCAGTGGACTTTCAAAATGGAGGTCGAGCAGAAAATTCAAAATTTTCTGGGACGGGACACCTGATTGTATAAAGACTCACAAGTGGGGGGGATGAAAGCCAAGGGACCCTGAAAGCTGGCATATTGTCGGGACTCAAGAGTGGGGACCCCAGAAGTGGAGAAGACGCTCGGCCGGGTGGAACTGCCCTGGGTATTGTGCCCCGGACTGCGTCAGGGCTGGCCGAGTCGCAGCCTTTAATCCTGTAAGCCTCCAACAGTAGCTGGTTTGGCCTCTTTCGCACACGGAACCAGCGTAATCCTCCCTCTGATCTCATCCCAAGTCATCTCACTGGAGGACAATTACTTCTGCTCCGAAATGGCCCTCAGCCGGCGAGCCAAGACAGGAGTGGGATATCCATTTGGGAGGAGAGATGTTTTTGGAAAGTTGCAGACATCTTAAAAAGTTAGCTTTTCAAAGCATGCTTCTCCTGGTCAGGAGGGGGAAGGCCTGAGGAAGGTTCTTGGGCAGAGGAATGGGGCCCAGAGGGGGGGAAACTTTCTCAGTCGCCTGTAGAGTAAGCCAAGAGCCGGCGTGTGGCAGACTGCTGGGGCTGCCTCCAACAGCTGGTTTCATTTAGATTTTTGTGTGATTAACCGACATCTTCCTGTTCCTCGGCCACATGTATCTAGCAAGCCTCTTTTACCTTATAAGGGAAATCCTTTGTAGAGTGTAGAAGCTTTGATTGCAGGAAGGGGTGGAGCCCCAAATGACTAGCAGTGACTAGCAGTTTTTCAAAAAATACATATGTATATATATATTTGTGTCCATAGAGATGAGTGCATCTCGGAAATTTTTTGATTCCAGATAGTTGAAAATATGCCCAAAACTTGGTGGTCAGGACTCAGAATCCCCAACATAAGGAGCCGCCCACTTTTTTTTTTTTTTTTAAGACAGCTTCTAAATCAAGCACTCTGTATGAGCTTAAACACCAATTCCTAACTGCTAATTGGTATGGGATTCCTTGTTGGGGTGCCGAAAATATTCTGGAAGTGGTGGTGGGTTGCGCTATTTTATGACTGTACTAAAAATCAGTGGGTGGAATTCAACTCCTGCCCCAGTTGCCGAAGGAGTTAAGATTCACCTAATTTAAAAAGAATAAAAAAGCACTCGTTGGAAGGAGTGGGTGACATTTCTTAAAAAAATTCATCTGTGGTTTTTAAAAGATTCTCCAAACTGGGGTTTCAGAGAAGGCTGCTATCAGAAACACTGGTGGGAGTTTCCCCGCCATTTGCGGAACTCCGGAACCGGGAAAAGATGCCCGGCTCTCTGTTTTGGAGCAACTCTGGCCTCTGTTCTGTTACTCCGTATTTTTGCTGTTTAAAGGGGAAGGGGAGTGGTTTCCCACACATTTTTACAGCCTCCCCCCATTCAGAGGGTTCTTTTTCTTGATATGAAGACGCCAGTGTGGCTTTTACCCGGGCCTTCCCGTCTCCCCTTAGTTCGGCCCCGTTTTTTCAAACGTTCTCAATACCCCTTCCTGCGGGCGGCTGGCCTCGATTGCCCCGGGACTTCAGGGTTCAGGGAGCAAGGGAAGAACCCTGGGCTGGTGCCCCAGAGGCCATTGCTTCCCTGCTCTGTGACCTTAACTAGAACTGCGTCGCCCGGCCTGGCCTGTTTCTCCATCTGTAAAACGGGTGGGATGCTCCAGGATTAAATGAGGTGAAGTCCTGGCCGCGAAGCTGCCCTTCGGTGGGACTTCACCGCGGGCCAGGTACACCACCTTGCCCTTCGGTGACAGTCCTCACGGCGGCCTGAAGAAACAAGACGGAGGGGGAGGAAGGGGAGGCCCAGACCCGTGAACTCACCAGCCTAATGCCACCTGGCTACAAACTGGCAAGTCGAGCCAACGCTTTCTGACCCTGGAGTTCTTGCTTTTATGCCCACTCCACCACGTTATCTTCCTCGTGGGGGAAAACACCTTGAAAAGCCAACGACACTATTCAGACATCTCTTCCGTGTTTGTAACCAAGATTTCTTCTCTATTTTATCCTGTCGTCTCTCTGCCAGACTTAGTTAAGAAAAAAAAAAATTAAGGATGGTATTCCATCTTAGCTGCCTTCTTCCCCGCATTGTATGGCCAGGATTTAACCGAGGGCTCCACATTCTGGCATTTATCTTGCCATCGAGGTGACTGGGAGCAGACCCGATTCTGTGACTGGGCGAGCCAGGTCCCCGGTGGCCTTGTGCTCTAGGAATCCCAGGCATGGAGAGGCCAGCACTGTGCTCTCACAGCACATGGTGAATTTATTTCTCTTCCGTGTTGACTTGACCCCCCATCCTATACTGGGACACACACCCTCTCTCATCATTGAGTGGTGTGTCCCCTCATGTGTTCAGGGAAGATCACACAGAAAATTCACATTCTCCAGAAAAGGGTGGATTCCTTACTGTCTGGATTCCTGGACGGGCATGTTAGCTGAGGGAAGGCTACTGTGAGTGTGGGGGGGGGGGGGGGCTTCCCACTGCTGACCTGTTACCTCCTAACCTGGCTGCACCTCTGACCTCCCAGGCTGAAGGGGATGTGGCAGCGCTCAATCGACGCATCCAGCTCGTCGAGGAGGAGTTAGACAGGGCTCAGGAACGACTGGCCACGGCCCTGCAGAAGCTGGAAGAAGCAGAAAAGGCCGCCGATGAGAGCGAGAGGTAAGGTTGCTTTGAACCCAGTGGCACTGGTGGCAGCTTCTGGGAACTGGAGATCAGAATGGATGGCTGATCTCACTGGTCTGGGGTGAGAGTGAGTGTAATCACATGATGTGAACATGCGTGCATACGTACAATGCAAGACAGCATCTTGAAAACCCTCACACTGTGTATAGAGCTGTTTGTCGTGGTGGTGGTGGTGGAGGAAAAACTCCCACCAGGCAGAGGAAGGTAAAAAGGGGGGGGGGGCAGCTCTAACTGCAAGTATGACTGTAATGCTGATGTTTGCAGAGTCTGAAAGCCATTGTGCAACTCATCCATGTTCTCAAGACATCAATTTCCGGGGTCATGTGAGAAGGGGGCAGGTAAAAACTTGGAACAGGCCACGCGTATATGATTGTTAACAATGCTGTTGGTCAGGCTTTGGGCTCCTGGATAGCTAAAACATGTCAGGAACACGCACAAACTTGAGCTGACAGTGCTCCTCACCTCTGAGGCATGAGCACTGCATTGGGCATCCAGCAGGGTGCTCCGTCTTCTGGAGACAGTTTTCTGGCACGACCCCATCAGATTGTGGGATCCACAGAGTATCTGCCTCTGCGGTGTAAATGGGTTTCTTGGTGGCGACGGTGTGGGCCAGGCTGGTGGTCATTGCGTGTCTCTCACGATCCCACCAGAATTCTCACTTGACCCATCCACCGTGGTTTTCCAGGATGAATTCCTCCAAAGGACTCATTCCTGAATGTGCCGTTGTGACCCATCACCTGGAGATTAAAAACCAATGGTGGGGCCCGGGAGGGAGAGGGTGGAGGCTGGGGAACTTGGAGATCGACTCTGGGAGTTGCTCAAGCAGGAAATTTCTCCCCCGTGCAGTGGAACAGCTGAAATGAGGGTGTAGACCCCAGGGCAGGCTCTGCTTTAGCCACTTCGAGTGGGGGAGGGAAGGGATGCCATGGGAAAAATGAAGGATCCTGTCACAAGGTGCTCTTGGCTGAGCCTGGGGCCCGGGTTAGCTGTTGTCCGTGTACACTGTCAGACCAGCCTCGCTGGATGTCTCATTTTTCAAGATGTCCCCAGGGCAAACCCGGAAAGCCTGGGATTGCTTCTCACTTGTGTCACCAGAAGTTTTGGGGGACATTCTTGTTAGTGGCTGATGTCTTTTGGTAAAAGGAGTTTTACACTCAGAAGCTGGAGAATCTAGGTTCAAGTCCTGCTGCCACTTGTCACATGGCCCAGGGCTGGCCACTTGGATCTGGCCAGGACTACAGAGGGTTTTTCAGGCTTGCTCACCTGCTGAGCTGGAGGCCCTGTACAGGAGTGCCCGGTGTTGTGACAGTCCGCTGAGAACGGTAGTGACAGCCCAAATGGAAGTATTTATTAGACCGCGGAAGTATGTGCTCCGGGACTCTCGGTGGGCACGGCACACATTGCTGTTATCCTGGGTCAGCCTTTCGGGAGGTGCGGATCTTACCTGCATCACTCCAAGCAGCACAGGCCAGTCAGCCAGCTGAATCCTGGGAGACTTCCAGCTGTCCCCAGGAGGTATCCACTTCAGGCTCTCCTCACCCCTCACCTGGTTGGTACCCCACTCTCTCCTGGGCTTCCCACTACAATCCATTCATCGTTCTGGTTTCCACTCCTTTGTTTTTGAAACTGTCAAGTGACACCCACCTTACAGTCCAGTCACCCTGACCTGCTGTGTTGCGGCATTTCTCTGGGGCTTTCTCGTGCGGCTCCCTCACTGAAGCATAACTCCCCACACTCACTTGTGGACTCTCTCCTGGAACGTCTCCTCTGGCACCTCCCCCACTGCAACAGAATTCATCTCTCCTTAGCCAGCCTGGCCCCGATCTCTGGCCACATTGTAGTGACAGCGCACAGATACATCCTGTTACTAGTCAGAGGTCATGCAGAATGGGAACACAGACTCCAGAGTCAGACCACCGGGTTCGGGTTCCAGCTCTGCACTCACTAGTCACTTCGCCTCTCTGGGCCTCGATTTCTTCTTCTGTGAAATGGGGACAATGTACCTACCGCTTCACGGGGGAGATTTTGAAGTTCAAGGCATTTAAAGCAGTACCCAGCGTTCAGTGAGGGTGAAAAGTACACGTGAGCAGCTCCATGGTTTCCTCTTTGGAGTCTGGTTCTTGGCAGATGTCCGACAAGCGCTCAGATGCGCGGGTCCGTGGAGGTGTGTGGTGAGGGGGTACCGCCTTTGTGTTGGTCGTGACAAGGCTGTCCTTGCAGAGGAATGAAGGTGATAGAAAACCGGGCCATGAAAGATGAGGAGAAGATGGAGATCCAGGAGTTGCAGCTCAAAGAGGCCAAGCACATTGCAGAGGAGGCTGACCGCAAATACGAGGAGGTGAGTGGGGCTGGCAGATGGCGGCGGCGGCAGGAAGCAGGGAGGAAATGGATGTGTGATAGGGAGATCCTGGGGCTGCCCAAAGGAAGCCCTCTGTTAGGTCAGCTGTCCATCTGTATCCACATCTGTTTTTCCAGAGACACCACTTGGCTGGGAACTGTATCTTCCACAATGCCAAAAGGTCCCGGGGAATTCTGTGACGCTTGTCTGACTTGGTGGGGAAATCAGCTGACCGGATCGCTTTTTGTCCCGCAGCTGGGCATTTCAGCTCAGTTTGGCTAAAATTGGAACCATGGTCCCTGGTCATGGATCTTCAGTCCCCCTTCTGCCCGCATCCATGGTCTCAGCTCTTCCTTCCCCTCCTGTCTGCCTCACTCTTGGGGCCCAAAGGAGAGAATGTGGAGGTTTTCCAGACTTAGTTCAAGCAGCAGCAGTAAGCCCCTGGCATACTCTGGGCGTGGCCTCACTGTCTGAACTGGGAGGGCATTCTATTAGATGTGGCTATTGGGCAGGTGTGTGTGTGTGTGGGGGGGGGGGGGATTGTCTCTGACAATCCTGTCTGTCTCTGCAGGTAGCTCGTAAGTTGGTCATCCTGGAGGGCGAGCTGGAGAGAGCAGAGGAGCGTGCCGAGGTGTCTGAACTGTGAGTGGCAGAGAACTGAGTGGGGCCCAGCTGGGGGGAGTTGGTTTACACCAACCAGGGCCTCTGGTCAAGTGGATGGGCACCTGGACTCATTGCTCTGTAGCTCCTCTTTGCTTCTGTGGCTGACAGAGGTGGCAGCTGTTTGTCCTTGCTGTTCAAGTCTTCACTCTAACCACAAAGGTATTAGGAAGTAGGAGGGAGACAGCTGGTAGCAGAGAAGTCTCATTCTTCCAGAGAGACTATCTCAGTGGGCGTGCCTTCTTAGCAGAAAGCTGACCTATAGAAGGCAGCACGCCCCGCCTCCCACCCAGTGTTTAAATACTTTGCTTCTGAAGTCATTGTTTGGCCATGACACATTAACCCCCGACAGGCCGGGGGGAGGGGGTAAGAAGCTTGACCAGAATCCAGAAAGCTCCAAAATATAAAAATTCCCCTCCCCTGGGCCCTCCAGCTCCACAGAGCATCCCACAGTGCGGAGAGGGGTCTGGTTTTGCAAATCCATCCTGGGCTTGCTTCCTGTAGTGTCCGGTGTAGACTGCCGCCTCCCAGCCTCCTGCTCCCCATCTCATTCTTACACCTGGCAGAGTCAGCCTCATCAATCACAGATTCCACAAGTCCCGGTTGCCTCAGCCTTGGCAGGAGCCCAGGAGCGCTCTATAAACCTTCCAAATACTCCTCAGCCTGCCTGCCGCGCCTTCGCCTGGCATGACAGGGTTTTGATAAGTACACAGTACTCCAGCTCAGGAAAGGCCATTAACCTTTTTCCCCCGCATTCCTTGTGGGGGGGCTCCGGGCAGTGTGGATTCCTCCTCTGGAAGACTGCTGTTAGGCGAATAGCTTGCTGTAAGGGAAGATAAGACACAAAAATCCTTTGTCTTCCTGCAGAAAATGTGGTGACCTGGAAGAAGAACTCAAGAATGTCACTAACAACCTGAAATCGCTGGAGGCTGCCTCTGAGAAGGTTGGTTGGCTTTAGGGAGAGGGGGACTGGCTGGACTTGCTTCTCTTCTTCCCCAGAGGCACGCGGGAGCCTGCCAGGGCCACAGGGATCTGTATTTGCTAACAGCAGCGTTAGTGGCCGGCTGCTGGGTTTTTCTCCCCACAGAAAGAGGTGTCTGGTGGCTGGATTTCCCTCTTTCTGGGGTCTTAGCGCCATCTTTTATCTCCAATTCTTATGAGGGTGGAGATGGAATGTGAGATTAATGCCTGGTCAGGCTTTTCCTGGGGAGATCTGAGTATAATCCTATAAATACAGAGCCCCACTCTCACTTGGATCCCTTGGTTCTTCCAGAAATACCTTATTGAAGGTTGAGCAGCAGATATCAAAAGTAGGATATGGCTTTTAGGTGGAAACCTAAGGTGACCAGACGTCCCGCTTTTGGCGGGACAGTCCCGATTTTTAACAATTTGCCCCGCGTCCCACGGCGTTTTAAAAAAGTCCCGATTTTTGGAAAGAATCTTTTAAATCTTTTGGACTTTTTTAAAACGCCGTGGGATTCGGGACACATTGTTAAAAATCGGGGCTGTCCCGCCAAAAGCGGGACGTCTGGTCACCTTTATAAGTATCCAGAGTGGTCACAACAGGATAGAGTCACATTAGGAGCAATGTGTAGTCTTCCTTGGCTTACCCACTGAATTCCCCATCCTCATCGCTTCCTCAACCTCCTCCTCCTATCCTCCAGTAGCATTGAACTTCAGTTTCACAAACATTCCATGTTCTCTCATCACTGCCAGTTCTTTAAACCTGCTGTGGGAAGCAACCTTTCCTTTTTTTCTTTGCTTGATAGCCTATCCATCCATCCTTCAGGCCTTTGCTTAAACAGCACTTCTTCTGAGAAGCCTGCCCTGATTGCTCATCTAGGTTAGGCATCTCTTAGCTTTTTAGCCCCACCTACATCTTTTCCTATCATGATGATTGATCTCACCCATCATAATTTCTCAATTATATGCCTTCCTTTCTAGATTGTAAACTTTAAGGATTGGGGTCCCATAGCTGACTTGTTTAGAGCTATATCATTAGTCCTAGTCTTGTGCTTGGCATATAGTTGATACGGATATTTGGGGAATACATAGAATCCAGGCATACTTGATAATGTGGCTCCTTCTGTGAGAGCTCAATGTGGCCTCTGCTTCTGTGAGAGCTCAGAGTCAAACTGAGTGGAAGAGACTAACATGATAACAATGTGCTTTGGAATTTCAACAGAGGGACCTTGGAGAGTTGGGAGAGGTGTCATGAGGAGGTGACCTTAAAAAAAGTTGAACATAATGATGGCCAGGAGCTCAAATTCCAGGGTCAGATTCCAGTTTCAGCTTGGTCATTTGATAGCCATGTGACCCTACACAAATGACCTCTTTACTCATCTGTAAAATGGGATTGAGGCTATCTAGCAACATTGCAAGCAGTTGGTAAATATTAATATTCATCTGAATTGAGCCATAAGAGACACATGATTTCTAACAGGTGGTAATTAGGAAAAGAACATTTTGACCCCAGGTCACCATGGTAGACAGAGCTGGGAGATCAGAAAGTACACAAAATTTATTGAGGAATAGATAATAACTTGAGGAAGTTGGTGGGAAATGGGGTTGGAAATATAGACGTGAAGGGCCTTGAATAGCATGCATTTCCATTCAAGTCATTTGGCCTCACCTTCATCACACTTTTAGCTCAAGTTATCAACTCAGTACCATCCCAGAGGAGTCTCCCACAGATTCTCTGAGCTTTGTACACATTTCTTCTGCCTGGAAAGGTACCTGCCTCCACTTTACTTCTTAAACATGTTCAAGCACATTTTATTCCAAGGAGCAGGGAACCCACATTCTGTATGCCTTTCTCTCTCTCTCTCTTTTTTTTAAAGCAGTATTTTGGTTTCTCCCACAGTATTCTGAAAAGGAGGATAAATATGAAGAAGAAATTAAACTTCTGTCTGACAAACTGAAAGAGGTGAGTGATCACACCCAACGGGTCAAGTTCCCCTGGCACTGGTCTCGAAACAATCATAGTAACTCTCGTCTTTTCCTCTAGGCCGAGACCCGTGCTGAATTTGCAGAGAGAACAGTTGCAAAACTGGAAAAATCTATTGATGACCTGGAAGGTATGTAATTACCATCTAATTTTGTTTGCTCTGTCTCCCCCTACCTGACAGATCCATGGAATGTTGGGAAAAATCTGTGTCGAGACTAAGTTGAGTTATGTTCAGTTGAGAAGTGCAAAGTGATGTCACATCCGGAAGTCTGGAGCATTGGAATCAGATAGTGCAAATCAAATTCAGACTCAGGTTGCCATTTTTTGAGAAATAAAGTATCTTTGGATAATTAGCTCCACGTGTGAGTACAAAGACCCAAATATGGCTGATTTCTTTTTAAAAAAGTCTTTAGAATTTTCTTCCATTTCCTCATTTCTGAGAGATGCCTTGCATTTTTCAGATGTCTTGCATTTTTACAGAAGCTCTCTCCCAGAGAGCTGAGCTTATCACTATATGAGACAACAGAAACATAGAGAACGTAGGGACTAAATAAGGACTCCAGTCTGCAAGCCTGGTGCCCCCACAGATTCCAGAATTTCTTGTAGAGTTCCAACTTTTAAAAAAAAATTCTGTCCTGTCCTGTGTTCTTCATGAAATAATTCTGGAATTCCAGATCTTGGGGTTCAGACAGAATCTCCCAAGCTGCCTCTTTCACCTAGAAAAGGTACAAAACTTATTCCTCAGACCATGTGTCCCGAGCTTGGTTTGGGAAGCGAGGCTTCCATATAAGGAGAATTGCCCTCCTTCCCAGGTATGACCTTTAACCAGGTGACATCACTGAAAGTCAGAAACAACCCAGGGCAGGAGTCCAGTGACCTGTGCATTTGTAGTCAGTCACCGTTCTTTTGAAAGGTTATGACTAATCCCCAGCAGAACTTCAAAATGCTTAGAAATCACTCTGTCCATCTTTTGTGTTCTTGTTTGTTTTCCATAAGACACAACTTCCTCCTAGTTCATGCTTTGTTTTCTCACTTTTTTTTCTCTCCCTTTCATTGCTCATCTGTGGCACGCCATCCCGACCCTCGCGCTCTGTCCCCTGTACCTCTTCTGAACTCTCTCTCTCTGGGGACATCCACCCTCTAGACGAGCTATACGCTCAGAAGCTCAAGTACAAGGCTATCAGCGAGGAGCTGGACCATGCTCTCAACGACATGACCTCTCTCTGAGAGGCAGCAGGGTGCTGTCCTCTGTCCTAGCAAAACCGAAGTCTGCCCTCTCACTGTGGTACCTGTGTTTCCATTTCCTGCCTCCTGGTTTGACCCTTCAAGCCGCCGTCTGCCGTGACTGTTGACTGTGTGACCGAAATAAAGACAGGCAGTCCTCATCTTCATGCCCTCTTATTTTCATTTTTTTCCACTTGCCGCTCTTGAGCCGTAGTAGCTGTGGTGCCCTTAATGTGGGTGGTTCCAATGAAGAGCCCGTTTCAGAAAGAAAATTATGCCCATGTGATTATTTTCTGATGACATGAAAACAAAAGCCAATTTGGCACGAGCTCTCAGACTCTGTATCTACCAGTAACTGTTTTTCCTTAAACAGACATTGTTTTGAGTGGAGATTCATCCACCCTCTTAAGCAGCCTCAGAGAGTCAGCAGAACTAGCAGAAACCAGCAGGCTTGTATCTAAAAAAAGGTTACACTTGAATGGGGTTTGCTCTACGGACTCAAACAGTGGCAAACGCATTTTGGTCTCTACACCTTTTTGCATTTGTTTCTCTTTATGCTCTGAGGACAGTGCCCGGGGTTCCCTATGTTTTCATTGTTCATGGGACATGTACCCAGCTCCCGGTCCTGGGAAGAAGTTCACCCATGAACTTCATCTCTATACCCTGCCTGTAGAAAACTACCCTAAAGAATTAAAGAGCATCCCATTAGCAGGGAGAGAGCAGACGCTGCTGGAATGCCAAAGAAAGGAAGTGAGGCGTTCCTTTTCTGAGTTTCAAATAAAGTTGCCTGAGATGCTAATCTCTACCTCCCCTCATACGTGAGTTAAGTAGAACCAGGAACCTTTGCAAGTCCGTGCAGGCCTCCCCTGCACTCCACCACCACTACCCCAGATTGTCTCAGTAACTCTGACATGTTGATGTCCAAGCCACATCTTCCGGACTTCCCCTGGAACCTGACAATGGCTTGAAAAGCTCCAGTTAGCATCAATGTGGGGTCCCTATGGCTTATTTCTCATCCTGTTTGATTCAAGTGGGAACCTCTGTCCTGATTTTTCTTTACAGTCATTGTTCCAAAATACATCTCCCCTAAACAACCCACACCCTTCCACCCCCAGCATCTCCCTGTTTTCTAACTGCCATCCACTAGGAACTTCTGTATAAGCCACACCCCTCACATATTGTCACACATCCACCCCTGGAAAAGTTACAGGCTGTGTGGAGGTGGGTGTATTCTGTTTGTTCTCTGTGTGTATTTGTTCCTGGGATTTTCCCAGACATTTGTAGCCTCCACCCTTTGAAACAGCTGCAGCTCTGCCTCTCTAGTTACTTTTTCTAAGCACCTAATTGGTAATCTATTGACAGCGATTGGGGCTATGGTGACCTACTACTACCTGTCTGTGGGACTGTCATGATTCTCAAGGGCAATTAACAGGGAAAGTTGTTTTATCTCAGACCCAATAACAAAGTAGATGCCAGGAATCCAGTGGCCAGGTGAAGTGAGATCAGGATTTGTAGTTGGGACGTTCGAGTTTTGATTCTAGCTCTACCACATTAGCTGTGTGACCTTAAACCAGCTATTTAGCTTTGATGCAAAATAAAGGTGATATCTTGGTTATTGTGCGGATTAAATGAGATGATGGAGAAATTAGCTCACACAGTAGGTACTCAATTACATATATCCTTCCAGACAGGATAGGCCTGGGTCACTGTTCTGATGGAATCTTCTGAGGTCAGAGTGGCTTGGGTTTTTTTTTAAGTGCCTGGTCAAATGAAAAGTTTCGCAGTTGTATTTGAAAGGCTGCCATCTTGTGCACTTTTTTCCTTTCTGAAAATTTCCAAGCTGATCCTATCACCTTTTGAGAGACATTTTGCTTCCCTTCAGTATTTTAATGAGTCTTGGCCTAGTCCCTTATCGGCCATCACTCAAGGCAAACCAGTTCTCCCTCTTGTTCTGTCATGCATAGCTCTAAATGGCATCTTACTTTCTTAAAAAAAAAAAAATTTGTGTCATCAGCTCAATCACGTAATAGCATACCCATAGTTTGGCTTAAATTTCAATCATGTTGTGTTTGCTTGGGTTTGACTACATTGCTATGGACACATAGATACAATGACACAATTATGGGTGGAATTTCAATAGCCATTCAGAGAAGCTCCAAAAGAAAGACAGGTTATAGGACTAATCAACTAGCATTGTCATCCCCATTTGACCGATGGGGAAACAGACCTAGAAAGGTTAAATGGCTTCCTTCATTGGCACAGCTGGGACTTCAATCCAGGTGTTCTGACTTTAGGATTGCCAGATGTAGCAGATTAAAGTACAGAACACCCGGTTAAATTTGAATTTCAGATAGGCAATGAATAATTTTTTTTGGTATATGTATATCTCATGCAGTATTTGGCATATACTTATACTAAAAAGTTTGTGTGCCTGAAATTCAGATTCAACTGAACGCCCTGTATTTTAACCTGCAATCGGATCTGACTCCTAAATTTGGTACTTCATTTCTATTACTCCATGGTGTTCTCTTATAATTAAGATGCAAAATACTTGCTCTGCTATGACTTATACTCTGGCAGTATGGATTTTCGGAAGCCTTCTCCCCCACCCCCGCCCCTCTTTAAAAAGATGCTTATTAATTTATTTTTCTTCCACTCTTCATCCTCACCAGAAAAACTTGCTCAGGCCAAAGAAGAGAACGTGGGCTTACATCAGACACTGGATCAGACACTAAATGAACTTAACTGTATATAACCACAACAGAAGAGTCTTGTTCCAACAGAAGCTCCAGACCTCCGTTTCTTTCTCTTCTCTTGTAAGAAGTTTCTTTTGTTACTGCATCTACGCAAATTATGAGTATGTGACCAAATATTTTGTATCAGAGAAGCTTTGAGCATCAGTTAAATCTAATTCCTTCCCCTCTTCCCCAAATGGCACCAGATTTTTTTTTTAGCTCTATTTTTATCCTTAAATTGCATTTATTCCTAAGCTAGTCAGGGTGTTTCCTATTGAACATTAGTCTCTGAAGACTGAGGGCATCTGGTTTCTGGGAGATTGAACAACCCCACACTTCCAAAACACAGACTCTAGTGTCTAGTCACTGGCCAATTTAGAAGGTTGAAGAATGGAACCACTGGGCCACCGTTGGACACACTATCAGAGGCCAGGGACCATCACATTAAAATGGGCGGGGACTTTCCATCCAGAGCACAAAAGGGCTGGGGGAGAGGCTATTGTGGGAAGTCATAAACCATAGATAGATTAATCATTCTGACTCTTTTCCACACTCTACTGTGCAGAACATCCTTTGAGCAAACAGTATGAGAAGGCTTGGGAAATATAACATTTACTCTTATTTGAGGCCATCTACTCAGCAGGAATGAATTCAGTCCTGTTCAGGAAGCCATACCAAAAAGACTGCTAGCCTTCAATAATTGAGCAAGAGCATTTTTCTCTTAAATTGTGGGCAGAAGGGTCCTCTCTGGCCGAAGAGATCATGTAATCGGCCTAACTTATCTCCTCTATACGTTGGGAACCGTCAGTTGAAGATTTACTTATTTAGGGCTTTAATTCCTTCGTCAGGACCAAGTTAATAAAAGACCAGGAAACTCCTGATTCAACTGGACATGGAGTACTTTGTAGACGGGGCTGCACATTTTGGCTTTGTTATATTTTTGCTTTCTTGGTTAACATCTCAGCTGAAACATTCCATATTCCCCAGCAGTGAGGGGGGTAACTCAAGTTTACAGTTCTGCCTAAATATCACCCTGATTCTAGCTTTTTGGACTCCTCTGCCCCTCACTCCTATTTATTATGCATCACACTACCCAGGAGATACACTAGCAAATTGTGCAATTGAATAAAACCCACACTTTTCATTTAGATTCTTGCAACTGTATCATATGTAATAGTATCACTTTTTCTACATTTTGGTCAAATAAATTTTTACATAAACTATAATTTGTGTGAATTTTAGAACGTGTCGGGGACATATAAGGCATTTTGGTTCAATGAATGTTAAACCGGATGGAGATAATTGTGCCATGAATTGATCAAATTTTATTAGCTTTATGCCATGACTTCATGATATAAGGATTATGATCTCTTTATTACAGTGAGAGTACTTTGCCTCAGTAACTCAAAAGCTCCTGTCTTTTGTTATTCCCAATCATGAGCCGGGCTGTGAAGAATGAGTAGGATATTAATAGGTGAATAGGAGTAGGAAAGACGGTTCCTGTTGCTTTAGTTAGGAAAGCACAGGCCTGCCTGGAAAAGATTTCCTGTACATTGCATAAAAGAAAAATATAGGACAACTGGAAGGTAAGCTGGTCCACCTTGATGAGAGCCTGACCATAATTTGGTCAGAAGTGGAGAGCCATTGACATTAGAAAACTCCACTTAGCATTCAATGTTTCAATTAATCCAGGGTAGTACTTGCCAGGGAATAGGAAGGGAGAAGTGATCTGAAGGAAGTAATCTTAAAATTTAGCAGACTGCAGTTTAACTACCTGAATGGTTTTGGTATTTGCCTCAAGATCTCATCTTGGGGAAGGGAGCTAGGGAATCAAAAAGTGAAATCAAAGGCTTTAAAACACTGATGCAGCATGCAAACAATGTTTTGTTACCCAGCACAATTGAAAACATTTCCTGCTATTCAACATTTAGCTGGTAGAAGAGAATGCCAATAAAATAGCATCCCCTCTAAATGCCCTGCCATTACTAGATTGAAGTTTCTTCTCCCTCTTTCCCACCCCCTTGGGCTACAATTAATCTAGGGATACTGTTTTAGTCCTATGCCTGAACGCTTAACACAAGTGTTCAATGTTTATTAAACTGAACTGTCTCAGCCCTTGGGGAATTCCCAGTCCCATGAAGTGTGAGTGGAACACAAGGTGATGTTAGGACCAGGTTGTGAAGACTGTATCCTGCCCATAGACCATGGGTGGACATTGGGTGTTTTAGAATGAGCACACACTGCAGGATGGAATCTGGATTAGAGAATAATTAGGGAGACCAGTGGGAGATGCGATGGTCTGAGGGGCAATGGAAACAGAAGAGCAAGATTCAAGAGCTACTTAGAATGTCCCTGAGAACCAGAATGTGAGGGATGAAGAAAAGTCTCAAAGACCACTTAGGTTTCAGATAGAAGGCAATTCAGGATGAGCTAATGTGAGTAGATGATGAGGTCGGTTGAGGACATGCTGAATTTGAAGGATCTTGGACAAATCCAAAGGCAGATGCTGAGAAAGCAGTTGGACATAGAGTGATGGCTGGGCACTAGATTCTCTAAGAAGTGAGAATCACCAGAGTGGAGAGATACTAGAAGCCACTGGGGTGGAGGGGACCACCTAGAAAGTGTAAACAGGAAGGGAAGCATGAGGCACATGGACTTCTAAGGGACAGGTAGAAACTCCCACAAACCCCCTCCCCTCCCGCCCCCCCCCCCCACACACACACACTAGCAAAGACTACAAAGGAATCTGACAAGCAGCACCCAGAGAAGGAGTTGTAGGTGGCAGGTGAAGAAACAGGCAAATAAAATGGGAAAAGTGCCAAGAAAAGGAATTGCCGGAGTAAGGTGGTCAATAGCATCAAATACCACGGGGACTGAAACCTACCAAGTGGTCTATGACTCTGGTTGAAGCTTTTCCTAAACAAGATGAACAGAATGGGCTGAAGCACAAGGGAGGAGAGCCCGAGACCATCTCTTGGAAACCACTCTGATGCCCCAGAGTGACACCAAGTGGCGAGGCCACCCACACACGGAATATGGCCCATCTTTGAGAAGCAGGAAATCCTAGTGATCAAGACTTTGGCCTCGTCAACTTTTGGGTCTGAATTTATAATCCAACTTCCCACTTTGGGACCTGGGCAAGTCACTTAGCCCCTCTGGCCTGTTTTCTCACCGTAAAATGTGGCTAATCAGTCCTGGCTGTTTTGGCTCAATGTCACAGGTTTGATCCCCAGCTTGCAGGGGGCTTTTGCAGGAGGCTACCAATTGATGTGTGTCTCTCTCACGTGGTTGTTTCTTTCTCACCTCCTCCCTCCCTTCCACTCTAAAAATCAATGGTAAAAATAGTCTCGAGTGAGGATTTGAAGACAAAACGTGGTTAAACAGTAGTACCTACCTCAGTGGGTTATATTTATATAAAATATAAAACCAATATTTTATATGGTTTTTTTAATAACTGTTTCCACAAACACTGGTGGGCACAAAACCAACGTTCCTAAATACTAACTGTAATTCTCACTATCCTAACCTACTGGGCAGGTTCTGAGCTCCAGAGGGCTGACTAGGTTTGGGCAGGGAAGCGCCAGTGTGTTTGACCAAAGAATCTAATCAATACCCTCTCTCCTGGGAACTGACCTTTAGGCCACTTCACAATGGACATTCCACTTGCTAAGACCATTTTCTCTCCCCTGCTGAGTTTCCCGAATCCAGACCTGCACAGAGAATTCTCTGCCTAGAAAATGCCTAGAACCCTTTAAAAACCTGACTCCCTGTCATTGGTTGTTGGTGCCATTTTGGGGGGCTCAGCCCATCTGGGTATCCAGGTGACCTAATTCTATATAATAAAAGGCTAATATGCAAATTGTCCCTTCAACCAGGAGTTTGACCGGGGGCCAGGGCCACTGGGCAACTATCCTCATCAGGATCAGGGATGGCCTGCTGGACCCCACCCATGCATGAATCCATGCACTGGGCCTCTAGGGAATTTATAATTCTTCACTCCTTTTGGCCTCATGCGTTCCTCCTTCAGCAACTCTAACACAGGGTAAAACTGAAGGCAGAGGATGTCCTGCACAACCATTAATCAGATCCGAGGGCCATCCTGAATAGTCCCCGCAAGCTCGGCTAGTGAAGGCCTGGGTAGCTTTAAATCGGTCCCCTGGCCAGCGCCTAGATCCCGGAGTATACTTGTGTGTGGGGGGGAAATAAGGGGAAGAGCCTCGTTTCGACTGTGATGACCGCCCCCCCCCCCCCATCTTTCCTTTCCTCTTCGGATTTCCCTGGCCTGCTTGCTGCCCTGCCCGAAGCGGAGGCCTCCAGACCACACCACCGAAGCCACCGCGCCTTCCCGCGCTCTTCCCGGAGCCTAACTGAGCCTGCGCGGGCCGAGAAGGCGGGAGCCAGAGACCCCATGCGCGTGCGCCCTCTGCTGGCGCCTAACGGCTTCCCCGGGGCGCGTGCGCAAGCTCCCCAGGCCCCTCCCGGGGTTGCTGCGGGGGCGCGGAGCCGTTGGCGCAGATCCCAGCGCTCCCCGCGTCGCTGGGAGGGAGGGGTGGAGGGGCGGGAGGGGCGCGCAAGGCGGGGCCTCCATAGAGTCCGGGAAAGAAAGCCGGGACACCAGAGACCACGCCCCTTGTCCTGATCTTCTTTTGAAGCCCCTAGACTCCTCACTGCTGGCCAATCGGAGCCCGCCCTGTCTGGAGCGCCGGCCAATGAGCGGCGCTCTGGGGCCGCTTCCGGCTCCGCGCCCCGCACGCCCCTTCCCCAAGTCTCTCCGCGACGGGCGGGGCGCAGGGGCGGGCGCAGGCTGCGGTGACGCGCCAAAGGCTAGGAGCCAATGGGAGGCGAACTGGGCGCTGATGGACGGGAACAGCGGCCAGTGGCCAGGCACTGGCCGCACTTCCCGTCGGGGAGAGAGTGTAATATGGCGAAGACCTACGATTACCTGTTCAAGCTGCTGCTGATCGGGGACTCGGGGGTGGGGAAGACCTGTGTCCTGTTCCGCTTCTCCGAGGACGCCTTCAACTCCACTTTCATCTCCACCATAGGTAATGCGGCAGGGGAGCGGCCGGGGTCGCCGGAGGCCTGGGTTGGGCGCGCCCCTGAGAGGCTCGGGCTGAGGGAGCGGCGGGGCTGGACGGACACAGGGATCTGAGGGGATCGAGGGGTTCGCAGGGGAGGAGAGCGGTCGCCTCTGCCGCCGTTCGGGGGCTCCTGGGCCATGAAGGGGACCGAGTGCCCATTTTGCAGATGCGAAGACTGAGGCCCAACCCTCAGCCTGCTCTTCGGGGAATACATGCCCTAGGCCAGGGTCTTGGCTCCTGTCATCTCGTTCGGTCCTCACAGCAGTCTGTGAAGCTGTTCTTTAAAGAAGCTGTTCTGCAAGAAGCGTCCCCGTCTTGCAGAAGTGAAATTGAGGCATAAGGAGTTGCTGTGGGAAAAGGCCCGTGACATATAACCTTATTAAGAATTTACTGCCTGCCAGGCTCTCTGTGTTCATTATCACACCCTACAGCCCTCTGTGCTAGGTCTGTTGTGAGCCCATCTCACAGATGGCGAATTTGAGGCTCAGGAAGGTGTGGGGCTCGCACAAGGTCTGCAGGTGGCGGAGGTGGGATTTGAATCCATGTAGGTCTGATCCACAACTCAAAGCTCAGGCATCCCAGAGAGTGAGAGCACAAGACAGGCACCGCTGACGCACCCTGGAGCCAGAACTCTAACCCAGATCTCTTCTGCTCTTACCCCTTCAGGGGTTAAGACCCGTCTCCCTCCCCATGGGTGAATTTCTTCTAGAGAGGGAGTTCAGTGCCTTCCTCTGCCCTGCCTTCTGTCCCACTCACGGGACACAGCATTGGCAAGTGACAGCTGCACTCCCTGGGACCTGTCATTCCCCACAGAGATGCTAGATAAAAGTCTCAGTGAGAAACCAGAATCGGCCGTTGCCACCGACAGCCGGACTTCCCTATCGCTAGGCCCAGGACACCGGCTGTCACTCTGCAGAAGAGCGTTTCCTGCAAGGCCAGCCCACATTGTGGCTGAGCGGAATTGACTTGTTGCTTTTCAGTTCTGATAGCCACAGAAGTGGAGCTGACTTCTCCCCACACCATAAAGCAGCTAGTGCCCACGTGAGGAGTTTTGACCTGGGAGGACACGGATCCGTGCAGCCTTGTTGGGCAGTGGGGCAGTGGAAGCACAGTTGCCAAGCCCAGGAATTTCTTCTGGATGGAGAAAACAGGCTCTGCCCTACCCCCGTGGGGCTTAAACCCAGTCATGGTGTCTCTTGACCCCCGCAGTGAGCTGCTGAGTGCCCTCTTCCCGGAGCTGCACTTGGCCAAATTAGGTGCCAGGTGCCAAGTAGAGGAAATCTTCATGCCTGATTCCCAGATGGTGTTCATTCTGGAACCATCGCTTCACCTTCCTGAGCACAGTGTAGGAGTGATGCTCACTGCCTTGCTTCGTGCCCTGGGTGGTTGAGGACCAGAATTACGCCACCAATAGGAGATTGTCCCCATTGCCTGGCGGACAGCATTCTTCCCCAGGGCACAAGTGTTTCTGATTCCTTCCCCTCTCCCTCTCCAAAGTCAACCTTTGGTATAGCCGCAGTGCCCCCATCAATCAGGAAGTGGTGCTGACACCTGGCAAGCTGTGGGTCACTCTCAACCCAGATCTCAGTTCCACGGTATCAGAAACCTCCTGTTCAGCACAAGCACTAGGAAGGTCACTTTAGGGGTGTGCTTTTTATTTGATCTCCAATTCGTGACCGGAAAATCCAGGCTGGCACTGAGGCTCTGAGGAGACAGGCCACCGCTTGCAGAAGAGACCATGGTTTGGGCAAGGGCACCTAGGAGAGTAGAGGAGGCACTTGAACCAGGATCTCTCCCTCCCACTGTTTTTCCCTTGTGACACGTGTAGCCTCCCTGCAGGTCTGTGTCTTCTAGGAAAGTTGCATTTAATTCTGACCTTGAAGTTATAGCCTCTTAGGCCTTGTAAACTCTGCACTTCCTAATTAAGTTTGTTGTGTTAATAAAACCCAGCAGCACAACAGGACAGAGATATGGTGCTCTGCCGATAGAATGGTGATTCTTGATTCCGTAGGTCCCAGTGCATCTGCGATGGGGGAGGGCTGTTAGGGAGGGATGTCACTGGGATGCTTGGTCCTGAAATGCAACCTAATGCATTATGGGGATTCTCTGTTGGCAGTGAGCGTGCCTCTGGGTTTTCTTTATAGATCAGAGATGAAGTGGCTGTTCATTTTCTGCAGATTATGTTTTGCCAAAGCCTGTTCTCATAAGCTCCATCGATTGTGGTGTGAACTTGGCCCCGTGGCTACCAGAATTGGTTCTCCCTAGCCTGGCTCACCCCACCACCTCCTCCGGACCCTATTCATCCATGCATTCAAGCAGACAGATGACAGGGAAACCATGGAACATCACATAGATCCCACTGCTCCTAATTCTTTCACTCAGTCATCTTTCCCTGATGCCTGCTGCACGCCAGGCCTCCACCTCCGTGTGGGGCTGGAGAGATGACTCGAATGAATCAGGGATGCAGCACTGTAACAAGGTCTGTAGTCAAGGTGTGTGTACAGGACTGGGCAGTTGGCTTCTAGAAAGTACATATCCAGCCCCTGCCACACTGTCACTGGATCTGCAGTCATAAAACTTGATTCTCTGCTCTCCTGGAGCTTAGAGTCTAGTGGGCACACTTTAAGCGCAGGCTTATATTCTATGTGGTCCCCGGGACAGGTCCTGAGGCTGGAATTAGCATTGTCCTAATGGATTCTGGGGTGCAAGTCAGGCCTGAGCCTCAAGGCTTCACAGGCAGAGATTAAGAACAAACTCACAGAGGCAGAGGCTGGGTTTGGCTGTTCCCCTCACACAGGCCATTCAGATCAGCAGGTTTTGCTGCTCATTGTCATGGAGCAAATAACCAAATAGACAATGTCAGGGACAAGCGCATGGAAAAGGAAAAAGCCGGGGAGAGAATAAGGAAGGTCAGGAAGGCTCCCCAGAGGAGGCGACCTGAACAGGAACCTGAGCGAAGGGAAGGGAGGAAGCCAGGTGACCGTGGGGAAGAGCAGGAGTGAAAGGCCGAGGCCAGAGTATGCTTAGGGTTAGGAACCGGCCAGGCGGGCAGCGTGGCCACGGAGGCTGGAGGGGAGCTCGGAGCTGTGAGAGCTGAGAGGTGCGAGGTTACACAGGCAACTGTTTTTCCTTTGTTCTGGGGCCGAGGTCGTGGTGGGTGTTTTGGGTTTTTGTAATACTTTTATTGATAGATAATTTACAATCCATACACCTCATCCATTTAAAGTGTACAATTCAGTGGCTTTCACAGAGTTGTGGAACCATCACCATCGACTCTTGAACACTTCTATTATGCCAAAGAGACCCCAAACCCTTTGGTCACAATACCACCCTCCCCGCTACCAATGGGACCCCATCTCTGAATTCCTCTCGCAGCCCCTGGCAACTGATAATCTCCTTTCTGTCTCTGTGGAATTGCCTGTTCTGTAAACATCTATAATAATAAAAGCATAATATGCTAATTAGACCAGACAGCTAAACGACCTTCTTGATGTCATTCCAGACATCCTTCCGGACGAAGCCATGGCAGCGGGAGCCCAGGCAGAGGCAGTTACAGGAGATCAGGCAGGCAGGCAGAGGGGTTAGGGGAGATCAGGCAGGCAGGGAGAGGGGTTAGGGGCGATCAGGCAGGCAGGCAGAGGGGTTAGGGGCGATCAGGCAGGCAGGCAGAGGGGTTAGGGGCCATCAGGCAGGCAGGCAGAGGGATTAGGGGCGATCAGGCAGGCAGGCAGAGGGGTTAGGGGCGATCAGGCAGGCAGGCAGGTAGAGGGGTTAGGGGCGATCATGCAGGCAGACAGAGGGGTTAGGGGCAATAAGGCAGGCAGGCAGGCAGGCAGGCGAGCGGTTGGTTAGGAGCCAGCGGTCCCCGATTGCGAAAGAGTGCAGGCCGGGCACAAATTTCATGCACTGGGTCTCTAGTTTCATGTAAATGTGGTAATATACTGTTCTGCCTTTTGTGTCTGAGTTCTTCCATTCAGCATGATGTTTTCAAGGTTTATCTCTGTTGTTTTGGTGTGTCAATGCTTTGTTCCTTTTCATAACTGAGTAATATTCTATTACATGCACAGACCACATTTTGTTTACCCATTCATCTATTATTAAACCCACTAGATTTAGAGGTTTGGAGCAGAAGTTAGCTTTGTGATGTGGTTGAGTTTGTGTTTTTAGAAGCTGGGGAAGGGACTGTGGGAGCAAAGCTGAGGAAGCTGAGAGGCCCTGGTCCTGGGAGGGAGGTAGATGGGAGAGAGGAGGACAGCGTCCGAGAGGCTTCTTGGAAGGTGACCTTAAAATGGCTTTTAAAGGAGAGAGAAGTTTGCCAAGCTGATAGGTGGGCAGGATGGGGACCACCACAGAGAAGGAACAGTATGTGCAAAAGCTTGAGCCTGCCTATCTTGGGGCCTATTGCCCTGGTGCTTGGAGGCCCAGGGGTGGGTGGTTGGAAGTGTGGGTCTCTGGCCTGCAAAGGGCTCTGCTGAGCCCCCTCTTTAAGACTGCCTAATGGCAGAGGGAAGAGAACAAAGCTTTGGCCCCTGAGCTACCTAGTTTGCCTACCATCTTTGCCAGCTGCCAGGCAGTTGTGAGGGTTACAAGATCCTATGTGCCCAGCACTAGCCCTGGCAGGTGTTCCCTGCACAGGCTTGAGGTACCCACGTCAGAAGCAGCTTGGGAAATGGGCTGACAGTGATGTGCCTTTTTTTTTCTTCTTTTTTTTCTTTCAGGAATTGACTTTAAAATTAGGACCATAGAGCTCGATGGCAAGAGAATTAAACTACAGATATGGTAAGAGTCATTACCGTCTTCACCCAGAGGACACTTCAGCCCCTGGTGCCCCCTCCCACTCCCTGTGGCCACGGTCTCTTTGTGCCCAGCCTAGACACTGTCTTCGAAGCTTCATGAACTGTCCTCTGCTGGCTGCTGGGGCTGACGTCTATGTCAGCACCTTCTGGGGACATAGCCACAAGCCCCCATTAGCTCATTGTTTCCGGGGGCACAGCCTAGGTTTGGGCCTCAGAGGGGCCTGCTCCCATTGAACTTGGAGAGAGCCCTCTGTGCCTGGCAGTGGTAGAAGCTGCCAGGAGGACAAAATACCCCGGCCGGCACTTCCTTCTGAGCCTGTCAGCTCTCTGAGCAAGGCCTACGTCGCTTCCTCTTTTCTTTCCCAGGGCAACCCAGGCCTCATTTCCTATTAGGCAGATCTGAAACCCCAGAACCAAAAATAAGCTGAGGCCAGGCCTCACCTGGGGCTGGCTTTATGCCACATAAAGTTAGAGAAGTGTGAGTCCCTGGCACTGATAATGGTCTGCAGCCCACAGCCCTGGCAGCTCGGGCTGAGCTCAGACGGCTAGATGTAGGGGAGTCCTGTCTTGCAGCCACATCACTTGGCGGGGAGCACGAGCCCTGACCAAAATAAAGAAAAGTAATTTTTTGTAGGGTGGCACCATCCCTTCGGTCCATGAGAGCGCCTTTGGGTGGGAGGGAGTGCCCTGAGATAGGCTATAAAGCTGCCCTCTTTCCCCCACAGCTTGACCCCCTCCCCCCACAGCTTGATCCCGCCCATCCTCAAATCTCAGAGCATGAGCATCGCCCCAGCTTGCTTCATATCCCTCTCAACTTCAATGGCGTTCACCTCTGAGTCTGATCTCAGAACCAGAGGGATGAGGCCTAAAGCCTTGCCAATCCCAGAGCTCCTAGCCTTCAGCTCTGGCCACCTTGTAAGTTACCACTTTGTAAGCCATTCCGGTTCCTCCACTTCCAACGTGTGTTCCCCAGCAGCCTTGGTGCCCAAGTCCAAAGTGACACTGTGTCAGCAAGCAGAGTTTTGCTTTCCTTTCCTCTTGTCTTCTTGCTTCTGCTCTTAGCAATCCCAGTGGGGTAGTGACTTTCTTAAAACTTCTAGACTAGACCATGATTGAGAAGAAAATGATTAAGGTCACCCCTATTGGCATCAGAAAGTCAGCTTAGCCCCACATGACTAGGCATACAGATCCCTCCTGAGATTGGGGGTTGAGGGGGTCCAGAGACAAAAGACATGGCCCTGGTTCGGCACCCATCTGTAAGCCCAGCGCTGAATGCCGTCCATGCCGGGAGCTGGGCTGGCACAGGCCTGCCCGTGAGGAAGGACTTTCTCCGTGGCCTCCACCAAGATGGTGTGAAAGTGCCTCCTCTGTCCCCACCGAGGTCACCATGCCCCATGAGGAGCCCCTTCCACACTTGTGGTTCCCGATTTGCACAAATAGTAACATCGAACCATGGCTCCTCTGTGACCCAGAGACTGCAGGGTGAATTCCCAGGAAGCAGAAGCGGTTGTGTTGCATCCCCAGCTGGGAGGCATCAGCAGGTTCCTAACCTGTCTGAGTCACAGTTCCTTCTCGGTAAGAATAGGGAGCGTGAGGGGTGCTGCCCACTGCAGGACAGTGAATCAGAGTTGGCCCGTGAGACAGCCAGGCGTCCACCCCTGTTAAATGCCCCTCGTCCTCACCGTGACAGTGTCGCTAATATCCCTTCTCCTTCTCGTCTTTAGGGACACAGCTGGCCAGGAACGGTTTCGGACGATCACAACAGCTTACTATAGGGGCGCAATGGTATGGATTTGGTGTTTTTATTTGTTTGCTTGTTTAAGTAAAAGTGAAAGTCACTGCTTGGATACCACAACCTGGCTGTTTCTGAGGGGGCCCCGTGATCTGGCTCCTCGGGGGTCCTTCGTCCCGGGTTAGTTTTAGGAAAAGGCGGTGTGCCCCTCCCCCATACACGTACATCCCTTGTGGTTTCAGAGACAATGCAGGGTTTAAGGAAACCTAATTCTTTGGGAATGAAGGAAGACACAGGAAGCCGGTTCTTCCAGGTGAAGTCAGTGAAATCGGAGGTGGCATGTCCCAACACTTAGGAGCGTTCACTCAGCCCGTGCTAGTCTCTCTGGAATTTGCTGCTGAAAACTTGAAGATGGTCCAGGAGCTGACTTGTTCTGGGCTCTTGGCTGCGGCTGAGGCAGGGTGACGTGATCAGGAGATTGGTTCATCCCTCAACTATTTCTGCCGAGCGCCTTCTCCAGGCCAGGCTTGAACTGGATGCCAGGGGAGACCCACCGGGGCTCTGAGCAGGTCATGCACGTGTGAGGCATGTACAGATGGGCACTCAGGGGCCAACAGGAGCAGACACTGACCCCCGGGACCTGGCTCAGCACCCTGGGTCACCCTGAGTTTCATCTCCTTACTTGCAAAGTGGAACAGAGAATAAGACTGTGGTCCCAGGCAGCCGGGAGGATAGGTGGCCAGCTCTCCATTTCAGGGTCCTACCACACCTGCCCTTTCCATGGTCATTGCCATAAGCCCTGTGCCTGGGACTGTGCCGAGTCTGCAGTGGGAGCTCAGGAAATGTGGAGGACTGCAAAAATGAATGGAGGCATTAAGTATTTAGCGTGTCCCACACAACGTCTGAAACATAATAGAAACTCAATCACAAAGATTGCAACCTTAGCTCTCCCTCATTAAAATTAATTTACTAATTTTCCTCTCACCTTGCTGTGTTCTGGTGGGGCGGGGCCCTCAGGCCCCTGGGGGACCTTCCTTCTGTGTGGTCTCAAGTAGTCCCTGTCCTTCCAGGTCATGGCCATAATTCCCTGTCTCCCCTGAGTGTGGGTACCATGTTCTCCCCGTTATACAGATGAGGACGCTGAGGCTTGGTGCTATTGCACGCTTGACTTTCAAGCAGAGAGTACATGGCTGGGCCGGTCCTGGCAGGCTCTTCAGCTCCCACACCCTCAGCCCACCCCTGGCCAGCTGGGCTGAGCCATCTGAAAGGCACTGTCCAGCTCCAAGACGATGGTGGTTTGTGATCCTCCTAGACCTGCACTAACCATGCAGAAGCCACTGGCCACATGAGGCTCTCTGAATTTTAATCGGTTAAAATAGGACTCCAGCTCCACCGTCTCACTGGCCACATTCCAGGGGCCCCAGAGCCGAGTGTGGCCAAGCAGAAACCTCAAGGACAGTACAGAGAACATTGCCACCACTGCCGCCCCATCACCCTCTCTGTCCATGAGGTACTAGACCGTGGGGTCTCGAAAATGGGAACATTGGATGTCTGGAGTCCTTTTGTGAGCCTGCAAACAGCTATGGGGAACTGTGCCCAGATGGGGGCCAGGAAAACGATCCCTAGGAGCCCCAAGGGGAGTTCAGGGAGGACCTGGAATAGGGTGACATCGTGTTTTCCGGTTACTGATTCTGTGTCCTGATAAGAGAGCTCTATCCGCTGCCCTCTTCACCACCCTCCCCCTCCCCACACATCTATAGGCAAAAATCCAGGACCTTGGAAGCTTGGCCTGTGTTGCCAACTTCTTGGTGGTAGTGAGAATCCTAGGCCAGTGGTCAGCAAATTGCGGCTCTGATGACTGATGAGTTTGCCGCCCACTGACCTAGACTCTCAATTCCAATAATTACAGGCTGTTGTTGTTCCTTGTGATTGAGCCCCTACCCCAGTGGTCGGCAAACTCATTAGTCAACAGAGACGCAGTTTGCCGACCACTGTCCTAGGCCATCAGAGGGGCCAGTCCCTGGATAAAGGGGTGAAAAGTCCTCACTGCCCCTGATGGCAGGAGTGCAGCTTCAGAGCAGAGATCCCCCCCTACCCGCCCGCCCACCTGCCACTATGCTCGACTTGGAGTCTGCCCACCAGCATCTTCTACTCATGCTGGCCTTGGGGGGAGGCAGACATCATGTCCTCCAAAGTCTCAGGCCTCCTGTCAGTCTGTTCGGTTCCTCAGAGACTCCGGAATGAGGACCCAGATGCTATTTTCGAGAGGTCATGACCGTGGCTATGGCAGGCTGTGAGGCCTCTGTGGGTATCCTTAAGGTCTCGGTGGGGATTTGGAAGTGCTGAGGCTTTCTTGTCCTGTCTCCATGGTGGCCCTCGCCCCAGAGGTTCTCCACCCAGTGCATACGGCTCGTTTTCTTACTCTGCAAACCCAGGCCGCCTCAGAAACAAGGTTTGGCCACACCAGAGGTTGTGGGCGCAGGGCCGGGCCCTGGGGCAGGTGGTGTGAGGGAGTGGAGCAAGCGGACCTGAGCGGGACAGCTTGAGCCCAGATGCTGGGCTGCACGGGGGGGTTGCAAATGCGCTGCAGGCTGGTTTGCTGTGGATGCCCTTCAAGATGTCTGGAGCAACCGAGGGTGGCCTGGGTGTCGCTTGGTGCTGAGGAGGGCCCAGAGAGTCCCCCACAGGAGCCAGTGTCACAGCTCCTTCAGGGTTAGTTAGCCTCATGGGGGCTTAAATCTTAAAAGTCACTCCCCTCTGTGCTTTAGTTTCCCCTCTAAGAGGGATAGTTGCCCCTCACATGATGGTAAGGTCACTCTGGGGCTCTTCGGGGACCCATGGACTGTACCTAGGCACTCACACATTGCCTGTGGACCCACTGGGCCTCAGTGCTGCCGGCTGTGCTTGAAGCCAGCCCCCTCTCTGGTGGGGTCACTGGAAGGCGCAGGGATGTCAGGATCAGGCTGCCCAGTTATGCCTTTACTGTCTCGTGGGGCCAGAGACAGGGACCTTGTCCTGTCATCCCACAACCTCAGGTTTCCCATCTGCAGAGTGGGGAGGATAGTGGGATCACTTGACCCAGGCTTTAGAGAGACTCCGCTGCAGTGTCTGGCACATACAAAGCGCCCAGAGGAAGTGGCATTGGCTGAACCCAGGAGGTGACTTGGGCCAGGGCCGGGGGTGAGTGAGGATTTGGAGGAAGCCAAGCACAGTGAAGGTTGGCATGGGGGAGTACAGGGCTGTGGAACTGCAGGATGTGAAGCTGGGAGGTCAGCAGGATCTCAGGGGCTATACTTACCCTGCTGTGAGGAGCCAGCAAGGCCGTTTATGAGCACGGTACGGTGGGATCTGGTCTAGGGGTGAAGGTCACATTGATGGCTGAGGGGCAGGCCTAGGGCCTGGGAGACCAGGGACAGGCTGCTGCTGGAGCCCAGCAGAGGAAGAGCCGGTGACGGAGAGTAGGGAGTGGTGGGGAGAGGTGTCGTGTCAGGGTCCCTGCTGCCCTGCCTCGCTGGGTCTCCCCCTCAGCTCACAGCTTTTCTAGAACGCACCCCTGTCTCCCCTTGCTCAGGGCATCATGCTGGTCTACGACATCACTAACGAGAAGTCCTTTGACAACATCCGGAACTGGATTCGGAACATTGAGGAGGTAAGGCTTAAGGGAAACTTCCACCTGGCTTCTCCTCAGTTCTCACCCATGAGCCCCCTGGTTATAGGTGAGATCACTGGGCACACAGCCACCCACGGGGACTTGTCCAGAGACCATAGCTAGCGATGTAGCCCAAGCAGGGGCTGGAACCCAGGCGCCAGTCAACCCCAGAGACCACGCTGCCCTCGCCTGGTCACAGTGACTCTGAGAGCCCGTTTCCCCATGTAGGCTGTTGGGTTTGGTGATGACAAGAATCACCCAAACCCTCAGTCACCGTGAGCATTTGGCTTTCTAGAAAAGAAAGGACCTAGAGTTGGCATGACCTTTGTCTTTGGAGGGTGTGGTGAGAAGCTGTATCAGTGACTTTGAGCCACAGCAGAGCGGGGTGTGAGTTGGTGTGAGCTCCCCGTGGTCAGCAGCACACAGACCACAGCTAGCTGGAAGAGAGACCTTGAACCAGGAAGGAGGGGAAGGTGGCCAGCCCCAGCCCCCCATTCCAAAGCCAGTGTCGTCACCCCTCTGCTCCCCAAAGAGTTTATCTCACCCCAAAGCCTTCCTGGACTCGCAGCTCTGATGACTCACTAGGTGGGGCATTGGGGGTGAGGTGTGGCGGAGGACTTTCCCCTCCTGGACTGCCACAGCAGGAGGTCACTCACTACTGATCTGACTGTTATACGTAAGCACTCGCACTGGGCCTCCTCCCCAGCAACTCGCATTTGCTGTCAGTAGGTGTGCCTGGCTGAGGAGAGGAATTGCCCACACTCACGGTGGTCTTGGTGGAAGCTGTGTTTCTGACCAGCGAGAGGGCCTTCCGGTCGGCAGGAAGTTAGGTGGGGAGCATGCAGGGCATTTTGGTGAGATCAGGTCTGAGCTGCAGCAAGGTCCTATCCAGTGCCTCGGGTCTTCAGGAAGCAGGGGAGGGGCGGGTGGGACAGAGTTAAGGGAATCCCAGGTGAGGGCAAAGCGTCAGAGGTGCCACCACCCCAGGCATGGCCCATTTCCGGAGCCCAAGGAGAGTAAGCTGGAGTAGCGTAGAAACTCTCAGGATAGCAGCTGCCCCCCCTCCTGCCCCCGCAGAGGAGCCTGGCAGGGGCACCTCCCATAGACCCCACTGGGTTCCCGGGACACACACAGGAGCCTGGCATTGCAGCCCATAGAGAAGCCATCCTCAGCAGGTAGAAAGCATGCACTTGGTCAGAGAAGCAGCCAGAACCCTAGACTTGGCCCTGGCATTGGCTGTGTGACGTGGGACAGGTTGTTCAGCCTCTCTGAACTTCAGCTTGTCACATGCACAAGGGTGTGCCTAGCAGTCCTGACCCTACCACTCTGATTTCAGGGATCAGGCCACAGGTTGGCCTGTGATCCCGTCTAACTGCACCTTCACCTCTGTCTGTCCTCTCCCCCAGCATGCCTCTGCAGATGTTGAAAAGATGATACTTGGGAACAAGTGTGACGTGAACGACAAGAGACAAGTCTCCAAGGAACGGGGAGAGAAGGTGGGCATGGTGGCCAGCTTGGGCCTGGTATTGCCAGGCACCTCAGGACGGAGGCACCTCAGGGTTTCAGGGTTCTCTGCATGGAGGCCAGCCCTTTCATGTCCATCCATGTCTGTGTGTGTGTGTGTGTGTGTGTGTGTGTGTGTGTGTGTGTGTGTCCCGCCCGCCAGAGTTCCTTGATCGCTTGCTAACCCCCTCAAAAGCTGCAGGAGCATAGAATGACCTCCATCTCAGCTTGTCCGAGACTGGGGGTCCCCGAATGCAGGAGCAAAAGGGGACGCGTCGGTCGCCCCAGTGGGGCACGTGCCAAGGTAAGAGAGAGTGGGGGAAACCTGCCCAGCCAGGCTGCAGGCTAAAGACTCCTAAGCTGTGCTGTGCATGTTCCTGCATGGTGCTCATGGAACCCATCGAGGCCACCGCGGACAGAGAATGGAGCCGTGGTCCCGCCATGAATAGTCACCTGCTGTCCACTGGTGACTCCAGGAAGCAAATCCACAGTACCCAGCTCATCTGGGGACTCCCCATCGCTGTTCCAATTTAGGGTGCTTCCTGGGGGTCAGGTGCACCTGGCAGCTGACGTGTGTGCATATATGTCTCCCTCCCTCACAGCTGGCCCTGGACTATGGAATCAAGTTCATGGAGACCAGTGCAAAGGCCAACATCAATGTCGAGAACGTGAGTACCCACAGCCCTAGCCCCTTCAGGCTGAGGGTCGGTCTGTACCCTCTGGGAAGGCTCTGCCACAGGGTCTGCTCACAGGCTGTGGGCTCTCCTGTTGGCCATCTGCCCAAGAGGCACTTCCTGGACAGGGCCATTTGCCAGGCTCCTTGAGCTGCCCAGCTGGCCCTGGGCATTACCCCCTCTCCCTGCCCCTTCCCCACCCCATGGTCTGATGTCAGCAGGCGCAGGCCCCAGCTGGGCACCTAGGATATTTTCTCACTGGCTCTCAGGGAGCCTTGGGAAATGGCCAGGGTTTCAAAGATGAGGAAACTGAGAGTCCCCGGTAGGTGCTCTGGGCCACACCACACACACAGACATCCTGGTCACAAGCCCAGACTAAGTAGGGAGCCTTGGCCCAGGCCACCCTCTCCTCTCCACACGTGATGCCAGCCTTGCAGCTGACCTACCTTCCTCTTCACCCCACCACCCCAGTGATCTTTCCAAAACGGATCATTCATGTCATTCCAACTTCTGCCCCCTTCCCCTGGCTTAGCAGGCCCGCCCCAGCTGTGTGTGCAGCATAAAAATCAGGCCTCGCCAACCGCCTTTCATCCCAGGCCACCGCCAAGCCTTTGCTTACAGTCCCTTCCCTCACACCCCCTTTTCCATCGGGATCTGGCCCAAGTGGCCCTTCCCCAAGGAAGTCTCCACCATTCCTAGACTCTTAGGCCTACCACTTTGGGTCCCCAGCACCCCCATCCCCGCTCCGTGACAGAACTGTCCACGTCACATAGATATTTGCTGAGACTACACCCCTCCCACCAAACAAGTAGCCCCTCAGGTGCAAGTGCTGAGGCCGAGTCTCTGTGAGGCCCAGAGGCTAGGCCAGAGGTGGGCAAACTTTTTGACTCAAGGGCCACAATGGGTTCTTAAACTGGACCGGAGGGCCGGAACAAAAGCAACCTGACCATGCTGGCACTCTCTTGTGCTGCTGGTGAAGGAGCGGAGGGGAGAGCAAGAGAACCCTCCGCTCTTTCGGCTCCTCAGGCTGGATAGAACAGCCGAATGGCTGGATCCGGCCCGCGGGCCCTAGTTTGCCCACGGCTGGGCTAGGCTGTGGTTTGTAGTGTTCTTCGAAAGAGCAGACGAGAGAAAGGATGAAAGGGTTAGGAGACTGCAACAGAGGCAGCAGCCTCTGGTCAAACCATCCCTGGAAGACAACCCTTTACCCCATCCCAGCCCTTCCAGGCCTCTCTGCCAGGCAGGGACCCAAAATGAAGCTTGTTTGGCGGAAGAGCTGCTTGTCTTTTACCCTGCCCCTGACCATTACAAAAGGGACAAAGCAGGCAGGCAGCGCACAGGAGTTAAGGATGGGTTCTCCTCCTGGATCCTTCCAGATTGGTCCTTAACCTCTAGATGCCTTGAGACAAGCCACTTCGTCCTTTTGAGCCTCGGTTTTCTCCCTGACCAGTCGAGGCTGATTCACTTCCCAGGGTCATTGGCTCAGGGGAAGTGCTAGTCTTGGCGGGTGGGGGTAGGAGACAGGGCTGGACAGTTGAGACCCCACCTCGCGGTCCCAGCGTCCCCACTTCATAGTGGCACCAGGAACCATCAAGCCCCCATCTGCTTCCTGCTGCTGGGGTACTAACAACATGCTTATCTCACAGGCATTTTTCACTCTCGCCAGAGACATCAAAGCAAAAATGGACAAAAAATTGGTGAGTGTGTGTCCTTCCTCATCCCTGAGTGGTTCTCTGTTGGAGCCTGCCGTTTTCCATCTCAGCGGTGTGACTCAGCCCAGACAGACCCTGCGTCAGGCCCAGCCAGGCCCGGTCCAGATGGCTAGGAAGGGGGAAGGGGTAGCAGTTGGGGTTGGGGCACCTGCTCCCAGACATGCTCACCTACTTTGTTCTCTCGCTGTGGCTCAGCCGCTCAGCTCCAGGCTGTGTCCAGGCAGACAAGGCCCCGCCTGCTGAGTGGCTAGAAAGGGACACGTGGCCTTTCCCAACCCACTCTGCAGATGACAGCCCCTGTCCTGACAAGTCTGGCAGGCGATAGCCTTTCCCCCACCAGCCCCAGGTTGTGATGGCTCTGGCCTTTAATAGCAGGTCCAGGGCCCCGAGGCCTCAGGAGGTCCTACTTGAATCCCTCCTATCCACCCTTTCATTTGTTTCTGGCTTTTTGGCTCACCGCACAAGCATTTCATGGTCCTTAATACTCAGCACAATTGTACTTACTTGGTCGAGTCTGAAGTCTCAGCTGTACTTCGGGCATGTTCAGCGCCGACATGCTATTGTGCGTGTTGCCTGGGAGCCTCATTCAGTGGCCGCTCTTTCCCAGCCGGTGACGCTCTCCAGCGCTCTGCTTGTGGCTCATTTAGGTCTCACTACACACAGGGCACACACAGCACAAGAGCCGTTCAAGTAGGTCACACCTGATTTAAAAATACAGGTGTTTTTTGTAATTTTAAGATACCATAAATTCAATCGTGAGGCACAAGATGGATTTAATAGCAGCTCTTTGGCTAAACCGGGAAACAGTCCATGAAAACCAGTGTACTTTTATTTTTCTATTATTTTTTATATATATGTTTTTATTTGTTTCAGAGAAGAAGAGAGATAGAAACATCAATGATGAGAGAGAATCATTGATTGGCTGCCTCCTGCACGCCCCACATTGGGGTTCAAGCCCACAACCCAGACATATGTTCTGACCGGCAATCAAACCTGGTTCATTGGTCGACATTCAACCACTGAGCCATGTCAGCCCGCCACAGTGTACTTTTCTTACATTAACTTTCCTACAGTGCACTTGCTTTTCTCTTGAGTATAATAGTAAATTTTTGATTCTTAATGGTTCTTCTGACTCAATTTTGCCCACTGCAGTTACGTTGAACATCAAAGTGACACTTGGCCCATATTTTTTATTCTGGCCTGTTGATTGCCTCCAGACTGTGCCATATGTCTTAGGGCTCAGATCACAAAGCACTGGTGCACAACCATAATCCTTACGATTTCTCTCTTCTTCTTTTTTTAACAGAATTGCAAATCACCCATTTCCTACCATCTTTCTGTTTGTATATAGCTTTGCAGCCCCATACTATTTTATATGTCTTTTTTTAATTGAAATACATCTGATATACAACATTGTGTGAGTTTAAGATGTACAATGTTAGCATGGTACATTAATATGTTGCAATATGATTACCATGGTAGCATTAGCTGACACCTCTATCACATTCACATAATTATTATTTCTTTTTTGTCTTGAGAACAATTAAGATCTAGTCTCCTAGCAACTTTGAGGTTTATAATATTGTTGACTCTGATTACAGTGCTCTTCATTAGATTCCCTGCGACTTGTTTATCTTACCAGTTCAAGTTCATGTTTATCTTTATCATCACTGACAGCCAGCTCTGCCCACCTTTCTTCTCTCTTGAAAGTGTCACAGAAGGGCGGGCTCTGCTGATGCCCACCCCACTCCCTGACCTCTGGCATTTCCCTCTCAGCACAGCCCAGTGCTCCCCACCGCACTGAGAGCAACTCCACCCAGTGTGCCAGACTACCTAGGCTTCATGCGCGGCTGCTGCCGCTGCTCCACCTTGTCACCCGCTGTGCTCCAGCCATTGCTGGCCTTTTCTTGTTTTCGAAGCACCCCGTGTGTATTTGGGTTTCCTTTCCCTCCACCTGAGGTGCCTCTCCCCTCCCCATTAGTTCCCTAGGGCTGTCCTAACAAATTCTCATAACAAACTTTCCAATTTGCACCAGACACATTCATTATCTTAAGGTCCTGGCGGCCAGGATTCTGAAATGAGTCTCACCAGGCTCAGATCAAAGTGTTAGCAGGTCTGAATTCATTTCTGGAGGCTCCAGCGGGGAATCCATTTAATACCTGTCAGCTTCTAGAGGGCACTTCATCCCACGCCTTAGAACCACTTCCGCCATCTTGGACCCTGCTGCCATCACCTCTCTTTCTTGGACCACAGCTGAGAAGGTTTCTCTGCCTTTGAGGATTCACAGGATTAGCTAGGGCTCACCCGGATGATCCAGCATGCTCTCCCCATCTGACCTTACTCACATTTGCAAAGTCCTTCTTGCCATAGCAGGTGCCATACTCATATGTTCCAGGGATTAGGGTGCAAACATTATTGGGGGCCGTTACTTTGCTGACCGAACACCTGGACTGCTCCAGGTCTCACTGCCTTACTTCATGAGGTCTCTGACATCACCATCAAAGCACACCTCCACCTCTTGCCCTGCCTTTTCTCTCATTCCTTACTGTGGTGAGAAATCACTGCTTTTTTGTTTACCACGTAATTTCTGTCCTCAGTGTGAGCTTCCCAAGGTGGGGTTCTTCACCACTGCATGCCCAGTACCCACAAAAGTGCCTGACACAGCATAGGTATTCAGGAGTTATTGTTAAGTAAATTCAGGGGTTTTTTTGGGGGTTTTTTTTTACCTAAGAGCTGAAAGTTGAGAAAGAATTCATCAAAGAAAAGGGGGCTGACACTTTCCAAACAGGGTGACCTGGAAAAAAATAAGATTTACATTCCTAGGGCTGGCAAAGGCTCTGGATGCTGGGTGACAGGTTTGACAGAAGGGGCAGTCCTCTGAAAGCAGTGTGGAGCGCTGGTGTGTTTTCAGTAAGCTTTGAATGGGCAAGGTTAAGGTTTCTGGTTTATACCACCCACAGCAGAATGAAAGGTGGACCAGGGGAGAAGTGGTAAGTCAGACAGAGCCTTAGCAAAGAGACATGGAGACCATCCTGGTGTGAATGGAATTGGGACCTTGAATTCAGCACCCCCAACCCCCAAATTCAAGGGACATTTGGCTGCCCCTTGACTGCCTCACTAGTAGGGATATAAAGGAGGGAATGGTGGGTGAATGGAGAGAAGGAAGCAGGGAAAAGAGTGAGAGGGAGAATAAATGGAAAGGTGTTGAGGGGATGAAGGGAAAGGGGTGAATGAAGAGGTGAATAAATTAAAAGCATGAATGATGGTTGGAAGGGTTGTGGGTAATAGAAAAAATATATCTGGGTTTGTGTAAGATGAATTGTCAGTTGGAAGTGATAATTGGAAGGGAGGGAGGGAGGGAGGGAATGGACAGATATATGATTTATCAGAAGGGGATGAATGAACAGAAGGAAGAGAATAGACAGGTGGATGGTTAGTTTGAAGGGGAAGGAAGAAAGGGGGTGGATAGATGGAAGTCTGGTTGGTTGGAAGGGGATAGATTGATGGTGGTTGGAAGGGGATGAATCCATTAATCGTTGAAGGTGATGGATAATTGGGTAGATGGGTGATGGATAGGAGGAAATGGATAGCCTTGCAGTTGGATGGTTGGATGGAAGGGGATGGATGGATGGATGGATGGATGGATGATGATGGATGGGAGGGGATGGGTTGACTTGCAGTTGGATGGAAGGGGTGGGTGGGTGGGTGGGTGGATGGATGGATGGATGGATAGATGGAAGATGGTGGACGGGAGGGGATGAGTTGGCTTGCAGTTGGGTGATTAGATGGTTCCTTGGTTAGATGGCTGATTGGTTAAGAGACATAGTGCTTATGCTCAGTCATAACCTCAGAAAACTTCTTGTGACTTCAGGAAGGCAACAGCCCCCAGGGGAGCAACCAGGGAGTCAAAATCACCCCGGACCAGCAGAAGAAGACCAGCTTTTTCCGATGTGTTCTTCTGTGAGGAACGCCGCCTTACTCTGAGCCTTGCTCAGCCGAGCTGACTGTGCCTGTCCTGAGTGAGCCCCTCACTCAGCCGGGGCCCCCCACCAATGCCCCTGCCACGGCCACCGGGCCCAGGGCCACCAGAACACAATTGAGAAATTGTTTATTTTAGTAACTGATCTTTTTCAACTTTGGAGATGGAATAAGTTAAGAATTTGCTATTTTTCCTGTGATGTCCACCAAACTGGAGCGAAAGATGGACATGACATGACCAGCAACCGTGACCAATATGGTGGGCCTCCATCTCTGGGGCGTGACAACGAAAATTCCACTGCAAAGCTTGTCTACGTCTTCTGGCGCAGAAGCGCGGCTCCCAAAGGCCAGTGATGGTTCCAGGAGGGCTGAGCTCCGCCCCTCAGTGCGGTGACCCCACGGCCCAGGAGCATCGCCGACACGTCTGACTCCCACTCGACCTTTTCTCTGTTTTGGACAAGTGACAAACACCGTTATGTTTCTGTTCTCCCCTCCCTCTTCTTTTTGACTCTCAAACCAAAGGGAAGCACAAATTAAGGAAATCCTGTGTAAAGCCTTCAGAAGGAAGGAGGAGGGGAGGCCCTGCCTGTCCACAACCCGGTTTGGGTCTGTAATTCAGCCAGGCCTCGGGCGTGGTCAGTGGCCTCGGCAGTCCCTGTCTGATCACCGAGGGGACACCATGCATCCTACGGGTGACCCCAAAAATGCAACCACACTCCGATCACCCGCAATTAAGGCATTGGCCTCTTGGCCCCCAAACAGCCCCTGCTCCACAGTCTCCAAACCGGACGTTCTTTCTAGCTGAGATTTTTATTTTTCCAGATCTGTAGTGCCATGAAGTGATTCCGTCTTTGATTTCCAGCGGCAGACCCAGGTGACCAGGGACACAGATGCAGCTGTGGTCGAGAGCATGAAGCATCCCAGGCGATGGTTTTTAACTGCTGTCGTTGGTTCTGTTCTGACAGCTCTGCCTTCCCATAGAGGGTGCATTTGAGACCAGGTCCGAGGGGTGTCACAAGGGAGCCTTCATATTTCTTTGTCTTACACTTCACCCCAAGCTGCTGTCCACCCAAGCCACTGGCGTCAAAATGTCTTTTTTGAATTAAAACCAATGTACCAGCCATAGTCTGTTCCTGGAATCTCTTAACATGCCGTTTACATCAATAAACACACTTAAGGAAAACAAGTTAAAGCTCATTTTAAAGTTCTCAGATTTTATATCCACAGTTCTCTGTGGGTAGACAGATGTGGCCCGGCGTTGGGTGGTAGGTTCGCAGAAGGCCTGTTACGTAAAACACAGCCCAGGCCAGCAGGGGCCTCAGACCCAGGCAGGATCCAAGTGGAGGTGGTGTGTGCCCCAGGCTCTGAGACGACACCATTATCCAAAGGCTGACTTATACCCCGACCCCATAGAGAAACAGGAGACCCTATTCTCTGTACCACTTGGGTTTCCAGGTCCCATGCTGAACCTGCTTGCCAACATCGGCCCCCACACTGTCACCAGATTCTCTCGTCTGGTCTCTGTGGGCATCCGTCTGCCAAGTTGCACACTCAGCTCTGAGGCCCCTTTCTCACCTCCCCCATCCCTGCAATCCTGCTGCCCCGGCTTCTGGCACATGGCCACCATCTGCCTCTTCTCTAGACTGGCCCCAATGGGTTTCTTCTCTGTTGGGGTCCTCAAGGCCCCCCCCCCCAGGTCATTGGTTCCCTGGGACTTAGCATATAGCTAATGTATTACAGCCAAAGGACACAGGAAAATGGGCTCAGGAAGAGGCGTGTGGAGCCACGTCCAGAGAAAACTAGGCACAAGCTTCCAGGTGACCTCTCAGCGTGGGGTCACACTTTCCATCGCCAAGCTGTGATGAGTGTGAGGTGTTAGCTGCCAGGCGCTCCTTGGAGACTCAGCACCCGGGGTTTTACTGGGGCTGGTCATGGAGGCACTTCCGAGGAGAGGCATGAACCAGAATTGCAACAGCCTGGAGAGAAAGCAGGCATTCAGCATAAACCACATTGCACAAACATTTAGGCATGGTTGTGAGAAGGTTTTATTTCAGCATAGGAAACACGACCAGCCAAGTTCCTGCATGCCAGCCAATGGCCAGCCTTCAGGCGTGCGGTGACTTCTCTGTGCATCCAGCCCAGACACCAGTATGAGCTCCAGACCCCATAGACCTCACACTGCACCATGGACCACGAGCCCCTGTGCGCGGTGGCCTTCCTCACCTCTTCCCTTCTTTCTGCCACCCTCCCCTGGCTCCCCTCACCCCGGCCCCCATGTTGTGCCTTACTCTCCCGCTTCACCCGTGCTCGCCACTGCCCTGGTGCCTTTGCCCTGCTGCACCCGCGGCCTGGCAGTCCTCAGACATCTGCACAGCCCCCCTGTGCCGTCCTGACCATCAGGACAGCCTCCCTCCTCCCGCCTCATCAGAGCATCTGTGGGAATTCACGGCTCACGGCCAACTTGTCTCCACCCCACCATGGAAGCTCCACCAGCCTGTCTTGCCCAGCCCTGACATCTGTGGCCACGTGGCATTGTGGCCACTTCCCCGGAGGCCACTCACCCCACAGGAACCATGGCAACCCCAATCACCAGCTGAGGCTGCCAGTGAAAGGTCCGGACACGGTGTCGAGAGGAAGGGGCTTCGGCGTCCCAGCCCAGATCTCCCCAACGGTCCCCTTCCAGAAGGTCTCCATTCGGTTTCCAGTAGTCGCTGAGGGCGAGGGGGTGGGGATTCTGATGTGACATTCTCAGGGGAGGATATTAGTTTGTGGGAGACCACATCTGCCAAGCAGGTTGGGGGACTCAGGCTGCAGTCCTCTGTGGTGGGGCCTCAGGGGGCTGGGCTGGAGGTGGACTGATAAGCGCCGCCGCCCCCCCTTCCTGTAGGCTGAACGCCAATGCCAATGATACCCCAGTGGCCAGGCTTTCTAACCGACAAGGTTCACTGGGCACTTCTGATCCCCTCCCCTCATCACGGAGGCTAGGAGCCTCCTCCCTGGGCTGTGGAGGGCATGGGGAATCAGAGAGGTGAGGTGAATTGCCTGAGGTTGCCCAGCCTGGGAGGTCTGGAGCCTCAGCCTGCATCTCCCCCAGCCACACACAAAGGCGCCCAGTGAAGTCACAGTGAGGAGTCCGGGTATCATTACTGTTAACCGGCCCCCTGCTGCCTACCTGAAGGTCCTCTCTCCTGCCTGAGGAGGGCTAGTGTCATGTGACTTCACAGATGGAGAAGCAGACCCAGCGAGGGTGGCTGAGCAACTCATGCAAGGCCACACGGTGGGTGAGTGAGAAATGGGTTCCTCGCGTTTTCTGCTCGGGGCTGCGGAGCCGTAGACTGCAGGCAACCCCCTCCCCCATAGGGCGGGGAGTGGTCAGGGCCCCAGCTTGAGCCTGCCACGAGGCTATCTAAACCAGCTGGGCCAGGGCGATAGGCCCACGGGGCCCCTGATTCCGCCCCCCCTCACCCCCCAAGAGGATCTGGGCCGTTTCTGCCTGAAAGAGGAGGAAGTGGTTTAGCCCGAGTCCTAGGACAGGAAAGGGAGGGCAGCCAGCATACGCCTGGGACTGGCTGATTCGTGAGCACACATTCTCATACTCAGGGCCACTCTGTGTGTAGTTTTAGTTTTCTAAAATCAATTTTTAAAAATACAATAATAATGAATATATGATAATGATGCCAATGCAGTAATAAAATATAATCTCAAGTGGTTTGGATGTTTTTGTTGTTGTTGTTAATCCTCACCCAAGAATTTTTTTAAAAATATATTTTATTGATATTTTACAGAGAGAAAGGGAGAGAGATAGAGAGCCAGAAACGTCAATGAGAGAGAAACACCGACCAGCTGCCTCCTGCACACCCCCTACCAGGGATATGCCTGCAACCAATGTACATGCCCTTGACCGGAATTGAACCCGGGACCCCTCAGTCCGCAGACCGACGCTTTACCACTGAGCCAAACTGGTTTCGGCTCACCCAAGGACTTTTTAAAAAATACATTTTTATTGATTTTAGGGAGGAAGGGAAAAGGAGAGAGAGATGGAAACAACAATGATGAGGGAGAATCATTGATTGGCTGCCTCCTTCATGCCCCACACTGGGGATTGAGCCTGCAATCCAGACCTGTGCCCTGACCGGGAATTGAACCATGACCTCCTGGTTCAGAGGTCAATGCTCAACCACTGAGCAACCCTAGTTGAGTTCGAGGGTATTTTGCCATGATTTTTAGAAATGGTGGAAGGGGGGGAGAGAGGGGAACGGTGAGAGAGAGGGGAAGGGTAAGAGAGAGAGAGAGAGATATGTGACAGAGACACATCAATTGATTGCTCCCACAGATGCCCTAAGGGGTTGGGGAGTGGGGGGTGGCAGGCGGGTATGAACCTGCAACCCACGTGCTTTTATTTTTTTTAATTTAAAAAAAATATTTTTTATTGATTTTTTACAGAGAGGAAGAGAGAGAGAGAGAGAGAGAGAGAGAAACATCAATGAGAGAATCATCAATCAGCTGCCTCTTGCACACTCCCCACTGGGGATGTGCCTGCAGCCAAGGTACATGCCCTTGACCGGAATCGAACCTGGGACCTTCCAGTCCACAGGCCGACGCTCTATCCACTGAGCCACACCGGTTTTGGTGACCCACGTGCTTTTAATCAGGAAGTGAACCTATGACCCTTTGGTACATGGGCCGACACTCCAACCATTTAACCACATCATTCAGGGCTGGGGGTTTTTTTAGTTTAGTTTTTTGTTTTGTTTTTGCATTCGTCAAAATGTGGCCGTGTGTGCACAGTGAGACTCAGGCTCCATCCTGCCTCAGGCCCTTTGTGCAGCTCCCTCTCCCTGATGCATTCTTTCTGCGAGCACACACACACACACACACACACACACACACACCGCCCCAATCAAGCTGGCTCCTACCTGCCCCCAGGTGCCCCTTCCTCCATATAACTCCAGATCCCATATAACTCACACTGCACCATGGACCACGGTGCATGCGGTGGCTCTGCCCACCTCTTCCCTTCTCTCTCAGTTAGGCCCTCTCTGGGGGTTCTTGCAATCTCAGTTCCTCTTCCTGGCTTGCTGTTTGCTTTGAAACAACATTGACAATTTCTTACTCTCTTCATTGCTCGTTAGATTGTAGATACTGGGAGGGTGGGGCTTGTGGCCGTCTTGGGGTCTCCTCTCTGTCCCCTCAGGATCTGGTACACAACAGATGCTCAATAAAGGTTTGTCCAGAGCAGAGGGGAGCAAGGGTGTCCCTCCACCTGCAGCTCAGTGGCTTTGTTGGAGTGTGGACAGAGGGGTTGTCCTGGTCCCGCCCCGGGCTCACCTGCTTAAGGAAACAGGAACCGCCTGGGGCCTCGCCCTGATGACGTGTGGACCCTGAACTGAAACTCGGGCACCTACCGGCAAGCACGGGCACAGCCAGAGCCAGGGCCTCGGCCGCCCGGAGGTCTCCCAGGTACGTTCCCTGGGTGGGGGCTCCTCAGTCAACCACATGCCCACCTATGCTGGGTGAGGCTGGGCCCCTGAGAGTCTCAGTCCCAGCCCAGTCCTAGAAGACAGAGCAGGGGATCCAGGCTTGGCTAGGGGGGGGGGGGGGGGAATCATGGGGCTGGTGGGACCAGTGAAGCATGAATAATTTTCTGGTGGCACCAGCGGTGACCATTGGAAAATGGAGCTGGCATTGGGGAAAGAGCATTTCTGGCAAAGAATAGCAACTGTGTGGAGGGGAAAGAGAACTTGACCGGCCCTAGTTGGTTTGGGCCAGTGGATAGAGCGTCGGCCAGTGGACTGAAGGGTCCTGGGTTGGATTCCAGTCAAGGGCACATGCCTGGGATGGGGTTTGATCCTCAGTAGAGGGCATGCAGGAGGTAGCCAATCAATGATTCTCTCTCATCGTTGCTGTTTCTATCTCTCCCTCTCCCTTCCTCTCTGAATCAATAAAAAAATATATTTTAAAAAGAATAGAGAGAATGTGATCACTTTGGAGTAGAACAGAGATGCTGTTGGGGGATGAGGAGGTGGGGAGGCTCCAGTGCCAGGGCCGGGAATTTGAAACTTAGTGTGGCCTCACTCATCACTAAACCAACTAGTCATCAGCACACATCCTGCACCCTCCACTGTGCTGATGCTGAGGACCCAGAAAAAATCCAAAAAGAATCTAGCCCGGGCCTAGAGCCTGGGCACCCCTAATATGGGGGAGACAGAACCAGGCACAGACACTCCAGCTCCCTTAGGCAAGGCGAGGCCAGAGGCAAGCATTGTGGGGAGGGTGGGGGACATAGAGGGTACCAGGGTTTTGTCTCAGGGAAAAGGCAGGAAAGCTGCTTGGAGGAGGGGATGTTTTTTGCTGGGCCTTGAGGGGTAAGTAGGAGGTCTCCCAGAGAGAAGAAAGAACTAGCCCAGCCGTGGGCAAACTACGGCCCGAGGGCCAGATCCGGCCGTTGGGCTGTTCTATCCGGCCCGCGGAGCGGAGCCGAAAGAGCGGAGGGTTCTCTTGCTCTCCCCTCCGCTCCTTCATCAGCAGCCCAAGATGAGAGTGCCAGCATGGTCAGGTTGCTTTTGTTCCGGCCCTCCGGTCCAGTTTAAGAACCCATTGTGGCCCTCGAGTCAAAAAGTTTGCCCAGCCCTGAACTAACCTGTAAACATTACCCCGTGCTGGGTCACTACTGGACTCGTGGACATCTATTATATACACAGGTGTCTTGTGCTGGTCTCTACCAATCAATACCAACGTTGTGGTTGAATCAACCCTGTGGCTCTTACTATGATTTCAAGATGCCCTTCAAGCAATAGTCATCAGGAAACTTAAAAAATAATAATAATAATAGGTTTATTTATTACTTAAGGACCTGGACATTTATACAGCACGCCTGGGGCCATGCTGCGAGATCAGAGGCAGAGCAAGCGTGCACTCGGGCAAGTAGCCCACGTGATCAATTATTGAAAGCAACCAAGATGGCTAAAACCAAGGAGGCTCCGTGGGAGCAGGCAGCCTGGCTCTTCCGGCGAGTGGCTGATCACATTTACCGGAGATCACCATCGCTGAAATGGACGCCTCCGCAATCAAAGCTTCAGTCAGGCCCTTGCGTCACCAAAAAAGAAAAAATAAATACAAGAGAAACCCCCCACACACTGTCAGGGCTTACACAGCACTAGGTAAATGTCATCACTCTCATGCCCTAACCGGTTTGGCTCAGTGGATAGAGCGTTAGCCTGTAGACTGAAAGGTCCCAGGTTCGATTCCGGTCAAGTGTACCTTGGTTGCGAGCACATCCCCAGTGGTGTGTGTGTGTGTGTGTGTGTGTGTGTGTGTGTGTGTGTGTGCAAGAGGCAGCAGTTCGATGATTCTGTCTCATCGATGTTTCTAATTCTCCCTCTCTCTTCCTCTCTGTAAAAAATCAATGAAATACATTTTTTTAAAAAATGTCATCATTCTCTCCAAATCACAGTTGAACATACAGACACAGAGAGCCCAAGATCACACAGCCGCTGAGTGAGGGAGCGGGGGCTTGAACCCAGGCTCCGGTCGCAGGCGCTTCACCACTTTGCCACCCTACCTTATCACCCATGGCTTCATAGATTCCCTTTCCCTTGCCCCAGAATTCCTTTGGGTCGATCCCCGAAGGGTGTGTTTGCCATGGGTCTCCTGGCCGGAGGAAGTCAATATTGACTGGGCTGGCCAACGGGGCCCCTCGCTGTGGAAACGGCCTGGTAACAATGACCTTGCACGGGGCTGAACAATTCGATTTGGTCAGTGTCGGGGGTGGGGCCGGTGTGGGGACAAAGTTAGGGCGGGTGTGAGGGTTCACCCAGCAGGGTACAGTCCTTTTGCTGGCTTTCCACTAACTTGAGACTGTCTGGGAGATTGGTGCTGTTTTTCTCTCTGTTTCCCAGCTGTGTCGTTAGCTCCCCAAGTCCAGGGGTACCTGCGCTGGCAGTGGTTGAGAATGGGTGTGAATTAGCCATGCACCGGACACACCCTAGGTGTGCCATTCATGCCGTACCACGCCTGGTGACACCGGTGGCAGAGGCAACTGTTTGGGTCACATCTCTGTGGTGGTTAAGGCCACCGTGGCAACCCGTGAGGGCACCCACGGAGTGACCGCTATTTCATGCGTTCGCTTGTCATTTGGACAACTCCACATCCCACCAGGGACATTGGCAGTTACTTAGTGTTTAAATAAATGCAGTTCTTAAACGTTAACACATATATCTATAAGGAGAATTTTCCAACACTCGCAGTAATGAAATAATAATATTCTTACTAGTCCCTTTTGTTCTCAAGATTTCACTTTTTTTACTCTGACCTCATTGTATTCTTATTATTTCCTTTTATTCTTTTGTTTTTGTTTTTGTTTAGTTAATTCTCACCTGTAGATTTTTTCCCCATTGATTTTTAGAAAGAGAAGAAAGGAGGGAGTGGGGGGGAGGGAGAGAGAGAGATACATCGATGTGAGAGAGGCATGTCAATTGGTGGCCTCCTGCATGCATCTTGACCAGAGCTGGAATAGAACCTGCAACCCAGGTAGGTGCTCTTGACAGGGAATCCAATTCCAGACACTTTGTGCGTGGGCCCGTGCTCTATCCACTGAGCAACACCGGCCAGGGCTTTCCTTTTATTCTTTTATTCTTACTATCCTTGGAGGGTTTTTGGAAGAAAATCAATTCGTGAACACGCATAAAGTGCCAGCACGTAGTAGGTGCTCAAGAAACACAAGCCAGTTTCAAGCCTGTTGCTCCGTCCTGCCTGGAGGACTTCTCCAAAGAGGAGGCACCGTGAGCTGCAAGAATCAGGCAAAGATGGGACGTGGGCCGGGCCTGACTCTCTCTCCTCCTTTCCGCCCCAGGTGCCACCTTCCCCCTCAGGGAGCCATGACAGAGGCCAGAAAGCTGCCCCCGCCGCTGCCCCCACGACTGGCCTGGTTCGTGCAGACACAGGTGGGCCAGCTGGCCCGAGGAGGAGTCCCTTCGTGGTTCCACGGCGCCATCTCCAGACAGTGAGGACACACCCCCACTTCCCACCCTGCCTTCCCCCCTCTTTGCCCGCCCCCACCTGGGCAGGCTTCCACTGTGGAATGCTGCGCTCGGCTCACCTACCCGTGTGCTAAGAGAATGGAAAGGGCTCTGGAGTTTCGGGCTTGGACCTTGTCTCCTCTGGACTTGCTGTGTGCCCTTGGGCAAGCTATCTCCCTCTCTGGACCTTGGCTTTCTCTGTGCAGGTGGCCACAGACAGACCCCCTCCTTACCTGCCCCCCCCCTGACCCCTCACTAGTCCAGGAATCACCAATCAATGATGGCAGGACGCAGCGTCAGAATCCTTCGTAAGGACTGAACTCCTCTCAGTGTATCGGGTATAGGGCTAAAATGCACTTGCTTTCTTTCTTTTAAAAAAAATATATATTTTATTGATTTTTTGCAGAGAGGAAGGGAGGGGGATAAAGAGTTAGAAGCATCAATGAGAGAGACACATCGATCAGCCGCCTCCTGCACACCCCCCACAGGGGATGTGCCCGCAACCAAGGTACATGCCCTTGACCGGAATCGAACCTGGGACCCTTCAGTCCGCAGGCCGACGCTCTATCCACTGAGCCAAACCGGTTTCGGCTAACATGCACTTTCTACATTAGACTGAGCTCTGAGGAGGTGAACAAACTCACCTACTTAGTCACGTCAGGCCCGGCTTACATAAATGGAGAAAGGAACATTTCTTGCCACCCTTGCCATTTAGAAAATTGAGAGAACATTGCAAAAGCCAAGAGGGACAGGACTCGACATGGTTTCTGAGTTCTGGGGCATGCCAGTGAGATATGATATGAGACATACATTGCAATTTTAAAGATTCTAGTAGCTATATTAAAGGAAGCAGAAAGAAACAGTTACTTTTAATCACATCTTTTGTTTAACCCAGTATATCCATGATATTATCATTTCAACAGTAATGAATGCTAAATAAGTCACTCATGAGACAGAATACATATTCCTCTATTTGTACTGCCTTTATTTTTTATAATTAAAAATTTTTTAAATTCCAATTGACATATCATATCATATTAGTTTCAGGTGTACAATATGGGGATTAGACATTTATATAACTTATGACGTGATTACCTCAGTAAGTCCAGTAACCATCTGACACCAGATACTGTATAGTTATTACAATATTTTTTACTATATTTCCTATGCTGTGTACTGAGTCTTTAAAATCTGGTGTGTATTGTATGCTAAAAGCACATCTTGATTCAGACCAGCCACATTTTGTTGTTGTTAATCCTCACCGAAGGATATTTTTTTCCGTTGATTTTAGAGAGAATGGAAGGGAGGGAGAGAGACAGAGAAAGAGAAACATTGATGTGTCGTGAGACACACCGGGACCGGGGATTGAGCCCCTCAGTCCGTGGGCCGATGCTCTAACCATTGAGCAACCTGGCCAGGGCAAGACCAGCCACATTTTAAGCACTCAGTAGCCACCTGTGGGCAACAGCCCCATTACTGGACAACACGGGTCCAAAGGCTCCCCATAGAAGGCCACTCTCTGTGCACACCAGGAAATAGTAACAATGATAGTAATCAAGTTTAGAGGTGCCAACTCTGAGTCCTTTATATAACTTTTGGCTCCTCAAAAATTTAACTACAGTCATTCCCCAGTATCCTTGGGTATTGGTCCCAGGAACCCCCAGGGATACCAAAATCTGCCAGATGCTCAAGTCCCCTCCATAAAAGGGTGTAGGTCAAGGCATACAGTCGGCCCTCCACATCCATGGATTCCCAACCTCGGACCAAAAATACTATCCCGAGGGCCAATTTGTATATTTATTGGGGGGAAATCCGCTTGGACCTGGCAGGTCAGTTCAAGGGTCAAGGGTGCTAACAGTGAACACCCTGAAAGCACGCACCATGCGGAAGTTCTCACGGTGCACGCATTTTGTCTGTCCTCACGTTGGCCCTGGGCGTGAGGGTTTTCTGTCCCCATGAGGAAGCTGAGGTCAGAAAGGGACTGACCTCACCGGGAGTCACACCGTGAATGAATGGCAGAGCTGGGTTTTGATCTCAAATGCGTCTGGAAACAGCCCTTGCTTTGTTACCTGTCCTACTCAGATCCACCCAAAGGTGCCTTCCTGAGTGGATTCCAGGCATTGGAAGGCAGGCAGGGGCTGTGGGCCCTGCGGTCAAGGTCATCAGAGGCCTTCACCACCTCTGGGGGCACACCTGAATATTCCAAAGTCTGAAACAACCAAAAAAATAAATGTATTTTAGGTGGTTGCTCAGTCCTGGGAGGGTCTGGGCAGGACACTGGGGGCCAGCCCTCAGCCTCTGCCACCTGTGTGTGCCTTTCCAGAGACGCCGAGAATCTGCTGGAGTCGCAGCCCCTGGGATCCTTTCTCGTCAGAGTCAGTCACAGTCACGTGGGCTACACACTCTCCTACAAGTAAGGCCTGGGCTTGGGGACGGCGGGCTTCCTTGAAGCGGGGGTTAGAGGGGGTGGGAGGGGAGTGGAGGTAGGAGGAGGGGCGTGGGGAGCTTCGTATCACAGGTTTCAAGAGCAACTGGTGTGACGCTCTGGTCTGACCGGGCTGAAGAGGAGCAGCTGCAGGTCTGGCTGTATCCAGCAGACGGGGGTCTGCGGTAACGAAGACCGTGTGTCTGAGAACAGGAGCTGCTAGCGGCCTGAGACTGGCTCCTGCCCTTTCCCTACCCCCCCGCCTCCCTCTGCCATCTGCCTGGCAGCCCTCTGACCCCGCCCAGGAGAAGGTGCTGGAACCTCAGGGCAGTCCAGCTACGTGGGGCTCCAGAGCCTGATCTGGCAATCCCAGTGAGGGGATTCAGCAGAACAAAGTCCTTTTTGAAAGAATTCCAGGCCAAAGGAATGAAAGAAAAAAAAAATACAAAACACCCCCCGCCCCCAGCGGTTCCATCACGGAATTACCCACAGCGGGGAAACCTCCGCACCCGAGTCAGACAGTACAAGGCTCGGTTCTGCTTCTTACACCCCGTGACCTTGGACAAGTTACCCCACCTTCCTGCCCCTCCCTCCAAGTCCTCATCTCTGACATAGGATGCTAACATTAATTGTCTTGGCGGGAGGATTAAAACATATAGGAAGCCCATCGTAGGCCGTTCATTAATGGAGCAGGGTGCCCGCCCCGAGCCTCTGGCTGGAGCCTGATCACGTTTGCACAATCACTTCTATTGATCATCCACCCCTAGCCAGGCACCGAGCTAAGCTTCTCCTGCAGCTCCTTGGTTCATCTTCACACGAACTGCTGAGGTCAGTCTTCATAGCCCCATGTGATAGATGGGGAAACTGAGGCACCTACCAAGTGTCACGTGGCTAACGAGTAGAGAAGCTGACCTATCCTGTTCCCCCGAAAATAAGACAGTGTCTTATATTAATTTTTTGCTCCCAAAGATGCGCTAGGTCTTATTTTCAGGGGATGTCTTATTTTTCCATGAAGAAGAATATGGTACACATTTATTGTTAAATGAAAATAAAGGAAATTTATTACCTGTACACGGTACGGTAGTACGGTAGTTGTCAACACAAACCAGACAAACTGTGAATCCTGGGGGGCCTTATTTTCGGGGGGATGCCTTATATTTCACTCAGAAGGAAACCTGTAAGTAGGTCTTATTTTCGGAGGAAACACGGTAGGAACCTGTGGGTTCGGGCTGCAGCCCTGATGCTGCCAGTTCAAGGACTTGGGGGTAGGGAGGGCTGAGGGGGGGAATGAAGGAGGGAGCAGGATGTCCCAACCCTGGCCGCGTCTCCCCAGAGCCCAGAGCTGCTGCCGCCACTTTATGGTGAAGCTGCTGGACGATGGGAGCGTGATAATCCCTGGGGAGGAGAAGACCCACGCCTCGCTGGACGCCCTGGTCACCTTTCACCAGCAGCAGCCGCTGAGGCCGCGCGGGGAGCTGCTGAGGCAGCCGTGTCCGCAGGTGAGGGCTGGGGCCCGGGTGGGCGGTATTGTCTTCCCAGAGGCTGAGCCCTCCAGACCCATGTTGGTCCTCCTCCTTCTCTTGTGATTCCTGCCCCCCACCCCCACCCCACCGCCCCACTCGCCCTGGCCCTCGTTTCCCCTCAGGTTGATGTTTCTCGTGGTCGGCACACTCATGCGTCAACAGAGCCAAATACCAACAGTACAACGATGGGCATTTCTTTGGAGAGCCAAATTTTTAAAACTTAAACTTCTTCTAACGCCACTTCTTCAACATACCGTATTTGCCAGCGTATAAGACGATTTTTTGGCCCTGAAAAATATGCCTCCAAGTGGGGGGTAGTCTTATACGGCGAGTATATAACAAACTCTGTATTTTTAGTGGAAATGTTAGGGGGTCGTCTTATACGCCCAGTCTCTTATACGCCGGCAAATACGGTATTTTTCAGGGCCAAAAAATCGTCTTATACGCCGGCAAATACGGTAGACTCGCCCAGGCGGTGGTGTTTTGTGGAAGAGCCACACTCAAGGGGCCAAAGAGCCGCACGTGGCCGCAGTTTGCTGACCCAGCCCTAGTCTATAGGACTAGCATAAGCCTCAGTGGGCGGGCCTGTGCCCTCAGAAGCCGCTGTGGGAGGGGCGGACCTCCCGATCCGGGTTTGTGCGCAGGGCCTAGGCCCACAGTGCTCTCCGAGGAGCAGGCTTTGTTTCACCTTTGTGGGTGGGAGCAGCTCCTGAGCTCCAACTCCCAGGGTCTGGGGACCCCAGCCCCGTCCCCGTCCCCTCCTTGGGGCTGAGCCGCAGGTCCCCTCTGTCCACAGAAGGATCCAGAGAACGCAGATTATGAGGATCTCTTCCTTCACTACGAGACACTGGCTGAGGAAGCTGCCAGCCCCGCCCCTGGTCCCAGGGAACATCAGAAACCTTCTGCCCATCCAGTGGCTGCCCCCAAGGAGGTATGTGACAGAGCTGGGACCTCCCACTGGGGGCAGGGGAGGGGCAGGAGCAGAGGTGGCCAACAGCTGCCAGGGGCTTTTAGAAGGAAGATACGATCCTGTTGTTTGGAGCTTAAAACCTTCCAGTGATTTCCCAAGGCACCAAGGTTAAAGTCCTGACTGCAGTCCGAGTTCCTCCTTCCGCCCATCACCAACAGTCCAGCTTCAAGCAACGTCAGGGCCTTTGCACGTGCTGTGCCGTATGCTGGGCCCCAGATTTCCCAGCCTGGCTTCTCCCATCAGCTCTTCAAGTGTCTCCCTCCCGTCTCCAGACCTAAGGTCCTCCCCCCCCCCCCACCTTCTCCAACACATCACCTCATTTATTTTCAACAGAGCACTCCTCGAAATTGGAAGTCTTGTTTACTTACAGGTTTTCATGTTTCCGGTCTGCCTACCTGCTCCGTTATCACCTCTTAGGAGTGAGGGAGCTGGGTATTTATCCTCCAAATTCCCTCAGTCATTGGTCAAACACTGTATCTGGGAGATCTGATTCTCCGGCACTTCTGGTCTGCCATGTGGACGCAGTGGGCACCGGTGGCCAGAGGAGGCCCCCAGGCAGAATCCCTGCCGTTGGCATTTGGGAGTGGAACTGGGAGCAAAGAGGATATGGGTGGGGTCTGGCCAGTTTTGCCCAGTGGATAGGACACTGGCCTACAGACTGAAGGGTCTCAGGTTCAATTCCAATCAAGGGCACGTACATTGGTTGCAGGCTCCATACCCAGCCCTGGTCAGGGCATGTACGGAAGGCAACAAATCGATGTGCCTCTCTCACATCAACGGTTCTCTCTGTTTCTCCCTCTTCCTTCCACTCTTGTAAAAAAAAAAAAAATCAATGGCAAAATATCCACAGGTGAGCATTAACAAAAACAAAACAAGCAAACAAAAAAAGGATAGGGCCTGGCTGGCGTGGCTCAGTGACCGAGCATCGACCTATGAACCAGGAGGTCACGGTTTGATTCCAGGTCAGGGGCATATGCCTGGATTTCGGGCTCCATCCCCAGTAGGCGGTGTGCAGGAGGCAGCTGATCCATGATTCTCTCTCATCACTGGTGTTTCTATCTCTCTCCCTCTCTCTTCCTCTCTGAAATCAATAAGAAACATATTTAAAAAATAAAAAGAGGATATGGGTGGACCATCAACAGCATCTGCCACCCGTGCCCTTGGCCTGCACTTGGCCTGAACAGGGGAGTCCAGGGGTCAGCTCTACCGCCTGAGGGCCACCTGCCGGCCTGGGTGTGGCCTTCAAGGCCCAGGCCGTTGGAAGCTGCGATTGAATGGACAAGGCAATTCCGGGGCAGAGTCGGGGTGCTGGGGGGATGCTGGCCCAGGTCTCACCGGCTCTCGGTTTCAGGCCTCCGCAGAGCCAGCCGTGCTGCACTGGCAGAAGGAAAGGACGCCGTCCGCAGCGCTGGACAGAGCGCCCGCCGAGGCGGCTGCTTCCTCCTGCCCCCCCAAGGCCCCTCTGGAGGAGGCCTGCCAGAAACTCTGGAGGAACCTCAAGACCCTCCCTCAGACGGGCAAGAAGGTCCAGCAGCAGCTGAAATCCCACCTGGCCAACGTGAGCTCGTCACCACTCCGGGACCCCGGGCGATCGCAGGTGACTCACGGCTCAGTGCCAGGAGCGGCGGATGCGGCCTGGGACGGTAACGTCTACACGGACCCTTTCGTGGCCACGTCACCCGCGAGCCCCTCATGGCCTCGGGCTCAGAGAGACCGAGAGAACTCCTCCAAGAAGGCCTCGAGGTCGGTCAGCTGGAGCGAGGTGACCCCGAAGACCAGGGGCTGGCACCAAGCAATAGTGAAGGCCCTGTCCTCACAGGTGTCCAGATCGGAGCCGAGGGGCTTGGCCGAACCCCAGGAGGACTGGCTCCCCGAGGAGTATCGCCCGCCGCCACCCTTTGCCCCTGGGTACTGCTAGCGCAGAGGTTCGCCCTGGCTCTGGTGCCAGGGGCTGCTCACACCTGGACCCCTTGCCTTCTGCCCACCAGCCCGCCAGGGCCTGAGAAATGTAATAAAGACGCTGCACAACCAATGGTCTGGTTCTGCAGTTGCCAGGGTGGCCTGGTTATGTGAAGAAGAAGAAGAATCGGTTAATAAGTCACCGCAAGGACCTGGGTCACCTGCTGTGTGCCAGTCCCATACCGGGACGCTGCATGATTTCTTCTACTCCTGCCTCTGAGCAGGCCCATCGGGAAGGCACCTCCTGCACATTTCAAAGAAGAGCCAGGTTCCGAGAGGAGGAGAGGCACGGTCAGCGTCACCCTGGTCACAGTCTGCTGCGTGTCGGCGCCAGGGTTGGAAGTCACACCATTCGGAGTCCTCTCGCCCCCGTCCCCCGCGCCCAGACGCAGCTCTCCCTTCTGGGCACACCTCCCTCCCGGGCTCTCGTGCAAACGAAAGAGGTGGGATTTGTGGAGGGCTTGGTGCACACCAACGTCAGCTTTAGGAGAAGCGAATGTGTCCTTTGCTTTAAAAGGGGGAGAGGCAGCCCTAACCGGTTTGGCTCAGTGGATAATAGAGCGTCGGCCTGCAGACTGAAGGGTCCCGGGTTTGATTCCGGTCAAGGGCATGTACCTTGGTTGTGGTCACATCCCCAGTGCGGGGTGTGCAGGAGGCAGCTGATTGATGTTTCTCTCTCATCGATGTTTCTGACTCTCTATCCTCTCTGTAAAAAAAAAATCAATAAGATACATTTAAAAAATCAATAAAAATGGAGAGGCAGAATGGAGCTGTGGTTGAGGTGGACTCTGCGGGGAAATCCTGGGGTGCACGGCTGTGTGACCGTTGGTGAGTCACTGGGTCTCTCTGGGCCTATCCCCTCAGCTGGAAAATGGGGAGAAGAGTAGGACCGTCCCCTGGTTCAGGAAAAGCAGCAGGATGTATGTAAATCCTAGGGCTTTGGTGCATAGTAGGTGCTTTGGGTGCACAGGAGGAGGTTAGGGTGGGAGTGGACTCTCTAGAAATGCTACCTGGGCTGGGGGTGGTGTCTGATCCCTCGGGCTGCTCTCGGTTGCCCCACTCAAAGTGACCACTGTTTGGACTGAGTGGGGCCAAAGATGGCAGCCCTCGGGTGGCCGCTGGTAGAGTGGGTGTGGGGATCCCAAATCCATGGCGTGTAGAGGTCTGGGATCTGGACTGAGCTGGGCCAGGGGTCAAGTCCAATTCCGTAGAGTCCTGAGGAGTGGTCCTGGGCAAGTCATTCTGTTCCCTCTGAATGAAGTGTGACTGGTTCTCGGCCAGCCCAGCCGGGATCCAAGGAGATGGCCGAGGGGCCGGTGCTTCATAAACGTTAAAGGAGTATGCCCGTCTCAGTGAGTGGCACGCCTGGCACCCCGCAGAGGCCTCCCCTGGCAGCTTGAATAAATAAGCAAGGAGCTTCCCGGCTGGTGTGGCTCAGTGGTTGAGCATCAATCTATGAACCAGGAGGTCATGGTTCAATTCCCATTCAGGACACACACCCAGGTTGTGGGCTCCATCCTCATTGTGGGGTGTGCAGGAGGCAGCCAATCAATGATTCTCTCTCATGTTGATGTCTCCCTCTCTCTCTCTCCCTTCCTCTCTGAAATCAAGAAAAAAATATATTTAATAAGTAAGTAAATAAGCAAGTAGTTAAACCTTCAGTCCCTTTGAAGAATTCAGGGATTGAGGAAAAAGGGGACTAGGGTTTGTCCTTGGGGGGGCCCTGGGGCCGGACAGCATGCCTCATCTGCACACCTCGTCTCTGCTCACCAAACGCACAGCAAAGCACCCCCAGCCTTCCCAGTGGGGGAAAGATCTAGAAGTCAGACTCTTCCTCTCTCAGTCAGGGAGTTGGTAGCCCAGAGAGGGTGCAGCCACACCCAGGGTCACACAGGGAGAGCAGAGGCGAGCTCCCAGACCTCCTCCCTCCCATCCACCAGGCTTAAAGTAGGAGTGGCTCAGTGACGTGTTTATTCCCAGAGTCCAGATTCCACAGTGGGATGAGGGGCCACCCTGCCCTCCTCCGGCCCGGCTCCTCCTCCGAGGTCCTCAGATGCGGATGTGGAAGGTGCTGTGTGCAGAGAGGAAAGGATCAGTGTCATCAGGCGGAGGGCCGCCCGCCTGCACTTCCTCCCCGGCACTCCCGCGGGGAGTCCCCCGGGGCCATCAGACATCCCACAGGGAAGATGGACGTCCTCCTCCAGAAGCTCTGGGCTGTGGCTCTCCTGGCCCCTTCCCCCGGGGCTTGGGAGCCGATCTCTGAATCAGTTCACATTCACACTTGCTGTAGGACTCTGAGTGAGTGGCTGCCCCTCTCTGGGCCTCAGTTTGCCCCCGGTGAAGTGAGGATAATAGCTGTCTCCCCTCATAGGGCTGCATTGAGGGCTGAGAGCGGGACACCCAGAAGGTGTCATTATTCGTGTCTCCGTCTGCCAGGAGGCCAGCCTTGCTTATCCAGGGCAGAGAAAGGAAGCCCTCTGTGCAGGAATAAGAACAGCCACACCAGCAACCACAACACAGTTATTGAGCACCTACTGTGTGCCAGGCACTGCTCTACATTTGTTCCGTGGACTAACTCGGGGGTCAGCCAGCTTTTTTTCTGGAAAGGACCAAATAGTTGAAATGCCCAATGACTAAGCTCTCTGCCTTATAACTTGAAAGTAGTCATAGACAATGTGACTGTGAGCCAGTAAAACGATTGAATGACCTGGACATTTCAATTTCAAGTCACTTTCGTGTGTCATGGAGTCTTATTATTCTTTGATTCCTGCCACCCACCTCCCCAACCATTTAAAAATGCAATTTAAAAAATATTCTTGCCGAAACCAGTTTGGCAGTCGGTCTGCGGACTGAAAGGTCCCAGGTTCAATTCCAGTCAAGGGCAAGTACCTTAGTTTCGGGCACATCCCCGGTTGGGAGTGTGCAGGAGACAGCTGGTCGATGTTTCTCTCTCATTGATGTTTCTAACTCTCTATCCCTCTCCCTTTCTCTCTGTAAAAAAAATCAATAATAAAATATATTTTTAAAAAAACCATTCTTAGCTCATTGGAGATACAAAAAAATGGGTGGGCCACCTCCTGCACTGACTAACTCATGCAACCCTTGCTATCCACCCTACCGTGGGGGCTCTGACCCTCTCCACGGCTGCCAAATACCGCTGTACAGACTGTTCACTGCGAGGTGTTCAGGCAAGTAGGGCTGAGCACCCACAGGAGGCGCCCTGGGGCTCCTAATTATCCTTGGCTTACAGGTGCAGGGACTGAGGCCAGGGAGGCTGGGAGAGTCCACAAATGAATGAAGGAAGGAACTTTCACAAGCGGAGTCTATGAACTAGCTCCATAAGATCATTTCTCAACGTGGAAATGGTTTGCGGGGGGGGGGGGGGGGGAGGGGGTGGCAAGAAGGGTCACCTGAGGAAGTCGGGCGCCCGCAGGATCATGTTTTGGAAGTCTTCCAGGGACAGCCGCCCATCGTGGTCCCCGTCGGCCTCATCCAGCACCTTCTCGCACACCAGCCTCACCTCCTCGGCGCTCAGCTCCCCCCGCGTCAGCTTGGTCACCGTCTGCTCCAGGTCCCACATGCAGATGTAGTCGTCGTTGTTAAAGTCTGCACAGCAGAACGGATGGAGGGGTGGAGACGGGGGTAGGCAGACCGCGGGTGGCAGGCAGGCTAGGCCGGCAGGGGCATATTGCGTCTCCATATCACAGAGGAGGAAACTGAGGCACTGGAGGGAACCCCAGGCCCTCAGAGACAAACTGGGTCTTGCTTTGAATTGGGCAGGGACAAGTTCATTCATTCGTACTTGTTGAGCCCGTAGGATGCGCCAGGAAACCTGATACCTTTTCCATTCATTCGTCACTCCACCAGTATTTACTGAGCACCTATTTTGTGGCAGGCACTGTGGTAAGTTTTCATTCATTCATTCATTCATTCATTCATTCAAGTTATTTATTGAGCACTAATGTCCCAGGCACCACGACAACTGTTTTTCATTCATTCACTCACTCAGCAAGTATTTACTTTGTGCCAGGCACAGGAAACAGATGGTGAGCCAAACAGACACCGTTGCTGCCTTGGGTCTCCTCAGAGAGAAAGTCAGTAAGAAGTGAACAGATCAATGAACAAGAAATTAAGCAGCACTGTCCCATCCTAGGAGAGAAATAAAATGGGGGGATGGAGAACAACGAGGGGGTGGGGGCTACTTTTGACCAAGACTTCAAGATAAGAAGGAGCCAGGAGAAAGGTGTTCTGGGCAGAGGACAGAGCAGAGGCAGAGGCTGGAGGCAGACAGAGTGGGGCATGTTGGAGAAAGAGCGAGGCCGGTGCGGCTGGAATTGAGGCAGCCAGGCGGTGAGGCCGGGAGGTGAGGGGTGGGGGAAGACAGGACCGCGTTGGGCTTTGGAGCCCTTGGGGAGACACTGTGATGGCAGGGCAGCCTCTGGCCCCGGGCTTGGTCTTGTGTCCACCCCCCACCGCGCAGCCCTTACCGCCGGCCCTGCACACACCATAGATTTTGAAAGCATAGTAGGCTTTGAGGTCCCGGGGAGCCATTTCACTCATCGCAGAAAACATGTCCAGGAAGTTGTCCAAGGTCATGTGGCCATCCCCATCCTCGGAGAAGACCTGGGCAATCCTCTGGCGGAACGGGTTGTCCTGGGAACAGGAAGCGGGGAAGCCATCACTGATGAGGCTCTCGGGCTCCATGTGGTCTCCCGTCTCTGCACCCACCTTCTTGGGAACCTCCACGTACCCCCCACCAAGACTCCCTCCCTCTCAGGGTCCCTGGAAAGGACTTCCGGCACTTCCACGCTCTGCCCCTGTGGTCTGGGTGGTGCTGTCCCTTCCTCCAGCCACATGACCCTGCCTGCTAAGGACGATCAGAGATTTCCATTCACCTGGTCACCATGATAGACTCTGGGAGAGGCATGTGACTTAAACTGGCCAACCAGAGGCTGCCCTGGGATTTTTTTTTTTTTTTATTGGGATGAAAGGACCTGCTTTCTGCTTCTTGCAGAGCTGACAGGAGGAGATCTGGGCACTAAGCAATCCCTTCACCACCTCAAGAGGAAGGGCTGATTGGGACAGAAGCCTCTCCCTGGGGAAGCTGAGAGACGGAAGACGATTCCTGAGCCCACCCTCAGAGACCCTGGTTCCAGCTGTTTGGATGGACTCTTTGCTCATGTGATCGAATCCATTCTGTCCCTCTTGAATGAGGTTTTTGTCCCTTATGATACAATAATCTCCATGCACCGCCACTCACTCCACAAGTCCCTTTTAGAGACACGAACTATGTGTTGAATATCCAGCTGAGAAGAACTTGCATGTGGCGGCTCCTACCATGAACAGAACTAACGGTCCCTGAGTACTCGCCATGCAACAGGCCTCGTGCTAAGCCCTTTACCTGCATTATCCTATCTCATCCTCCCAGCAACCCAGGGTTCGAATCCTATCTACGTCATGTCCTGGCTGTGCGGCCATGAACAAGTGTCCTAAACTCTCTGAACCTCGGCTTTCTCGTCCATCAAATGGGAATAATTGCAGCACCCACCTCACAGGAATGCAGCAAAGGGCATCGCTGCTGTTTATCCCTGCCCGCCCCGTTGCCTCAGCATACCTTCAGCTCGGGCATGGTGCCGATGAGCTCGTACGGCACCTTCACGTCAGGGCAGCTGGTATAGTCGAGGGGGACCAGCTGGGGGGCCAGGTCCTGGTAGCGATAGAAGAGCCTGGTGCAGGGATGGAAACACCGGGCGGGGTTGGGAGGGGATGGGAGGAAAGAGGACTTGACCCTCCTCTCTCACTTGCAGCCTCTCGCTTCATGCTGGAAGATGCGGGGTTCCTAAGAGCCATCAGCCCTGGACCGGCCTTCAGGCTCACAGCCACCTCTGCCTCCCTGGGGTCACAGCCAAGGTAGAAAGGGGCCCTATGGGGTGAGGGGGGAAAGTGGATGGATGGAAAGTAATCAACCAAGAACCTTGTATGCATATATACAAGGCCCATGGCCGCATACAATGGGATGGTGAGGGTCTGGGGGCGGGGGTGAGCTGGAGGCAGTCAATGGGGGGAAATAGGAGACATGTGTAATACTTTCAACAATAGAGTTGTTTAACCCTCTCCCCCAGCACACACAAAGCAGAAAGAGGGCCCTAGAGCTCAGGGAGACCTGAACGCGGACAGCAAGCCAGGGTGGAGGAAGGGCTTCCTGAAGGAGGAGGCCCTGGTGCTGGGCTTTGAAGCATGAACAGGAGCTCACCAGGTCGACTGGGTGGGCAGAAGGGGAAGTGCTTTCGGTCATTGCACAGCCAGCATTTAGAGGATCTGAGCCAACCTGTGAAACCCTGGACACCATCACATTATTGGCAAGTTCATGTCTCGAAAGATTCCCCCATCCTCACACTTTGCTTCTCTCCCCCCATAACGAGGGGCAGGGTTCCCTCAATGGGGCAGGGCAAAGACAGAGGCTAAAACCCAGGTCTTTGAAAGGGCAACTGAAGTGCACTTTGGCAAACACCAACTGACATCCACCCTGCCTAGCCTGGGAGGCCGGCTCCCCATGCTGATGGCCTCACCCGGTGATGCCATACCGTCACCGGAGGAGCATGCTGAGCAGCAGCCTGGTAGAGACCATCCTTGATGAGTTAGAGGTCCCCAGGCTTCTAGGGAATGTCTCCGAAGGGGACAGGAGTCCCTGGGTCAAAGGACAACTAGGCACTCAAGGAGGGAGTATCCAGAATTCGGTCATGACCACCCAGTTCCTTCTTGGGTCCCCTCAGGGAACACCCTGAGTTTGGGTCTCTGTATGGACTTGAGCAAGTCCCCCTAATCCCCTGAGCTTCAGTTAGTCTGTCTAACACATGAGAAGCTTGGGACAGACGACATGCCAGCCCTCAAACTCCTTGGGACTTGGCCCATCGGCAAAGCCAGGGTCAGCCGCCCCTGTCCCAGCCTCAGTTTCCCATCGGTAATCCGATAACGATGGCCAGGGTGACCCTGCCAACTGTCCTCGCCCAGACAATGGGGCTCACTCGTGAATGGTGTGCCCATCAATAATGGATGCCCTGTGCCCACATAATTGGACCCTTGGCCTCCATCACTCTGCAGCCAAACCCTGGGAAGCTTGGGTTTCACAGCTCCAAGTCCTGGGTCAGAGCCTCTGGACGATGGCACCATGGCCAAGCGGTGATGTGGGGTACCCATCCACAGCTGGCTCGCTCACGCCAGGGGCTGGCAGCAGCCTCAGGGTGCCTCCCGCACCCTCCCCTGGATGCCAACCTCAAAGCCCAGAGCTGGCTGTGGACTCTGCCTCCGGTCCCAGCCTCTTTGCATTGGCCTCAGGGGCCTTCTAACACGCTGACGTGTCTCTCCCCTGCTCACACCCTCTCCATGGCTCCCTGCCACCCTTGGGAGAAAGCCTAAGCTCGTCAGCCTAGAGGCGTGACAATGACAAGAGGTGACCTCTCAGCCCCCCTATCCCTGCCTCCATCTACCGAACATTAATTATCACTCTGCCGCGAAGCATCGGGTCTTGTCAAATTGTAAACATCTTCCTGCAGGCCACGTATAGAAATTTGTTTGCGGGCCTTCCTCCCTCCCTTCATCCCCAGACTGACCTCATGATTTCCTTCCTGGTGAAGAAGGTGCAGTCCTGCGGAGAGAGATGTGGGCTTGACCCAGGCCCTGCCGGGGGGGCCTCCTTCCTCCTCCACCACCCCGTTCTCATTTCTGCCGATGCCGCACACAGGAGCCCTTGTGCCTGTGCACCCAGGACCAAGGGGTGCGGTCCCCACTCCTCAGGCCAGGAATCCGAGGCTGGCAGACCCACCGAGGGCCCCGCTCATCACTCCTACCTGATACTCTTCCAACTGCTCATGAGTGAAGACGGTTTGCTTGTTGCCCATGGTGAAGGCCACTGCCAAGAACAGGCTCCAGAAGCCCCCAGTCTCCTCAGTGCCACCCAGTTGCCAGGCTGCCACACACCAGTGTCTGAGAAAAATCTCCCTGCCCTGGCTGTCACCCACCCACCCGCCCCATCACCCCCAGCATGGGGGAGACTCAAGTTACAGCCCAGCTCTTTGGACAACAGCCTGAGTATGTCCATGGCCACCAGGGCAAGGAGAAGGGCCGTGGGAGGTCACAGAACCTCAGACCACATCTGCCAGCACCGGGTGAGCCTGCCAGCAGGGGATACCTTCCAGAGACAGGCAGTGTGGTGTGTGTGTGGGGGGGGAGGGGGGGGCCTGCAAGCAGATCCCAACTCAAATACCAGTTCTCCAACCACTAGCTGTGCAGCCTCAGGCCAGTCACCTGACCTCTCTGAGCCTTATGTTATAAGGTGGAAATTACGCTAATATCTACCCCATAGAATTCTGAAGATCTAGTGGTCATTAATGCAACCTAAACAGCCAAACAAGGTGAGCAAGCTCTACGATCTGCTGCACATTGCACCTATCGTCAACGTTCATGTACTGCACACTTAAAAATGTCTTAAGCCTGGCCGATGTGGCTCAGTGGTTGAGCATTGTCCCATGAGGTTGCTGGTTGGGTTCCAGTCAGGGCATATGCCCAGGTTTCAGGCTGGTTCCCCAGTAGGGAGCATGCAGGAGGCAGCTGATAGATGATTCTCTCTCATTGATGTTTCTATCTCTCTCTCCCGTCTCTCTCTCCATTTCCAAAAATCAATTAAAGAAAAAAACATATGAAAAAATTTCTTAAGGGGATAGATCTCATTTTATGTGTTCTTACCACACACACCAAAAATAAATAAAAACATGCAACTATCATGTGATCCAGCACTTGCACTCTTGGGCAGGCCCAGATAAATGACAATGTATGTTCACACAAAAACCTGTAACAACCCCAAATGGGAAAACACCCATATGTCCTTTCCACTCAAAATTCAAGTTATTGCCCTGGCTGGGTTGCTCAGTGGTTAGAGTATAGCAGGCTCGATTCCCAATCAAGGGCACAACCTCAATTACAAGTTCAATCCCTGGCCCCGGTCGGGAGGCAACCAATTGATGTGACTCTCTCAGGTCAATGTTTTCTCTCTCTCTCTCTTTTCTTTCTCCCTCCTCCCTCTCTTCCACACTCTCTAAGAATCAATGGAAAAAATATCCTACTCCTTGGGTGAGGATTTTAAAAAAGATTATTAAGTTTTCAATAGGGACTATATTAACCCCAAATGGACAAAAGGTGGTTTGGGGTGGGACCAAAAAGTCTTAGTCCCACCCCAAAGATTTTCTAATGGTTTGTGGCTCTCCAAAGCTTCACCTTCCCTGACAAAATAGTATTTATCCATATTTAACTTCTCTCATTCAATTAAAGTTTTTTTTAAAGGGGGTGATAATGAGAAAAAGGATTGAGAAATATTGTCTTAAAGGTATTTACATCCACTTGCAATGGGTAGTGACAAAAGCAAAGATGGAACACTCAGCACAGATAGGATTACAGTTGTGCCTCAGTTTCCCTACCTACAAAACGAGCATGGTTTATATAATAAGGCGACTGTGAAAGTAAATGAGATGATTCATATAAAGTACTAGTTGTTGTTATAATCATCGCCATTTAATGAGGAAAGGGCAGGTCAGAGACATGAAGACGCTTGCTCTAGGGTACAAAAGCCTTGGGAGCGCCAGAGAGCAGCTCCACAGCTGCTGGGTTGGCTGGGGAAGAACACATTTCTCCAGGTGCGTCTTCCCTGTGCCTCTCCGAGGAGTCGGTTCTGTCACGCATGGTCCCAAGTGGAAACTGGCACAGGCTGGCAGCCCGCATCCTTCTCTTTGGGCACTCATCCAATTCTGGAATGCCCAAGGGTGAGCCTCGGCTAGAGAATTGGGCGGTCGTTTGCTGCCTCCTGCAGGTAGAACTGGGAAATGCAAGCACCGAGACTGTCCCAAGTCGTCTATACTTGGGAATGCCTCTCCCACCCCCTAACCACACCCCCCCATCCCACCACCCCCAGCCTCAACAATTTGGGCAACAGCAGTACAAACTAAAATTCACATTACCCATTGAACCCTCAAAATATAGCAATAAAAGAAAACAACATTCAAATGTACGCAAAACACTCAACAAGATGATGGGCTTTAAGAAATGGAATTTGTTAAACTGGCTTCACTGGGAGGGAGGGGGGCAAGAGCAGAGAAACCGGAAGTGCGTAACAAAGCCGGAAGTGTGTCGGAGAAGGAGGCGGAGCCTGACTCTCCGCCCCACCCACAAACCCAGAAGTGTTCCAAACGCGCATGAGCACCGCCCAGCTCGACCAATGAAGACGAAGCGAGGCGGGATTTCGGCCGGATATGATGCTCCTAAACAGGAAATGTGGCAGATTCATCCTGAACTGCGGGCCGGCGCCATGGCGGCCTACGAGCAGGTCCAAAAGGGGCCCTTGAAGCTGAAAGGCGTCGCAGAGCTCGGCGTGACCAAGCGGTGAGTCCCAAAGAGCCTGCGGGAGCCCCGCCTTCTGCCTGTAGCCACTTCCCGACACTCCGGCCTCTGACCCGATCTTACCCTATACTCACCACCACCGCCGCCCGTCTCCCCTTTCAGGAAGAAGAAAAAGAAGGACAAAGACAAGGCGAAACTCCTGGAAGCCATGGGCACGAGCAAAAAGAACGAGGAGGAGAAGCGGCGCGGCCTGGACAAGCGGACCCCGGCCCAGGCGGCCTTCGAGAAGATGCAGGAGAAGCGGGTGAGGCGCGTGGGGTGCGGGGGTGGGCGGGCTGGGGATGCCCCGCTCCGTGGGCACGGGTCTCCCGGAGTGGATTGGAGGCGTAGCACGGGCCGGGAGACTCGAAACCCGGAGGCTTGAGGGATGGCGAGCGGTCAGGGAGGACCTTCATTCCGGAGAGAAGATGCTTTGTGAGGGGAAGAGCCCACTACTTGGGAAGCCCCTCAGGCCCTAAAGGACGGCAGAAGGTAGAGAGCTACAGGTGGCATTGAAAGATGAAAGATTGAAAGATGTAGAGAGCTACAGGTGGCGACCCGAGTTTGAATCCCAGTGCCGTCTCTTTATTTGTCCCGTGACACTGGGGGCCTGTAACTCATCTTCTCCCCGTGCCTCCTTTTTCTAATATGTAGGAGTCGAGATAGACTCCTTTTCTCAAGATGGATCGGACCTTTGAAATGCAAGTATTGTCTGGTATGAAGTCAATGCTCAGTGGATGTTAGCTGTTGATATTGCTCCCTGCTGTTAGTCACCTCAGTCTGTTTCCATGACAACATTGTTGGCAGATTCAAATGTCTGTTATTTATTTTACTATTAAACACTTTATAAATGTGTGCAATGGGGGATAGGAGGGATCAGCCTAAAGTAGATAAGCTTGGCCCTTATGCTGGGAGGAGGGAAAAATAGGTCTAGGTCGGTGGTTCTCAACTGAGGACCATTTTGCCTCCCCCACCACTTACATTTCCAAGAAGTCAAATGGCAATGTTTGGAGACATTTTTGTTTGTCATAATTCAGTCTGGGTGCTCCTGGCATCTAGTGAGGCGGAGACCAGGGATGCTGCTGACATCCTACAGTACTTGAGACAGCGCCCCCTAGAGGAAAGACGGACCTGGCCCAAAATGTCAGTAGTGCCCAGGCTGAGAAACTGACCGTGTGATCTGAGTGATTTGGTCCAGTGACATTAGGGAAAAGTTTACTCTTTGCTCCTGGGCCTAATTCAGTCATTTAAATAAAATTTTTTAAAAAGTGAGTTGCACTGGCTTTGGCAAGACAGACCTGGGTTCCACTCTGTCTCTACTGTTTGTTGGTGATGTAACTCTGGACAATTTGGCTAATCCCCACACCTCAGTTTCTTCATCTGTAAAGGGGTTGAAGTCCCTACCTCATTGGTTTGTGTGCAATTGAATAACAAGTGAATGCACTTAAGTCCCCACCTAAGGTTATAGTCAGAGGCAGGGCTGGGCTGTTACTCCTACAGCAGAGGTGGGGTAGGGAGACGCTAATGTGACCTATGAGGTCGGGCAGTAACAGTGGAAGGTATCGGCTTTGGGGTAGATTTTGAATGAAGAACCGGATCAACTGATGGATTGGATGTGGGCTGGGAAAGGAGAACCAAGGATGACCAAGATTTTTGGCAGGAGAAGCAGGGTAAATGAAGATACTGGTTACTGAAATAGGAAGGGCTGCAAGTAAAATAGGTTTCTAAAGAAAGGTATTAAGGTCTTGGTTTTAGAAAAGTCAAATTCTTCAAGTGGAGAATTATGGTGGACAGTTTGACATCTGAATCTGCAGTTTGGGGAAGACGTGGGCCCCTGACAGACATTGGAAATTGCCGTGGGACTGGATGAACTCCTGAAGAGAGACAGTGCCTGAGAAGAGGTGTAAGGTCTTTCCTCTGGTGATTAGAGGGTGACAGAGAAGAAATTGCAAAGGAGCATGGGAAGGAGGAATAACAGGAGAGAGTGTATTTGAGAGCTAAGTGTGGAGAAAGTGTTTTTGATGAGGAGGAAGTGATCAGCTGTGTCTTATGCTGCCAAGAGGACTTGTGGGGTGAGCACTGAGAGCCCTTAGTTGGCATTTAGAATGAGGAGGGAGAAAGACCGATTAAACATTGTATGTCAACTATAATTTTAAAAAAGTGTAAAAAGAAAGGTGGGTTAGAGTGGATTCAAGAGGTGGGGAAGGCAGAGGTGGAGATGAGGAATAGAAATGGCTCCTGGAGATTTACTGTTAATGGGAACAGAAAAATGGGCCTGTTGTTAGCATTTAAAACCAGAAGTATTGTTATCAGTTTTGTTTGACCCAGGAGAGAGAGAGGTGAGGTGGATGAGAAAGGAAAGAGGTGTGGGTAAAGCTGGGCACAGTTGGGCAATGCAGATTCCCTTGTGTTTGGTGGAAGGTGTTTGGGCACAGGGAGCGAAAGGGCTGGACAGACAGCTCCTGGCTCCTGGGTGCAGGGCCCTTGGGCTGGGCCTCTGCCTATTGGAAGGAAGGGGTCAGGGCTTGATATCTTCAGGCCCAACACCCGCTGTACACACTGTTCCTTATTTTCTCTGTGTGAAATGGAGATGGTGACAGCTCCCGAGACACCCTGTGAACTTGGTGCGTGGAGTTGGGAGAGAGAAGGCAGAGCCTGGCATTGGTGACAGCTGCTCAAGTCAGTTCGGCTTCTTGTGAAAACACATGGGTCTCACATGGACTCACAGCAGTAGGAAGAGAGGCAGTGATGGACAGGGCAGACAATTCGGAGGGAGGGTCATTCATTTGGGAGCTGACAAGGCAGAGGGATATGAAGCAGCAAATGACAACAGGAGGGATAGGGAGCAACAGCCAGGTGGCAGCTGACAGTATTACCTTCCGGGCCTGTGGATTGACTGGCTCATCTAGGTGGTTCTGCTGACCTTGCTTAGAGTTCGGTGCAGTCAGACAGCAGCTGGGGCTGGAGGCCCAGCTGGGCTGGAACGTCCAAGAGGGCTTTGCCGTCACATGTCCAGTGCCTCATGCTCCTTCCGTGGCCTCCCTCCCCACATGTCATTTCATCTGCCAGGTCCTTTCTTTCCAGGGAGGTCATCAGACTTCCTGCAGGATTGCTGGCTCCCAAGGACACAAAGCAAATGATGTTGGGTCTTCTTATGGCTTCTGGCTAGTCCTGACACTACATTCTGTTAAGTCAACTAGTCATGGGGCCAGTGCAGAGTCATTGTAGTCAGACAACTGCACTAGACCAGGAATACCAGGCAGCAGTTTCTGGATGTATGAGGAGGGGTGGGCCACCAATGTGATTTGGCCACAATCACCTAGCTGGTAAGTGTAGTGTAGGGTGCAGCCCCAGGTCTCTGGCTCTGCATCCCACACTCTTACCAAGAACCATTGGGTATTGGGAATGAATGCTGAGCAGGCCATGGTTGTGCTGGAAACATAAGCTAGAATCACTCATGAAGGTGATCTGTATCTTGTAGTCCTCCTGGCACTGTGAACATTAGATGGATACTGTCACTCAAGCCTCCTGTGTGTCACCTCTTTGCTCATTTCTCATCCTTCCTCAAATCCCATCTGGGACTTTCCTTTTCTGAAAAATGGGAATTCTGCCAATTGCCCAAGAAAGCACTTGTACAGCTCCCAGTAGTAGTTGTGCTAGAACATTTCCTGCCACTCAGACCAAAGGACAGCTGACCTGAGTTTCTAGTGGGATGTGTTGTGGGCAGGTGTCCCTGACAGACCAGCCTGAGTGGATCTGGGGACCTGAGGCCTCCAGCTGTTCTAGGTCTGAGAGCCAAGCCAGCTGGGGCTCCGATCTTCCATCCTGTGCTAGCCTGGGCTGTGTCTCACCTGCATTCTCTCCTTCTGCAGCAAATGGAAAGGATCCTGAAGAAAGCCTCCAAAACCCACAAGCAAAGAGTGGAGGTAAGTCATGTGTCCATAGGGGGAGGCTGAGCCATGTAGGTCCCAACTGGGCCCAGAGGCGTGGAGCCAGGCAGAGGAGTCACCGGAGTGTCAGTGGGGAGTGGGTTTACCCAACCTCCCCGGAGTCACTGAAGGGAGTGGCCAGGGTTCGGGCAGCTATAAGGCCTGGCAGGGTGGCTTTAGGAGAAGGGGGCTCACTGAGGGGAGATAGGATAAAGTGGGGGTGGATGGTGCCGTTGTCCCTAGTAACCCTGCTTGGTGCTGTGATGACATGGGCTTTTCCCTCCGTTTCCCCAGGACTTCAACAGACACCTGGACACACTCACAGAGCACTATGACATTCCCAAAGTCAGCTGGACGAAGTAGCCTCTCTGCCCAGAGTGTGGGCTGGCACCGAGGGAAACAGAGGGCCAGGTTGGGGTTATGTTTGGTGCCTTTGGTATTTTCTAGAAACACTCTTACATACACCCTGTGTCTTCTGCTGAGACAGTGCTTTTCAAAGCAGTGTGCTCCCATTCTGGAACTTGATTAAAGTAAGACTATCCTTTTACTCTATTTCAGTTTCTCAGTAGCACATTGAAGATGAAGCTTTTTATAATTTCAGACTGGAAATTATTGAGAGTTTATCCAGAGATTAAGGTGATTTTTGTGGAAGTATTTTTACACCCAAGTTGCATCTAACTCATGTTGACAGTCCACCAGCTGTCTCTGCCTGGAGGAAACTGTCCCCAGAGGAGGAGAAGCAGACCTTCATGGGGCCCTGTCTGTGCTGCCCTTCCAAGTTCCCTCTAGCTTGGGGCTTACTGCTCTTCCTTCCAGGGCCTGGGGAAGCCATTTGCAGCGGTGGCCTTCAGACTGCCTCCTCAGCCCCGCTGGCCAGGGAGAATAACTGCCCAAGGCAAGGATGGGATGCACGCCTTGCCCCTTTCTGAGCTGAGCTAGTGGCTGGCATGCAGCCTGTTCCCATTCCAGACACGTCAGGTGGGTGTTGCCATGGCAGCTGTTGCCAGTCAAGTACCACGTTTTTTGTAATGGAACCCAGACACTGCTTCCTGCCTCACTACCTTCACTGCTGAGCTCCAGGCAGCCCCCAGTGTTTGTTCAGAGTTGGCACATTCATGGGACCCGTTTGGCATTCCCAGCCTCAGGGCGCCTCAGGGTAATGGACCGCAGGCAGTGACCCACACAGACAGACATGGGCGCAGTCCCAGGGGAGGACCCAGGTTCCAGTGCTGCAGAGCCAGAGTCTTTGAGGGCCTGCATGTCCCCTCCGCGTGAGGATCAGACTGCATATGCTACTGGAAGAAACGGTCTCTGTTGATATACATCGGAAACAACAAATTCAGAAGAAAAAAAGTGTTGGTTTTGGGGCTGTCATGTGAACTGCAGAATAAAGCAAAACCAGTTATTAAATATAAGTCTGAGTGCTTTAATTATAAGTTGTTTATCACTACAAACTCTGTTGGATTTATTGCACACACAGGATGTGTGCTGCCAAATAACTGTTTGCCCTCAATTTGGATAAAATTAGATGATATGTTCTCACCTATGGCTCACTACCCACATTCTGTCATACCACTGGCTCCATTGGGCAGTCTCCTGTATTACCTGATGGAAAGGCACTTGCAGATATTTTTTTAAAAATATATTTTTATTGATTGCTGAGAGGAAAGAAGAGGGAGAGATAGAAACATCAATCATGAGAGATAATCATCTATCAGCTGTCTTCTGCACGCCCCCCACTGGGGATGTGCCCTTGACCGGACTCGAACCTGGGACCCCTCAGTCCGCAGGCCCACGCTCTATCAACCAAACCAAACCGGCAAGGGCACTTGCAGATATTTTTTTTTTACCCACGAGCCAGTGATTGGAGTCAGCATGTTGTGCTGTGAAAAGTATGTGGAAGATAAACATTCCATTTCTCCCAGCCTAACAAACTGCTCCAAAAACGAGTGGCTTAAAACCATAGGATTTCTCCCAATTCTGATTTGTTAAGCTTAGCTGGGTGGTTCTTCTGCTCTATGTGGAATAGTTTAGTTCTCTTGTATAACTGTTGACTTGGCCTGGAGCCAGAAAGTTGAAGTGGCATCTTATCCTTGAGATTTCTTTCCATGTGGGTTATTTCATTGGACAACAACATTTATGTCACCCAGTTTGGGAGGGAACTACTCAAAGGCCTGAACACCAGGAGACATGGTTTATTGGTGGCCATCACTTTCAGTTTTTAACAGTGGCTCTCAAATTCTGCTGAATGTTAGACATTAAAAACCACTGATATTGGGGTGGAGCTCTGTCAGATTTTCCATAGCTCCCCCAAGAGACTCCACTATACAGCAAATTTTGAGAAACAGATTTACCACAATTTTTCTTAAAATATATTTTTATTGATTTCAGAGAGGAAAGGAGAGGGAGAGAAAGAAACATCAATGATGGGAATAATTGATTGGCTGCCTCCTGCATGCCACCTACTGGGGATTGAGTCCACAACCGGGGCATGTGCCCTTGACTGGAATTGAACCGGCTAGGGCCCACAGTATATCTCCCCCCCCCCCGCCCCCCCGGTGTTGCAGAGGTGAAATCTGGCTTATATATTTAAATATAAATGCCAAAGATGAAAGATGGGTCAAATTCCTCCACATAAGGAGAAAAAGTTACAAATAATTTATGTGAAAAGTGTTATAAGAAAACTAGAGGCCCAGTGCACAAAATTTGTGCACTTGGGGGTGGTGTCTGTCCCTCAGCCCTCTCCCAGTCTGGGAGCCCTTGGGGGAATGTCCAACTGACATCTTAGGCCCACTCCCCGTGGGCATCCTTAGCACTGCCACTGAGGCGGGAGAGGCTCCCCTCACCGCTGCTGCACTCCCAGCCATGAGCCCAGCTTCTGGCCCACTGACCACCAGGAGGCAGCTCCTGTATTGAGTGTCTGCCCCCTGGTGGTCAGTGCCCGTTATAGTGACGGGTTGTTCTGTGGTTCGGTCAATTTGCATATTAGCCTTTCATTATATAGGATGAGCTGCGTTGTCCAATAATGCTTTCGGACCAGAATTTACTTAGCAGTGCTCAAATATTCTAGTGTTCTCTGGATTTTCCTGCATTTACTTCTCTATCCTAAGCAGAGGATATATTGCAAAAGCCATCTTTCAAGATCCAGATGGAGATTGGAGGAATGCTCAAAAGTGAGAGGCAGGCATCCCAGTCAGGTGTTCCATTGGTTGAATTGTCAACTTGTAACCAAAAGGTTGTGGGTTTGATTCCCAGCATATACCTAGATTGCAGGTTGGATCCATAGGTCAGGGCTCCAGGGCGGGGGCGGGGGGGGGGCGGCGCAGTGGGAACAGCAACCGATCAATGTTTCTCACATCAATGTGTCTCCCTTCTCTAAAAATTCAGTAAAAACATAGCCTCAGGTAAAAGGATTAAAAAATGGAAGCAGGCAGTGCAAGTAAATGGTTCTGATACTGCAGGATTGGGATCCCCAAGGCACTATGATGGTTCGTTGGCATAGAATGCAAGTATTTTTCCAAGCCCAAATGTTCATAAAAGCAAATGAGATACAATCCAATTGACTAAACGGATCACAATTTACATTACCCATCAGTGGCCACTAACTACAGAAATAAAAACTCGCTTTTCGCCCACGTGCAATGGGGTGTGGTTTTTCAGATCATTCCAGGCAATAAACAGACATTCTTGTTCACTGACTAATGCTGACACTAACAGGTGCCAGGCAGTGACTGTTGATTAGGCTTGATTGCTTGCTATTCAGGATTTGTTTGCCCTCTTTCCAAGTAGCCACCACCTCCCCATTAATGTGTATCACAATCGGTGTCTACATATACAGTATATTTGTTTCTAGACTCCCCCATCAGAATAGGTGTTCCATAGGGGGAGCTCGATCCATCAGGGGGATCTCTCACCTAACAGCCCACAGGGTGCAGTTTCCAGTGGCCAAGTCTTCAGACACCACCGTCCGCCAGAGAGTGCCAGTATCAGTTGGCTCCGCCCGGCCCCGCCCTTCTAGGTGTTACTTCCGGGACGCTTTAGGTGGGAGCGCGAAATAAGGTCTCATCTAGCGTACTGCGCCTGCACACACTGCGCCTTGCGCCTGTGCGTTCCTGGCAGCTCCTCCCCCTACCGGACATAACGGTCCGCGCGCGGCTCCCCGGACCGGAAGTGGAGTCGAACCGTCGCAGGGTGTGCCCGGCCCTACTCAACGCCCGGCAGTTCTTGCCGTCGCCGCCGCCCTCGGCCACTGCCGAGGCTTCACGCAACCGCCATGTCCGCCAGTGCCGTCTACGTGTTGGACTTGAAGGGCAAGGTACGGAGGGCTCCCCACCCTCCCTGTTGCCAAGCAACCGGAGAGTTCCTCGCCCCTGGGGACCCACCCTGTTAACTGGGTAATCGGCCAGTGGGACCCACCCTGGTCCTAAGCAAAGAAACCAATAGGTCTCACCCAATTATATAACCAATATAATAACCAGTCTGCCCGACCCTGCTTCCTCTGTGGGCGGGGGCTCAGGCCTCGGTAGGGGCCGCGGGGAGCGTGAACCGCCGCCTGCTTTGGAGCCAGGCCTGGCGCCTAGCAGCCGCGCGACCCGGGCCCGAGGTGGGGAGGCGTGTCGCGGCCGGTGTGCCCTCGGGCCAGTCCCGCCCTCTAGGCGTGCAGCTGCTTGTCGATCCGGCAGTTTCTCTGTGCTAGTCTCTGTTGTGAACTTTTTAACGTTCGTTGTGACATGGAGTTACCAGGGTTAGGTGAAGTGGGTGGGTGGCGGGAGAGCCGTTTCACAGAAGGAAGAAACTGAGGCACGGAGATGTTCCACGAACCAACCGAGATCACACTGGGCACAGAGGAGTGGCAGGTTTAGGAGTTGAACCCAGAACCACCTGTTCATTCAGCTAATAACTGGAGGAGCACCTCCTAGGTGCCAGGCAGGGTGCTAAGCCTTGGGCTGCCCTGAACAGTCTTGTGGGGCGGGGGGGGCGGGGAGGAGAGCGACACAGATCTCAGAAAGCACAAATAAATATAAATTGCAGTAGTGCTGCGGTGAGGATGCAATAGGGAGACTCAACCAGGGCTGGGGTAAGGGAGGGCTTCCTGGAGGCAATGACAGATCCAGCGGGAAGGTGGAGGAGTTGGACCTAACTAGAACCCAGGTGTCTTTCCCAGGGGAATCTGAAAAAGCTGCTTAAAGGAGGATCAACAAGAACAGGTCCAGCAACATTAAACTTGACGTCCCACATTGATCAGTGAGACAACTGTGGGTGTCCAGCCTAGGTGGGGCAGGCAGGAGTTAGCTTAGAAGCAAGGGGGGGGGGGCGTGACGTTGAAGTGGCTGCTGCTTCCTGCCCCACTCCTCACCCCAGCTCTTTCCCAGAGTTCCTTGAGTGGGTTGCCTGCCTTGGATGCTACCCAGAGTCAACAGCCAGTGATTCCCAGTGTGGGACTTCCTTCCCAGGCCTTCTCCGAGGCAAGGAAAGACACAAGGCTCGCCAAGGCTAGATAGGGGCCAGGTGGGTTCCTCAGTCCCCGGCAGCAACTGTTCTTGCTGCTTCCACCTTGGCTCCGTGTCCCCAGAGGTCGCACAGGCTGCCTGTCGCAGCTCACATGTTCCCTCAGCAAACATTTCAGCAGCACCTAACATACACCAGGCCCTGTGCTAACCATCTCACCGTGACTGGGGGGTTAGGGCTGAGGTCAAAACTCTGCTGCTCCGTGATGTGACCTTGGGCAAGTGCCTTCACCACTCTGGGCCCACGGTCCATACCAGCCAGCATGTATGTGCCTGAGGTCTGGCAGGGGGAACACACGGATCCACATGGTCAGAGCCGGTTAGCCATCAGGGCCTGGCCAAGCCCCCCAGGTAATGCCGTTACCCAAAAAGTTTGGCTGGAGAGAGTTATTGTGCTTCCAGGAGGAGCTAGAAAGGTGACCAGGGTACAGTCAGGTGGACAAGAAGGCATTGCAGTGGGTTCCGATGGTGAGGAGCAGCCAAAGTTTTTAATGCTAGTGGGTGGAGTTTGGCACGAGGAGGGCTCTGAGTATTGATGATGTACAGACAGAAAAGAGGGCCAGAGGGGGGACCGTTTTGATCTCACGAAGGAGGAGCCACGGTGAGGGGATTATAGCTCAGGAGAAGCATGGTCAGTCCTGCCTTGTGGAAGCTCTCGAGGCAGCCATGGGCTTCCCTCCCATCCTTAGCAGCCATCCTGTCGTTTATTAGCCCACTCTCCACGGTCTGCATGTTTTGAAAGTTTGCCTCCTGCATAGACTTGCATTTAATCCAAAATAAGGTCATGGCATATCAAGAAGTTCACAACCACACATCTGTCTGCCAGCCAGAGCCTCTGATCCCGAAGGAAACCAGCCTGGCCATACTTAGCTAGTAGAGAGCGCTCCGCAGCACTTCTCTGCCCTTATCTTTCTGGCTTCTCTGCAGCCCTGACACCGCTGCCACTCACGCGTCAGCAGGCTTCCGCTGGCCTCCAGGTCGCGTACTCTGTTTCCCTCCTGTTTCTCTCACTGGCTGCCGGACCGACCTTCCTCTCCTGCCCTCCCCTTGGATGCAACTCTCAGGCTTAGGCCTGGCTGTGCCTCTCTGACTGTCCTCTTGGGCTGGTTTTGATTTATGTTAATATGCCAATAACTCTCAAATTTGTACTGTCCTCCAGAGCACTTATCTGGAGACGCACTGACCTGTGGGACACCATGGAGGTCCCACAGCAAGTGCAGACTTGGCATTTCCCAAAATGACCTGCTCTCTCTCCGTCTCAGTGAGTGACACTGTCGTCCATGGGCCTGTCCACATTAGAGATCTAGGCGTTATGCTGGCCTCCTTTTTCTCACCTCCACATGCACTGCCCAGACATGTACTGAGAAGCTACGCGGGCCAGGCTCTGATCTGGATGGAGGGACACAGCCATGGACGAGTTGGAAGTGGTCGCTGTTCTCTGGGAGTGTTGGACTTTGGTAGAGCGACAGGCAGTAAAGGAGGACACAAATAAATGCAGCTGGATGTGGGCAGTGAAGGGAAACTCAGCCTGAGGGTAAAGAGGGGGATGGGATATGATTTTCAACCAGAGCAAGCAAGATGGATTTCTTGGAGAAGGTGACATCTGGGCCAAGTATTGAGAAATGAGAAGAGCCAGGCCAGGGCATTCTGGGCAGAGGGAACTGTATGTGCAAAGGCCCCGAGGCAGGTGCAGATGTGGATTGCTCAGAGACCAGCAAGGGGGCCAGGATGGCCAGAGAGGGGTGAGCCGGGGGAGTGTGGACGTAGAGGGGTTGGAGAGGCTGTAAAGAGCCAGGTGGTCATGGAGACAGACTTTCTGTTCTGTGTGAGGGGAAGGGAGGGTGTATAGAAGTTTCAGCAGGGGAGAGACCTAGTCTGACTTCTGTTTAAGAAGACCCGTGGAGCATTTGAGATCTTGCTTTCAGGCATGTCATCAGTTTGGCTCAAATAAACTCATAACCCCCTCCCCCTCCAAAAAAAGAAGACCCTTCTCGCTCTTTGTAGGGAAGGAATTGTGGGTTAAGAGCAACAGCAGGGGTAGGAAATTGTCACCTCAGTGGTGCCTTCTCCTCCCTTTGTCCTCTTATTTGGCATCCAGCTTAGAGGTTATCCTTACTCCACCTAACCAGTGCTCCCCAGTCCCCCCATGGGCTGTGTCCCCTACCCCCATGGCCTCAGCCACACTGGTCCCTCTGCTTATACCCTGCCTGTCCCCTCAGACCTCAGTCTGAAGGTCAGATCCTCAGGAATGCCCTCAGTACCCCAGTGTAGGGACTGGGCATTCTGGGTCTTGGTCATGTGTGTGTCCCTAGGCCCAGCACACTGCCACCTAGAGGGACACATGGTATGTGCTTGTTGAGTTGAATGAGCAGACCTCTGTTCATCTCTGATGAGGGTGAGCAAATAAATTGCCCCCTCCTCTCTATGAGCACTCGGGGTCCCAGGGCTCCATGCTAGATCCCAAAATGTGGATGTCTGGGAAGGAAAGTAGCCTTGGGAAGCTCAGGAAAAACAATGTGTTTAGCAAGCAGAAGTGGCCCTGCAGGGATTGAGAAACGCGGCTAGAATCCTGACTCAGCTTTGCTTGTGTGACCTCAGGCAGGTAGCACCACCTCTCCTGCATAGGCTGCATCTAATCCAAGATAAGGTCATGGCACAACAATCTCTGTAAAAATAACAGTTCTCCCTCACGGCGGGGCAGGGTATGAGGCAGTATACACTCTGGGCAAGGAGTATCTGAGGGAGTACACTGGAGTCCCTTAGCTTGGTCCAGGTGCCCACAATCTCACCCACTGGTTGCCGGGTCCCTAAGAGGCCTGAGATTTGCCCACAGGCCAAGAAAGAGAAACTAGGAAAGGAAGGGTCTTTCTCCCTTTCTCCCTCACCCCTCTGGCTTGAAACCATAAAGACAATGATTTATGTTGTATAACTACGGGGTCTGAGGCAGGCAGTTCCCAGGTTGGTCAGCTCAGTGATGATCTCAGCAAATTTCTGAGTTTTGCAGTTGGCTGTCCTCGTGAGCCCACGAGAGTGGCAGCAGCTCTAGGTGGCATCTCCAAATAGAGCCTTGCTCAGGCTGGCAAAGCCTCAAACCTCCTTTTTATTCCTTCAGGGAGGTGTAACTTACCTGTAACAAAATGGCTTATTTAAAGCCCAGAAGTTGAGTCAGGCATTTTATATACCCTCGAAGCCATAAACACACATTCTGTCATCCCCAAAGATTCCTCATGCCCCTTTAGTCCAGCCTATTTCCCAGGACTTTATAAAAGGGGAATCGTGCAGGATATGCCATCTATTTGCTAGTTTCCACTTTTTTTTGGTACATGTAAATAATTTATTTTTTTATTTTTAAAAATTTTTATTATTGAGAGTATTATAGATGTCCACCTCCCCCCCCCCCTCATTGTCCTCCTCCACCTGGTTCCTGCCCCAGGCCTTCACTACCCTATTGTCTGTGCCCATAAGTAATGTATATATGCATATAATACTGTGTTTCCCCGAAAATAAAGCATCCTCCGAAAATAAGACCTACTTACAGGTTTCCTTCTGAGTGAAATATAAGGCATCCCCCGAAAATAAGGCCCCCAGGATTCACAGTTTGTCTGGTTCGTGTTGACAACTACTGTACCATCGTACCGTATACAAGTAATAAATTTCCTTTATTTTCATTTAACAATAAATGTGTACCGTATTCTTCTTCATGGAAAAATAAGACATCCCCTGAAAATAAGACCTAGCACATCTTTGGGAGCAAAAATTAATATAAGACACTGTCTTATTTTCGGGGAAACAGGGTATCTTTGGTTAATCTCTTCCCACCCCCACCCTCACCCTCCTTCCCTCTGAGATTCATTAGTCTGTTCCATGTTTCCATGCCTCTGATTCTATTTTATTCATCAGTTTATTTTATTCATTAGATTTCTTCTTTGTTTATTTTGATTTTTAGATTCAATTGTTGATAGATATGTGTATATTGCCATTTTATTGTTTATCTTTTTTTACCTATGCCGCCTCCTTCTCCTTCTCCTGTCTTCTCTTTCTCTTCTTTTTTTTTAAAAAATATTTTATTGATATTTTACAGAGAGGAAGGGAGAGAGATAGAGAGCTAGAAATGTTGATGAGAGAGAAACATTGACCAGCTGCCTCTTGCACACCCCCTACTGGGGATGTGCCCACACCAAGGTACATGCCCTTGACCGGAATCGAACCTGGGACCTTTCAGTCCGCAGTCCGACGCTCTACCATTGAGCCAAACCGGTTTCGGCTTCTCTTTCTCTTCTTAAAGAATATCCTTCAACATTTCATGTAATACTGGTTTGGTGGCAATGAACTCCTGTAGCTTTTTCTTGTCTGGGAAGCTCTTTATCTGACCTTCAATTCTAAATGATAGCTTTGCTGGGTAGAGTAATCTTGGTTGTAGGTTCTCGCTATTCATCACTTTGAATATTTCTTGCCACTCCCTTCTGGCCTGCATAGTTTCTGTTGAGAAATCAGCTGACAGTTATATGGGCGCTCCTTTGTAGGTAACTAACTGCTTTTCTCTTGCTGCTTTTAAGATTCTCTCTTTGTCCATTTCTTTCACCAGATAGGGGAAGTTTTCTGTCATTTTTTCAAATAGGTTTTTAATATTTTGCTCTTTCCCTTCTCTTTCTACTACCCCCATAATGTGAATGCTGGTACTTTTGAAGTTGTCCTAGAAGCTCCTTACACTATCTTCATATTTTTTTTATTCTTTTTTCTTCTTGCTCTTTTGGTTGGGTGTTTTTTGCTTCCTCGTACTCCAAATCATTGATTTGATTTTCGGAATTCTCTACTGTTGAATTCCTATAAATTCTTTTTTATTTTAGTTAGTGTACGCTTAATTTCTGACTGGTCCTTTTTCATGTCTTTGACATTCTCACTAAGATCCTTGAAAATCTCACTAAGTCCCTTGACACTCTCATTAATTCCCTTGATGCTCTCATTAATTCCTTTGACACTCTCATTAAGTCCCTTGAAGCTCTCATTAAGATCCTTGAGTAACCTTATAACCATTGTTTTGAACTCTGTATCCAGTAGTTTGCATGCTTCCATTTCTTTCATTTGTAATAGTTTCTTTGTCTCTGTATTTTGGCTGCTTCCCTGTGTTTGTTTTTATGTACTAGGGAGAGCTGTTATGTCTCCTGGAATTGGTAAGTGGCCTTGTGTTACAGGTGTCCTGTAGGGCCCAGTGACTCAGTCTCCCTGTCACCTGAGCTGGGCGCTCTAGGTGCGCCCCGTGTGGGCTGTGTGCACAGTCTTGTTTTAGTTGAGCCTTGACTGCTGTTGGAGTCACTTGGAGGAATTGATCACCAGACTAATTGGCTGTGAGGAGGATCAGCTGTGTCTCAGTGGAAGCGCTGCTGTGCAGGAGACACTCTATGGAGCAGGACTTGCTTCAGTGGGACTTGGGTGCTCACTGAGTCTGCCCCTGAGTGTATAGAGTTGTAATCTGGTATGGCCTGAACCTGTCCACCAGGTGTACTGGCTCTGGGGCCACACAGCAGGAGCTACAGAGAGATCTGCCGATGGCTTCTACTTGTATTGGGCTAGGAAGTGTCCAGGGAAGGCCCAGCTGTGAAGTAAGGCAGGCTGGTGCTAGTGCTGGGTCTTGGGCCTTTTATTGATAGGTGTGGGGCACACTGACTCCAGTTACTGCTAGTTTAAGATATTTTAGGAAAGTCTGAAGTCTGAGCCAGGATAGGCCATTCATGGGAAAGTAGCTGCAAACAGCTTGGGTTCGGGCTGCAAATTGGATGAGGCGGGGTCTCAGGGAATCACCAGGGCAGAACGAATAGAGTGGGCTATGCTGATTGAAATTCAGATATGGCTGCCAGTCAGCTCTGTACTGGGGGAGGTCCCAGCACAGGAACAGTGACCCTATGAGCACCCCTGTCTGGAAGAAAGCCACCACCGAATTCCTGCCCCAGTGCCAGACAGTCCAGTTCCTCCCCGTGTGTCCCTGGAACCCCCCCAAAGATGCTGTCCAGTGCTAGAGCTCAGAGGAAGCAAGGCCGTGTAAGTTCATGTGCAGGCCTTTGTGTCACTCAGCCATAGTCCTTGCTGGTTTTACATCCCAAAGTTACGGGAACTTCTCTTCCCACCTATGGAGCCTGGGCTGGGGGTCTAGTGTGCAGCTGGGGCCCCTGCTTCTCACAGGAGGCCTTGGAGATATCCCTCCCAATTAAAAAAATGCCACATGTCGGTGTTGGACTAGCATGCTTTGCACCTCTGCCCCACCTACCAGTCTCAGTGTGCTTTTTTCTTTTTTAATTTTTTTGGTTGTAGGATTTCCATTCAGCCAGATTTCAGGCAGTTCTGAATAATGCTTTTTCTGTATTTTAGTTGCAGTTTTGATATGGTTGTAGGAGGCAATGAGTATAGGTGTTCACCTATTGGTTTTTGTGTACAAATAAATATTTTCCATTTGCTGGTTTCTTTCACACGGCCCAGTCATCCTGAGGTTCCCTCATGCTGCTGCATGTGTCATTGTCACTCCTTTTCGTGGCTGAGGAGTGTCCCATGGTGTGGATGGATATGGTTTGTGTCTCTTTCCCATGTTGAAGGACATTAACATTATCTCCAGTCTGGGTCCATTTAAAGTAAAGTTGCGTGAACATTCGCTTCTGAATCTTCACATGGACAGTATGGTTTAATTTCTCTTGTGTAAAAACATAAGAGAGGCATAGCTGGGTCACAAGCTGGTTTAGTTTTGTGAGAACCTGCCAAGCTTTACTGAAATGGTGGTTCTATTCTTTGTTCCCATCGGTGGTGGATGAGGACATATCTAAACCCACAGGCTATGAAAGACAGATGCCAGGAGAAGGCTTCAGGATGGGGTGGGAAGGGTGCTTGGGTTTCAGTAGATGTGAGCACTCAGCAGTGTCCCCCAAACAGGTACCCTGAGCCAGGCCGAAGAGCAGGGTGAATTAGCACAGGAAAGGCTCTGAGAAGGTCTGCAGTGAGAGCCTATGGAATGTTGTTGAACCTGGTGTCTCCCAAGCAATTAAATCCTGGGCCCTTGACCCCACATCGCCTCCCACTCTCCCCTGCAAACACCCTGCTGGTCCCTGTAGAAGTTCACTTGGGAAACACTCTCCTTGAGGAATTCCCGGTGGTATGGCACTCGGATGGCCTCTAGCCTGTGCTCTTTGATGGATAGGGGCGTGCCTGGGGCCCCCTGAGGGAGGGAAGCTGGCATTTCTCACCCCCGCCCCACGCAGTCAAATTGAGTGTCTCCTCTCCCTCCGCCCCTGCCCAGGTGCTCATCTGCCGGAACTATCGAGGGGATGTGGACATGTCGGAAGTGGAGCACTTCATGCCCATCCTGATGGAGAAGGAGGAGGAGGGGATGCTGTCGCCCATCCTGGCCCATGGGGGTGTCCGCTTCATGTGGATCAAGCACAACAACCTGTACCGTATCCCTTTGCAGGAGCGCTGCTGGGGGACTCCTCTGTGGGCATGTGTGTGTGCACCTGTGTGCTCACGCATACAGCTGAGAGCTGCCAGCACCTGCCTGGCCCGGCCCAGAGGCCCAGCCACAGCCCTCCTGCAGCTGCCTGCTGCCTGAGGAGATGGGCAGAGAACACACAATGACAAGGGTGGTGGGTGTTAGAGAAAGCGGGGGTGTGCTGGGACCTCACCTGATCTGGGGATCCAGGAAGACTGCCCTGAGGAGGCGACATTCTGGAGGAGACCTGCAGGCAGGCAAGAGGAGTGGTCACACTCAAGGAGCCCTTGGCCTGAGCGAAGGCCCTGCCAGGGAAAGCAGGGCTCACTCCAGAAGCTGCAGTGAGGGTGGTGGAGGGTGCTTGGGTTGTCGGATGATGGGGAAGGGATGTGTGGGAGGAGTCAGCAGGGTGCATACTTTGGGGTCTCACAGGACATCACCTTAAATGTGATAAGACGTGAACAGCTAGGGGAGGGTTGGGGGAGGCTCCAAGCCCAAGGATCTGAGGTGACAGCTTAGCCTTGTGAATGCTCCTTAACTAGGCTGCCATGCAGTGGTCGCCACTTCCAAGAAGAATGCATGCGTGTCACTGGTATTCTCTTTCCTCTATAAGGTGGTGCAGGTGAGTCGAGCCACAGGGGCCGCAGAGGGCTGTGGGTCACCCTGATCTGTGGTGTGCCTCCCTATACCATCAAGAGCTATAGGGCAGCTCTAGCTACCCTCTGTATGGGATTCGTCGCCTTAGTTGTCCCCACTCCCCCCCCCCCCCCCGTCCCTGCCCTGGTGAGGAAAGTAAACAGGAGAAGGTGGGGCTTAGGGAAGGGTGTCCCCTAGCCCGGAGGGACAGGTATGCCCCCCAGCTGGCTGTGGAAGGGTAGAGGCTAGCCAGCTGAGAGTTAGGGGTTGGAGAGGTGAGGTAATTGGGAGAAGGGCAGAGCCAAGCTCTGCTCAGAATCTCCTAGGGGCTCTCACAGTGGAGGCCCGCCATGGAGAGAGCTGACACGCCAGGCCCAGGCTGACAGCAAGACAGGGAGGCAGTGAGAGTGGCACATGCAAATGCCCTGGGGCAGGTGTACACGTGGTGCGGTCAGGGAGCATCAGGCAGGCCAGTGTGCCCAGGACGTAGAGAATGAGGGGCAGAGGCTGGGGCTGAGGTCAGCAAAGTTGTTAGGGCCGGGCCACAGTGGGGTGTGGAGAGGCTTACAGGCCTGGTGAGTTTAGATTTCATTCCAAGTGTGATGAGAGATGGTGGGGGGCTTTAAGCGAGGGCTGTTCAGACTGATCTAAGTTAGGACGATCAATCTCTGGCTGCTGAGTAGAGAAAGAATGTGAGGGCAGCAGGGAGGCCAGTGAGGAGGTCGCTGCAGCTTGTAGAGGAGAAATGGAGGGGCCGGGCTGAAGCTGGGGTTTGGGGTGAGAAAGTGGAGAATGGGACCCAGGAGACCTGGGGTGGCCCTAGAAAGCGTTTATACTATACCTCCAGTGGTGCCAGGTGCAGCTGGCTCAGGAGCCACTGGTGCTAAGCCTTCAGGAGGATGCCGGTCTGACAGTGAGGGCAGCGGTGTGGGAGGGGAGAGCAGGGGGTGGGCTTCATTCCTGAGTGGTGGTGCTGTCACAAGCAAGGCCTGGGAACGGGGGAGGGGAAGGAGGAAGCTCCTCCCGGGAGGGTCTAGCGGTCCTCTCTGCTTTGGTGTTAGTGCTAATGAACATTTCTCCTGGGCACTCCTCCTTGAGCCTTATAACTTCCTGCTGAAACGGGGAGGATGTATCTGCCTGCACGGCTACACAGCCTGGGAACTCAGGGAGGCCGGAAGAGTCCAGAAGCATCGCTGGTTCTGTCCCCAGTGGCTCTTGCTTCTCATTGAGTCACCTCGACACAGAGGCCAAGGATGACGGTTGCAGTGAGGACTAAAGAGAAGCTGGGAAGGGGCTGCAGCGATGCAGATGTGGGGCTTCTGACCAGGCCTCAGAGGACGCAGGATCCCCTGGCCTGGTTCCGCCCCTCAGGTAGCCACATTGCTGCCCTCGTTCCCTGAGTTAAGGTCTGGTGTGTAGTATGTTGCCAACCCTAGAAAGTGGTCAAGTGCCGCTGTGGGCACAAAAGGGTTGTTGTCTCTGGGCCTCAGGGCGTGAAAGGCAGATGTGTTTCCTCATCCTTCCCTCACCCATCTGCCTGCCCGCTGCCAACATCACAGGTGTTTTCAGAGTACTTCAAGGAGCTGGAGGAGGAGAGCATCCGAGACAACTTTGTCATCATCTACGAGCTGCTGGACGAGCTCATGGACTTCGGCTACCCCCAGACCACCGACAGCAAGATTCTGCAGGAGTGAGTAGGCAGAGTGGGGGTCTGGCAGGCGGGTCACAGCAGTGGGCAGTTTGGGCTCCTTTCCCATGCAGCAGCCTGCATAGGATGTGCATTTTCCTGTTGCTGGGCCTTTATTTTCTACCCACAAAGGTGCACTAACTGCTTGGTTGTTAGGGTGTCAGTCACCTGTCTTTGTTTTTCTCTGTCACAAAGGAGGCTGTGATAAAAAATATCTTTTCCGGAATCCTGCTCTTCAAATAATGGCCACTGTGGATTAAGCACTTCTTGTGAGCTGTGCCCTGTATCCACTCGATTCACAATCAGAGGCACTGTCTCCATGTACCAGGGAGCAGAAGGGCTCTCAGAGAAGCATGTAACTTGCCCATGTCTCGTACCTGTTGTACCCCAAGTGGGAATGGGGTCACCAGGTTACTTTACCAGGGGGTTAATGCCCCTCTGCACCCAGTAATGATTTCCCTCACTGCCGCTGCTTCCTTGGACCACCACCCCCCAAAGTGAATGTTCAGTGCTCATTGTAATGAGTTTTTTGGGCTTTTTGAAATTCAAGATATTCTTGAATTAAACAGCCACAGATGAAACCAGAGCCTGCCTTTCCTGGAGCCTGCTATGGTGAGGGGCTGTTTTCAAGAACGTCGGTGCTTGACTGCCTTAACACTGAGCATGGTCTCTCTCACAGGTACATCACTCAGGAAGGCCACAAGCTGGAGACGGGGGCCCCGCGGCCCCCAGCCACTGTCACCAACGCTGTGTCCTGGCGGTCTGAGGGCATCAAGTACCGGAAGAACGAGGTGTTCTTGGACGTCATCGAATCTGTCAACCTCTTGGTAGGCTTCTTTTCTTTACTTTTTAAATGTTGTCTTCTCCATGATTGTTGTAAAAGCTACTAGACTTTTAAAATTAGCAAAGTCCTGAGAAATATTTAGATTCTGTGTGAGCAGCAGGATTCAGTTGGGGCCACTCATTGCAGCGCGTGAGCTTGTTTTATGTTCATGAGCTTTTGTTCTTACTTAGAATCAAGACATGGACGTTGTTTTTAAAATATATATATATATATATATATATATATATATATATATATATATATAATTAGAAAGTGAAGGGCTCCATAATCAGAAAGCCCACCTCGCCAAAACCGGTTTGGCTCAGTGGATAGAGCGTTGGCCTGCAGACTGAAGGGTCCCAGGTTCGATTTCGGTCAAGGGCATGTACCTTGGTTGCAGTCACATCCCCAGTAGGTGGTGTGCAGGAGACAGCTGATCGATGCTTCTCTCTCATCGATGTTTCTAACTTCTCTATCCCTCTCTCTTCTTCTCTGTAAAAAATCAATAAAATATATATTTTTTAAAAGAAAAGAAAGTCCACCTCACTTAAGAATTTGTTGACATCCTTTGTGACTTCATTCTACAGAAATATAAACGTATGTTGTTTTTCTATAAAACAGAGCATAAGGTGTGGTTCTTCTGCAACTTGGTTTTTGCTTTTTGGTGGGAGAAGTGTTTTTATCTTATTGTTTTGTAAACTTTGTTTTTTTCAGTTTCCATTAGGTAAAGTTGACCTATAAATTTTAGAATATATACCTGTTTGTGTACCCATCATTATCAGGATACCGAACAGTTCATCACTCAAAACCTCCCTCTTGCTGCCTCTTGGTAGTTACACCCTCCTCCCTGTCTCCAACCCCTGGCAACCACTGATCTGGCCTCCATCACTGTAGTTTGGCCTTTCTGAGATTGTCATATGAGTGGAATCCTACAGTAGGTGGCCTATTGAGTCTGTCTCCAGTGTTTAGTATTTGTGAAAAGAGTTGCTATAATTTTTGAAAAGACTCATTTCTCCATTTTTGCATTTTTGTCAAAAATAAATTGGTCATATTTATGCAAGACTATTTCTGGTCTATCTGTTCTGTTCCATTGGTCTTATTGTTTTGTAAACTTTGTTTTTTTCTTTAATTTAATTTTTTAAATTACCATTAGGTAAAATTGACTTATAAATTTTATGTTGACTTATAAATTTTAAAGTTGACTTATAAATTATCTGTTCCTTTGCCAATGCCACACTGTCTTGATAACTGTTAACTTTATAGTAAGTTTGAAAATTAGATAATGTGATTCTCCCAGCATTCCTGTTTTTAAAAAATTGTTCCTTTGTATAGAATTCTAGGATATATATTTTTTTATTGATTTCAGAGAGGAAGGGAAAGGGAGGGAGAGATAGAGATAAAAACATCAATGAAAGAGAATCATTGATTGGCTACCTCCTGAACGCCCCCTACTGGGGATTAAGTATGCAACCCAGGACACTTCAGTCCACAGGCTGACTCTCTCTCTATTCACTGAGCCAAGCCGGCTAGGGCTGATAACTTTTTTTAAAAAAAAATATGTTTTTGATATTTTAGAGAGGAAGGTAGAGGGATGGAGAGATGGAAACATCAATGAGAGATAAACATTAATTGGCTTCCTCCTGCACGCCTCCTACTGGAGTTTGAGCCCGCAACTAAGGCATGTTCCCTGACCAGAATCAAACTGGTTCATGAGTTGATATTTAACCACTGAGCCACACTGGCCAAACAAGGATTTATATATTTAGCATATTAAGTCTTACAATCCATGAAATAGTATTGTCTCTCTGTATACAAGGTGGGGCAAAAGTAGACTTACAGTTGTATGTGAAACACAGAGTTTATTCTTATATTACTTATTAGTTATTGTATTATTTGCTATCCTCACATCTATAAACGTTTGCCCACCCTAGTGTATTTAGGACATCTTTGATTTCTTTCATCAGCATTTTGTAGTTTTTACCATGTACATGTTTTAGGTATTTCAGTGTTTTGAAGCTATTATAAATTGCATATTTTTACTTTTATTTGGTAGAATTCACCAGTGAAACTATCTGAGCCTGGAGTTTTCTTTTTTTTAGCATAATTTTAATTAAAAATTTCAATTCTTTAAGTTAGTCCATATCATCTAAGTCATTGAGTTAATATTCATAGTGTTGTTTATAGTATTCCTTTAGCTTTTTAAGTCTGCAGGGTCTCTACTGCTGTCCCCTCTTTTCTTCCTGATATTGATAATTTATGTTATCTTATTTCTTTGTCAGTCTTATGAAAGTTTCATATATTTTATTAATGTTTACAAAAAATCAACATTGATTTCATTGATTTTTTTTCTTTATTATTTTTGTTTTCAATTTCAGTGATTTCTGCTATTATCTGTAGTATTTCTTTCTCCATGATTGGGATTGATGTTGCTCTTCTTTTTCCAGTTTCTTAAGGTAGAAACTGAAGATAGTGATTGAAACCTTCCTTCTTTTCCAGTATAAACATTTAATGCTATAAATTGCTCACTAAGCATTGCTTTAGCTGCATTCCGCAATTGGGGATTTTCAGATTCAAATTTTCAAATTTGACTTGGATTATTTAACAAAAATGTATTGGTTAATTTCTAAATGTTTGCAGGTTTTTCTTTTATCTTGTCATTGATTTTTAATTTTATCATTGTTTGACAATATACTTTGTAATATCAACTCTTAAAGTTAAGTTTTGATTTAATGGCCCAGAATATTACCTATCTTCTCACTTTGTTCTCATCATTTTACATTATGACATTATGACATTAATATTAATTAGACCTTTCGTTATTGTTCCATGGATCCCTGAGGTTCTGTTCATTTTATCCCATCATTTTTCCTGTTATTTTAGATGGGATAATTTCCATTGATCTGTCTTCAAGTTTACTGACCCTTTACTATGTTATCACCATTCTTCTATTGAGCCTATCCAGCAAATTTTAATTTCAATTATTGTATTTCTTAGTTCTAAAATTTCCATTTGGTTCCTCTTCCTGTCATGTTTCTTTGCTGAGATTTTCTGTTTTATCATTTGTTGCAAAAGTGTTTGCAATAGCTGTTTAAAGTCTTTGTCAGATAATCTCAATATCTGTACCAGAGTCAGCATCCATTGATTGTACTTTCCATTTGAGCTGAAATTTTCATGTCTTTTTGTATGCTGAATAATTTTAGATTATAATCTGGAATTTTTGGACATTATAACTAGAGGCCCGGTGCACGGAATTTATGCACTTGGGGATAGGGGGTGTGCCTCAGCCCGGCCTGCGCCCTCTCGCAGTCTGACACCCTTAGCGCTGCTGTGGAAGTGGGAGAGGCTCCTGCCACCACTGCTGCACTTGCCAGCCATGAGCCCGGCTTCTGGCTGAGCAGTGCTCCCCCTGTGGGAGTGCACTGACCACCAGGGGGCATCTCCTATGTTGAGTGTCTGCCCCCCGGTGATTAGTGCATACCATAGTAAATGGTTGTTCTGCTGTTCGGTCAATTTGCATATTAACCTTTTATTACATAGGATATTCCAGTTCTTGTTTAAATTATATGGAAAATGTTGATATTTTTGTGTTAGCCAACAGGTGACCTGGTCATGGTTTCAACCCCCACTCTGTGGGCCATGAATGTCCGTTCGGTTTTCAAAGCCTAAATGCCATTTGCAAATTGAGTCTCTCCCAAGAGTGCATTGCCCAGTGGTCAGTCAGGGCACTTGGGTTCTCAAAGTCTTTGGCATGTGTGCCTAGTTCTCGAGACATGAACCACTCCTTGGGGTTGTTTTCCTGAACTCCTCACTGTGCTATCTGCCTGGTACTTTCTAGAAGCCTGGGGCTTCCCTTTTTTATTCTGGGGCTCTAGATCCCCAAACTGTCACCCTTGTCTGCGCCTGGGCCTGAATCCTGGGCTTGCCTCACCTCTTGGAATAGCAGCTACATTGCGTTGCCTGGGGCCTGGGACATGAGAGAGCAGAGAAGTGGGGAAGTGAGTGGCAGGAAATTCCCTTGAGGCAAAGCTAGAGGTTTCCGAGAGCTCAGTCTGCACCCTGGTGATGCTCACTTCTACCTCCAGGCTCCCCACACTTTCACGTGGGGGAGGGGCACCGCTCCTTCTCGGCTGCTCCTGGTCCTCCTGCTGAACTTTCCCGTCTTCCCGCATAGTTGCCAGTGCCTCGTGCCCAGGTTTTGTAGTTGAATTTGGTTGAGAGAGCTTCCCAAAGAGATGCTCCCAGCGGACTTACTACGACTGTACTTGCCTTCCTTCTCTCTTTTAAAAATAATAAATTATTTTTTAATTGATTTCAGAGAGGAAAGAAGAAGGAGAGAGAGAGAAAGAAACATCAGTGATGAGAGAGAATCATTGATCTACTGGGGATTGAGCCCACAGCCTGGGCATGTGCCCTGACCAGGAATCCAACCATGACCTCCTGGTTCACAGGTCTATGCTCAACCCCTGAGCCACACCAGCCAGGCTGCCTTCTTTCTTTTTAAGCCAAGGGGCAAGATGGTTGCCAGCCTTGCTAGTAACTATGTTCCCTCCTGCCTGAGACCTTGGTCTGACATTTTATTGAAACCAAAACATCTGGTTCTGGGAGGAAAAGCAAATCCCAAGAGCACTTTATAACGATCTACTTGGGGAAGCCTGGAGCGTTCAGAGGGTCTGGGGGTATGTTTGGGGGGCTGTGCCTGAAGAACCCTGGTCCTCCATGCATTGAGGCAGGTAGGATATCTAGGCACATTAGAATGCCTTATTCCTAAGTGTGTTTGCAGATCTGGCAGCTGAGTCAACATTGGCCTCCAGATGCCGGAAATCTGGCTGGAGTGGAGTACTCAGCAGCTGATCCCTCAGCAAACATCGCTGTCCACCTGGGGAAGGCACTGGCGTTGGGCCACCTGTCACACCTCAGCTGGAAAGGGCAGTTTGTCGTGATTGCCGCCCATAGGGCCAAGATTAGCCTCTGGCTTTGTGGCTTTTTGTGTCCACTTCCTGGCCCTCCTTCCCAGCATTCATGACTTCCTATGTTTACTTACAGAAGACCATGCGGCCTCAGCTCCCCAAGGAGGAAACAGCCCCCCGGGGAAGGGACCTAGGGGCAGTCACAGTCATGGGGAGCACCGAGGGCCATGGATTGAGGCAGGTGGGAGGAGCACCCAGCCAGCCTGGAAAGAGAGGACCCACATCTACCCCCCTTACTGAGTGCCTCCCGTCCTCGGGCGCAGTCTCCCTGCTGACCCAGCAGGGAGCAGCTTGGCATAGCCCCTCACCGGAGACGGGATGAGACAGGTGGACAGGCTGGTGAGAGGCAGGGGAGGTGGCAGCTGCTGTGCCCTGTGAGGTCAGGGAGCTGCCTGCTGGGGCAAGGACAAGAAGAGGCAGTGTGGCCGAAACCGGTTTGGCTCAGTGGGTAGAGCGTTGGCCTGCGGACTGAAAGGTCCCAGGTTCGATTCTGGTCAAGGGCATGTACCTTGGTTGCAGGCACATCCCTGGTATAGGGTGTGCAGGAAGCAGCTGGTCGATCTCTCTCTCTCATCGATGTTTCTAGCTCTCTATCTCTCTCCTCTCCCTTCCTCTCTGTAAAAAATAAATAAAATATATTTTAAAAAAAGAAGAAGAAGAAGAGGCAGTGTGACCAGAGTATAGCGAGTGATGGAGGTGACGGAGCTAGACCGTGTAGGGCCTTCTGTCCTGCTTGGTGCCTTTCTCAGGGTCGTCAGCCGCTCGGCACCTCAAGTCTCTGCAGCCGTCAGAGGCAGAGGCTTTCGTGTGGGCACGTGGTGCTGTGGGCACACTCACTAAAGACCGGACAGAGTCTCCTGCTTCTCCGCAGACAGGCAGCTCGGGCCCTCCACCGTGTGAGTGTGGCTGGCGCCTCTGAGGGGGGCCCCGGTGGCCTCAGACTCGCTGTTGTGTCCACGTGGCCTTGTGCAGAGGGACACGGGGGTGGTGGTCAGGGCTGTGGCCCCAGCACCTGCCAGCAGTTCTGTTCCTTTGGTACATGACTCCCCCCTCTTTGTCTCAGTGTCCTTTTCTCTAAAGCGGACTCAAGGAGAATAGCTCCAGCCCTGTTTGGTGGCTGAGTGGTTAGAGGATCAGCCCACACACCACAGGGTCACAGGTTCAATTACCAGTCAAGGGCATGTACTTGGGTTGTAGGTTCAATCCCTGGCTCAGGTCTGAGTGTGTGCAGGAGGCAACCAATTGATGTATCTCTCTCACATTGATGTTTCTCTCTCTTCCCCTCCCTCCTTTCCACTCCAGATAGATAGATAGATAGATAGATAGATAGATAGATAGATAGTAGCTCTAGAAGTCTCATTGCACTCAGATACTTCCCGGTTGGCATATGAGTTATAGGGTTGCTCATGCTACAGCCCAGCCCCACACTGTTGAGGGGTACAGGAGGGTGCCTGGTGCAGAGACACTTTGCAGTCCGTGTGAACACCGAGTCCCTCTGCTGTTTTGGATGCATGGTTATCAGACTTCAGGGCAGCCCGGGGGAGCAGGGAGGGCTCAGGGCTTAGGAAGCTCCATCTTTAACGAGCCCTCAGGGATGTGAGCCGGGTGGCCTCCCCACAGGGAGGAGCTGCCGGTCTACTCTGGGCCTTGGGGCTCCTGAGAGGGCCCGGCGCATGGGAGAGCCCTGGCACGGTATGCCAGCCCGGTCACCAGGCTCGTCCGTGAGGGAGGAACTCATGGGGCCAAGGCCTCGAGGGTAAGGCCCACAGGGGTCTGCCTCACTGACCCCGCACGAAGGCTGGGTGGGACGGATGCGGCTCCCAGCTCAGGGGACAGGAGAAGGGCACTGAGAATGGAGGTGGCCGGGGAGTCCGGCATGGTGGGGGACAGCGGCTGGCGAGCCGGGACCTCCCCTCACCCCTACCCCCTCCCACAGGTCAGTGCCAACGGCAACGTCCTGCGCAGCGAGATCGTGGGCTCCATCAAGATGCGGGTCTTCCTCTCGGGCATGCCCGAGCTGCGCCTGGGCCTCAACGACAAGGTTCTCTTCGACAACACGGGCCGTGAGTACCGGCCGCGCTGTGCGCAGGGGCTCCCGGCAGCCGTGGCCTGGGCTCCGGGCGGAGCCGAGGGAAGCCACCGAGGGAAGGAACACGGGGATCCCAAGCACCTGGAATGCTTTCACACCGTTTACAAGACAGCTATGAAAATTAATTTTAAAAAATGGATGATAACCTAAAATTAATGCATAATAAATTAATAGGAGGGACCCGGCCTAGAAGTAGAACTTCCTGTGTGGGGCAGGGCCAGAGCAGCCTCGGGTCAGATTGTTGGCGCTTTGTGTTTGCGAGCTGGATCACCCACCTGCCGGTGCCACAGGCCCAGCAGCGGGACAGTGCCCGCCTGGTCAGCTACAGTCACAGCAGCAGTAGTCGGGGCCTCTCAGGCATTCGAATGCCCACCTGGGCAGCTCCTCTAGGGGCTGGATTTGACCCACACAGCTCTCTGTGGGGTGGGAAACCCAGGCAGGACTCCAGAATCCATGGGGTCAATGGGGCCACAGCCCTCAGGATCCCCGAGCCATCACCACACACACACACACACACACACACACACACACACACACACACAGCTGGGTTAGTTCATTCAACAAACATGTCCCAAGCAGCCACACTACCTGGTGACTTGGTGTGAACCACGCCAACCAGCCCTGCCCTCAGCATGAGCCCAATGTCTGGACGTGAAGGGGGGGGCCTCCATGGGGGTGAGGAGGGAGGGGGTGGAGGGTTGTCTCAGAACCAGGTCCCTTTTGGTGTATGTGGCCAAGATGCTCTCACAGAGGTGGGGCAGCTCTGCCCTGCCAGGGTGGGCCCGGGTGGTGGGAGCATTGCTGAGAACCCAGAGGCCACGGGTCCTCACCCCCCCCCCCCTCAGGCGGCAAAAGCAAGTCGGTGGAGCTGGAAGACGTGAAGTTCCACCAGTGCGTGCGGCTCTCCCGCTTCGAGAACGACCGCACCATCTCCTTCATCCCGCCCGACGGCGAGTTCGAGCTCATGTCCTACCGTCTCAACACCCACGTGAGTGCGCCAGGCTCCCCTTCCCAGAGGAGCAGCCGCCGTGGGGCTCCGTGGTGGGGGTGGGGTGGGATGGGGGCGGGTCCTGTCTCCTTCCCGTGGTTGGAACAGTCCCTAGTCCAGGACGAGGCCCGTGCCCATGAGGTGACACTCAGGGTGGGCACGGGGACCCTGTGTTTGAAGACCCAAACTTTGGGAGGGGCCAGGCTGCTCTGGCATCACTGCTCCTTCCTGGGACCTCACCGTGAGGTCTCTGTGTTTTCACAGAGGCCCTTGGCGTCTCCCTAGACCTGGTCTGTGGTCTGGGCTTCCCTGGTGCAGCCGCACTCCTCCTGGGGCCCCAGGCAGTGTGTGTGGAGCTCACACCTGGTGAACCACCCTTGCCCTGGCCCCGCCTCCCTCAGTGAGCGGGCTTTCTAAAATAGCCCTCTCCACTCCCACAGGTCAAGCCCTTGATATGGATTGAGTCAGTGATTGAGAAGCATTCCCATAGCCGCATCGAGTACATGATCAAGGTGGGTGTTTGTCATGTGGACAGTTAGCCTAGGGGATGGGACAGTCCTTCCTGGTGAGGGTGTTTCTATGTCTCTGGCCTGTCCAGGGCCTTTGGCACAGAGTTCTAACACCAGGCTGGGGCTGCCGTGGGGCTCAGTGACTCCATCCGGGGAATGATGTGGCTGTCTTCCTCCTGCCTCACTGTGAGCTCAGATTTGGGAGTGGGTGGGGCACAGAGGAGACACACTGCCCAGGTACTGGGCATGGCCATCGTGTCAGTGGCCACATGTCAGGCATCCAGGAAGGCTACTGCCTGCCAGACGGAGCACTTCTGCTACTTAGTGAATCTGTCTAGCCCGGGCCAGCCGTGGGGACACAGACCTGGTCCCGGGAGGCCAGGGCTGGGACAGAGGGAGGGATGGGGAGCCCCAAAGGCCAATAGAATAGGAAAGCAGAAACTGAACTTTCAAAATCAAGCATAGGGGGACTCTCAGGGGTAAGAGAGGGTGTGAGTAGTGCCTAAGGATGGGTGGGGGTCAGCTTGGTGGAGGGTCCCATAGACCAGGCCAAGGGGCGCAGGGTGGATGGGGGCTGGGCTGTCTCCCTTTCACCTTTTACAACCTTGACCATGTGGACCTCTTCTTTAGGCCAAGAGCCAATTCAAGCGGCGGTCAACAGCCAACAACGTGGAGATCCACATCCCTGTGCCCAATGATGCCGACTCGCCCAAGTTCAAGACAACGGTGGGGAGCGTCAAGTGGGTCCCTGAAAACAGCGAGATCGTGTGGTCCATCAAGTCCTTCCCAGTAAGCACTGTTCTCAGCGGGGTGCCCCCTCCACACTTCCACCCACATTCCACATGCTCCCTGTGGCCTGGCAGCTGTGGGACACCCCCAAACCTTGAGACGGCACAGGCTAGGATCCCCACCTGGAGCTTCTGGAGGTCAGGAGGGAGCGGAGAGCTGAGGAGCTGGCCGGGCAAGGAGGGAAAATGAGCCTCTGGGAAAGCAGAGGCTGGCTCAGCCTTGTGGGCCCTCACCTCCGTCCTCTTCAGCATCAGTAAATGCCCCCTCTTCGCTCCCTCCCTCCCTCCCTCCCACCCTCCTTCTTTCTCTCTCCCTCCCTCCCTCCCCTTCCTTCCTTGTCTCCTTCTCTGTGACACTGGTGGGAACAGACTGCCTTGAGGCCAGAGCTGCACGGGTCTCAGGAATCCAGCTCCAGGAACATGCAGCACTTTATGCCCTGTGCCAGCTCTGTCCTCTGTTCAGGACTTTGAGCACTGGAGTCTGGGTTTGCAGGGAAGGCGGTGTGTGCTCCTGCTGGCCACTGCTTTCCCACGTTCTCCTCTCTATCTGAACCTCGGTGGGGCTTGAGGACAATCCCAGCTGAGTTAAAGAAGTTGGGCATGCAGTCATTCTAGTGCCTTGAATTTTTTTATGTTCACAATTTCCCTCAAATCTATAATTTAGTGGCTCAGTGCACAAAATTCGTGCACATTAAAAGGGAATTAATTAGAGGAAATATTTTAATATTGCTGTTTTCCCTTTCTCTATAATAGAAGTGTCAGAGATGAAAGAAAATTAGTAAAATGTATATGAAAATCTCCTTTCTGTCAGAGTCTGGGGCACACCATGGGACCCAGAATCAAGTCCCACCCACCCGAGTGCGCCTCAAAATCACACAAGACCCAGACCCGCCAGCCCCACTGGGTTGGGTCAGGTCCCGCGTCAAGCCCCGCCGGGTGAGGGACTCGGCCTCAGGTCCCTTGGCCCAGCGCCAGGGCGGGGGACTCGGTCTCAGGACCCCCAGCCCGGTGCCAGGTGGGGTCGTGGCCTCAGGTTCCCTGGCCCCAGTGTGAGGGTGTGATGACCATTTGCATATTAGCTCTTTATTATATAGGATCACGTTACAGAAAATAGGGGGAAAGGAGAAAAAAGACTGTAATCCTGCCACCATAATGCAGTTGCTACTAGGTTTTTAGTGTTTCCTTCTAATCTTGCTGTGTGTTTTTGTTTGACTTTGTAGAGTAGAGACAATCTGGTATTCTTTGTTTTTTGTTCTCTCTTGTATCAAAAACATTTTCCAGGTCATTGACTATCTTTATGGTGGTCAGTTTTGTCAGCAACAGAATATTCCATGGCTGGAGTAATAAACATCCTCGATTGTCAACTGTTTCCACTGTTCAAAATAGCAATTATGTTTTTAAACACACACACACACACACACACACACACACACACACACACAGTGGGAGGAGAAATGAGAAGATAAGTCACATGGTTAGCTCTAGGGAAGGCAGAGGACTCGGCAAAGGGCTGGATGCCAATCATTGTGGACTGAACCTTGTTTTGTAGGCTGTGGTTGGTTTCCATCTGTCTTTGAAATTTTCACTTGACTTTGAAACCATTAGAATGTTTTTCATTAGTATAAAACAAAATTAAATCAAAAAATGGGAAAAGATAAAAGGTGATTCCTAAAAATCAAAAGCCAAATGATCTTACCAGTGTATCAAGTTGAGAAAACCACACAGAGACAGATTACTTCAAGTGGAAAATAACTGCAAAAAAATCTTAAAAATATACAAGTTTACGTATCCTTCCTCTGCCTTATATTCCTCCATGTCACCAATTCAATGTACAGTTTGATTCAGGATTGGCTTTTTTATTTTTAAAAAATATCTTTTTAATGATTTTTAGAGAAAGAGGAAGGGAGAAGGATAGAGAGAGAGAAACACAGATGAGAGAGGAACATCATGATCGGCTGCCTCCTGCACATTTCCCCTGGGAATTGAGCCCGCAACCCGGGCATGTGCCCTGACTGGGAATCAAGCCGATGGCCTATTGGTTCCTGGCTCAACCATTGAGCCACACAAGCCAGATGAGGGTTTGCTTTTTAAATTCAGTTTTTTAAATGTGTAAAATCTTCATGAGGTTAGAAAGTCAAAACTATTTTTTAACAAAAAGGAAAGGGAGAGAAGAAAGGGGCAGAATTCTCATTTCCATCCCTGTCCCCTAAATCTCTCTTCTCATTATGGAAAAGCATTTAACCTTCTGAAGTGTCTTTTGGTACAAAGAAACAAATATAAATGGGTATGTTACTGCTTCTCCTTTCTTTCCTGCTTTTCCCCCTAACCATTTAGAAGAAATGGTTATAGAAGCAGATCCTCCTGGTTCTATTTTGGGCTGCATAGTGTTCCACCGTGTGGCGTTTATTCTCACACCACCCCTCCCCCCTGAAGGGCATTTAGGTTGTTGGCAGTCTTTGGCTTTAGGGTAAGGTGACCAGGTGTCCTGCTTTTGGTGGGACAGTCCCTATTTTTAACAATTTGTCCGTCGGCGTTTTTAAAAAGTCCTTGATTTTTGGAAAAATTCGGGACTGTTTTAAAACACCACGGGATGTGGGACAAATTCTTAAAAATCAGGATGTCTGGTCACCTTACTTTAGGGAGACCTCTGAAGCTCTGAAGCTTGACCTTGGGCTTCTGGCATTTTGCTTATTTGTTGGTTTAGCTGCAGTGTTGGTGCCAGAGATGAGATTGCTGGCTCAAAGGGGACACAGGTCTGAGATTTTGTTGGGCCGTTGCCACCTCCCTACGTGCTATTGACATCCCATCAGCACCCGCTCCCACGCTCCATCAGCAGTTGCCGTGGAGCTTTCAGACACCTGCCAACCTGGGAGCAGACACGGTCTCTCTGTGCCGTTTCTCACACAAACAGGATGAAAGAGGAGTTCACTCATTTGCTTCTAGAGCAGGGGTGAGCAAACTTTTTGACTCGAGTGCCACAATGGGTTCTTAAACTGGACCGGAGGGCCAGAACAAACGCAACCTGACCATGCTGGCACTCTCATCTTGGGCTGCTGGTGAAGGAGCGGAGGGGAGAGCAAGAGAACCCTCCGCTCTTTCGGCTCTGCGGGCCGGATAGAACAGCCGAAGGGGCCGGATCCGGCCCGCGGGCCGTAGTTTGCCCATGGCTGTTCTAGAGCCTATCCAGTGGCATCTTTCACCTTAGGTTTGAGGTCCTTCAGGACAAAGTCTGGTAAATGGGATGAGGTACAGTTTTATCTTTTCCAAATGGCTCTCCAGCATTTACTAAAAGCCCATCTTTTTCGCAGTGCTTTGAAATGCCATGTTGATCACAAATCAGATTTCAGACAGCATTAGGTCTCCTGAGTCCTGCTCGGAAGCCACATTCTGACTTGGGGCTGTGTTCTGTATTAACACCTGGAGGGCCAGCCCCCCCTCCCCATACACCCCCACGCCTACTGATTGTCTGTTTCCCAGCAATGCTTTCCTTTGCCTTTTAAATTTTGGAACCTGCTTGTTTGTACTAAGTTTCTAAGTTAAGTGGGAATAATTAACACCTTTATGAGGCTGTGCTGTCCTTTCCAGTAGCTTTGTCCCACTGGCACCTTTGTGCCTTTTAGTGATGTTTTAGCATTTGCCTTGTGTACCTCCTGTGGGCTTTCTCATTGTTATAAATAACTTTTATTGCGGAAAGGCACACACATGAATTGAGAACCACTCCACGAGTTTCCTCAGAGGAAATATGTCAGTGTCTGGAGCCAAGTAAAAGCCACAGGACACTCCACACCCTCCGAGTCTCTGGGACTCACCAACGGTTTTGCTCATTTCTCATTAAGATGATATTTTAAAATATGTTTTTATTGAAAAAAAATTTTTTGAGAGAGAGGGAGGGAGAGATAAAGAGGAGAAACATTGATTGGCTGCTTCCTGCATGCTCTCTGACCAGGAAATGAACCTGCAACCTTTTGGCCCATGAGATGAGGTCGCTCAACCAATTGAGCCACACTGGCCGGGCTCATTAGGATGATTTTTAAGCCAGTGTTTTGTTAGATGGGGTATTCCCTTCCATTCTGTCTTTAACAGGTCCCTGATATTTGTGTGGCAATTTTATGTCCTGGGATCTTACTGGATTTTGGTTTGTGGTAGCTTTTCTTTTGATTCTCATGGGTTTTCAGATCTCCTTTCATATCTTCTGCACCTAGATGCAGTTTTTCCCTTTTCTCTCCTATTCTTTTCCATCTGATGGCTTCTGGCATCTCTTTCTTCTGTCTCCAGGGCCCTTAGGTGGTGGTGGAGAGAGGCCTCTTGCCCTCTACTGGAGACACGTGTTCTCCTCCAAGTTCAGGGCGGCTGGGGCTGCACTCACCCAGCCCCGGTGGCTGTGGCTTTAGCACAAGCGGGCATCGCAGTTAGCCGGCTGCCTCGTCAGTGTCCGTGTCAGTTCAGATCTGCTCATGGGTGGGTCTTGAATGACATACTTGTGCATCCTGAAAAGCTCCAACTGATCGTGGTATCTTTTCTTTTTAGTATGCCATTGAATTCTGTTGGTTAACATTGTAGTTAGGATTTTTTGCATTGGTATTCATACCTGAGATTGATTTTTGTTTTTGGTGTAGTCTCTATCAGGTGTCAAAGTTATACCCATTTTATAAATTTTCTATCTCCCTTCTGTATGCTGCAAAACTAGTTAGCCTTGAGATTGGTTTGAGACAGTTGGCAGGATTTAGCTGTGTGACTATCTGGATGTCTGCTACTTTATCTCTTGGGATGGAATTTGGGCCATTTAGAGTTTCTGTTGGAGTCTGTTCGGGTAAATTACATTTTTCTACAAAATTAACCAACTTTTCAGATTTGTCTATACAAAGTTATAGAAAGTTGTTCTTTTCCCCCTTCTCTTATAACAGTTAAATTTTTTATTTTGTATATTTGTGTCTTCTTTTTCCCTGAATAAGGTTACCTAGTGGTTTATTTTTTTCAGATTTGCTTTTTAATTTATTTGTTTAATATTTTATCATTTTATAAGTCTTTCCTTTTAATTTCTTAGTCTTTTTTTCTTCTAACTAATTTTCTGAGTTAGGTATTTTAATTCGATTATTTTGTTTTTAAATTTGCATTGGTGTAAGTATTTAGCCACAGATGTTCCTCCGTAGCTGTATAACTGACTTGTTATATTTCATGTCATCGTTATCCAGACATTCTGTCATCAAGTAGAGCTGAGTTGTGGTTTTCGTTTACTTGTTTGTTTGGTTGGTTTTTAATTGCCTGATAGAGGGGCCTTTTGTTTTCCATTTTCTCCATTTCCATTTGGTACATTGAGGTCAGAGAAAATTATTTGTACTGTTTATACTTTTAGAATTTGTTGAAGTGTTTGTTGTGGGCCAGTATAAGCTCAGAATTTATAAATGGCCCATCCCATATGTTCTTTAGAAGAAGGAAAGGCCAGTTATTGGGGTAGAGAGTTGGACATACGCGCCCACGCGGTCTGCATTGTGCTGTGACAGCGTCACTGGGAGCTCTGCCTCGCTCCGCTCCCCATCGCATTCCCTGCAGCGTCTGCTTTTCAGAAGCCGTCCTGCCCTTGGCTCATAGATACTCATAGTTACTGTCTTCCCTGTGGTCCATAGGGCTGCAGCTTCTAGGGTTGTGGCCTGAAATTCTTGCCCTGAACATTTCAGATTTTTGCTCTGGTTATTGTTTTATACACAGGCTGATGGAGCTGATTTAGTTTTTTAATTGAACATTTATTTTCTTAATTTCACTTGCCACATTTTAGATGTTCAGTGGCCACATATGACGTGTGTGTGTGTGTGTGTGTGTGTGTGTGTATTTAAATATATTTTATTGATTTTTCACAGAGAGGAAGAGGGATAGAGAGTTAGAAACATTGATGAAAGAGAAACATCGACCAGCTGCCTCCTGCACACCCCCTACCAGGGATGTGCCCACAACCAACGTACATGCCCTTGACCGGAATCGAACCCTCGACCTTTCAGTCCACAGGCCGACGCTTTATCCACTGAGCCAAGCTGGTTTGGGCTGATTGTGTTATTTTCTGCCTGCTGTGTCTATTGCCAAGCCCACAGTATTCTCCCCTCATTGTCCCAGAGTCGTTAGCACACGTCACTGAGTCAGGCAGATACCGCCCCTGCTCTGAGGCTGGCGCTGGCGGCCGTGCGTGGAGAGTGGCCACTCCATCCCAGGGAGGGAGGCGTGAGCGAGGCGCTGGGAGCCGGGGCTCTGAGGTGGAAGGATGGCCCTCCTCAGGGCAGAAGCCACCATGGTGGGCAGCCGCTCCTGCTGCCAGAGCCCTGGGGTCAGGCCGTGTCCCACGTGTGACAAGACCCGTGCTCTTCCTGCTCCCCGCCGCTCTGGTTGAGAGGCGCGGGAGCTCGGACAGCCAGCACTCCTCGCCAAGACCCCTTGCTCCTCCCGCCAGGACTCGGGTCCTAGTCATTCCTGGCCCTGCTCCGGGCCTGTCCCTGGTGTCGCTGCTCAGCTCTCAGGCCAGAGCCGCCACCCTGGGGAGCAGCTCCTCAGGCAGCTCCTCAGGCAGCTCCCGCCACGGCCTTTTCGCTTGGGTTACCTCTCCCTGTCTCCTTCCTCCCCCTCACAGCCCCCTCTTGCTCTCCGTAGCCTCCTGGCGCTGGGCGGGAGGTGTTCACTTGAACTCTCATCCCCGGCAGCCTGCACCTCTTCTTCCCTCTTCTTCCTTCCCCGGGCCCGTTGGTCTCATTTGCCTCGAAACGATCAGTCGTCTCTCCCGGGAGCCTGTGAAACTTCTCCTGATCCTTAGAATTCAGCCCTCGTGGCCATCATGGCCTCCAGTCTGCCCATGGGGCGGTGGGGGCGGTCCTGGGGGACAAGTGCTCATGTGTTCGGAGAGCTGGGGTGCCAGGTGTCTGCTGGCCACACGGGGAGGGCTCGGTGGCCAGGCTGGCAGCCTGTGTTCTCCACGTGGGCCGGGGCCTCGGCCTGACCATCCCACCCTGTCTGCTTCCCCAGGGCGGCAAGGAGTACCTGATGCGGGCCCACTTTGGCCTGCCCAGCGTGGAGGCTGAGGACAAGGAGGGCAAGCCCCCGATCAGCGTCAAGTTCGAGATCCCCTACTTCACTACCTCCGGCATCCAGGTACGTGCCCAGGCTGCCGGGCCCGAGCAGACGGGGCAGCAGAGACCACAGTCCGCTCAGGCCAGAGGAATGCGGGCCACGCATCACAGCAGCTTGGGAAAGGGTTCCCGTCAAGTTGCCACGGCTCTGCCTCCTGCCCGGGCAGCCCGGCCCCAACAGAGAGGCCTGTGTGTCCACTCGGCCCTGCCCTGTGCTCTGTCCAAGCCCAGGGTGCATTCAGCCCCCAGAACTGGAATTTCTGTGTCCACACACTTGTCCCTGTGGGCCCGTCTTCCTGGGCACCTCCACGGGAAGCCTTCGAGGGGAGGAGGACTCTCCAGAGCCACACTGAGCACACAGCCTGGCTCTTTGCCGCGTCTTCTAGAAGCACAGCCAATGCTCCACCCCTTCCTCTCACCTCTGTTCGCTCACTCATCACAACCTCCCACCCAGCCCAGGGGGGTGGTTAAGGGGTCACCAGCAGAGGGCGGCATGGCACGCTCAGGCCCTGGTACCTGTGCCCCAGGTGCGCTACCTGAAGATCATCGAGAAGAGCGGGTACCAGGCCTTGCCATGGGTCCGTTACATCACCCAGAACGGAGGTACGTGCAGCCTGCTGTGCGGCGGGGAGGGGGTGCCAGCGGAGAGGGTCCCTAGTGGCCCAGCAGCTGCCTCCGGGGTGGCTGCCCCAGGGTGGCACTCACGGACCCTCCCTCCCATCTAGATTACCAGCTCCGGACCCAGTGAGGGGTCGGTGCCCAGCCCTGGTGCAGGGGCTCCTGGGGAAGCACTGGAAGCCTGCCACGCCCGTCGGAAGGAGGACACCCCGACACTGGCCACCACCCCGGCTCTGCCGGGGACCCCTCCTCCTCCAGACATACCCGCTCTGCCGTCTCCACACTTGTCTCCGAAGCCTTCTCCCAGAAGAGGCTCGTCTTCCAGATGTCCTGCCTCCTTGCCTGAGGCCGCCGGGGGAGGGAGGCAAACTCTTTCCCCAGAGGCCGCGGCAGCCTCGGGGCTGCTCCGTCCCAGTCCCGGGCACCAGAACATCGGAAACTCCCAGCGGCTGCGGGGCACGTTCTGGCCGCCTTGCCGTTCTGTTGGCCGTGTTTCCCGAGTGTCTCTGGGGTTTTGTCTTCGTCCTCGTTGCTGTTTACGTGAACCTTGCTGTCTGCTCCTCCTGCTCCTCGTCCCGAAGCTCTCCGGCAGCACTTAACGGGGACAGGAGCCCTCCCCGCCTCCTTCCTCACCGCATCCTCCACTGGGGCCAGAGCCCAGCACCTCGGCCCTGGGGGCTCCGGGCCGGGACCGCAGGCTGAACGAGGTGCCTCCCAGGCTGCCTGTGCCACACCGTGCTGTCGCTCGGCCACATCAGTGTTTGTCCACCGGGGAGGTGTGCCGCGAGGGCCACCGGCCTCCGAGGACACAGGTCATCCACATCTGTGCTTGGCCACCCCTCCCCTGTCTGTGTTTGTGTCATAATTAGATTAAATTTCATTAATTAAGCCCTGTGTCTGCCTTCCCTCGAATGCACTGCGGTGCAGATGCCGCCCGGTCACCAGGGGCAGGTGCAGGGCTCGTGTCAGCCTGAGTGTGGCCTTGCGTGTGTCACCAGCTCCCAGCGCTTGCCCCGCCCCCAGGAAGGAGGGACAGGGCAGTCCGTGGACAGCAGAGCCATTGCCCTGGACCACCTGAGGGCACACCGGCAAATTCTTTCCCTCTCGTCCAAGGCGATTGTTGTGACCCCCAGCCCTCAGACTGCCGACAGCCTGCCCCCTCTCCTCGGCCTGATGCCCTCTCCGTGTGGGCCTCATCCCGGCAGCATCAGTGTCCCCTGGGAGCTCGCTAGAATGCAGATTCCTGGGTCCACCCTGACCTGCCGAGGTAGAGTCTGGGACAGGCCCAGAGACCAGGGAACAGAGTGCAGGTGGTTTGTATTTGCACTGGAGTTTGAGAACTAAAGCCTGATCCTCAGAAGGAAACGTGGCCGGTGCATGGGCAGCAAGTGCCTCGTGAGGACTTGCACCTGCCCTCATGCTCACTGCCGCTCTAACACTGATGGCCTCCCCCACCCCCTTCCCCCCCTCCCACCGATTTCAAGGCCTGTGCTCCTTCCTCCTGCCGTACCACCCCGCTCCCCGAGCAGGTCTACTGGACATCGCCCGAGTGCAGTCTTAGCATTCCGCCCACTTGGAGTAAAGAACACTGCCCGGCCCAGGGCTCAGGCCCCAGCACTCTGAGCCTCCGTGATGCCCGCCCTGCTCTGCCCACGCCCACATCACCGCAAGCCCAAGGCCCTGGCCTGATTCCATTTCCCATTCCCACTGCCAGTCCTGGAGGCCAGGCCCCAGCCTCGAGCCCCCAGGGCTCATCCGCAGGCAGAGCAGACCCTCTGCTCCCAGCGATGTTTGGGACAATGTTGCTGGCAAGCCCACTATCAACACAGAAATGCATAAACTAAAGGGAATGCACAGCTGAGCCAAGCAAGGGAACATCTGCACGAGCCTAAACCAGGAACCAGGCGCCAAAGAAACAGCAAGAGCCAGTTCTCTTGGGAGCCTAGGAATTTGGATTGAAGGGCAGGTAGTGGGTGGGACGTTGGGCCTGTGGAGGTTGGTGAGATGCCAGGGAGATGGGCTCACCAGGAAAACCGCCTGTCGTCTGGCCCTGGGAGACAGGAAGCCCTCTCGACTCTCGGCTGGAGAGCTGGTGGAGAAAAGTCCCCCCTGAAGTACTGCAAGGACCAGTTTAGAGCTGAAATGTGCATTGCCCACGTGGTCTGAGACACCCAAGCCAAGGCGATTATAACCAACTCTCACCCTAGCTGGTTTGGCTCAGTGGATAGAGCGTCAGCCTTCAGACTGAAGGGCCCCGGGTTCAATTCCGGTCAAGGCACATGCCTGGGTTGCAGGCTCAATCCCCAGTAGGAGGTATGCAGGAGGCAGCCGATCAATGATTCTCTCATCATTGATGTTTCTATTTCTCCCTCTCCCTTCCTCTCTGAAATGAATAAAAATATTTTTAATAAAAAAGTCTCCCCAGCCCAGCTGGTGTGGCTCAGTGGTTGAGCATTGGACTATGAACCAGGAGGTCATGGTTTGATTCCGGTAGGAGCACATGTCCAAGTTGTGGGCTTGATCCCCAGTGGAAGGTATGCAGGAGTCAACTGATCAATGATTTTCTCTCATTTATGTTTCCATCTCTCTTCTTTCCTCTCTAAAATTTATATATATATATAAAATTTATATATATATATAAAGTTTATATATATATATATATTTTTTTTTTTTAAACCACACACACACACAAAAAAAAAAAACCCCAAACAAAATGGACTCTCCAAAGGGCAGTGACTCCAAGGTTCTCAGAGCCACCCTACACATGCATGCACATCCAGAAAATTATAAAACATGGGTGAGTGCGCGCTGTGTAAGCAGCAGGATCAGATCCTCAAGACCTTCGTGTAAGGATCATCAGACATATAATAAGCAGCATATATGCTCTAAGTGATTACAGGCAAACGGACACAAATGTAGACAAGAACAAAATGGTGTTCAGACAGGACCGTCCCGACACCTAACAGGGCAAGTAATCTGTACACAAGTTATATGGTAACTTCTAGAAATCAGAAAAGGAAAGAAAAATGGGCAAAATGTGTGAGTTCACTGAGAAGATGAAATGCAAATGGCAAGTGAACATGAAAAAATGTCTAGCCTTGTCATAATTAAGGAAAGACCACGATTAGATGCTATTTCACACTCATCGGATTGAGGGGGAAACTAAACTGACAAAACCAGAGACCAGTGAACAAGCGGAGCTTGATGACGTGTTTGTCCTGCTGGTAGTTCTGTCCATTGATATAATCACTTCTTTAAATCGGCAAGACGACAGGGTTCAAGTGTGGCTCAGGCTCATGTGCACACAGCGGGTAACACGCAGTGAGCCCACACCAAAGACGTGCACGAACACCCTTTACATGTGTGTGTTATACCTCAGCGTTTAAAGCTTAAAAATAAAAAAGCTAACAGCTAAAAAATAGAAACCATGTTAATGAAATAAGCAAATTGCAGGAGGATGTTGTCCTATTATTTATACAACGTTTAAAATCATGTAGCCCAGCCAGCGTGGCTCAGTGGTTGAGCATTAACCTATGAACCGGAGGTCATGGTTCAATTCCGGTCAAGGCTTATGCCAGGGTTGTGGGCTCGATCCCCAGTGTGGGGTGTGCAGGAGGCAGCTGGTCAATGATTCTCATCAGTCTTGTTCCTATCTCTCCTCTTTTCTTCTCTAAATCAATAAAAGTATTTTTTAATGAAAATAAAATTACGTAAAACAATACTTCATACTGTTTATAGCCACACAGTATATAATAAGATATAGACTAACTCCAGGTTCTAGATAGTTGTACCCTCTGGGGTGGGAGAGAAATGGGCCTCATTTGGGGACCAGGGGCAAGTTCTATTCCTGGTCTGTGTGCCTACGTGGACGTTGGTTCCATAATCACCAATGCCTCTGTGATGGTGTAAGACTGCTCTTCTCATTGAGATTCAGATCATGCCCCCGTCCTACCATGGCTCCCAGTGCCCTCAGAGTAAAACCCTCACTCCCTGCCCTGCGACCTGGCTTCCGCTCACCCCCTCCCCTCTGTTCCAGCCACTCCCCGCCTCGGATACTTTCCACCTTCTCCTGGCTGTACCTTCTCCTGGCTGCCTCCTCTTTGACACCCACAGCTCAACTCAAAGGTCCCCTCCCCGGCCACTCCAGCTTGGGACTCCATGCAGTCGTCCTTTGTGTCACATTTCCCCCATACCCCATCTGCCTAGGAGGCCCCCAAGGACAGGCAGGGTCCCCTGTGAGGTTAGTCACTGCTGTGTTCACAGGGCCCAGGGCAGTTAGACCAGGAGGGACCTGGGAATAAGCCCCCGAAGCTATGTCAGTTTTGGCCACCAGGGGGTGATCATGGGTCAGAAATCAATGTTTGGGGACAAACTTGGCCTGAACCAAGGACACAGAGAGAGACTTTCCAGACCCGCCTGGGGAGTGAAGGGCTGGTGCCCTTTTACCCCGGGGAGGAAGCCAGGGCAGCTACGGATGGAGGGTGGGCAGGGGCACTGGGGACCCAGCTCTTAGGGTGGTGCCTGTGATCCCCACCAAGTCGGGGCCAGGGAGGGGTCAGGCTGTCCCTCCCAAACTCCGGAATCTCAGCTCGTGGCAGATTGCCCAGCCCCTGCCCGAGCCCACCGCCCCCACACTGGACACAGGGGGAAACTGAGGCCCAAAGACAGGCTGGAGCAGTCTTCAGGGTACCAGGACCAGGCAGGCCCCCACGCCTAGTGCTGCCCACCCAATCCCCTCAGCGGCCCTCTGCGGTGAAGTTGGGGGCCTCGTCGGGGAGAGAAGGCAGGGCACCTGTCCCCCACGTCCTTCCAGCTCCCTAGTCAACAGACGGGGAACAGGGCTGCCCCAGCCCCGGGCTCACCCAGGAGCTCCTGTCCAAAGCTGGGCCCACAGAATGGCTCCCTGGCTGTGTGGCCGCCTCAGACTCCTGGCTCTCCCTGGGCCTGTTTCTGTGAGCACGTGCGGCTTCCGCACGCCCTTCTGTTCGAACCAGGAGCCTCTCGAAGGAGGAAGTTCTAGGTTGTCCGCCAGCTGCCTTCTCTGGGGGCCGAGGCCCCTTTAGGAGACGCAAAGGCCCCGGTGTTGCCAACCCGCTGCTGGTGTTTTAACGAAGCGACATTCACACAGCCTGCAGCTAACCTTTTAGGGTGAGCCAACCCGTGGCATTTAGGGCATCCACAAAATTGTGCAAGCACCGCTTCCTTCTGCCTGATTCCAGAAGGTTTCATCACCCGGAGAGGAAACCCGGGCCCATGAGAAGCGGCTCCCCACCCCGGTCCCCGGCAGCCACCCATCTGCTTTCCGTGTCTGTGCATTTCGTGTCAGGGGACTCGCACGGCACGTGGCCCTGTGTGTCCGGCCTCTCCTGGCACGTTTCGAAGCCCGTCCACGCCGCAGCGTGTCGGTGCTTCGCTCCTTTTTATAGCCACGTAAAGTGTCACCTCCCCATCCACTGCTGGCCCGTCATTCGTCCGGAGGCATCGGGCCGTTTCCACGTTGGGCTGCCGCGAACAGTGCTGCTGTGCCCACGCGTGTGACCGGGCCTGCCTGTGTGCCCCCGCCTTCTTTCCAGTCTCTACCCAGCGGGGAATGGCGGGGGCGTGTTTAACTTTTTTTGAGGAATTTCACCGAGTTTTATAAGACTGAAAGGGCCACGGTTCCTGGCCAGACTGTGAATGCTGTGCCTGGACATTTCTGGCGTGTTCTTTTCGATGAGCCCCTCCCCCTGCCCACCTGCCCCTCCCATCCGCCCTGCTCTACCCTGACGTGCATACCACAGACACCCTCCACACACACACACACACACACACACACACACACACACACGGAGACCCCAGCCCGCCCAGCCTCCCTTTCCTGCCCCACCTCACAGCGGCATCTGTTTACATCATCACCCGCACGTGTGTAATGCTAGATAACACAGCATTAATACATCACATATTTAAAGTGCTACCCAATTTGTTTGTTTGTTTTTAATGTATTTCTTTATTGATTTCAGAGAGGAAGGGAGAGATAGAAATATCAGTGATGAGAATCATCAGTGGGTCGCCTCCTGCACGCCCTCTACTGGGGATCGAGCCCACAACCTGGCCATGTGCCTCTGACCAGAATCAAACCCAGGACCCTTCAGTCCACAGGCCGACGCTCTATCCAGTGAGCCAAACCGGCTAGGGCTCCAATTATTATTATTTTTGTTTTGTTTTATTGACTGGACAGATTCACTTTGGGGTTGAGAGAGAACCGAAACAAAATGCACCAAATACTCGGATCTGAAGTGAGTGGCCTGATGCATTTCCCCCCCTGTGTATGCTCAGGTGACACATCACATCCCCGGCAGGCCCCCTGCTGGCTGACAGCGCTGGTTCATTTCCCTGTCCTTGGGCTTCAGATCATCAGAACCACAGTTGGTTCTGTGTAGGATCTGTCTGGCTGCTTTTGCTCAGCATCATTTCTGCGAGATTCACACAGGCTCCATCCCTTTTCCTTGCTGTGTACTATTCCCCGGCGTGCCTTCAGTGCGATCCGTTTGCCCAGGGGATGTGCATTTGCACTTTATTGTGTCCAGAGGGATGAGGGAGGAGGCTGCTCTGAGCACGCGTGCCAGGTCTCGTGCCCGCTGCATGTTTGCATCTCGTGGGTCCCTGCCCAGGGGCCGGGTGTCTGGGCGATGGGGAGAGGGAGGGCTGCGTTCCGCTTCCGTAGACACTGCTGAGCAGTCTTCCAAGGTGACGGCACCATTCTAGCCCCACCGGCCCAGCTGCTGGTGCAGTGGTTCACGCATGTGCCAGCCCCACTGCAATCTGGACCCATGCCCACCGCCAAGCTCCCGGCCAGCGTCCCAAGTGGGACCACGCCCACCTTCTTTAAAAAAAAATATATATATATATATATATATTATTGATTTTGTTTTTTACAGAGAGGATGGGAGAGGGAGAGTTAGAAACATCTATGAAAGAGAAACATCGATCACCTGCCTCCTGCACACCTCCCACTGGGGATGTGCCCGCAACCAAGGTACATGCCCTTGACTGGAATGAAACCTGGGACCTTTCAGTCCGTAGGCCAACGCTCTAGCCACTGAGCCAAACCGGTTAGGTCCACACCCACCTTCCTAAGCCTCTGCTTTCTGTCCTTGGCTTTGGCCAGCATCCCCGCGTTTTCCTCCCATACACCCCACCTTCATCTCCTCAGCTGACACCCCCCACCCGCCCCTCAGCTCGGTCTGGAATAAAGGACGCCTCCAGGTCCTCCTGCTACCCAGGAAATGACCACAGAGTCAGAGGTCCCCACCAGAGCCAGACTCCTACACTCCTCCCCCAAAGTGAGGGAGCGAACACTCCTGCCTTGGTGAGTGTAGTCCCGCGATGCCACAGCACCAAAGGGAAACCGAGGCTTCCCCGCCTTCACATTGACCAGGGATGCTCCTGCCCCTCCCCCTTCGAATCTCCCCTCCCCCGACTCTTGCTTCCCCTCCTGCACCCACCTAACCCAAGCCCCGTCGCCCACTGCATTGGACAGGCCCTGACAGTCCCACCCCCGTGTGGCCTGCGCCCCTTCATCCAACTCACCCCAAGACGATGCCCCCCCATGACCATCACCAGCTTATGGCTTTGCGTGACTTCCCAGCCTTGGTTCCCGACCAGGCCAGCGCGTCCCTGCCCTCTAAGCCCCTCCCCTGGGGGAGATGGGGTGGGTGACAGGTGATCTGGGTGCTCACGGCGCCTGGGGTGCTGGATGGGGGCTGGAAGGGGCAGACCGTCCGCCCAGGGTGGCAGAGGAGGATTTGGGATTTCACAGCTTCCCCTGGGGGTGAGGGGGGACGGGGTGAGCCAGGCAGGAGGGGATGGAGAGAAGAGGCCAGATTTGGGGACATCTGGAGGGAGCGGAGAAGGCTTGAGGGCAGGAGGGCTGTGGTGGGAGGTCATGGGGGTGAGCGCAGCGTGGAGGGGCCTCCCACACACACACACTGGGCAGCACACACACCCGACCAGGCGATTCAGTTCCTCAAAAATGCCACATCCTCGTGTGCACACACATGGATGCGGCATGCACGCAGACACAGAGACGCAGGCACAACCCACAGGCTCAGGCTCGCTCTCAGGCCTGGCCTCGGAGCGGACGAGCTTTTCTGCCCCTCCCCCTCCACCCCAGGACCCTCCTCCCTCCTGGGGCCAGGTGGAGTTCCAGGGTCACATGGCCCTTCCTGCCCCTGAGCCCCTGCCGGTCCTGACCACGCACGGTGCGTGTCCTGCCCCCGTCCCCATCCCGGGGTTGCTCGGGGCACGTGGCGGGTGTGGGAGGAGTGAGCCATGCCTATTGAGCGGAAGGGTCTTGGTCCCCTCAGCCTGCCCCCCTGCCGCTGCCCCCACTCTCCACCCTCAGAACAGGCTCCCCACTCCCTGCCCTCGCCCCCCTCAGCCTCACCCTGCGTGGAGCCGGGCACAGACACCCAGCTCCGAGGGCGCGGGGTGCGCCAGGGGAAGGGCGGGGGCCGATGGCAGAGCGAGGCTCTTCCCCGGGAATCGGAGGGCTGCCCGAGGAGGGGCGTTGGGGCTGGGTTTGTAGGATGGGCTGGCACGCATGGAGCGCGTCCTCTCATGAGAGGGGCGCACCCAGTCACTCCTCCGGCACAGCCTGAGCCCAGAGCGGCTCCGTGGGAGGGGTCGCTGGGGCATTGCTTTGTTGTTGTTGTTGTTGTTGTTGTTGATCCTCATCGGGGCTATTTTTTCATGGATTTTTAGAAAGAGTGGAAGGGAGGGAGAGAGGAGGGGGAGAGAGAGAGAGACAGAGAGAGGAACATTGATGTGAGAGAGCCACATCAATTGGTTGCCTCCTGCACACACACACACTGACTGGGGCCGGGCATTGAACCTGCAACCCAGGTATGTGCCCTTGACCGAGAATCAAACCCAGGACCCTTCTGTGCAGGGCCAATGCTCTAACCTCTGAGCAGCACCAGCCAGGGCTGCTGTTTTTTTGTTTTTTTTAAGTGTGATAATATGTGCACAACAGAGTTTACTTTCCCTTTTGACCATGTTATGGTCTAGGTCCGTGGCATCAAGCACCTTCCACCCCTAGAACCTTTTCCTCTTCCCGGACAGAAACCCTGTCCCCGTGACCCTCTCTCCTTCCAGCCCGGCAGCCGCTGTCTGTGTTCGGTCCATGCATCTGACTCACCCGAGAACTGCTGGTACAGGACGGGGGATGGTACAGGGTTTGTCTTTCTGGATCGGGCTTGTTTCCTTTAGCAAAAGGTACTCAAGTTCATCCATGTCATAGCAGGTGTCAGAATGCCTTTCCCTTTCTTTTCTTTCTTTTTTTAAAAAAATACATTTTTTATTGATTTTGTACAGAGAGGAAGGGAGAGAGATCGAGAGCTAGAAACATCGATGCCAGTCATTGACCAGCTGCCTCTTGCATGCCCCCTACTGGGGATGTGCCATCAACCAAGGTACATGCCCTTAACCGGAATTGAACCCGGGACCCTTCAGTCCACAAGCTGATGCTCTATCCACTGAGCCAATCCGGTTTCGGCTGCCTTTCCCTTTCGAGGGAAACGCTGTTTCATTGTGTCTCTTCATTCATCTGTCGTGATCCTGTTTTCAGTTCTTCGAGGAACTGCTGTACAGGGGGCTGCTTGCTTTTAAACCCGGAGCGGTTCCCGGGTGTCCCGATGGCACCGGACAGCCCTCCCTGTCCCCAGTTCTGTTGGAAAAGTGGGGCTCCTTCCCCCTCAGCTGAGCCTCTCAATTGTTTCATCCCTCAGCTCTGCTCTGAGAGGCACGGATTGTGATAAAGCCCATTTCACAGATGGAAACTGAGGTTGGAAAGCAGAAGCGACCTGCCCACGGTCACCCAGCAGGGCCTGCCCTGTCCCAGCTCCCGAGACACCACAGGCTGGAGCCCTCCCGGCCCCTCCCGCCCAGAATGTTCCCGCGCCCGCGGCCCGGAGAGAGCGTTTCCCACCCGTCCTGGCGCTGAGCCTTCCAAGAGAAACAGGGTGCACCTGGCAGTGCTTCCCAGAAGGCCCTGGGCGGGCGGCAGGAGCCCGGCCACGTGAGGGGGTGTTTGTGGGGCCTGAGGTCACATTGCAGCTCCCACCGAGCCCGGCGCGGGAGGGGGGCCGGGATCCGGCCACAGAGAGGCCTGGGAGCTCTCGGCGCACAGAGCGCCCTGCCCGCCCGCCTCAGTCCATCCTCTGGGAAATGGGCTCACCGCGGCCTGCCCCTCGGGGAGGACTCTGCGGGGAGCCTCGGGGGCGGGCAGGACGGGTCGGGAGCTGGTGGGCAGCAGTGTCTGCTCAGCAGGGGGGGCCCTCCGGCCGCAGCCACAGGTCTCCCCCCCACTCAGCGCCGACAGAACCCCCACAGCCGGGAAAGTCAGAAAAACAGATTTAAAAACCACCAGAAACCGCCACACATCTTAACACTCAGTCTTTCAAATCCACGTGTCATAAAATGAAGAGGAGACCTCTGAAAACGAGCATTCCTAGGGCGTTTTGTGCATTCACGGGGCCGTGCAGCCACGGCCAATACCTGATTCTAGAACGTTTCATTGCCCTAAAGGGAGACCCGTCCCCAGGATCAGTCACAACCCCCCTCCCCACCCCGTTTCCCCTCACCCCACCCCACCCCGGCCTCTGCCGGCCACTAATCTGCTCTCTGTTTCTGGACTTGCCTGTTCTGGACGTTTCATGTAGATGGGATCATATCACATGTGGCCTTTGTGTCTGGCTTCTCTCAGCCCGTGCTGAAGCGTGTCCGTGCTTCGTGCCTTTTGATGGCTGAGGAATATTCCCCCGTGTGGATGGACCATGTTGCGTTTCTACTCTCCGGCTGAATCAGTGGTCAGCAAACTCATCAGGCAACAGTCAAATGTCAACAGTACAACGATTGAAATTTCTTTGGAGAGCCAAATTAAAAAAAAAAATATATATATATATATATATATATATATATATATATATAATTGCTTTTTTACCGAGAGGAAGAGAGAGGGATAGAGAGTTAGAAACATCGATGAGAGAGAATCATCGATCAGCTGCCTCTTGCACACCCCCAACTGGGGATGTGCTCAAAACCAAGGTGCATGCCCTTGAGCGGAATCGAACCCGGAACCTTTCAGTCCGCAGGCCGACGCTCTATCCTCTGAACCAAACCGGTTTTGGCGAGAGCCAAATTTTTAAACTCAAACTTCTTCTAACGCCACTTCTTCAAAATAGACACTCAAGGGGCCAAAGAGCCCCATGTGGCTCGCGAGCCGCAGTTTGCCGACCACGGGGCTACGTGACTGGTGCTGCTGTGAATGCCGACACGTGTCCACGCGTCCCTCTACACACACACCGTGTCCTCGGACCAAGAGAGTCTCGGGGCTCAGGCCCGGTGGAGATGGCACTGATTTATCGAACAAAGTCCTACATCTTCCTCACATCAGTGGTCACCTGTCTCCCCCAGACTTGGGGCTCTTTGGGGGCCCGAGGTGGAGGTGTTGAAGGGCAGCGGGGGCACACTGTCCCCACTTGATGGAGGAGGGTGGCTTTGAGAGGGGCCGACTGCCCGGGATCACACACAGCCATGCTCAGCGGGACTCCCAGTGCAGTGCTCCCTCCACGGACTTGTATGGAATGGCCGGCCACCCCCCTCCGGCGGCTCACCCTGACCCGCCGCTGGGCCCCGCAGCCCCTGCCCAGGCCAGAACAGCCTGTCCCCTGCTGGGGGGGGTGGCCCCCCGGGTGGCGCTGGGGTCACAGATACGGCCCCCGGGCCGGCTATCAGCAGGAAACAGCTTGGCAGGACAGGAAGCCTCCGCGCTGGCCAGCTGCGCCCTCGCCAGCTCTGGCCAATCGGTGGCCAGATATTTTGGGAGCCACTATATAAACCCCAACGCGGCTCCCAGCGGTTCCCGGGGAAGCCGGGCTCCACGTTGCCCCGCAGCCAGCTGTCCCGTGGCTGCTGGGACGGGCACGTGGGGGCTCAGAGCGGGGCCGGGGGCAGGGGGCAGGGGGCGCCAGCCCGGAGCTCGGGCTCACGCCGGCCCCGTTCAACCCCTACGCGGCCACGTTGCTTGCTGAGCGGCACGGGGCAGCATCTGCCTCTCTGAGCCTCAGTTCTCCCCTCCCCACGGCCCACCCCGGCCCCGGTCCTGCCCCAGCAAACACAGACTTCCCTCCAAACACACTCAGGGGTCCCGGAGCCTCGCCTGGCGTTTCTGGGCCTGATGTGGCGCCTGCAGACACCCCGGGGCCCACCCGACCCTGGGCGGGGCCCAGGAACCTGCATTTTCAACCCTCCCCGAGATGAGGCCATTATATAAGCTCACGCTTCTCACAACGGGTCCAGGTCTCTCCAGGACGCCTCCCCTCCCCCAGCCCAGCGCGGCAAAACCGTGACTGTGGGTCTTGCCTGTCCACCGGGGAGGAAACGGAGGCCTGGGGACTGGGCCCGGGGGGTCCTCCGGGGCGGAGAGGCTCCAGAGACCACATGGTCAGCTGGTAGCCGGTTTGGGATCCAAACCAGGTCCCGCTGCTCCCGGCCCCGCCCCGGTCGGCATGGAAGGAAGCCCCCGGGCTCTCAGGACTACCACCCAGGATGGGCTCGCGGGTGCATTTCACTCGGGGCGAGTAAAAGTGAAACGCAGAAGTGAAATAAAAATACTCTGGCGCTCACTGAGGCTCAGAGTCAGCTCCTGCTCTCAGCCTCGACCTTTTCCTGGTGAGCGGCGAGGGGGCCGGGGCAGGCGGGCGGAGGAGGCCAAGCGTGGCTATGTAAATGGGGGGCCGGCACCTGCGGGCCCCATGCTATGGCGGGTGCTGGAGCGTGCCCTGCCGTCCCCACCCGGGCAGCTGCAGCCGGCGAGAGGGAACGGCCGTGCCAGATATGCCCGACCTGGCTCCGCCCTCGGCCGGAGCGCCGGCCAGGCCCGTGCCTGGAAAGCTGGGTGTGGCCCGATGGCCTCGGACAGGTCCCTGTCGCTCTGGGCTCCCATCTTCCCCCGAGAAAGGTCTCCGCAGAGCCACGTGCGCCCCGAGTCCTCCGCGGGCCCGGTGGGGGTAAGGAGCAAGAGGACACTGTCGCCCCGGCCTGCGGGCCAAAGGGTCCCCGGTTCGATCCCGGTCTAGGGCGCAGACCTCGGTGGCAGGCTCCTCCTCGGCCTGGGCCCTGGGCAGGCAACCGATTGATGTGTTTGTGTCTCTCACATCGATGCGTCTCTCTCTTCCCTTCTCTCTAAAATCAAAGGGAAAATATCCTTGGATGAGGACTGACAAAAACAAACAAAATATAAATAAATGAAGGTGACTCAGTGGTTTAAAGGAGGAGGAGGAGGAGGAGGAGGAGGAGGAGGAGGAGGACGCACTGCCTCAGCCCGTGGTCGTGAGCTCCTGCCCGGCTTGCTGCCGAGGGGACACCAGCGGCGCCTCTCTGACAGGATGCTCACTGCCGCTCGAGCAGCCTGGCTGCGGCTTAGAAAGTGCCGGGCGAAAGTTGGTGCCGCTCTCGGGGCCCATCCTGCCCTGCCTGCCATCCAGACGTCTGGAGCAGACGACGGGGACCTGCATCTGGCCTTCTCTGGGTTAAACACCTACAGCCACCAGCGCCTTCTCCCAGGGCGCCGCTTGAAAGTGTACACATCCACCTGCACACACACTCATACACACACACACTCACTCACACAAACACATACACTCACACACACTCACACACACACACACACACACTCACACACACACACTCACACAAACACACACACACCACATACACACACTCACACACACACAAACACACACACTCACACACACAAACACACACTCACACAAACACACACACTCACACACACACACTCACACAAACACACACACTCACACACACACACTCACACAAACACACACTACACACACACTCATACACACACACACACTCACACAAACACACACTACACACACACTCATACACACACACAAACACACACTCACACAAACACACTTACCACACACACACATTCACACAAACACAAACACACACTCACACACACCACATACACACACACTCCCACACACTCACACAAACACACACTCCCACACACTCACACAAACACACACACACACACACACACACTCACACACACAAACACAAAGACACACACTCACATACACTCACACATACACACTCACACAAACACACACACTCACACAAACACACACCACACACACTCACACACACCCAAACACACACACACACACACACACACACACACACACACACACACACACGCACGACTATTCTGGTAGTGTTACGGAAGACTACAATGGTCTTCTCCAAACCTGCAGCCGTCAGTCTGCTCCGGGGATATCAGTCCGTGGCAGGGACAGCTGCCGGCCTGCTCTGACCGGCCCGGAATGGGGAGGGAAGCCATCTCCCTCGTTCCGGAGCCTGTACCTTTACTAATGCAACCCACGGGCTCAGAAACTTCTTGGGCAGCTTTATCTCAGGCAGAGCGCCCCGCATATAATCATTAACCGTCAACGCAAAATTCTGAGTCCACTGGGGAGCTTTGGCAGGAGGCGGTAAGGCTGGGAATGTTCCGTTCCTTGACCTGATCCTTACATGGGTGCATTCTCTTGGCAAAAGTTGTATCAACCTGTAGACTTAAGGATTAGACGTGTTTATGTCTATAGTTATATTTAAACAAAACACTTAAACGAAGAAAGGAAGAAAAGGAGGCAGTTTGGCGGCGAGCTGGGACTGACAAGTCAGTGGCCGTAAGCAGAGGCCGTTTGGAGGCACGGGAGACGCAGGCAACATCCCAGTCGGCAGGCCCAGCGCGTGCAAAGGCCTGAGGCCCGGCCGGCCAGTGTGTGAGGACCTGCAGGGCCTGTGGGAGGCAGGGCCTGGCCACCTGCAGCCTCAAAAGCAATGCCACCGAGGGGGGGCTGACAGCATGGGCTGGACACATGCAGAGGCCACTGAGGCCACCAACAAGAGCGTTCAGCCCATTGCCAGAGGGGGAAACTGAGGTCCACTGCAGGGGGCTCGACAGGCAGTGAGTCCGGTGGCTCCTCCGACTCCGGGCACCCGGCCAGCCCAGAGGGCAGCTCAAACGGGGACCCCAAAGCCGGCTCTTCTGAGAAGCCCAAAGCCAAGGAGGAAATCCTTTGCATGGGGGGGAGGACCTTGGGTAGGGGTGCCCCCCTCCCCCATCCCGTACCAAAAGGGACTGCAGAGAGGGCAGAAGGCGGGAGTTTTAAAAAGAAAGCCATGTCCCCATAATGCAAATTCAAGCCCACGGCGGCGGTGAAACTGAAGCGGGAAAGAGAGAGCGACGGAGGCGCCTGCCAGGGGACGCCCACCTCACGCCAAGCGGGGCCGGTGCCACCCAGCCGTCCTCCCAGCCCCAGCTCGCCCGCACGGTGGGTCCGGGGCCCTGTCGCCACCCCTCCCCATCACCCCAGTGCCTTTCTGGCTTCCAGCCCAGCCCCTGGCACCGGAGGGGGGGGGCTCTGAACACACAATGGCAGGTCGCCCACCCTCCTGTCTCACGGGGGGCGGGGCTTTGCCAGCCTGCTCTGCCCAGCCTGGCCCCCACCCGAACCCGTGTTCTCCGACGGGAGCCCGTGGCACGCAGGAAGTCGGGGACAGAGAGGGTGCTCGACAGGTGGTCCCTGTCATCTCCCCACACCCCGTCCTCCCTCGCCTCGCGCCCGGAGCTGGGGCTCGGTCTGCACCCCCTCCCCCAGGAGCAGGGAGGGCAGAGGCAGCCTCAGGTCTGACAGGGACTGGCAGGACACCCCCCCCCTGCCCCCCGTTCTTTCTAAGAAGCAGCAGTGATAACATTCCTCTAAAAGGGGAACCGGTGGGTTGGGCCGGTGTTGCAGAACCTCCCGCACGCTCCCCCACATCCCCCATCCTCCCATCCCCCCATCCTCCCCATGCCCAGCTCTGCTGCCCCCCGGCCGGCTTCAGGGCCCACTGGGCCCAGCCTGGAAAGATTTTTATGTAAAAGTGGTCGATGCAAATCCAGGGGCCTAGAGACCACGAAAGGCCCACTTCCCCCTTCGCCCCTCCAGCCTGGGGGGGGGGGGCAGCTGGACACCCCGTTGCCCTGACTAGAGCGGCTTCCAGCGCCCACCTCTCCTGAGCGCCCGGGCCAGAGGGAGGGGTGGGACCGCTGAGGGTGCCAGCCCCCCACTGAGGGATGGTCGGTCACAGAGGCTCGCTGGGGGTTTTTCACGCGGAGATTTTTTAAAATCCACGTCACCACCGTCACCGTTTCAAAGCGTGCACTCAGCGTCCTCGGAGCACGCACCGCGTCACACTGCCACCCCCTCTCGCCAGGTCCCGGACCTCTCCATCGCCCGGAGGAGGCCCGGCTCATGGGGACACCCCCCCCCCGGCCCCCCACAACCACCCGTCTGCTTTCTGTCTGTGGCTTCGCCTGCTCTGGACCCATCCTCTGCATAGAACCACACGCCACGTGGCCATCCGTGCCCGGCTCCCGTCACGCGGCATCACGCTTCCAGGTCCGTCCACACGGGAGCGCGGCCAGCGCTTCCCCCGTTCACGGCCGGGCCGTCGCCCACGGAGTGGGTGCCTCGAGGGCGGGGAGGGGTGTGGGTGGATCGCTGGGGCTAGGGGCAGGTGAGCTCCATGGAATCCTCCCCAAATGTAAGGTGACCAGACGTCCTGCCAAAAGTGGAACGTCTGGACGCCTTACAACGGGAACCAGAGACCTGGACGGAGGTGTAGGGTCAGAGGGACCCCTATCCAGCCTCCCCGTGCAGGTGAGGGGCCTGCTGACATGCCCCCAGCACAGGGTGCTCACCACCTGCAGGGCAGCCTCCGGGGACCTCACCCGGCAGCTCTCAGGGTTAGGAGATTCTTCCTCAGGGGGGGCCTCCGGTTTCCTCCCAGACCCTCACCAGCCCGCCCCTGACCTTGAGGACCCTCTGCCCAAGGTCAGCCTCCCAGGGGTCCACAGACACAACCCAGCCCCCACTCCAGCCCCGTCTGGCTTCACAACCAGATTTCCGACACGTGGAAATCCACAATTTTATTTTATTTTTTTAAAATATATTTAATTGATTTTTTACAGAGACGAAGGGAGAGGGATAGAGAGTTAGAAACATCGATGAGAGAGAAACATCGACCAGCTGCCTCCTGCACACCCCCTACTGGGGATGTGCCTGCAACCAAGGTACATGCTCTTGACCAGATCAAACCTTTCAGTCCGCAGACCGACGCTCTATCCACTGAGCCAAACCGGTTTCGGCGAAATCCACGATTTTAAAAGGAGCCAAATGCACTGTGGGACCCGGGGGCGCATGAAGTCTGGTGCTCCGTCCATAGCAACGTACACACACCAGCACCGGTCCCTCAGATTCGGCAGAGGTACTGCAACATGTGTTTTTCAAAGCAGGGAGGGGCTCCCTGAACGCCTGTGTGACTTGTCAAGAAGCTTACAACCGCCCTCACCGGTTTGGCTCCGTGGATGGAGCGTCGGCCTGCGGACTGAAGGGTCCCGGGTTGGATTCCGGTCAAGGGCATGTACATTGGTTGCGGGCACATCCCCGGTAGGGAGTGTGCAAGAGGCAGCTGGTCGATGATTCTTTCTCATCAACGTTTCTAGCTCTCTATTCCTCCCTGTGTAAAAAGTCAATAAAAAGTTTTTTTAAAAGAAGCTTAAAACCATTCCAAAACGAAATGTTTGTTTAAATAATCATCTGGACATAAACACACGTCGACTCCCCAGACCCCATGGTGGCAAGCAGAAAAAGAATCAACTCAGAACGCAGGACGTGGCCCAGGTCTGGGGACCGTGGGACGCCTCCCCTGGCTGTTCCCGAGGGCTCTGTCCCAGCCCAGCCTCCCGGGGTCTCCACTGTCAGCTCAGAGGCCCAGCTGCCCCGCCCCCACCCCACGCCAGCCTCCTCCCACCACACACCAGCCCACCAGACTCCATCCACCTAGTCACAAGCACGTATTCCGCAGCCGCCGTGAGCCCCGCGGTGGGGGGGGGGGGGGGGGGCAGGGCAGTGGGCGAGATGGACACGAATTGTTGTCAGTGAGGAGAGGATGTATACGTGTTCAGAATAACGTCAGGTAAAATCTTCGGGGCACAGAAACGTGGGTCAGGATCAGCCACGTGTGTGGGAAGAGGAGGGTTGTCCTGGCTGGGAAGGCCAGGAAGCCTCACGGAGGCCGAGACCTTCGGGAGGTGAGGGGGTGAGAGCCAAGGGAACAGCATTCTTGGCAGAAGGAATAGCCAATGCAAAGGACCTGAGGCCTGGTGTGACTGTGGGAGAGCGGGGAGGCTGGTGTGCTGGGACCGGGGGGAACGGAGGTCTGAGGGCGGCCTGTGGGCCTCAGGGAGGGGTTCGGATTTTACCCCACGCACGCCTGGGGGCACACCCCGGACGGGGACCCCGCACACGGCGGCTGCTCGGAGAATATTTGCTGAACGCGGGCGGGCAGGCCACAGACCCAGCTCTGCCTCGGAGCTCCGGGGCCTTTGCATCTGCCCTTGGAGGCCCCAGGGTGCAGGGAGGTCAGGCCTGCGCGTGCCTTCCTGAGGCAACTGGGACCGTGGGAGACGGCCTGGAACAGTGTGAGACTGCATGGAACAGTGTGAGACTGCCTGGAGCAGTGTGAGACGGCCTGGAGCAGTGTGAGACGGCCTGGAGCAGTGTGAGACTGCCTGGAACAGTGTGAGACTGCATGGAGCAGTGTGAGACTGCCTGGAGCAGTGTGAGACTGCATGGAACAGTGTGAGACTGCATGGAACAGTGTGAGACTGCCTGGAACAGTGTGAGACTGCCTGGAGCAGTGTGAGACTGCCTGGAGCAGTGTGAGACTGCATGGAACAGTGTGAGACTGCCTGGAACAGTGTGAGACTGCCTGGAGCAGTGTGAGACTGCATGGAACAGTGTGAGACTGCATGGAGCAGTGTGAGACTGCATGGAGCAGTGTGAGACTGCATGGAACAGTGTGAGACTGCATGGAGCAGTGTGAGACTGCATGGAGCAGTGTGAGACTGCATGGAGCAGTGTGAGACTGCCTGGAACAGTGTGAGACTGCCTGGAGCAGCATGGGTGCATTCTGGAACCGCGCCTCTGCCTCCAGCAGGACTGCGCTCCGCCGGCTCTCCAGGCTGCAGGCCTCGGCCAACTCCTGTCGGCCTCAAGCTTGAGCCCAGGAAGAATGAACGGAAAAGAGGCCTCTGTCCTGGAGGGTGGAACCTGAGCTGCTGGCACTTCCTGCCAGTCCCCCAACAACCCGCACATTTTCCCTGAGCTGGGGGGGGGGGGGGGTGGCAGTTATTCCACTACCAGCAGACCCCGTCTGTCCCAGACCCAGCTTCACCAAGCCAGAGACCCAGGAAAGGGGGCGTGGGGGGATAGGGCCTCAGTTTCCCCATCTGTAAAATGGGCAGGAAAAGCTCCCTACCCAGAGCTACCCTTCGAGCGCTGGAGGCCTGCCTCTCGCCTGGGTGCTGCCCGCTCCTGGCCACGGCAGGGCCCAGGCACCGTTTTGATCTCTCCCTGCTCGGTCGACCCGGTGCCGCAAGCCTGCTGGCTGCGAAAACCACAGCGCGGGGGCTGTTATCTGCTATCAGCCGCGGGCGGAGGGCGGTTTTGGGGCCTCGCTCTGCGTGTGCTTCTCAGAAGAGCTGGCCCGTGTCATCACAGGGAAGTTGGCAGAAAACAGGGGGTTATCAGGCCCCGCATCGCGATTCTGGCCGATGGGAGCCTTCCATCCTCTAATGACTTGTTTACAGGCCTTCTTTGTAAGATCCCCCCCTCCCACCCCCGATGCCAGGCCAGGGGTCAGGGGTAGGGAGAGGGGAGGCCGGGCTGAGCTGGGGCTTCCCGAGGTCTCTGGAGGAAGGCACGCACGCCAGAAGAGGGTCTTGGGGGCACGCGTGCGGGTTCGCTGCTGCCCGCGGGGAGGGCTCTGCGGGCGGAAGGACCCTGGCAGGCTCCGGCTGATGACCCGGGGCTTATCTCGGGGGCAGCGGGAGCGTTGCAGAGTTTAGGCCAGGAGGTCAGGAGCGAGGGTGAGGTCCCAGCCCGGCTCCCTGCCTGGGCCGGCGATGGGGCACGAGGCCTGCCCTCTCTGAGCCTCGGCGTCCCCATCTGTGAGGTGGGGCGGGTGGCAGCCATCCCCCCGGAGCGGGGCCGGAGGGAGAAGCCCGGGAAGGGCCGGGTAGGAGGGGGCTGAACCAGCATCTGGAAGTAGGAGACCCACAGGGAGGGAGAGGAGAGGGCTGGTGGCTTAGGGCTGGGGGTTGGGGGGGGACGGTGGCAGCTAAAGGTAAGGGTGCGTCCTGAGGTGGCGACATGTTCCCACGGGGAGCCTGGGGATGCCTGCACCACCCGAACCACCCAAACGCCATTGACCCGGCTCGTCCATGGCAGCATCACCTGGTCCGTAGGATGCATTTCTCTCCCGATAAAACTTAAAAACAGCCGAAACCGGTTTGGCTCAGTGGTAGAGCGTTGGTCTGTGGACTAGAAGGTCCCAGGTTCGATTCCGGTCAAGGGCATGTACATTGGTTGCGGGCACATCCCCGGTAGGGGGTGTGCAGGAGGCAGCTGGGCGATGTCTCTCTCTAATCGATGTTTCTAGCTCTCTACCCCTCTCCCTTCCTCTCTGTAAAAAATCAATAAAAAATATGTTTTAAAAAAACAAACCTTAAAAACAAAAGCGCAGGGGGGCAGATCCAAACCTCCCGGTGAGAGGCCTACTGTGCGGGGGTGGGGGGGTGGGGGGGTCGGGGGGGAGGTAGTGAGCTCCCCATCACCCAAGCCAGGACCGGGCGGGCCTCCGCTGGGAACCCCAACCTCCCCAGCCGTTCCTCCGCCTCCTCCAACGTGGCCGGTGCCAGGGGCTGCCCCTCAGAGGTGGCACCAAGCAGCACCCCCCCACACCTGCTGCGATGCCAGGCCCAGCCTGGGGTTCCCCCACACTGACTCCCTGCCTACCTGCTAAGCCACTTCCTCCGAGGGCCGCCCCCCGCCCGCCCGCCTGTCTGGCTGGCTTCCCGGGGAGGCAGAACCGCCTGGCTTTGTCCCCCCGGGGGCTCCCCCCAAAGCAGACCCTTCCCCGGGACATTGGGGCTGACATCGCCAGCCACACGGACGGCTGTGGGGTGCAGGGCCTTCCTTCGCCCTGGCTGTTCCCTCGGCTGGTGTCCTTCCTGCTGGCCTCGCCCTCCCGGGAGCAGCCCTCCCTGACTCCGGCACCCGTTGTTCTCCCGAGGGGCCTCTGCGCCTGGGGCTCCATGCTGTGTCCGATTCCTGGAACCCATCTCCCACGGGCCCCACGGCCCCTTAGGATAAGGTGACCAGACGTCCGCTTTGGGCGGGACAGTCCCGATTTCCAGCAATTTGTTCCCGCCTCCCTCCCGCGGTTTTAAAAACACCGTGGGACGCAGGACAAATTGTTGAAAATCAGGACTGTCCCGCACATCTGGTCACCTTACCTTAGGAGTCTGGCTCCGAGTGTCCCTGCCCCCAGCAAGGCCTCGGTAACTGTTTATACTAAAGGACTAGAGCAGCCGTGGGCAAACTACGGCCCTCAGGCCGGATCCGGCCCTCGGAGCCGAAAGAGCAGAGGGTTCTCTTGCTCTCCCCTCCGCTCCTTCACCAGCAGCCCAAGATGAGAGTGCCAGCATGGTCAGGTTGCTTTTGTTCCGGCCCTCCGGTCCAGTTTAAGAACCCATTGTGGCCCTCGAGTCAAAAAGTTTGCACACCCCTGGTCTAGGGAGTCTGGGGGAGCCGTGCTCACAGCTTCCAGGGGGACATTGCGTGGGGTTTTATCATAAAGGTAACAGGAACACGTCAGGGAGTCAAGGGGGAAAATTTTTTAAAAATCAGGGGAGTTTTCACAGTAAACCCTGAGGCTCCAAAGAGAGTTCTGCGCGTGGGGAGGTGTCAGGCTGGGTCCAGCTCCACCTTCTACCGCCAAGAGGCAACGTTGGAGCAGCGTGATCCTGGGGATCCCTTCCCTCCTCCCCCCAAGGCCTGCCCGGGCCCTGGAGCCATTGCCCCCCACCTCTTGCCTTCAGAGAGCCCCTAAACCAGAAAAAGGACCCTTTCCTCCTGGCCAGGAGCTCTGTTCCTGAGGTTCCAGACTCACCCCCTGAGCCCAGGGCCTGCTGGGAGAAATCTCCTGCGAGGGGGAGGGCGGGTCGGGGGAGGTGGAGGGGGTGTGAAAGCACTGGGCTTTCTTTTTCTTAAGGCTGACCACAGCTCCGGGCTGGGCCTGGGACACAGCATTTAGTAAGACCCTTCCCCTTCCCTCCCCCTCCACCCCCAGGATGGCTGCTTGGGAATAGGCCTCGGTTTGGATGCCGCCCCCGAGAAGGCCTCCAGGACACACTGTCCATCCTGGGCCAGGCACGGGGTCCTGGGGCTCTTCCTTCACCCCACACCCCTGGAACCCGGGGGACCCGGCACGCACAGCTGGCTCCCACTCAGTGGGGACGACGGTGCTTCTCGGCACCCCGCTCCGAGGTGGGGAGGCGAAGCGCACCGCTCTGGTCCAGGGGGAGAGAGCGGGGAAGCCTGGGGGCAGCACCGAGGGACCGTCAGGAGCGAGGTGCCCGGGACAACAGCAAATGGAGCCGGAGCGGCCATGCCGCGGAGCCGCCTCACTCAGCTTATTCCTCGAACCCTGGGAGAAATGACCCCCTCGGGCCTGTGGGCGGGGCCCCAGCAAACGTATGCCCCAGAGAACGATTTGCAGCCGACGAGAAAGCAGAGACGACGACCACAGGACTCCGTCCGACGGCAGGACGGACCCTTACAAACACGGTCGGGCATTGGCCTCACCGGGCCACGGTATCTGCACCCACAGCCGTGCCTTCCTCCTCCGACCGACGTAACGCCCCCTCCCCTTTCTCATAAGCCCCTTTGCCTTTGTCTCCGCATCAGAGGTTGTTTGGGCTTCTGCCTGAGTCCCTGAGTCCTGAGTCGCTATTCTTTTGAGCTCAAAGAAATGCTTATTGCCAACAAGGTTCAAATTCTGCCTCTGCTCTGATGGTGCCTTCTCGTCCGGGTCACCACCGTGACTGCTGTGATGCGTTGGGGGCTCTCTCCTCGGAGGAAGGCCGGCCTTGGGGGAGGAGGGGCGTTTCAGAGGCAGCCACTGGGCCCCAGCAAGGCAGCCGCTCTGAGAAAGGATGTCTGGAAGCCAGGTTAGCATGCCTTTTGCTCCCCCACACCCCCAAACTGCTCTCCTGGTTCCCCAGAGTTTCTGGCAAACCTCTGCCCACCTCCTCCTCCCACCACCCACCTCGCCCTCTCTGCCTGGGTCACACACGCTGCAGCCGTGAGGCTCCTTAGGAACCCAGCTTGCTGCCTGCCCCTGGGCCTTTGCATGTGCTGTTCCCTCTGTCCGAAGTGCCCCTCCCCCAGATCCTCACTCAGGGCATTTCCTCACCTCCTTCAGGCCTCTGCTCAAATGTCACTTCTTGGGAGAGGCCCCCTCAGCGCCCCACCTACCCCATGACTAAAGTAGCTCCCAGAGCCTTCCCCTCCCCCCTCACTGCCCTGTTTGTATAATTTCCTGTCTCTCCCGTGACTTATAATCAAATGATCGGAGTCCCTCCCCCTGGAATATCAACTCCATGAGGTCTGTCCTGTCCCCTGCTGTGTCCCCTGGGTGGGGGTGGGGCGAACAAGCCTGACACATAGTAGGTGCTCAGGGAACTCCGAGAACCAAGGGGCATTGGTTTTTGGAAACCTGAGGTCTTTGGGCAGAGAAGAAGGCAGGAAACAGCACTGCGACCTGGCAGGGACGGCAGAAATGTGCCCACGTCCTCTGTCCCCACCACCCCCCTGCCCCACTGACCCCGCTGGCCCTCCTCTTTCTCAATTTCCCCCCTCGAACCACTTCCCTTCCAGGGCACCTCGTCCTGGGGGAGGGGGCACAGCTCACTGCCCTGCCTGTGGGTTCCTCAGGCCTCACCCCAACCCTGAGGGGGAAGAGATGTTGTTGTTATTCCCCCGGCCGATGAGGAACAAAGTTCGGGCCCGGGTGGGGGCGGTGGGAGGCCCGGGTGCTATAAAAAAAACACTCGCTCTGCAAGAAAGAGGCCGTGTAATGCAATCTATGTAAAAAATCAAACGCGCACAAAACTTCCACGATGATGAAACTCCCTCCACGCGGTCTTGTTGACAATAGCCAAGATTTGGACGCAGCCCCAGTGCCCGCCAGGAGATGCGTGGCTGGGAGGGCTGTGGTTCATCTACACCACGGAATGCCGCTCAGCTGTGAGGGAAAGGTCACCTTCCCCAGGTGCAGAATACTGTGCCACGTGAAACGAGCCGGTCGGAGCAAGCCCGGTGCCATCTGATCTCACCCCCGTGAACGGACAAGCAAGCTAGAGGCAGACTCCTAGACAGAGAGCAGGCTGACGGCTGGGGGAGGGCTGGGGGTGGAGGGATTGAACAAAAAGGTTAAAGAAAAGAGAGAGAAAGAACTCACGGGCACGGACAACGGTGTGATGATTGTGGCAGGAGGGATTGGGTAGGGGTGGAGGAGAGTATGGGGGGCACATGGTGATGGGAAAAATAAATCAATAGCTTTTTTAAAAAATTTAAAGAAACTATCAACATCCTATCTAATTAAGAGGGAATATGCAAATTGACCATCACTCCAACACACAAGAGGGCCGCCCCCAAGTGGATACAAGATGGCCATCACAAGATGGCCGGCAGGGGTGGGCAGTTGTGAGGGACCAGGCCTGCAGGGGAGGGCAGTTGGGGGCAATCAGGCCTGCAGGGGAGGGCAGTTGGGGGGACCAGGCCTGCAGGGGAGGGCAGTTGTGAGGGACCAGGCCTGCAGGGGTGGGCAGTTGGGGGGACCAGGCCTGCAGGGGAGGGCAGTTGAGGGCAACCAAGCCATCAGGGGAGCAGTTAAGCGTTGATCAGGCTGGCAGGGGAGTCGTTAAGGGGTGATCAGGCAGGCAGGCAGGTGAGAGCCAGCAGTCCTGCATTGTGAGAGGGCAGCCAGACATCCCTTGAGGAGTCCCAGATTCGAGAGGGTACAGGCTGGGCTGAGGGACACACATCCCCATCCATCCCCCCACCCCATGCACGAATTTCGTGCCCCGGGTCTCTAGTTCTAAAGAAAGATGGTCTGGCCCCACTCGGGCAGGATTCCCCCCTCACCATCATCACCCAGGACCCAGGGAACCAGGCTTCCGAAGGACAGCTGTCCAGCCCCTAAGACGCCTGAGAAGTCGTGGTTCCAGGCAGAGTTCCTGGGAGGCAGTGCCAATGGAATGTGAGATAAGGCCGATGTCCCAATCCCAGTGACGCTGAGTGTGTCAGGGAGGTCAGCTAAGGCGGCCACACACCTGACATCAGCCTTGAGTCCGTGAGCAACTCTGGAGGAAAATGCAGGGCAAGGAACCCAATTCTGCAACAAATAAAGAGTAAAGCGGGGTAGGTGGCGGGGGCGGGGGCGGGGGGGGAGATAGGATAGAGGAGAAGCTGTAAGTTAAAGAGACATAGAGACATTTCAACCCAATGCCACACGGGCTTGGGACAGGATTTAAAGAAATAAATGCATCACAGCCCTGGCCCGCGGGGTTCAGGTGGTGAGCGTCGTCACCTGTGCACCAAAGGGCTGCCGGTTCGATTCCCGGTCAGGGAATCGTGCCCAGGCTGCAGGTGGCAGGTTTCGGGTTCCATCCCGATGGATATTTCTCTCGCTCTCCTTTCTTCCCTCTCTGAAATCAATAAAAGCATATTTTTAAAAAACCCCAAAACATTTTAAATAAATGCAAAGAAGGTATATAGTATATTTTTAAATGTATACATAACATAAATATATAAATGTAAATATATGTGTAATATATTTACATATAATAGTTTTGCATATGTTGTATACTTGCACACATAACATATTTACATAAAATATTCTAGATAATAAAGAGCTAATATGCTAATTAGACCAAATAGCAGACCGACCATCAGGACAACCTTCCGGACAAAGCTGGGCTACGAGGAGCATTGAGGGCCAGCCAGGGCAACGAGGGCCAAGCCCCTTACACAAATTTTGTGCATCGGGCCCCTAGTTTGTGTACAATGTGTAAATTGGCTGCATCTCTGAATTAGCAAACACTGTCCTTCGCTCCTCCAGAAACACCGGGCCAGCTTCCTGCAAGCCCCTGGTCACAGTTTCATCAGCGGGTCAATAGACAACCTTGTTTTGTGTGTGTTTCTGTTGAAATAGGTCTACACTAATAAAAGAGAAACATGCACATTGATCGTGCCTCCGCTACACCCACAAGCCAATCAGGACGACCAGCCAATCAGGAGGAAGTATACAAATTAACCCAACATACATGGCTATGGCCATGGAGCGAGCAGAAGGCTTGGGTTTCCCTGGCAATGGAGGAAGCCAAGCTTCCTGCACACCCTGGCTGTCCCTGGCCTCCGCTCAAGGCTACAAAGTTTCAATTGTAGAAGATAAATAAATCCCAGATACCAGGGCCTCCACTTGGGTTGCTGGGGGCTTGGTTGGCCTGCAAACTACCACAGCCCCTCACCCAGGCTGCCCCACATCCCAAGGGAACCCTCACCCTGATCCAGGCCACCCTTCAGGGCAAACCAGCCGGCCCCCACCCGTGCACCAGGCCTCTATCCTATCTAATAAAAGAGTACTATGCAAATTGACCATCATTCCAACACACAAGGTGGTTGCAGCCATGTGGACACGAGATGGCCACCAGAAGATGGCCAGCAGGGTTGGGGGCAGTTGGGAGGCACCAGGCCTGCAAGGGAGGGCAGTTGTGGGCGATCAGGCCAGCAGGGAAGGGCAATTAGGAGTGAGTGACCAGGCCGCCAGAGTAGGGAAGTTAGGGGCAATCAGGCTGGCAGGGGAGCAGTTAGGCATCAATCAGGCTGGCAGAGAAGTGGTTAGGGGGTGATCATTGGCAGGCAGAAGCAGTTAGGGGCGATCAGGAAGGCAGGCAGGCGAGCAGTTGGGAGCCAGCAGTCCAGGATTGTGAGAGGGATGTCCGACTTCTTGTTTAGGCCTGATCCTGGTGGGATCCTGGTAGGATTGGGCCTAAACAGGCAGTCAGACATCCCTGGAGGGGTCCCAGATTGGAGAGGGTGCAGGCTGGGCTGAGGGACACGCCTCCTCTCTCCCCCCTCCCCACCCCCGTGCATGAATTTCATGCACTGGGCCTCTAGTCTTGTTTAATATATATCATTGCTTCGTTTACGTTGAACTCACGGCCATCAGTGCTGTAACGCACGCCTGAATGAAGTTCATCTGACATACTTATTCCACAAGGCACGTGGCAGCCTTCCCGGGCCTGGAGACACCAGGCAGCATTTCAGCCCTACGGTTGGGGGCCTTTTTAAACAGCGAAACCACCAACAGAAAGCAAAAAATGGGAGACCCGTGACACCAAGTAGACGCCTGTTACAGTCTGAAAGCTGGAACAAGAGGGCACTGCGCCCGCCTCCGCTGGGAGGGTGTGTGTGTGTGTGTGTGTGTGTGTGTGTGTGTGTGTCAGTGACTCACATTTTTTGCCACTCTGTGTGTGTCCCCAAATTGATTTGGGGTTCCACAGCTGGACCAAGGGGCAAGGGAGAAGAAGGGGTTGGGTGCCTGTCCCTCATGTCTCCGAGAGGCCAGGCTCCTTTCCACGGGCTGCTGTCCTCTCTGCTCCCCTGGGACCCGGGGTGGCCACAGGCCCACGGCCCAGGGACCCAGGCAGGCTGGCGGCTGCTCCGTGCTGTGGAAAAGAGACTGCTGCCGTGCCATCTCACAGAGGAGGGCACGGAGGCTCCGAGGGGTGACGTGGCTCGCACAGGCCACACAGCCGATGAGTGGCAGAGCTGGGATTCGAACACAGCCAGCCCAACTCTGGAGTTCACACGGCACCATTTCTCCTCCAAGGGATGGGCTTTCCGCTTTGCTCAGCCCTGCTGAGCCCCTCCCCAAAGCCCCCGCTTCGTCCTTGACCTTCCTCCCCAGCTCCGAGGCCAACTCCTGGGCTGTGGTCTGGCCAGGAAACCCGCCTCCCTCTATCTGGACCCCATACCTCTGTTGATGCGGCAGACGCTCACCGCACCCGGGCCCCACCCCCGGCCCTGCTGAGTCATATCAGCCCAACGGAACCTGAAGTTTTTCTCACAGGTGCTGCTGACATGCCATTGTTTCCCCCAACTGCTCCGGCACTTCCTTTCCTTGAACCCAAGGGCAGAGCTGATCTTTTTAAAAAAAAGTTGCAGTGAAACTTACATAACATCAAAATTTGCCATTTTATCTTTTAACTGACGAGAGAGAGAGAGAGAGAGAGAGAGAGAGAGAGAGAGAGAGAGAGAGGCATCAATAAGGTGATCCACTTATTTATGCACCCACTGATTGCTTCTTGCATGTGCCCTGACCAGTTATCGAACCCAAAACCTCAGCGTAGCAGGACGACACTCTCCGCAGCCGAGCTACCCAGCCTGGGCCAAAACGTACCATTTGAACATCAACAATTCAGCTGCACCCAGGGCACCCACCATGTTGTGTAAGCAGCACCTCTCTCCAGTCCCAGAGCATTTCCACCACCCACAGGAGACTTGTCCCCGTGAGCCGCTGTCGCTCCCCACCCCTCTGCCTCAAGCCCCGGCAGCCACCCATCTGCTTTCTGCCCCTGGATCTGCCCGCCGTGGACATCTCGTATCGATGGGATTCGTGGGCTAGGCGACCTTTTTGTCTGGCTCCTGTCACTCGGCACGATGTTTTCGAGGCTCATCCATGCATCGTGTGTGTGTGTGTGTGTGTGTGTGTGTGTGTGTGTGTGTGTGTGTGTGAGAGCTTCATTCCTTCTTGATGGCTGAGCAATATTCCACCGCGTGGCGGAACATCATTGTTCATCCTTTCATCCACTAATGGACCTTCGGTTTGCCTTCACCATTTGGCAACCGGGAACCGTGCTGCTGTGAACATCCAGGTACCAGTCTTTGTCTGAACTGGTATAGCCTGTGTTGGATTCGGGGGGCTGTATCCTTAGGAGTGGAATTGCTGGGTCACATGATAACCTTACGTTTAAGTGTCTGAAGAGTCGCCGAACTTCAGCGATGGCGCCATTTTGCATCCCCCTCCCCCCCCTCCCCCCCAGCGAGGGCCCAGCACTGTGTAGTCCGTCTGACTTTCACCTCACGAGGACCCAAGTTTTCAAATCTTGGTTCGACCACTGTGACCACGGGCTCCTCTTCTTTCCTGTCATCCATCCCGGTTTTCTGGTAACAGCCAGTTCTCTTTCCAGGAATCACCCATCTCTTCCTGACCAGCGGGGCCTGTGGACCCCAGAGCCCCCCACTCCCTGGCCTGGGTGGGCGGGACACAGAGGGATTTGGGGAACCAGAGACGGCTCCTCCAGTCCAGAAAATCCCTACGGACAACACATTGGAGATCCCCTTGCGGGGAGCAGAGAGGAGCGGGCTGCTTTGGCGGCGGCCAGGGGCTCCTGAGCCAGCAAGATTTTAAATCTGTTTTTGCCCAGAAATAATCGCTCAGGCCTTCGGACGGGAATAGAAAAGAACCTGTGTTTAGCGTCGCGGGCCGAGCGTCCGGGCAGCTGGCAGTGTTTAGCCTGGCACGGACGATCTAAGGCAAGTGTGCGGTTACGGTCGTGTTCAAAAATACGGCTGCAGAGCGGCAAGCTCCGGCTGGGCCGCGTGCCCTGTAATTCTCTTTCCAAATAAAAGGCAGAGCTATTCCTGGCCGGGCTCGGGGACTGCTGCGGGCCGCCGGGCCCCGAGGAGGCCGGCCCGGAATGCCAGGCACGGCCTCCTCCGCCTGCAGTCTGCGTCTCAGGTCTGTAATTGTGAGACTTTGTAATTAAGATGTTATTCCTGCGGGGGCCGTCCGCGGCGGCCGGAGCCCGGGGCCCCTCACCCAGGAGACCCGCGGGCTCGGGGCTGAGCACCGGGAGTGTGTGGTGTTTGGCAGTGTGAGTCCATTTGGAGCTATTTGTGGAGGGGATTTAAAAAGGAAGAAAAAAAAAAAAAAGAAAAAAGAAAACCAAACATCCTTTGATGTTTGCCAAATATAGTATTTTGATTTTCTACGAGTAAAGCCCTGATTTAAAAAAAGAAAAAAAATAATGTACTTGGTCAGCCCTACAGAGGCACAAAGCCCTGAGTGAGGCTGCAAGCAGGACGCATCGTTGAGTGAAAGAAGCCAGACAAAGGGCCCCATGTTGTGTGGCTCCCTTTACACGAAATGCCCAGTGCAGGCAAGTCCAGGGCCCCAGGGAGCCGTGGGGTGCTCCCCAGGGGCTGGGGCGGAGGAGTGGGGAGGGACTCCTCATGGGGACCGGCTTCCCCGTCCTCGGGCACGTGTGGAGCCAGCACTGCTCTCTCTCACACAGGGCCCGGCCCCTCAGGAGACCTGACAGTGAGATGGGCGTGAGCTCACCAAGATGGCCCAGGCCTGCGCCCCATGCCCCCCCCCCACCACACACACACACACCCTCACCGGCCCCAGGACAGGACCCCTGCTCCGCTCCCGCTGCTGCAACCGTGGGGGCTTCTGTGTCGCTGGAACCCCGTTCTGAAGCCGTGTGCCCCTTTCAAGAACCCCGGTGTCCACCTCGTGCCCAAGGGTCTGGCTTACTTGGGCTCTGTGGGGCCCAGGCAACCAAGGCTCTGGGGTTGTGTTCTGCAACATCTTATTTTGAAAAATGTGCCGCCCATAGAAAAGCAGCTAAAATGATGCAGTGGACACCTACACACCTTGCACCTAGATTCACACACGACCAATGATTTACCCACATCCTCTCTCTCTCTCTCTCTCTCTCTCTCTTTCTCAGTGTATAATTGATATAAATGATATATACATAGTACATAATTTATATATTTACTAGAGGCCTGGTGCACGGATTTGTGCACTGGTGGGGGTACCTCGGCCTGGCCTGTGGGATTGGGCAGGCTGAAACCAGCTCTCCAACATCCCCCGAGGGATCCCAGGTTGCGAGAGGCCAGGCTGAAGGACCCAACTGGTGCACCATCAGAACTTGGTAGGGACCAAGGGAAGGCTCCAGGGTCCTCTTGCCCAGTCCTGATCGGCTGCCCCTAGTGGTCAGTGCATGTCATAGCGACTGGTCGAAGGACACTTAGCATAATTAGGCTTTTATTATAGAGGATATATTGTTTAATTTGTCCAGGCTGTCATAACAAAATAGCACAGACTGGGTATCTTACACAGCAGAAATGACCATCTCACAGTTCTTGAGGCTGAAGTCCCAGATGGAGAGTTCAGCAGGGTTAGTTTCTCCTGAGGCCTCTGTCCTTGGTGTGCAGATGACATCCTTCTTGCTGCCTCTTCAAATGGTCTTTCCTCTGAGCACATGCCCACCTGGTGTTTCTTTGTGTCAAGTTCCTCTTCTTGTAAATGGACCAGTCAGATTGGATCAGGCCTCACTCTGTGGCTTCATTTTAACTTACTTACTCTCTAAAGACTCTAACCCTCCAAATGCCTTCACATTCTGAAGTACTGGGGGTTAGGATTTCAACAGGCAAATTGGAGGGGGAAAGGGGAGAAAGGCACAAATATTCAGTGTGTTTTGAACCATTTGAGAGTGCACTGCAGACATCACACTCCATGATCTCTGAATCCTCTGCCTGCATCTCCCACACAGTCAGAGGGAGTGTCTCACTTGCCAAATTTCACATCAAGAAGTGCCATTATCTAAACATTCTGTGGTCAGATGAACTCAACTGTCCTAATTAGACTGCTGTGGTCTGAATGTTGATGCCCCCCTAAAATTCATATGTTGAAACCTATCTACACTAATGAAAGAGTACCATGCTAATTGATCGTACATTTGCGACGCCTACCAGCCAATCAGGAGTGAGTATGCAAATTAACCCAACAAATATGGCAGGTTAATTTGCATATGTAGGCACTGAGCGGCCAGGGGCAGGGCGGTGATGACACAGGTGCTCTGCACCATCCCAGCCACTTCGAGCCTCTGAGCAGCATGGGAAGGTGGAAAGGTGGCTCCAGCCAGAGTGAAGGTGGTGCCAGCAGCCAGGGGAAGGAAGGCCCATTCTTGCACAAATCTTTGTGCATCGGGCTCTAGTCCCTAATATAATAGTGTCAGGAAGCAGGGCCTTTGAAAGGCGATTAGTCATGAGGGTGGAGCCTTAATGAATAGGATTGGTGCCCTTATAAAAGGGACCCCAGAGAGCTCCCTTGTCCCTACTGCCCTGTGAAGACAGCAAGCAGGTGCCATCTGTGAACCAGGAAGTGGGCCCTCACCAGACACCGAATCTGCTGGTGCTTTGATCTTGAACTTCCAGCCTCCAGAAATGTGAGAAATAAATTCGTTTTTGTAAGCCACCCAGTCTACGGTATTCTGTGACAGCAGCCTGCATGGGTTAAGAAGATGTCCTTTATGGCAACTTCCCCTCTTCTCAATTAGGACCCAACCCAGGCTCACCTGCTGTCCTTTGTTTGTATGTCTCTCCAGCCTCCCCTTCCTCAGGAGGGCCGTCAGCCTTCCCTGCTGCTGTTTTGAGGGGGTCCAGGCAGCCATTTTGCAGAACGACCCTCAGTGGCCTGGACGGCTGGTCCCTCTGGGCCGGTCCAGGCTGGGGTCACAAGGAGGATCCGCAGAAGCCATGCTGCTCCTGCCTTGTCTCGGGAGGCCCCTCCGGTTGTCTTGCTCCATTGCTGGCGATGTTAACCCTGCTCTCTTGGTTCAGGTGGTGGAACCGTGTGCTTAAGTCTCTCCCGGGCACTTGATGTTCGAGCACAGCTGGAAACAACTGGCAAGCCTCCGCCTCCAGCTCGGGGCTCCCTCGCTCTCGTCAGTGACAAAGAGCCAGCAGGGCCCAGGGGCAGCTCAGGCTCTACGTGAGGACAGATGGGATGCATCCCTGGAGGCTGCCTGGAGGAGGGGACCTGCAAACGAGCTGCACCCAACGCCATCCCAGAGTGCTAGGCTCTCACAAGAAATTCACTAAGAGCCTCCTGCTTAGCTCACCCAGCCAGGGGCCCGTTTCCTCTGCCCCCTCACACCATGGGCAGTTTCCCAGTGCAGCGTCCAGACACGTGCAGGCCCCCATCATCAGGAGCCAGACCACCTGGCCTTCTTGGGAGTTTATGGTCTACCAGGGGATGGGATCTGAGTCTCTTCATTTAGGCCTGCTTCTCTGAACCTGAACCACAGGCCAGCGTTCGGCGGCTGCCTCGGAGGAAGAGAGCGGGGTGGGGGGTGGGGGGTGGAGGGGAGAGCTATTATGGGTTCTGAGGGCTGTAATTTTTGCTGCTCGGGAAATGCCTGGGGGATGGGGAGCAGGAAGACGATCACTGGCTTCTGTGACCGAGCCTCAGTTTACCCACCTGCTGAAGGGGCAAGTCCTTCACACCTGGCAGGAGGGCGGTGAAGCGTGGGAGAGATGCTGCGGGTGGAAATGCACCCCAGGGTCAGCTCTCAGTCGGGGTTTTGTGTGTCTGTGTGAGGTGGTGGTGGTGGGGGGTGTCTCCCACTCCCCTCATCCATGCCACCAACCAGGGTGCGTGGGGGGAGTGGTGACTTTAACCTCCAGGGGACACTGGGCGATGTCTGGAAGCATCTGGGTTGTCACAGCTGGGGAGTGGATGTGACTGGCATCAGGTGGGTGGAGACCAGGGCACAATGCCCTCAATGCCCTCCAGGGCACAGGCCTCCTCGCCCCAGAGGAGGGTGCAGCCAGAGGGCAGTGGTGCCCAGGGTGAGAATTCCTGGACCAGGGAGCCCGTCGAAGGGGACATGTGAGCTGGGATCAGAGCATGCCACCATAAGTGGTAGTTGCAGGCTCAGGCAGAGGGGACAGGTGACAGTCGCTACAGCACATGATCGGCCAGGGAGAAAGCAGGAGGCTGGGGTTGGCGTCCCTGGGTGCCATGGAGGTAGCTCGTGGTCACATGGTTTGTCTCAATGGCTCAGCTCTGCCTGGTATCTCAAAAGCAGCTACAGATAAGTTGTTCACACATGGGGAAGGTTGTGTGTCAATAAAACTTTATTGATGGGCAGCAACATTTGAATTTCATAGAACTTTCCCATGTCATAAAATAGTTATTCTTTTAATATTTTTTTCAACTGTAAAAAAAAAGTGTAGCACTAACCAGTTTGGCTCAGTGGATAGAGTGCCAGCCTGTGGACTGATGGGTCCTGGGTTCAATTCCTGTCAAGGGCATATACCTTGATGGCAGGCTCAATCCCCAGTAGGAGGCATGCAGGAGGCAGCTGATGGGTGTTTCTCTTTCATCCATGCTTCTAACTCTCTATCCCTCTTCCTCTTCTATGTAAAAAATCAATAAAAAAAAATACTACTATATTTAAAACAAGTGTAAGCACCATTCTTACCCGGGGGGTGGGGGGGTTCTTTGGGGGGTAATGAAATGTCCTAAATTGATTGTAGTGATAGATGCACAGCTCTGTGTATGGACTAAAAGTCGTCAAATTGTATAGTATGTGGATTCTATCTTTTTGTTGTTAATCCTCACCCAAGGTATATTTTTTTCCCATTGATTTTTAGAGAGAGTGGAAGGGAAGGAGGTCGGGGAGAGAGAGAGAGAGAGAGAGAGAGAGAGAGAGAGAGAGAGAGAGAGAGAGAGAGAGAGAGAAGAGAGAGAGAGAGAGAGAGAGAGAGAGAGAGAGAGAGAGAGAGAGAGAAACATGGATATGAGAGAGATAGGTTGCCACCTACACTTGCCCGGACCAGGGATCGAGCCTACAACTGAGGTACATGCCCTTGATCGGAATCAAACCTGAGACCCTTCAGTCTTTGGGATGATGCTCTAACCAATGTGCAGCCAGCTGGGGCTGTGGATTACATCTTTTTTTAAAAATAAATCTTTACTGTTCAGATGATTACAGATGTTCCTCTTTTTCCTCCCTTCCCATAGCTCCCCTCCACCCAGTTCCCACCCCACCCTCTGCCCTTACCCCCGCCCCACTGTCCTCATCCATAGGTGTACAATTTTTGTCCAGTCTTTTCCCACAACCCCCAAACCCTTTTCCCCCTGAGAATTGTCAGTCCACTCCCTTTCTATGCCCCTGATTCTATTATATTCAATTTATTCTGTTCATCAGATTTTTTATCCACTTGATTTTTAGATTCACTTGTCGATAGATATGTACCCTGTTTTCCCGAAAATAAGACAGTGTCTTATATTAATTTTTGCTCCCAAAGATGTGCTAGATCTATTTTCAGGGGATGTCTTATTTTTCCATGTAGAAGAATACAGTACACATTTATTATTAAATGAAAATAAAGGAAATTTATTACCTGTATACGATACAGTAGTACGGTAGTTGTCAACACAAACCAGACAAACTGTGAATCCTGGGGGCCTTATTTTCGGGGGATGCCTTACATTTCACTCAGAAGGAAACTTGTAAGTAGGTCTTATTTTCAGAGGATGTCTTATTTTCTGGGAAACACCGTATTTGTTGTTCATAATTTTTTCTTTACCTTTTTCTTCTTTTTTTAAAAAAATATATATATTATTGATTTTTTACAGAGAGGAAGGGAGAGGGATAGAGAGCCAGAAACATTGATGAGAGAGAAACGTCGATCAGCTGCCTCCTGTACACTCCCTACTAGGGATGTGCACGCAATCAAGGTACATATCCCTGGCTGGAATCGAACCCAGGACCCTTCAGTCCACAGGCCAATCCTCTATTCACAGAGCCAAACCAGTTCTGGCATCCTCTTCTTAAAGAATACTCTTCAGCATTTCATATAATACTGGTTTGGTGGTGATGAACTCCTTTAGCTTTTCCTTGTCTGGGAAGCTCTTTATCTGACCTTCACTTCTGAATGATAGCTTTGCTGAGTAGAGTAATCTTGGTTGTAGGTTCTTGCTATTCATCACTTTGAATATTTCTTGCCACTCCCGTCTGGCTGCATAGTTTCTGTTGAGAAATCAGCTGACAATCATATGGGTACTCCCTTGTAGGTAACTGTTTTTCTCTTGCTGCTTTTAATATTCTCTCTTTGTCTTTTGCTCTTGGCATTTTAATTATGATGTGTCTTGCTGTGGTCCTCTTTGGATTCCTTTTATTTGGGGTTCTCTGCGCTTCCTGGACTTGTAAGTCTATTTCTTTCACCAGGTAGGGGAAGTCTTCTGTCATTATTTCTTCAAATATGTTTTCAATATCTTGCTCTCTCTCTTCTTCTGGTCCCCCATAATTCAGATGTTGGTATGCTTGAAGTTGTCCCAGAGGCTCCTTACACTATCTTCATATTTTTGGATTCTTTTTTCTTTTTGCTTTTCCAATTGGGTGTTTTTGCTTCTTCGTATTTCAAATCCTTGACTTGATTCTTGGGATCTTTTAGTCTGCTGTTGGATCTCTGTATATTATTCTTCCTTTCAGTCAGTATATGCTTAATTTCTAGTTGGTCCTTTTTCATATCCTCAAGGATCTCACTAAGTTCCTCCTATATTTCTAGAAAATTCTTGAAAAACCTTATAACCGTGGTTTTGAACTCGATATCCAGTAGTTTGCTTTCCTCCATTTCTGTCCTTTGTGACCTGTTTCTTTGTCTCTGCATTTTGGCTGCTTCCCTGTGTTTATAGAGTGGCTTTGTGTATTAGGTGTCCTATAGGGCCCAGTGGATCAGCCTCCCCAATTACCTGAAGTGGACACTCTTGGTGCACCCCTCTGTGGGCTGTGTGCACAGTCTTGTTGTAGTTAACCCTTAATTGTTGCTGGTATCACTGGGAGAAATTGACTTCCAGGCCAATTGACTGTGAGGATCAGTTGTATCTATACTGGGAGAATTTCTGTGCTGGAGACACCCTTATAAGGCAAGTCTTGCTTCAGTGGGGCTTTGGTGTACACTGAGTCTGCCCCCTGAGCGTGTCCCTTATGGATCTGAAGAGTTGTAATCTGACCTCTGGGTACACTGGCTTTTGGATCTTCAAGGAGGTGCACATTTAGCCTCTGCCTGAGGCCACCAAGCAGGAGCCTCGGAGAGATCTGCAGATTCCTCTTCTTTGTTTGGGGTTTGGAGATGCCCATATGAGGCCCATCGGTGAAGCAATGCAAGCTGATGTGGGGGCTTGAGCCTTCTTTTGGATGTTCTGGGTCTCACTTACCCATCTGCAGTTTGTTGGGAAATTTTAGATTGCAAAAGGCCAAGCCATTCATATGCAAAAGCCTCTGCACACAGCTTGGGTGTGGTTGTAAATGGGGGTGGGGAGGGCAGAGCAAATAGCAATGGCTGACCATCAACCCTGCCCTAAGAGGCCCCTGGGCCTCAGTGTCCCACGGTAATTGCTGCAAGCACCTCTGAGAGAAAGCTGCCCTTGTGTTCTGGCCCGATGCCAGACAGTCCAGTTTCTCCCCATATGAGTCTGGGTCCCCAGAGTCTTGCTCAGGACTGGAGTTCAGCGCAGTTGGGAGCTTTAATCTCCCTCCCGATTGAGAAAGACAACCGTGTCTTCAGTGGCTAGCCCTCTCTGCGCACTTTCCTCCGTACCTCTGCCCTTTACTTCCGCAGCTCCTCTGAGTCTCAGTGTGCTTTTCTCTTTCCTTCTAGTTGTAGAATGTCCACTCAGCCAGCCTTCCTGTGGCTCTGGATGATGTCCGTTTTGTCTTTTAGTTGTAGTTTTGAAGTGGTTGTGCAAGGCAGCAAGTTCAGGTGTTTGCCTATGCTGCCATCTTGGTTTCTCTCTGGATCAGATCTTAATAAAGCTGTCAAGAAAGGGAAATGTACAATAGCCAAAGGTGGAAACAACCCAAATGTTCATTGGCCAATGAATGGATGAGCGAACTATGGTTCACCCATACCACGCAGTATTATCAGCCACAAGAAGGAAGGAAATTCTGACACATGCTACAGTGTGGATGGACCTTGCCGACACTATGCCGAGTGAAAAAAGCCAGACACAAAAGGGCAAATGCTGTGATTCCACTCCTGTGAGGCCCCTGGAGGAGTCAGATTCAGAGAGACAGGAAGTGGATGGTGGGTGCCAGGGGCTGGGGGAGGTGGGTGGGAAGTTTGTGTTTAATGGGGCAGCGTTTCAGTTTGGGAGGATAAACGAGTCCTAGAGATGAATGTGGTGACAGCTGCACCAGGACCAAAGGTGCTAACACCGCGGACCTGTACCCTTAAAAACAGTTGTCAGGGCGACTTTAATGTTATGTGTATTTGGTCACAATGAGAAAAAGACGAAGAAAACAAACACTCCCAGCTCCTAGGCTTTGCACACAACCAGCCCGATTTGGCCCCCGAGCTGTAGTTTGCAGACCCCTGAGCTGCCCCAGACAGGTTGGCTTTGGGAATTAAAGTGTGTGAAGCCGATGGAGTGGCCAACCACGACTCCCACCCCCATCCCTACCCCTAACCCTACCCCCAGGAGAGGAGCCCATCCAGGTGGGCTAGGGCTGCATCCCTACTCACCCTGTACCCCTGAGACCGGGGACCAGCCACATACCCTCCCCAAGCCTCAGTTTCCCCATCTGCAAAGGGGAGGGCCTTCCTGTGCACAGAGTTCCTCTGGATACGGGGGACCAATGTCAGGACAGAAGAGGCCGGTTGCAGGCTCAAAGGGGACCAAGGGGCTTCACCCAGCGTCCCGTAGCTGGCAAGTGAAGGAGGCTGAATGTGAACCTCCCGGAGAGAAACCATGACCGTGCACAGAGGATGCGGGAAGAGTGACGCACTGCGGCAGAACGGGACTGCGGCGGTGGCTTTGTCTCCGGGCCCCCTGCCAACGGGCACACGGCGTTGGTGAGCTGCTCTTCTGCAGATGGCCACGTTCCCGAGAAGAAGAAAAAAAATGACAGGATACTGACAAATGATTCCTTCCGAACCCAAGCCTGAAAATCCTGTTGAAACACAACATCCATCCTTCCGCAGGTGAGCGGGTGGACACAATGTGGACCGTGCATGCCACGGGCTAGTACTACTCGGTCTCGAAAAGGAGGGAGACGCGGACACGCGCCAGCACATGGGCGAACCTCGGAAACATTACACCGAGCAAAGGAAGCCGGGCGCTGGGAGCTACGGAGTCAATGGTTCCATTGATAGGAGACGTCCAGAATAAGCAAGTCCGCAGAAACAGAAAGCTGAGCCGGGGTTGCCAGGAGCCGGGGGGCGGGCGGGGTGGAACGGGGCTGCTGGTGGGGACAGGGCTTCGTGCTGGGGAGATGAAACTGTGCTGGGACTCGGCAGGGGCGGTGGCTGCAGGACACGGGGAACGTACCCGAGGCCACGGAATTTTCCACTTTAAAACAGCTAATTTTATGCTCCTGTGGATTTCACCTCCATAAAAAGACACGGGTAAAAATAAAAAAATAAAAACAAAAACAGAGGCATGAGAAGAACACCTCGCAGCCGGCGTCTGTCTGTCCAGTTGGAGGGGGTGGGCACACACTTTCTTTCCACCTCGGGGGGTGGCGGGGGGACGGTGGCATGGGGGGGGGGTCCCCCAGTCTGGGCGTCCTGGGTTCGGGCTCTGCCGGTGCGTCAGCGAGGTCCCGGCTGGCAGGGGCTCAGGCCTCTCAAAGGTTTTCTGTCAGCGCTTGAAAAGGGGCCAGGTGCCCCCCCGCACTCCCCCCTCCCCCCCAGCCCCGGCCGGAGCCGAGCAGTCTTGGGCCTGTTGTTCTCAGCAATCTCAGCCTCGTGTTAGCAGGAAACACGGCCAAGTAGGGCTTCCTGCGCGTCGGGGAGAGGAAGCTCCGTAATGTTCTGGAAGGCTGGGTTAAAAATAACCCCGGTATATAAAGAGCGCGGAGGGTCCCCTCGCTGCCTCACTCCGGCGCGGCCGGCCGGCCGGGCGCCGGGCAGAGCAGGTGGCTGGGGGCCTGCGTGGGGCCGCGTCCTTGTCCCCGGGGCCCCGGGGCCGGGAACCACAGCCAAGCCTGGAGCCCGAGGCCGCCGCGCTTCCAACGCCTAAGGCAGAGTCGGGACGTGCGGGCGTTCCTGTTTAAATCCTTTTTCCTCTGGCAGAGAGTTCCACCTCCCGGCACCATCGGGGGAGAGAGGACGCGGTAGCCTCAGGGGCTGGCAGTCAGGGTTCAGATCCCGGCTCTGCCACCTGCCGCGGGGTCTCGGTCCCCCCATCTGTCAATGTGGGACCGGCAATCGCTCCTGTGTTGTTGTGACACTAACCACTTAGAGGAGACCCTCCAGCGGGTGCGGTGCAGGGCTGGACAAGAGCTGTGAATTCTGCCGAAACCGGTTTGGCTCAGTGGATAGAGCGTCGGCCTGCGGACTGAAAGGTCCAGGGTTCGATTCCGGTCAAGGGCATGTACCTTGGTTGCGGGCACATCCCCAGTAGGGGGGGTGCAAGAAGCAGATGATCGATGATTCGCTCTCATTGATGTTTCTAACTCTCTATCCCTCTCTCTTCCTCTCTGTAAAATATCAATAAAATATATATATATATTTTTTTTTTTTTTTTAAAAGAGAGCTATGAATTCTTACCATTACCTCCACGGTCTTTACTTCCCTGGGCAAAGCACACCCACAGATTCCTTCATCTAAGGCAGGGGTGAGCAAACTTTTTGACTCGAGGGCCACAATGGGTTCTTAAACTGGACCGGAGGCCGGAACAAAAGCAACCTGACCATGCTGGCACTCTCATCTTGGGCTGCTGGTGAAGGAGCGGAGGGGAGAGCAAGAGAACCCTCCGCTCTTTCGGCTCCGCAGGCCGGATAGAACAGCCGAACGGGCCGGATCCGGCCCGCGGGCCGTAGTTTGCCCACGGCTGGTCTAAGGCGGGGGTAGGTCCTCGCATCATCCCACCCTCCACGGGCTCAGCAGGCGGGGGCCGGCACCGGGAGCTGTCACCGTGGCTAAGGAGACCTCTCCAACCTGGCCTTCCGGGAGCCCGGGAGCACCACCTCACACTCTGCACCCGGAGGCCTCGCTCGCCTCCCCCTCTCCCTCTCCCCGCAGGGATTCGTCGGGGTCTTCCTGACTTGGGGGCCCCTGTCCTTCCTGCTCTGCCGTTAGACGTTCCCGTGTGGGGGTCGGGGGGTGCAGGGGGAGGTGCACGCTCGTCACCCTTGGCATAGGCCGGCTGCCCGTGCTCTGAGTGGGTGGGGGCTGCCCCCCCGGAGGCCTGTCCTTGCCTTCAGGACGGCGAGAGCAGAGCCTGGGCACTGCCCGCACGCAGGGGCAGACCCAGCCCAGGGTCCGGGGCCCCTCCCCCGGACGGAGCCCCACGGGTCAGGAAAACAAAAAGAAGCCCCCAACAACCAGTGCCAGGAAGGAGAGCGATGACTCGGGACAGGTCCTACCCGGAGGGAAAGGGTCACAGAGGCACATTGGGCACAGTCTGATGCCCATCGATGGCTCTGACGGGCAAATTCCCGGGAAGACGCCGACTCCCAAAGCTCACTCGAGGAGAATCCCGTCGCCAGGACAGCCCTGGGTAAAAACCTGCCACCCCGGAACCTCCAGGTCTGGACGGCGGCCCCGTCAGCTCCCCCACACGGAGAGGGGAGAAATAACGCCCGTTTTACACGGACGCTTCCATGAAACTGGACGGGAAGGGAGGCGTGGCAACTCAGGCTAAATGGGGGGGCTGCTGTGGGGTGCCCTGCTCCGTAGAGCAATGGGGCCCCCACCCCCTCCCCCCAAAAGAGCCCCTGTTCCCTGCACGGGGATGTTTTCCTGGGCCGGGAGGGCCGATCCCCGCCCGGCGAGGGGAAATGAAAGGAGGGCTTGCTCTCCAGAAATCGGATCCAGACGTGCCGGGCCTGAACGGCGCCTTTGTGCCCCGAGCGCGGCCACAATCGCCGCCCGGGCTGCGGCCTGCAGATCGCGGCCGCCTGGCTCCGGGGCCCGTTCAGAACTCGCCGCCGCCGCGGCCTCCACCAGCTATTTTTAACCGGCCAAAGGGGGCTCGTTACGGCCCGGGGCGCAGTGAGAGGAGAGGGGGCATCTGTGAGGCGGAGGGCGGAGGCGGGCAGCCAGGGGCTCCACCGGGGGGACGGTGAAGGAGTGATGTGAATGGATGCACCCAGTGGTGCTCCAGACCTCAGTTTCCCTCCTGTCAAATGGAGGTTTGAATTTCATCAGGGGCTTTAATGCCAAAGTAGCACAAGAGCCACATTCCATCATCAACTGAGGGACTCCTCTCTCTCTCTCTCTCTCTCTCTCTCTCTCTCTCTCTCTCTCTTCTTCCTCTCTCTCTCTCTCTAACTCTCAGTGTCTCTTCCATGGGATGCATGCATTTCTGCAGCTCTGCCTGCATGGGGAACCTGGATGACCAGTTCTACTGATGGATGGATGGATGAATGGGTGGATGGATGGATGGATGGATGGATGGATGGGTGGATGGGTGGGTGGATGGGTGGGTGGATGGGTGGGTGGATGGATGGGTGGATGGATGGATGGATGGATGGATGGGTGGATGGATGGATGGATGGATGGATGGATTATTCCTAAGTAACTGGCCCAAGCCTTGCTCAGTCACCCCGTCCCCACGTTCCAGCAGGGTGGCTGCCTTCTGTCCCCAGCATTTCCGAACGAGCCCGTGTTCTCTCTGGGGTCCGAGTTTTTCCATGAAACAAGGAAGTAGATGGCCAGGCCCCTCTGGGAAGGGGTCTCCTGTCCCCGCCAAAATGTCCCGAGAACCTCGACCTCCCGAGGGGCTGAGCTCAACCGCTCATCAGCCCACGTGCTGCAGCACCTTCCGCCAACCCACCGGGAGGGGCAGGTACAGAGGGGAAACTGAGGCACGAAGAGGCACCGTCCCTCCCCCAGTCCAATAGGGGCGGCTGCCTGGCACCAGGAACTGGGCTGTTCACCAAAGTGTCTCCAGGTTGTCGAAATTGGAGCTCTGTGCCGGCCATCGCTTGCCCCTGCCCACGGAGTCTGTGCTGGGGGCCGGGCTCCTGCCTGCTGAGGGGGTCCCAGCCCGTGAGGCTGCCTGGCCTGAGCCCCCTCCTTCCTTGTTACCTCTCCAGAGGGGAACCGGGCCCTGGCGGCTCTCGTGGGCCCACCCCCACTGTGGCGTGAGCACCCTCGGACTGTAGAGGGCATTTCCCTGGAGGGATGCCCCTGGGCTTGGAGGGGTTGGGGGGGTCTACAGACCCACATTAGAATCCTAGCTGGCCACTGACCTGCCGGGCCTCAGTGTCCATTTCTGTTAAAGGGGCACACCTTTGACCCCTGCTGCCAAGGATTTTGGGGGCCTGACAGCTGAAATATACACGGCATGGCTCCTGGAAGCAGCTATCCACCCAAAAAGGGGCCCTGCTCCCTGCTCCCTGCTCTTCCGGGACCCTGGCCACGGGCCTGATGAGAGCCCACGCCCCTGCCTGGTGTTTTAAAAACTGGTAGCCAGAACCGGTTTGGCTCAGTGGTAGAGCATCCGTCTGCGGACTGAAAGGTCCCAGGTTCGATTCCGGTCAAGGGCATGTACATTGGTTGTGGGCACATCCCCGGGTGGGGGTTGTGCAAGAGGCAGCCGGTCGATGTTTCTCTCTCGTTGATGTTTCTGGCTCTCTATCCCTCTCCCTTCCTCTCTGTAAGGAATCAATAAAATATTTTTTTAAATAAATAAATAAATAAATAAATAAATAAATATAAATAAAAACTGTGGTAATGGGCAATGGACCTAAATAGAATCCTCTCAAAAGAAGACAGAAGGAAGGCCAAGAGGCACATGAAAACATGCTCAAAGTCACTAATTATTCGAGAGATGCAAATCAAAACAACAATGCAGTACTATTTCACACCTGTCAGAATGGCCAACATCAACAAAGCAACTAACAAGTGTTGGCGAGGTTGAGGAGAAAAAGGAACCCTCGTGCACTGCTGGTGGGAATGCAGACTGGTGCAACCACTGTGGAGAACAGTATGGAGCTTCCTCAAAAAACTGAAAATGGAACTCCCGTTTGACCCAGTGGGCTACTAGGAATATATCCCAAGAAACTAGAAACACCAATCAGAAAGGATATATGCACCCCTATGTTCATAGCAGCACAATTTACAATAGCTAAGATTTGGAAACAGCCTAGGTGCCCATCAGCAGATGATTGGATCAAAAAACTATGGTACATCTACACAATGGAATACTATAAAAAAGAAGGAATTCTCATCATTTGCAACAACCTGGATGGAATTGGAGAACATCATGCTGAGTGAAATAAGCCAGTCAATGAAAGAGAAACACCACATGACCTCACTCATGGATAATAAAGAACATTATAAACTGATGAACCAAAAGATAGATATAGAGACAGTAAAGCAACAATTTACTGTCAAATTACAGTGGGGAGGGTTGGGAGATCTGGGGGAGATAAGTGATCAACCGAAGGACATGTATACATGCATGAACAGCCAATGAACACAAAACTCTGGGGAGGGAGGGCATGTATGGGAAGGAGGGGGCAATGGTAATATATGTACACAGATAATAATTTAATAAAAAATTAAAATAAAATTAAAATTAAAAACTGTGGTAAAATGTACATCTAAATATATATATATATATATATATATATATATATATATATATATAAAAGCTTAAGTGACCATTACGACTGGTTGACCGAATGACCAGTCAATGGCTGCTGTGATGCGCAATGACCACCAGGGGGCAGGAACTGCCCCATGGTGGTTAGTGTGCTCCCACAGCCAACCTCCATTGGTCCCTCCCCAAGGCCAACCACCCTGATTGGCCTCGATCAGCCCCGATGGCTGGCCAGGCCAAGGCACCCCATTTGTGCATGAATTCGTGCACCGGGCCTCTAGTAACATGTAACTGGTGCCATTTTAACCACATGCCAATGTGCAACTCAGAGGCATTTAGTTTGTTCATCCTTCACCTCTATCTAATCCCAGAGCGTTTCCACCCCCCCAAAAGGAGACCCTGTCCTCATTAGGAGGCCTTCCCTGTAGCCCTCCAGCCCCTGGCAACCACGAGTCTGCTTCCTGTCTCTGTGGGGTTGCCTGTTCCTGACATTTCCTATCCACACGATCATACGCTCTGTGGCCGTTTGTGTCTGGCTCCTTTCACTCAGCACAGTGTGTCCAAGCTGCAGCCACGTAGCGGTAACCATCCGTGCCTCTTCATGGCTAAGTGATCGTCCACGGCATGGATGGACCGGGCTCTGTCCATCGCGTCATTCTTCCCTGGATGGACATGTGGGTCGCTGCTCTCCTTTGCGGCCATGAGCAGTGCTGCTGTGCACACCTGTGTGCGAGGATTTGAACATCTGCTTTCATATCTTTGGGGCTGATGCTCAGGGGTGGGATAGCTGTGTCACGTGGACATTACGTCGAACTATTCGAGGAATCCTGCCCCGCTGTGATGCTGGCAGAACAAAGCCTGAATTCCCCGTTGGACACACCTGCTGCCCACAGCACCCAGTTGCTCACCCAGCGAGACCCTCACCTTGCCCTGGCTCCTCTCAGCCCTCGCCTTCCTCACCGATGCACTGGTCGCTGCGACGATTTGAAAAGATGTAAACAAAGCCCCCGAGGTGGCCGGGCACCCACTGGGACCTTAAGCCAACTCGGTTGCTCCCTCACCCCCCACCCCCCACAACACTCCGAAGTTTTTTGTTTTCTCCTCTGTGTAGTGTTGCCAGAGAAAACACAGGATGCCCAGCTAAATTTAAATGTCACATAAACAAAAAAAAAATCTTTTTTCCCATTCTGTGCAAAATTTGGGATATGCTTATACTTAAAAAAAAGAAGCGCTATTTGTCTGAAATTGAGATTTAATGGTGTGTCCTGCATTTTCTTCACTGAGTCTGGAGACGGCCTTTGTGACCGTGGCTCCTCCTAGCCCGGCGGAAGTCCCCAAACAGACATCACCCCGCAGGCGCCTCGGCGTCCGAAGCCTGAACTGCCGCTGAGATGCCCCCAATCCACGGTGAGTTCCCCGAGAAAGCTCCGGGGCCGAGGGCTCTGCGAGACCCTGGGAATTCTGGGAAGGTCCGTTTCAGTCCGATGACAAATGCTCTAACCTGGCCCCCAGCCCCCGGCTGCCGGAAGGCCAGTGAGCAAAGCGGGGAGCACACGGGGTGGCCCCACGACAGGACCCCTCGCTCAGCCTGCCTCCGGGGGCACCGAGGTCTGATTCACGCTTCCTCGTACTCAAACCGTACTCAAACAGCGCCCACCGGGGCGGAAGCCTCTCTGTGAGGGGCAAAGCGGCCCCCACGGGCAACACTGCTCCTCCTTGATGTTCCCCAGAACCCGGCCCCAGGGTACTAGGGAGATGGCAGCAGTGCGGGAAGGAGGCCACTGCCATGGCGACCCTCAGGGGGGCCCCGCCCCAGGGCCGGCTGATACAACAGGGAAGGGAGGCCCAGGCCTGAGGGCTTTTTTATCATTATTATTGATCTCAGAGAGGAAGGGAGAGGGAGAGGGAGAGAGAGAAATATCAATGATGAGAGAGAGTCATCCATCGGCTGCCTCCCGCACGCCCCACCCTGGGGATCAAGCCCATAACCCGGGCATGTGCCCTGGCTGGGGACCAATCTGTGACCTCCTGCTTCAGAGGTTCACGCTCCACCACGGAGCCCCTAGGACTTTTAGGAGCCACTGGAATTTCTCGATTTCTTTTAAAATTAGAAGAAAAGAAAAGGAGCCGAAACCGGTTTGGCTCAGTGGTAGAGCATCGGCCTGCGGACTGATAGGTCCCGGGTTCGATTCCGGTCAGGGGCATGTACCTTGGTTGCAGGCACATCCCTCAGTGAGATGGGTGTGCAAGAGGCAGCTGGTTGATGTTTCTCTCTCATCGACGTTTCTAGCTCTCTATCTCTCTCCCTTCCTCTCTGTAAAATATCAATAAAATATATATTTTAGAAAAGTAAAGAAAAGAAAAGAAAAGAAAAGAAAAGAAAAGAAAAGAAAAGAAAAGAAAAGAAAAGGAACTTCTAAGGCAGAAAAATACATTTTCATTAGTCCCTTGCCTCCAGGGAGAGAATAAATGAAATTAGTTAGGGCCTATGGAAATCTACTCAAGTATTGTAACTTTTTTTTTCTTTAATGAAGGGAGTATATCTCATTCCATGCAATATTTAGTACCTATTTATGTGGTTTTTTCAAAAAAGTGTTTACCTGGAATTCAAATTGAACTGGGTGTGCAGGGCTTTGTTTGTAAACCCGGCAGCCTGGTCCTTGGGGTGAGAGCTGGCCCGCACAGCCAGGCAGGAACCTAGGGCACAGCAGACGAGCCCCCCCTTCCCCCCTCCCCCGGTTCACATTGCCGCCCGGAGCCCCTCCCACAAGATCCAGAAGGTCTTACTAGATGTCTGCACCGTGGAAGCAGGAAAAGGCCTCTCGCCTGCAGACACACTCATCCCCACTCTACAGGCGTGAACGTCGGGAGGCACCTGAAGGTCCAACCCGTTTCTCAGATGACAGAGCTGAGGTTCAAAAAAGAGAAGCAACTTGGCCGGGCCCTAGGCTGTGGGTCGCTTACAAACCTCCTCTGGCCCAGCCGGTGTGGCTCAGTGGTTGGGAGTCGGCCTATGAACCACGGTTCCATTCCTGGTCAGGGCACATGCCCGGGTTGTGGGCTCGGTTCCCAGGAGGGGGCGTGCAGGAGGCAGCCCATCAGTGATTCTCATCATGGATGTTTCTCTCTCTCCCTCTCCCTTCCTATCTCTCCTGGGGCAGTTGTTTTGTATCTTTTTTTAAAAATATTATCCCCACCCCACCCCCTCATTGATGGAAGTTGTAGACACTTCATGGTAGAGGAATGTTCCCGGTATCTTGCCTTCAGTGTGAGGGGTCCACAGGCACAGTGAGACTCGTCAGAGAAGCAAGCCTGGGTCAGGACAGAGGCTTCCCGGTCAGACAGCTGGGCTCCTGGCCCCACAGAAAATCAGCTGCGCCTCGGTTTCCCCTCCCCCACTATGACGTGGTGCAATAATGACTGGTCTCCAGGTCCCTCGGACCAAGAGACTGACACATAGTAGGTCTTCAAGCAACATTATTTTCGTTTTTGTTTTTGTTAATCCTCACCTGAGCATATTTTTTCCATTTATTTTTAGAGGGAGTAGAAGGGAGGGGGGTGGGGTAGAGAAAGAGAGAGAAGCATGGGTGTGAGAGAGACACATCGATTAGCCTCCTGCACGATCCCGGACGGAGGCCAGGATCGAACCTGCAACCCAGGGGCACGCCCTTGACCAAGAATCAAACCTGCGAACCTTTGGTGCATGGGGCTGATGCTCTAACCACTGAGGCACATCGGCCAGGGTGCAATGTTAGTGTTTTACTCCTGTCCCTCGGCCCTGTGTCCCCACCAACACACACACACACACACACACACACACACACACACACACGGCTGAACTTCCCCTCTACTCCTGAGAGAGAGAAAAAAAAAAAGGAAAGGGAAACTCCCTCATACTACACATATTTTCAAAACCTGCCCTTTCCGAGGAAAAGTTTTTACATCTTAAGAAAAACCTGATTGTTTGACTCGACTGCAAGGAACACGTGGCTATCCAGGGGACACATGCCTGCAACCGTGCAAAGGAGCTGTGTCCTCCACGCCCCTCGGAGGGGCCCGCGTGATGTGGGGTGAGGCTGGGGGCACAGGCTGTCCGCCCTCACCACACACACACACACCCCGCAGGGGCGAGAGGAGTCTTCTAGAATATCCCGGAACATTCCTCCTCAGGTAGTCAGAAATCATTCCATCGCCGGGGCCCTGCCTCAGGTTTCCAGCTCTGCCATCCGTGGTTTTCCGTTTCGTTTTTCCTCCTCCTCTTCTTTTTTTTTGTTTCCTTTCTCAAATCACATTTGTTTTTCCACAATCAAAAGTGCTCACACAGACCTCGCCCGGCCTTCCAGCACGCCGCCCCGGCCGACGAGCCGTGTAAACACCGCTGCTGCCCCCGCAGCTGGCCGAGTGGGTGACACGGGAAAACCTTCTGGATCGTGAAAAAAAAAGAAAAAAAAAAAAAAAAGGAAGTTTTCCAAAACTCAGCGCGGGCCTTACGTAACGGGGCCCGGACACGGAGCGAGCTCTCCGAGTGCAGGGCGGGTGCTGCTGGCCGGGGGAGGAGGTGCTGGCGGGGATCCCTGCCTCCGCCGCCGCGATAAGGGGAGTGTGGGCTGCGGCCGGGAGGCCAAGTGCATATTTGGAATTCGTTGGCAAGGCCGGGTTCTCGTAAACCGTCCCGGGGAAGCGGCTGCAGCCGCCACGCGCCGGGGCGACCCAGGCACACCCGTGGGTGCCCCAGAGCCACCCAGGCTTTGTCGTCGCTCCTCTCTATCCCTCCGGCACCTCGGGGTTCCACCGCGCCTCGGTTTCATAGGAAACAAAACCCAGAGTGCAGAGAGGGCGGCGGCTGGCCCCGGGAAGTAACTACGATGCCGTAGTCAGTATTTTTAATATTGTCTTTAAAGACCACCGTCCCCCAGTAACCTGGAGGGGAGGAGGACGGGGGTGGAATGAGGACCTGAGAAATGGTCAAGTGGGGATGGCCACTGTGGCCGGGATGTCCATTTCACAGAACTCAAACCGGAGCGTCACGGACGTGCCGCTGCCTCCCGGGCGGGTCCCAAAGGCAGCTGGGGGTGCTGTCACCTGTGGTCAGGGTTTGTGTTCAAGGTTTGGGGTTTGGTTTTTTTCCCCCCCAGACTCTGGGGGCCACGCTCTGTGCCCTATACTGGGGTGGCTGTTCTGCTTTCATACGCGATAAATCAGTACAGCCACTTTGTCAGTATCTGCTAGAGCAGTGGTCGGCAAACCGCGGCTCTCGAGCCACACGCGGCTCTTTGGCCCCTTGAGTTTTTAGCAAAGTCCAGCTCAGGAGGAGCCTAATTAAGTTAATAACAATGCACCTACCTGTATAGTTTACGTTTTAAAAAAAATGTGGCTCTTCCCAGGGGGCCCTGTGCCCCGGGTGAGCCGTGTGTCCCAGAGGGGCCGTGTGCCCCGGGTGAGCCATGTGTCCCAGGGGGCCGTGTGCACTGGGAGAGCCATGTGTCCCAGGGGAAGCAGTGGGACCCGGGGGAAGGGGCAGAGAGAACCAGAGGAGGAGCAGACTCTTTTCGTGTGGTCCTGAGATAGTCACCATAAAACAAGCAGACTACCAAATGAGGAGTGGATTCTATTCATGTGATCCTGAGATGGTCACCATAAAACAAGCAGATTGTCAAATGACAGCGGGGAGGGGAAGGAGATCTGGGGGGAGATAAGAGAACAACCGAAGGACTGGTATGCATGAATATAAGTACAACCAACGAACACAGAACTCTGGGGAGGGAGGGCATGAATGGGAGGTGGGGGGGGGGCCAATGGTAAGATATGTACACATATAATACCTTAATTAAAAAAATTTTAATCCTCAAAAAAATAAAATAAAAAATAAAAAAATGTGGTTCTCAAAAGAAATTTTGATTGTTGTGCTGTTGATATTTGGCTCCGTTGACGAATGAGTTTGCTGACCCCTGGGCTAAAGCAAAACCCCAGCAATCCCCCCCTAAAGAAACTTGCGAGCGTACAGATGTATGTTTTCGTGTTATTCATAGGAGCCACCAAAAGCAAAAAGGGAGCCACTCAAAGGTCCTCAATGCGTGAACCACGGTGTGTTTCTTTAACGGAATACTATGCACCCGTGAAGAGGAGCACGCGTCTGCTTACTGGGGAGGAACGCAGGGGGCACAAGCTGAGCCGAGGGGCCAGGGGCGAAAGGGGCGTCACTGTGACCCCCCATCCGTGAAATCACCAGCAGGCGGAACTCACCGCCGGCGACAGAGGCCCGAGGGGCAGCTTCCCTCGCCAGCGGAGGGAGCCTTCTGGGGTGCCGGGTGTCCCCACAGTTTGATCCCGGTGAGGGTCCCACCAGCAAAGCCCACGGAGCATGCACCTCGGACGTGCTCCCTCGGCTGCACGCAGGTGTTGCCTTCATGTGACCAGGCATTCCTCCACTGAGCGCCCAGCGCAGGCAGGAAGGGCAGTGGAGACGAAGCCCCATCCCTCCTGGCAGCTCAGGTGCCAGGCAGCCACAGCTGGGAGCAGCAGGTGGAGAGGGTTTGGCACAACCTTCCACACACTCTGAGCGCAGGCACGCGGAGCCCCGACAGCCTGGTGCCCAGCAAAGCCCTGCTCTGTCTGGGAAGGAAAGGCACTTGGTTCTGATGGGGGGGTGCCACAGAGGGATCCCCCAGAGCAGGGACCGGCCCTGCAGGCCAAGGAGGGCCGGCGGTGGTGCAGAGAGGGGGTCTGAAAGAACCTGAGCCCGCAGGGACCACCTGCCCGCCCCGGCGGCCTGTCACCCACTGCGGAGGCCCCTGGGGTGAGTGCTCCCTAATCGCCGGCCACTGCACAGCCTCGTCTCGTGCTCCCTCCCAGCGCGCCCTAAGCTCTACGTGGCGGGCGTGGCAACGGACTTGCCTGAGGCCCCCAAACTGGGCCCAAGGTGGCGGGGTCCCCCACTGCCTGCTGGCCTCCCCGGTGACTCAGCGCGCCCCGGGACAAGGTGTGTCTGCGAGCCGCCGGCACGCACGCACACAGCCTCCCCAGCGGCCACCACCCTTCGCACACAGCCTCCGGGTGGCGGGGACACGGTGAGTCACGAGGACGGGGCCCTTGGTCGCCACAAATCCACCGGGCCAGCCCCTCGAGGACGCTCTCCCCGTGGCCCACGTGGGGCCTGGGGAGGACAGAGCCGACGGCCGACCACTCCCCAAATCCCAGAAGCGAGCACGCGCCTCCTCCGTGCACGGGGACGGAGGGCTTTCACCTTCCCGGGCTCCTCGTCTTGGTTTGGGGAGAGGCGTCGGGCTGTGTTTATAATGGGAACCAGGGGACCCCCACGCCCCACTTCTACCCACGGGCCACATCAGCAGCCCTGTCATAACCAACCACGGGAAGAGCAGAGACTACGCCAGGGGCTCCTGCCGTCCACAGGCCATCGTTGGAGACCCTCGGCCTAATCAGTTCCGACCCATCACCCCCTCCAGGAAGTCCTCCCGATGCCTTCCTGGCCTTATGAACCTAGGTAGACTCCCGCTGTCCCAAGTTAAGAACCTTCAGCCCAGACTGCAAATGCCTCCAGGCCAGGGGTCGGCAAACCCATCAGTCAACAGAGCCAAGGATCAACAGGACGACGACTGAAATTTCTTTTTGGAGAGCCACATTGTTTAAACTTAAATTCCTTCTTCAAAATAGACTCGCCCAGGACGTGGTATTTTGTGGAAGAGCCACACTCCAGGGGCCCCGAGAGCCGCATACGGCTCTCGAGCCGCAGTTTGCCAGCCACGGCTCTAGGCCAAAGAACCCCTCCCCTCCCCAGCCCATCACCACCACCAATGCTTAGGCCAGAGCCTGCACACAGCAAATGCTTAAAAATGGTATAAACCAAATCCACTAGGTTAGCAAAAAAAAAGGGGGGGGGTGGTTTGAGGTGGAGGGGACTAAGTGTCGGTGTGAAGAAACTGGAACCCCCAAGCATTTCTGGTGGAAACGTAAAAATGATGCAGTTGCTATGGAAACCACCTGGCAGTTCCTCAGAAGGTTAAACATAGAATTACCACATAACCCAGCAATTCCACTCCTAAGTATAGACCCAAAACAAGTGAAAGCAGATGTTCAAACAAAAACTTGCACACACACGTTTGCAGCAGCACTATTTATAATAGCCACACACACACACACACACACACACACACACACACACACAAAATCGATGTCCCTGCGTGGGTGAGTAAATAAAATGTAGCCCATCGTTCCGAGGAACATTACTCGGCCGTGAAAAGGCCTGGGGGCCTGGCTCGCCGCCTCGGAAAGACCATGCTGAGGGAGAGGAGCCGGACACAAGGGCCACGTGGCATGGATTCCGCAAATCTGAAGCGCCCAGAACAGACACATCCACAGAGGCAGCAAGTGGATTCGTGTGTGTCCGGGGCTGGGGGAGGGGCAGGGGGAGGGGAGGGAGTGCTCACAGGGTGTTTTTTTTTTGGGGGGGGGGTTGGAAAGGGGGTGATAAAAATGCTCTGGATCTGGATGGCAGTGACAGTTGCACAGCACTGTGACTGCTGAATTGTTCACTTGAAAATGGCGAATGGTTATAGTCCACATGCTTGTGTCCTCTGCCCCAAATTCATATGTTGAAACATGCCCCCCCACCCCCACCTAGCGGGGTGGTAATAGGAGGTGGGACCTCTGGGAGGTGATTAGGCCATAAGGGTGGTGCCCTCACCCATGGGATTAGACCCCTGTACCAGGCAGCCCTCCACCACGTGAGGGCTCAGCGAGGAGGAGGCGTCGTCGGCAAACCACCCAGGGGCCCCACCGGCCCCCTGACCCCGGACGGCAGCCTCCGGAACGCTGAGACATAAACCTGCTGCTGGCGCGCCCCCGCCCGTGGCAGTCTGTGAGCAGCACCAACGACTCCTCAAACGGGGAAATAGTACGTTATATGAACTTCACCTCAAAGATTGTCCAGCGTTAAAAACAAAGAAGAATGCTCGGAACCAGAAGGGGCACATCCACACCCCCCTCCCCTCAGGCTCTCCCGGAGGCCCCGGCGGCACCCTCCACGCTGACTCAGCCAGCGGCCCACGCCCCTCCCCGCCCTCGCTGTGTAAGCAGGCCTCCGCTGAGCCGATATTGTCCCAGAGGGGTGCGGGCGCAGGTGTGACTCCGCAGGCCCTGACTCAGGCCTTGGCCGGCTCCGGCCGGCCGGACGACGTGCGAGTCCGGGGGTGGGGGTGGGGGGCTACCTCTCTGGTTTTTCTGGCGCCGCACATTCCAGGGCAGCTCAGGGTTTTATTAAGTCACAAGCATCCAGGCCGAAACCGGTGTTGCTCAGTGGTTAGAGCATCGGCCTGCGGACTGAAGGGTCCCGGGTTCGATTCCGGTCAAGGGCATTGTACCTTGGTTGCGGGCACATCCCCAGTGGAGGGTGTGCAGGAGGCAGCTGATTGATGTTTCTGGCTCTCTGTCCCTCTCTATTAAAAAAAAAAATCAATAAAATAACCGAAACCAGTTTGGCTTAGTGGATAGAGCGTCGGCCTGTGGACTGAAGGGTCCCAGGTTCGATTCCGGTCAAGGGTATGTACCTTGGTTGCGGGTGTGTCCCCAGTGGGGAGTGTGCGGGAGGCAGCTGGCCGATGTTTCTCTCTCATCGACGTTTCTAACTATCTATCCCTCTCCCTTCCTCTCTGTGTAAAATCAATTATATATATATATATATATATATATATATACTTATTAAATCGAAAGCATCCAGCATCTCGCATGCTGGTTGGGGGCAGCGGAGGTAGTTGCCTTCCCAGAGCAGGCCCCGGAGCTTGTAGGAAACGCAAATCCCAGACCTAGACGCAGCCTAGCTTCCCATAGTTATTTTTGTGTATGGTGTAAGTTGGTGATCTAGTTTCATTCTTTTGCATGTATCTGTCCAATTTTCCCAACACCATTTATTGAAGAGACTGTCTTGACTCCATTGTATGCTCGTGCCTCCTTTGTCAAATATTAATTGAGCATATTGATTTGGGTTGATATCTGGATTCTTTAGTCTATTCCATTGATCTATATGTCTGTTCTTGTGCCAGTACCAGGCTGTTTTGAGAACAGTGGCTTTGTAATACATCTTGAAATCTGGTATTGAGATCCCTCCTACTTGACTCTTCTTTCTCAAGATTGCTGAGGCTATTCGGGGTCTTTTATTGTTCCAAATGAACTTTTGGAGAGTCCTTTCTAGGTCTGTGAAGTATGTCCTTGGCTTCCTGTAGTTAGACAGAGGGTCTCCCCACTGACCGCATCCCCCCACCCCGGGGGGGAAACTTGGAACCATTGTTGCTCCTCAGGGAAAGAGGGGGCACGACTGCCCTTTGGCAGGGGTGCTGCTCCACGTGGAACAGTGCACGGGGTGCCCCCCTGTGCGCTGATTCCGCCCCGCTGTCGGCGGTCTGGAGATGGGAAACTCCTGCAAACCCATTTTCCTCCCGCCCTGCCTGCCCCTGCTTCCCAGGATGGGGTCAGGGGGACGCACCTTCACCACGGAGACAGGCCCGGGAGCTGGCGGGTAGCAGCAGGCCCGCGTTGCTGTGTGGCCTTCCGTGGGCATCTCAGCCTCTCTGAGCCTCTGTTCTCCTCGGAAAATTCGGACAACCTCGGGGAGTGGCTGTGCTGGGTCACCGACTGTGAGCGTCCGAGGCGCCTGCTTCAGGCCGCCGCCGGCACCTGCCCCTCGGCCCACGTCTGCGGCCGCAGAGCGTCCACCTCGCGGAGCGGCGTGGGGAGAAGGTCAGGGGGCCGTTTGAGGCCCCGGGCTGTCCTGTGTGCGTGTGTGTCCTCCGGCGGGGCAGCCCCAGGAAGCGGCACATCCGGCAGCTGCCCCGGAGCCTGGCTCGGGCTGTCGTCATGCTCCGGAACCAACCCTCGCCCTGGCCCTGGAGATGCTGGAGGTGGTCCCTCCGGTGCCCCTGGCCGAAAGCACGGGTCAGTCAGCATCCCGGGGAGAAGCGCGCAGACAGCAGGTGCCTGGGATGTCGTGACCTGGCGGGCACCTCGTCTCTGTGGTCCTCCCCCTACACCCCAGACCCCTCTCTAATCACGACAGGACATCACACAAACCCAGGCTGGGGGGCCCCGCCAGCACTCGGCAGTTCTGCCCAAGACACGGGAAAACCAAGGAGAGCCTGAGAAACCATCAGAGGCGACAGGACGACTCCACGCCGGGTGGGATTCCCGGACCCAGCGGGGACGTGCGTGGAAAATCGGGGGGCACCTGGGTAAAGTGGGGGTGTATTCAATAGCACCGTCCCCACGTGAACTTCCCAGTGTCGGTCTCTGCGGGCCGCTCCGGGAGAGGTTAGCTCGGGGGGCACGGGGCGGAGGGGCACGGGGACTCTGCGTCTTATCTCCGCCATTGGATGTGTCGTCCCAAACGCTGGAGGAGGCTGTTGTGAAAACAACACGGACTGGAGGCTGAGGCAGGGAGGGGAGCAGCCCCTGGGGACATGCTTAGGGGAGAACGTCATTCCCTGTCTATCTGACATGCAAATGCAGCCGGTGTCCCGTGTTTACGCGGGCGGCTCTGGCCTCGGCCGAGGGGCCCCACGCACTGGGCTGGGAGTTGGGGGACGGGCTTGCAGGGGTGTGGGAGTAAAGGGTCCCTATGTCACAGAGGCCAATAATGACTCTTACCGTAGTAATAATAATGGTGATGACAACAGCAATAATGGCGCCTCTCTCTGGGCATTCACCGTACTTCACCCGGCCCATTAGCGGGGCGGCTGCCTGCCTCCCTGCCGGGCCAGGGGGACCTGCCGCGCCCACGCAGGCCCAGCGTGGGGGGTCCCCAGCTCTCCCCTCCCCAAATGACCGCACACTGCGGGGATCTAAACACCAGAAACGTGTTCTCTCACAGTCCTGGAGGCCGGAGGTCTGGAACCAGGGTGTCGGCAGGGCCGGTTCCTTCTGGGGACCCCGAGGGACACTGGGTCCCGGGCCGCTCCCGCCCCCGGTGGCTGCCAGCCGCCCTGGGTCTCTCCCGGCGTGTAGCTGCTTTGCTCCGTCTCCACCCAGCTTCCCTTTCTCTGCCTGTTTCCCCTTCTCCTTTCTGCTGACACCTGACACCGGATGTGGGGTCCCTCTACATCCAGGGTCCTCTCATCTCGCGACCTTCCACTTCATTCCACCTGCAGAGACCCTGTGTGCGGGAGGATTGCCCACTCACAGATACGGGGGTCAGGATGTGGGCGTATCCTTGGGGTACACCCTTCACCCCGCTATACTGCAGAGATTTCCCCCATCAGACCCTGTCGCTCTTCTCCCCGCCCCAAATTCAGCTAGAAAAGCACTCAGCGTGCAGGAACCACAGGCCAGCCCCTCCCCCAGGGTCCATGTGCAGAGCCGCACAAACGTGGAAGAGAAATGAGAGGAAGCTGGTGTGGCGGAGCGGGGATCCCAAACCCCCACCCGTGCCTCAGTTTCCACCTCTGTGAAGGGGGCTGGTTCTGCCATCTCAGTGAGACCCATCCTGTTAAGGTGCAAGGACCAGGGGGTGGGGGTCTCCCTAATCCTCGACCAGCCCTTATCATGGCTCCCAGTGGAATGTGGGAGCAGCCCAGTGTTCCTGGAACCGGGAGAGAGAGTGTGTGTGCAGGAGGGAGGGAGGGAGGGAAGGAGGGAGGGAGGGAGGGAGGGAGGGAGGGAAGGAGGGAGGGAGGGAGAGAGATAGAGCCACCGTGCGGACTGGAGGGAAGAAATGAGATGGTGCCTACAGATGCTCAGAAGAATATCAGAAGAATGGACATCCCCAGGGGTGGCGGGAGCGTAACTAAAAGACCCCAACCCTTGCTCTAGCCAAGGTCCAATTAGATGACTCCCCAAAACGTTAGATGTGGCATTACCCCGTGACCCAGCACCGTGGTCAGCAAACTGCGGCTCTTTGGCCCCTTGAGTGTGGCTCTTCCACAAAATACCACGGCCTGGGCGAGTCTGTTTTGAAGAAGCGGCGGCATTAGAAGAAGTTTAAGTTTAAAGAATCTGGCTCTGAAAAGGAATCTCAGTCGCGGTGCTGTGGATATGCGGCTCTGCTGACTAACGAGATTGCGGACCACGGCCCCCGCCACCCCCCTCCCAGGTGCGTCTGCCGCAGTACTGAGCCCGGGGACTCAAACCAACACGCGTGCACAGCAGTCAACCCCTGGATCCCCCCCAAAGGCCTGTCCCCCGACGCACAGCTCACAGAGGAGGCCTCTCCCTGCGGAACGTTATTCGACGGTGAAAAGGAACGGAGCACGGACACACCTGACGACGGGGCGGATTTTGGAAACACGCTGCCGAGAGAACATCCAAGATGGCGGCCTAGGCAGTCTCCTAAGCTGCCGCCTCATCAACAATTTAATTAAAAAAACAACTAAAATCAAAAAGAACTTCACCAAAACGTCAGGAAAGCTGGCGGAGTGGAATAGCTACAACTAGAAAGAAAGAGAGAGGCTCACGGATCGGACTGGGAGCTGAAAAGCACTGAGGTAGGGAGACGCTCGCTCACGCGGCCGCCGAATACCTGCCTGGCGGGAGGGGAGGAATCCCCGATTGCACGGAACCCTTTCGGACTGTACTGAACCCCAGCCCCGCTGAAATTCCGTGGTCCCAGGCTCATACGGGTGGCGTCTGGACTGTAGAGAAAGGCACCCAGAGACTCAGAGACTGGGAGACCGGGAACCGGAGCCTCAGTCGCAGTCTACAGGGTCTACAGACTCGCGCGCGTGAGCAAGTACGCGCTGAGGTCTGACCGCTGCCTCTCCGGAGCAGAAGGAGCCAGAAGCTCCAGGTCTGACCGCGGAGGCTACCGCTGCCTCTCTGTACAAGGTGGCGGCCTCTCTGTAGCGGAAGGAGTCAGAAGCTCCAGTCTGACCGCGGAGGCTGCCGCTGCCTCTATGTACAAGATGGCGGCCTCTCCGTAGCGGAAGGAGTCAGAAGCTCCAGACTACAGAGACCAGCCCAAGTCCGGGTGAGCCCCTGGGGCACCCACGCTCTTGCTTGGGGAAACTGGGCCGGTCAGGCAGAAACTCAGGCGAGTGCACAAGGGCAGGGCAGAAGCCAAGACTGTCAGTTCAGCCCTGAGACTCCGCCCCATCCAAGCTGAGCAGAGGTTTCTGCAGTTTTTCAAGTCTGATCCTATAAGACTGTCTCCAATACAGAAGTTATCCCAGAGTAGACACAGCTGATACCCACATCCAATTGGCCTGAAGGTCAATTCACAACAATAGAGACTTAGCTACAACAAAGCTGTGCACGCAGTCCACAAAGGGGATCACCAAGAGTGTCTACCTCAGGTAACTGAGGAGGTTGATCCACTGTGCTATATAGGACACCAAACACACAAAGCCATCCTACCAACTCTGAAAAATAGTGATAATGCCGAGACAAGGAAATAGATCTCAAACAAAAGAGATGGAAGATATAGAGTTCAGAACTACGGTTCTAAGGTTATGCAACAATATCCTAGAAAAGCTCGATAAACTTCATGAGACCCAACTAAAAAGTATAGATAAACTGACTAAATTGGAAAATATTATGCAGAGATCCAACAGCAGAATGGAAGAACACAAGAATCAGGTCAAAGAGCCAAAAGACACTCCGCTGGAGAAGGAAGAAGAAAAGAGGATCCAGAAAGTTGAAGATAGTGTAAGGAGCCTCTGGGACAACTGCAAGCGCACCAACATCAGAATTATGGGGGTGCCAGAAGAGGGAGTGCAAAATACTGAAAACATATTTGAAGAAATAATATCAGAAAACTTTCCTCACCTGGTGAAAGAAATAGACTTACAAGTACAGGAAGCCTACAGAACCCCAAACAAGAGGAATCCAAAGAAAAATTCTTCTCGACACATCATCATCAATATGCCAAGGGTAAAAGACAAAAAGAGGATCTTACAAGCAGCAAGAGAAAAGCAGTTGGTTACCTATAAGGGAGCACCCATACGACTATCAGCTGATTTCTCAACAGAAACCATGCAGGCCAGAAGGGAGTGGCAAGAAATATTCAAAGTGATGAATAGGGAGAACCTACAACCAAGATTACTGTATCCAGCAAAGTTATCATTCAGAATTGAAGGGCAGATAAAGAGCTTCACAGATAAGAAAAAGCTAAAGGAGTTCATCACCACCAAACCAGTATTATATGAAATGCTGAAAGGTATTACTTAAGAAGAGGAAGAAGGTCAAGTGAATTAAAAATCTCAGGAATAGAATAAACTGGTGAATATAATAGAATTAGGGGCAAAGAAAGGGAGTGGATAGATAATTATCAGGGTGAAGGGGTGTGGGGTGCAGAAAGAGACTGGATTAAAATTGTATAACCTATGGATGAGGACAATAGTGGGGGGAGGGGGTAAGGGTACAGGGTGGGGTGGGAATCAGGTGGAAGGGAGCTATGGGGGAGAAAAAGGAGAAACAATTGTAATAATCTGAGCAATAAAGATTTATTAAAAAAAAAAAAAAAAAAAAAAAAAAAAAAAAAAAGAAACACGCTGCCGAGGGGGAAAGCCAGAGCCTCAGTGAGCACATGTGTGATTCACTCGTAGGAAATGTCCAGGACGGACATCCATAGAAACAGAAAGCAGCTCTGTGGTTGCCAGGGGCTGCGGAGGGAGGGGCGGGGGAGGAGGGGTGACGAAGGGCCTGAGGAGGGGAATGAAAATGTTCCGGGATATTTATGAGATAGAAGGGATGGTTGCACAACATTGGGAAGGTGCTCGAGGCCACTGAGTTGTTCGCTTTAAAAACGGTTACGTTCATGTTGTAATTTTAGCTCAATTTTTTAAAAAATTTTTTTGAAAGAGAAAAAAAAAATTTGGATCCGAAAGGTATTTACACTCTTTTGTTTTCCAAAGAAAGGCCCCCCCCCCCGGGCGCCCAGGAATCACCAGCCGCCGGTCCCAAAAGAACTTGAGACATAAACTTTAATGACGCTCAACAGGGGCCTTGCGGAATTCCCTCCGTACAGAGGCCGCCCTGCCGTTATTAATAACAGGACTGTGGCCATGACCTCACAGCACCGTGATCCCCACCCCGAGGGCCGCGGTGGGCCATGTGCGCGGGCCTTCACCGGACCGCCTGGCCAACGAAGAGGCAGAGGCACCGCCGGGGCCTCTGGCTGGCGACGGGGAACCGGAACCCCGAACCGGAACCGGGACAAGCGGCTCCAGTGCAGGCGATGCCCCCGGGGGCGGGCTGGTTATCAGAGGAGCCAGGGCCACCCCTCCCTGGCGTCGGGGGAAGGTCGGGGGCTGTGCGGGCTCCCAGGAAGAGGAGAGGGGGCTCACACTCAGCCCCGCCCTCGGTTCTCCAGGCCTCCCCGCGGTCCTCAGCCCGGGAAACGCAGGGCTGTGCGGGCACGTGAGGGCAGCACCCACGGAGACGCCCCTCCGGGCAGCCCGGCGGCTCTGGCCAGGGCCAGAGGGGCGGCCGCACAGGCCAGTGAGAGGAAGAGAGGCCTCGATGGGGTGGCGGAGGGTGCCCCTGTGCCCGGCTAAGCTATGGGGGTGAGAGCGTCCCCGGACCCCGAGGACGGACAGGACCACATGGGAGCAGGAGCCTGCCTCCTTTGGCAGGGGAGGGGACACGGGAGCTAGGATCCACCCACACACGGGATACTCCTCGGCGATGGAAAGGAACGAACAGGCAGAACGATGCTGAGGGAGAGAAGCCAGACCCAGGGCACCACCCGGCGTGGCGGCATCCACAGGAAAGGGCTCAGCTCTGGACTGAGAAGGCACCCCCGTGGCTGCCGGGCTCCAGGTGAGGGCAGGATGGACCGCAAAGGGCAAGAGGGGTCTCCCTGGGGGGGGTGCAAAGTCCTACAGCTGATCGTGGTGAGGGTTGCACCATTTGGCAAATGTTATAGTATGTAGATGAGACTGCAATAAATATAGATAAAAATTTAAAAAATTTAAAGCCCTGGCTGGGTGTGGCTCAGTGGGTAGAGGGTTCATTCCCAGTCAAAGGCTCGGGCCTGGGTTGCAGGTTCCGGCCCCAGTCGGGGTTCCCCTCCCTCTCTCCTTCCCTCCTTCCCTTCCACTCTCTCTAAAAATCAATGGGAAAAAATATCCTCAGATTAGCAACAACAAAAATTAATCTAAATAAAATTAAAATTTTAAAGTAAAAAACAAATATAAATTAAAATTAAAATTTCATATCTAAATAAATTTTAAATAAAATAAATTTAATAAAATACAAAATTGAACATCTAAATAAATTTAAAAGTTTAAGTAAAATTTAAATTTTTAAATAAAATAAAAATAAACCCAAATAGAATTTTAAAAATTTAACTTAAATAAAATAATGTTTACATGAAATATTAATCTTTTAAAAATTAGAAAATTTTAAATCTAACTAGAAGATTTTTTTTTTATCCTCACCCAAGACTGTGCTTATTGATTTTAGAGAGAGAAGGGGAAAAAAAAGAGAGAAACGTCAATCAGTTGCCTCCTGAGTACACTCTGACCAGGGATCGAACCCACAACCTTTTGTACCTGACCTGGAATTGAACCCACACACTTTGGTGCACAGGGTGATGCTCCTATCAGCTGAGCCACCCAGCCAGGGCCAAAGATTTTTTAATAAGGTAAAAATAAAACAACACATAAAGTAGCCCCTAGATGTATGGCCAATAGTCAACAACAACAACAAAAAAAAATTGAGAAAAAAGTCACTCTCAATTTGGTCACCGCTAATAAATTGTGCCTTTACAACCAGGTGCTTGAGACATGCCTGATACTGAATGTCCAAACCACTAACCTGTAGGATGTCTTCGGATTCCTCCCCATCTTTATTCCTCCCCCTCCCCAAATTCCTGACCTAATGCCTGGGAGCTGCCGGAGGCAGAGACCAGCTTCCCTGGCTGACAGCCTCTCTCCGGCACCTGCCCACTGAGAAGTATTCCACAAATGCCTGTTAAATGCATATGAGAGAGAGGCTGCGATCGTTTCGGGGGGCAGCTCAGGCTCCAGTCCACGGGCAGCTGTGCCGGCTCCTCTCCGTGGAATCATCTTCTCTAAGCTTCAGACCGGAGAGTCGACATTTCCTGCTGGCAGGCCCTGCAGTCTCTGTCCGTGCACAGTCTCCGGGAAGGGGCAGGTGCCAATAAAGTTATGGGCACTGGAATTTGATTTTCATAGAATGTGCATGTGTCCGGAAATGTTATTTTGATTTTTTCCCCCCAACCATCATAAATGTAAAATTCTCGCTTAGCTATTGGCCAAACAAAGCTGCAGTAGTTACATATTGCATGATTCAGTGCCTATGGAATGTCCAGAAGAGGTAAATCCATAGACAGAAAGCAGATTAGGGCTTGTCAGGGGCTGGGGGGAGGGGAATGGAGAGTGACTGCTAATGGGGCCAGGGTCTCCTTCTGGGGTGATGGGAATGTTCTGGAACTAGACAGAGGTGATGACTGCCCAACACTGCGCATATCCTAAATGCCACTGGATTGTTCACATGAAAATGGTTAATTTTATATTATGTGAGCTTCACCTTGATAAAAAAAAATTATAACACACACATACATGTACATAATTAACAATGGAACATACACTGAGTGGCCAGATTATTTTGATCTCTGAACGCAATATATATTTTAGAGGCCCAGTGCATGAATTCGTGGATGGGCGGGGTCCGGCCAGCCTGGCCAGGGGGAGGGGACAAGGGCCTGTTGGCCGGCCTGCCTGCTGGTCAAACTCCCTGTCGAGGGCGGTGGGGGGGGGGGGGGATGACAATTTGCATATTAGCCTTTTATTATAGAGGATATACACTGCGTGGCCAGATTATTACGCGTTCAGAGATCATAATAATCTGGCCACTCAGTGTACGTGAAATATAAAGAATAATGCTATTGGTGTTTTTAAAGCTGTAAGCCAGGGCGGGTCAGCTCCTGGTTTGGGAGAATAAAGATGCAATCGGGAATGAAGGGCTCTTCTAGGAAACGTCCTCGACTCATGATGTCTGCGGCCTCATCAATGACGAGGCAGGCGTGTCCCTGCCGCTTGGATGGATGAGGGACTAAGAATGCCACTCGTTTCGAGGTCACTGAGCAGCAGGTGCCACGCCAGAAAGTGACCCGGGCTCTCGGCTGGGCTCCCCCGTTGCGTCCATCACGTGCTACGCTGAACAGACCTGCTGTGAGAACTGAATGAGAAAACAGGGGGCAGCTCCTCAGGGCTGGGCGTGGCATACAGTAGGTGCATAATCAATGCTCCTTTCTCCCCTTCTCCTGTCCTCTGTGTGAACAAAGGGCAAAGCAGTCCTGCCTGGCCCATGAGGAGAGGATGAGTTTTCCTAGGTATTCACCAGTCATCACCAGCCAACCCCTGCACCTTCCCCGCACAGTCCCAACGTGTGAGAAAGTTCACACGCAGCGAGAAAGCCCCGGAGACAACACGGCAAACGGGAAGGTGCCCTTTCTCCGCGGGCCCTGGCTCTGCGCACGGCAGCAGCAAGGGGGTGACCTCCGTGAGAAGCCCCCTCTCCGGGGCGTCCCTGCCCGCAATACTTCCCGTCCCCGAGAAATGCCGAGCTGCCAAACGTCCTCGCAAACACGGGGAGCCCGGTTTGGCAGGGCGCCGAGAAAGCCTTGCGCAAAGCGAAGCAGAAACACCCCGGTCGGCCCAGCTGGGAGTCGTTTGTCCAGTTGGCGCTGTCATGTGACTGTGATTCCTCCAGAGCGCTCATAACTCGTCTCGGAAGCTCAGCTGCATTCTCGGTGACGTGTTTTCTGCAGAATTCCTGAGTGCTTGCTCTTGGGAGTCGGGCCAAGTGTGCACAATAGCTATGTGGGGCGGGACAGCTGGTAAAGGGAGAGGCGGGCTGGCCTCTAGAAGAAAAGTGCACAGAAACCCAGGAGGCGAGGCATGGCCAGCTCAGGGAGGCGGCCAGCTCCCCGTGGGGAGCAATGGGCCGTGGACCCTGTTCGCTTCCTCTCAGGGCCCAGCGAGCATGGAGAAGGTGTTTAATGTTCCTTTGTTGCTGAAACGGAAAGCTTCCGTTTCACATGTCTCCTGAGCCCTTCCAGACGAGCCTGGCAGGGGAAGGTAAGCCTCAACAACACACATGCCACTCACACAAGCCTCTGCCAGTGACAGGCATCCTTCATCAACCCCAGACAGACACCACTAATCAATCACCTTGGAGTTTCCTGGCACTGAGTCTGGATAAAACCTCCGAGTCTGTACCAGCACCGTGCTCATCATCAGTGGATTGGACCCAAATGGGAGAGGGGAACAGCGAGGCACAGACACACAGCCTGTCCCTCTTCCCTCGGAACTCAGCCATGACACTTAGCACCCACCTCGTACCATCCGTTCACCTACTGACCACCTCGCCGCCAGAGATGTGTCTTATTCCCTGTCTCCTGCCCCCGTCCACCCTCTCCCCCACCCCCCACCCTGGGCCCAGCAGCTGACGAGACAGGCTGCTCAGAGACTTCAAAACATTGACATGGGCCCTGACAGGTTTGGCTCAGTGGATAGAGCATCTGCCTGCGAACTCAAGGGTCTCAGGTTCGATTCTGGTCAAGGACATGTACCTTGGTTGCGGGCACATCCCCAGGAGGGGGCATGCAGAAGGCAGCTGATTGATGTTTCTTTCTCATCGATGTTTCTCTATCCCTCTCCCTTCCTCTCTGTAAAAAAAAAATTAATAAAATATATTAAAAAACAAAACAAAAAACGTTGACACGTGTAAGCCTCCCTCCTAGTAAGAGGCAGTGCTGGGAACTTGACTTTGAGTCCAGAGCCTTTCTCCAACAGCACTGTCACCTGAGATGTCACCAGGACACACACCCACGAGGACAGGTGTGGCCTCGATAGCAGGGTGTCAGGACCCGGCATGGGAGGGACCACCCTCCAGGCACCCCCACCCCTGAACCCTGACGCTCTCCCAGGATGCCCTGCCCGGGATCCCCCGTCTGACTACTTGGCGTGTGCCCTTAACGGGGCAGCAAGCACTCTTGAGCATCTACATGGACCATCTCATGTCTCGAAATGAAACTCAGAGAGGCTCAGAGAGGTTATGTGGCATGCCCAAGGTCACACGGCAAAAAGGGCAACTCGAGTCCACGCTCTTTCTGTTCGTTGGTGATTCTGTGTATTGGTTCCATTCACTGGACACTCTGAAGTGTCCACACTGCCCTGGGAGATCCTGGTGGATAGCAGCATCCTCCTGTCATATGTGTTTCAACCCCATGTCCACACCTGGGAGTAGGGGACACAGAGACAAAGTCAGGGAGATCCCTGCCTTGCAGGACTCCCTTGTCTGGGAGGCAGAACAGTTGGTGACCAGGATATATGAGCTTTCTGTGGAGGTCACAACAGACAGACACAAACTGGGTGGCTCAAAACAGCAGAAGTGCATTATCTTATCATTCTGGGGACCAGAAGTGGCTCCAGGCAACGTTGGGTGTTCCTTGGCTGTAGCCACAATGCTCCCATCTCGGCCTGTCTCCACGTGACTGTGTTCTCTGTGCTTGTGTCTCTGTGTCCTTCCTCTTACAAGGATCCTTCTTGGATGTAGGGCCCATCCCAACCCAGGATGGTCTCATTTCTAGACCCTTCATTACATTCCAAATAAGGTCACCCTCACAGGTGCAGAAGGTCAGGATTTGGACATCGCTTTGGGGGAACACAATCAACCCACGACCCCTGGGGACAGAAAAGGAGGAAGTCCCAGGGAGCGGGGCTGAGGAGAGGAAAGGGGACAGCCCTGCAAGAGGCGAGAGCCAGGGATTAGACAGTGACTTTTTAGATTCAATGCCCAAAGCACCATTTGTAAAAGGGGAAACTGAGGAGCTGGTCTTCGTTAAAAGGAAAGACCTCTGCTCCACAGAAGACAGGCCGTAGACTGGGAGACAACCTTTGCCAAACACCTTTCAGATAAAGGACCGGCGTCCAAATTACACAAAAAACAAACAAACCTCTTAACTCTATAATAAAATGAACAACCCAATTAAAAACTGGGCCAAAGACCTGAACAGACACCTCACTAAAGAAGATACACTGGCCCTAACTGGTTTGGCTCGGTGGATTGAGCGTTGGCCTGCGGATTGAGGGGTCCCGGTTCGATTCCAGTCAAGGGCATGTACCTTGGTTGCAGGCACATCCCCAGTAGGGAGTGTGCAGGAGGCAGCTGATGGATGTTTCTCTCTTATCGATGTTTCTAACTCTCTATCTCTCTCCCTTCCTTTCTGTGAAAAATCAATAAAATATATATTTTTTTTTAAAAAAGAAGATACACTGATGGTAAATAAGCATATGAACATATACTCCATATCAGATGTCAGAGGGGAACAGCACGTTAACACAGCAATGAGATCCCACCACACACCTGGGAGAATGGCTAATGTAGGAAACACGGACCACTCCAGATGCGGTCCAGGGTGTGGAACAGCAGGAATGCAAAACGGTGCAGGTTACTTAGGAAGATGTTTGGGGTGTTTCTTACAAAATAGCCTTATCTTAGGACCTATTCATTGCATTCCTGGGTATTCACCCAATTAATATGAAAACTTATTTCCAGGCAAAAATCATGAATGCTTTTAGCAGCCAGCCACATGCAATATAGAGTCAATATAGCAACTATGGCCCCAAACTGGAAGCAACCAAAATGTCCTCCGGGAGGGGAATGGATAAAGTGTTTACATCCAGAACCTAGATTCTTACTCAGCAATAAAAAAGAAAGGAGCTATCAGGCCACGAAAAGACACAGGGGAACACTAAATGCTTACTGCGGAGTTCAAGGGGCCAGTTTGAAAAAGCTACTTCCTGTGATGAGCCCAACTATATAATATTCTGGAAAAGGCAAAGCCGTGGAAGCAGATGACTCTTAGAACAAAGAAGTGATTCTGAATGGGAGTGTCACAGGTGACACATAAACGTGGCGCCTTCCTCAAGGCCTACAGAATGCACAAAACCTATAGCGTGAACCCCAAAGTAAACCGTGAACATTAGTTAACTACAGGGAATGGACCGAGGCCCTTCGAGGTAACAAAGGCACAACACTAACGCAAGATGTTACTAACTGTGTGTGTCAAGGGTTCGCGGCGTTTGGAGGAGGTTATGTGAGAACTCTCTGTACTACCCGCTACCTTTTTCTATAAACCTAACATTCCTCTAAAAAAAATATCATCAAAGGTCATTAGTGAAGGGGAAGGAAGGGACTGAGCCAGAGCCAAGCAAGCAGAGAGTGAGAGGAAGGCGCGCGTGGTGGAAGACTCAGCAAGTGCAAAGGCCTGGGTGGGGAGGTGCTTGGCGTGTGCCCGGTCCTGCAGGGAAGCTGAGGGTGGGGAGAGGGGTGGGCTGGCGTGAGCTGCAGGAGCGGTTAGAGGTGGAGGAAGGGCAGGACCAAGGCCTGCAACTGCCTGCGAACCACACATCTTGGGGACCAGACTGACTTCCCCACATCCTTCCCTCATTATCCTACAGAGAAACTGCGGCTCCGAGAAAGGCGGCAAGGAAAGCACCTGAGGAGCGCTCACAGGGTGTCATCTGCACGAACACAGAAAAGAGCGAGCCTGGGACCCTCGCCATGGCCCTTCGGGGGAAGGTCCTAGTGTCGCCGCCATTTCACAGAGGAGGCAGCAAGCCCGAGAGGCCCAGCGGCACACGGCGAGGGGTCAGCGGTCGGGGCCGATTCTCCGCCATCACGGTCGCAGCCCCAGGGAGCACGTCTGGGCTCCACGGAAGCACCTCTGGGTGCCCGCTGCCTGGCAAATAGGGTTTATCAGCAAGTGTTTGTTCAGTCCACCATGGGATGAATCACGGTGAGGTGGCACGCCTCCGAGGCTCCTTCCAGCAGGGAGGGCCCAGGATTATGGGCCCCAGAGAGGTTCCCTGGCGCCTGTGTGGTGCACAGGCCACCCCCACGGCCGCAGCCCTGGTCTGCGGCACCCCGGCTTCTGTCGGCGGCAAAGCCCTCCGGCTCCCGAGGACAGGAGCCGCCTGCACCTCTCGCCACCTGGCCCAAACGTGGGTTCTGGAGTCCAGAGACCAAGGCTGGATACTGGCTCCCGGTCATAGCATGAGATGTGGTCCCTCCAATGCCTACAAGGCCCCCCTTTCCTGCCGTTCCTGACTCACAGAACGTCTCCTGGCAGGGGGTGCACATGGTCCCCATCCTCTTCTCCCCCCTCACACACACTCACTCCCTCTCTCCCTCCTCGAAGGCCCCTGTCTCCAACACACCTGTCCTTTTACACACACACCCCTCCGCTAGAGCGGAAGATGCCAGGGCCACACAGGGACCCGGAGTGACAGCTCCTTGCTGGCAGGGCTGTGTGTGGAGGTGGGGGCGGAAGTTAGGGGGGAACCCAGGAGGTATATTTAAGAAGCCCACCAGGCAGGCTCATTCCCGGTGCCCCAAACCAGCGCTGCATCTGTGTTGGAGCAGAGACTGTCATCTTGTCTGGAGTCTCTTCATCCATGCAAATCATGGGTGTGAAGCCGCCAGACCTGTGGGCATCAGCAGGACCTGCAGCCTCTCCCAGGACCCCCCCCCCGCCCCCCGCCGGGGCCTCAGTCACCCTGCTCTGAGGGGCTTCCTTGAGGAACGGTATCTCCAAGAGGGAACATGTCGCCCTGGGAAGATGAATCAGAGAGGGGGCCAGAGACCGGGATGCCAGGACACAGGCCTTATTGAAGGGGACCACTGCCGGCTGCGTTCCAGAGGAGAAAAGAGAGCGAGGGCCGGGGTTCAGGCACCTTTAAAGGGAGGAAAAGGAGGGGACGGGGCTTAGGGCACTGGGCACACGCTGATTGGTGGTTTCATGTAAGGCCTATGATTAGGGACTTAGGAGTCAAGGGGCTTAGGGTATTTGGCAGGTGCTGATTGGTGGTTCAATGTACAGTCCGTGTAAGGTGCCTGGTTAGGTGCTCAGGAATGTCCGGCTGCAGGTGGAGTTTACGTCATTCTGTCCATCAGTTGGAGGAAGCCAGCCCTAGCCGGCTTTGCTCAGTGGATAGAGCATCGGCCTGTCGACTGAGGGGTCCCAGGTTCGATTCCGGCAGGGGCCACATGCCTGGGTTTCGGGCTCAATTCCCAGCGGAAAGTGTGTAGGAGGCAGCCGATCGATTAGTCTCTCTCATCATTGATGTTTCTATCTCTCCTTCTCCCTTCCTCTCTGAAATCAATCAATACATAAAAATAAATTAAAAAGAGGGAACACTTCTTGATGTCATCACGCAAGAGTTTTTGAGGGTGATGAGCAAGTACAACAGCGGGTCGAGCTAGGTGGGCCCCCGAGAAAATGAGGGGCTGGGTCTCTCCATCCATCATGAGTCCTGGGAACCCCAATCTCCCCATCCATCAGGGTGTCTGGGAAACTCCACCCTAAGGCGGCTGGACCCCGTCACCTCACCCCTCTAAGGCTCCTGGAGACCTTTCTGCGGCTGCTGCGGGGCCACTCGTTTCGCCCACCAGGGGTTCCGGGACCTCTTTGAACATTTGGGGCCCATTCACCCCATCCATCGGGGATCCCAGGAGGCCACGGGGCCCAGCCGGAGTCCCAGGTCCCCGGATGCCACCCCCTCTCCAGGTCCTCCCCGTCAGCGCGCAGGCGGGAGCCCGCGGGGCGCCCCGGGGATCCCGGGCTGTTGTGCAGTGCGTGTTGACGCCGTCGCCCGGGAGACGCGCGGGGGCGGGCCCCGGGCGGCGGGGGGCGCGGCCGGGCGGCGCGCTGGGGGCCGGGCCGAGGCGCAGGGCCCGGCGGCCGCCGCGGCCGGGCCGCCGCCGCCCGGCTTATATACCGCGGCTAAATTTAGGCTGCGCGCGGAGTTCGTCCCCATCCGCGACGCGTTTCCGCCGCCGCCGCCTTGGCCCGGCCCCCGCGCGCGCCGCGTCTATAAGGCCGGGGCGGGCCCGCCCGCGGCCCGCAGAGCCGTCCCCGCCCGCCCGCGCCCCGACCGTCGCTCGCCGGCGTCCGAAGGCGCGTCCGCCCGGGGTCCCGGCCATGGCGCTGAGCGAGCCCATCCTGCCGTCCTTCTCCACTTTCGCCAGCCCGTGCCGCGAGCGCGGCCTGCAGGAGGTGAGGGCGGCAGGGGGCGCGGGGCGGCCGGCGCAGGGGAGCGGAGCGTGGGCTGCGGGGAAGGAGAGCGCAGGCGGCGGGGATGGTGGACCTGGGGCAGCGGAGCCTCGGAGGCGCCGCGGGCGAGCTCGGGGTAGCGGAGCGCCGGCGGCGGGGTTCGCAGGCGCGGGGCGCTAGCGCGGCGGCGGCGGGCGCGGTCTCCGGACCCGCCGTGCGCTCACCGCCCCCCACCGCCCTGTCACCCGCAGCGCTGGCCGCGCGCAGAGCCCGAGGCGGGCGGCACCGACGACGACCTCAACAGCGTCCTGGACTTCATCCTGTCCATGGGGCTGGACGGCCTGGGCGCCGAGGCGGCCCCGGAGCCGCCGCCCCCGCCCCCGCCGCCGCCCGCGTTCTACTACCCTGAGCCCGGCGCGCCGCCGCCCTACGGAGCGCCCGCGGGCAGCCTGGTGTCGGAGCTGCTGCCGCCGCCGGAGCTCGACGTGCCGCCGGGGCCCGCGCTGCACGGCCGCTTCCTGCTGGCGCCGCCCGGCCGCCTGGTCAAGGCCGAGCCCCCCGAGGCGGACGGCGGCGGCGGCGGCGGCTACGGCTGCGCGCCCGGCCTGACCCGCGGGCTCCGAGGCCTCAAGCGCGAGGGAGCCCCGGGCCCGGCGGCCGCCGCGTGCATGCGAGGCCCCGGGGGCCGCCCGCCGCCGCCGCCCGACACGCCGCCGCTCAGCCCCGACGGCCCCGCGCGCCTGCCCGCGCCCGGCCCGCGCGCCCCGTTCCCGCCGCCCTTCGGCGGCCCCGGCTTCGGCGCCCCCGGGCCCGGCCTGCACTACGCGCCGCCCGCCCCCGCCGCCTTCGGTCTCTTCGACGACCCGGCCGCCGCCGCGGCCGCAGCGGCGGCCCTGGGGCTGGCGCCGCCCGCCGCCCGGGGTCTCCTCACGCCGCCCGCGTCCCCGCTGGAGCTGCTGGAGGCCAAGCCCAAGCGCGGGCGCCGGTCCTGGCCCCGCAAGCGCACGGCCACGCACACCTGCAGCTACGCCGGCTGCGGCAAGACCTACACCAAGAGCTCGCACCTCAAGGCGCACCTGCGCACGCACACAGGTGAGGGGGGTGGGCGGGCGCGGGGCGCGGGGCGCGGGAGGAGGGGCGCCGTCAGACCCCCCCAGAGTAGCGGCGAGGTCCTGGAGACTCCGGAGGAGGCGCGCCCTCTTAGGACTCCCCCGGGGGCGTGGCTCGGAAGGTTGGGGACCGGGAGGTGCTTTGAGTAACCTTTGGGGAACTCTGACGCACGATATTGGGGAGGGGGCCGCACGCTTAGGACCCTCCTGGCAGTGTGGCTCAGGACTTGGGGAGCCGGTGCGCACTTAGGAATGATAGGGAGGGAGAGTAGGCAAACTTAGGGCTCCAAACACCGCCCGCGCACGGACCGTGAGCGCCTCGGACCCTCTGGGGACGAGAATCAGGAGTGAGGACCCTAGGGGCCTTAACTGTTGCAAAACTTAGGGAGGGGGATCGGCCCAGGGAGTTGGTTTGGGGTCCTCAGTCGCAAGCTCCTAAGTAGCCACTCTCCAGGGCGGGCGTCTTTGCGCACCGAGGCCACGGGCGGGCGGAGGAGTCGCCGGGAGGGAAACTGAGGCCCGCTCTCCCCCCTCCCTCCCTGCAGGCGAGAAGCCCTACCACTGCAACTGGGACGGCTGCGGCTGGAAGTTCGCGCGCTCGGACGAACTCACGCGCCACTACCGCAAGCACACGGGCCACCGGCCGTTCCAGTGCCACCTGTGCGACCGCGCCTTCTCGCGCTCCGACCACCTGGCGCTGCACATGAAGCGGCACATGTAGCCGGGGCGCCGCCCACTCCCTCGCGCCGGCCGTGGCGGGTCCCACGCGCCGGGCGGTCGGACGGACGGTCGGCCGCGGCCCCCCTCGCAAACTGTGACTTGGTATTTATTGGGCCTGAAGGACTGGACGGGGCACAGCGTGGCCGCCGCCGCCGAGGAGGAGGCTCCCGGATGAGGACGATGCTGCCGCCCTGGCCCCATCAGAGACTGAAGGCCCCGGTGGGAGGAGACCGCGATCCCCCCTCCTTGACGAGTTCTGTTTTCAAAATGGTGCAATAATTAAGCGTGGCCTTCGCCCCCGCCGCCGGGTCTACACTAGAGGATCGAGGCTTGATGCCTTGTGAAGAAATACAGCCTTAATGTGTACTGTCTGCAACGTTGTTGTTTTTTTTATATATATATATAATATTGTACATAGCAACTGTGACAGATAATTGTATTATTATTGTAAATAAGGAGACAGGCGGCCATTGGCTGCCTGGTTCGTTTTTATAAGACCTTTGCTGTGTTGTTGTTTTTTTAATTAAAAAAAAAAAGTTTTGCATCTTTTTAAAAAAAAAATCGCAGCGCTGATCTTGACTGCTTGGAAGCTGGGGGCTCGGGCTCTGGGGGAAGGAGGAAGGGCTGAGGGGCACGGGCAGCTCTGGGGGAGGGAGGGCGGCCCAGCCTGGCACGGGGTGGGGAGTGAAAGTGGGCACTGCCCCCACCAGCACGCGGCTTGCCAGCTGCAGCGCGCAGCTGCCAGAAACCTGTGGGTTTTTCCTATAAATTTAAACACTGCATTTTAGGGCCGAGGAAGAGCTATTTTAAGGTTGTTCCCTGAGCCATAAATTGCCTCCTTCTCCCCCCAGAGCCGGGGAAAGTGCTGGTCCCACTGACGTGGCCTCCTCCGGGCTGAAAAAGCCTCGGCTAATTCTGAAGCTTTTGAGGTTTTAGCCAAACTCCTGGAGTGTGCAGACTTTTCTTTTAAGGGGAGGTGTTTTCTTTTCGGGGGGGGTGGAATGTTAACTTTCTGACATGCTTTGCCTTTCACTAGTCTTTCCTTTAAGCAGGATTTTTTTTTTTACAGGAATGAGTTTCCATCTTATTTAGGAAAAAGGCCAGGTGAGGTGGGTGCTCCTTCCCCAGACGGGCAAACTGAGGCCCAGGGAGGAAGCGATGGAGTGGTGGCCTTCGGGTGCCAGCTTGATCTGGCTGCTTCCCGGGGTCCTCAAACCCCACTAGAGGGACAGGGGCCGGGGTTCTGAAGTAAACCACCTGTTGCTGGCATAGGAGAGACATGAGCCCCCCCTGGAGTCACATCAGAGCCTAGTGGACGGAGCTGGCCACTCCAGGAACCCACCTTGCAAGCAAGGGTGGCCCCTGCCTTCCCCTCTGCAGGTCCCAGGGGAGCGAGGAGGTGCCCCTCCCTGACAGATTGCCCCTCGTCTTCCCCCTTCTCGGGGCCCTGGGCGGGTAACCATGGCCACCAACAATTGCACAAGTGTTTTCCAGAAAGTGAAAATAGCTCATAAGTATCGACTGTTTTAAAACACTCTCGCCCATTGCGACAGAGGCTGGGATTTCCTCCCTCCCTCCATCCTTCCTCCCCGCAACCCCCCCCAGGGCAGCCCTGGAAACAGCTGAGAGCGTTTGGTAATCCAAAAAAGCAGAAATGGGAGCTGACAATCTGATTCATCCTCCTCGAGCAGATAACCTGGCCCCACTTCCGCCGGGGCGCGTGTGCGTGTGTGTGTTTGTGTGTGTGTGTGTGTGTGTGTGTGTACGGGCACTCTGCATGTACCCTCTCTCTCTCTGCAGCTTTTGCAAGAATTGCCCCAGAGCAGGACAGGGTCCCCTCGGCCTGCAGAAATGCCCCTGCTGGCTCAGGCGGTCTCCGAGGCACTGGGGCAGGAGACAGACGAGGACCTGTCCGTGGTTTCTGCCAGGGTCTCGGTCTTTCCTGTGGAGTTCAAACTTAGGAGGAAAGCTCCTTTTCTGCTTACTTGAAACTCCCCCCTTCTCCCCACCCCTCCCCAGGCTTCTCAGCGCCATGAGAGGCCAGTTGTCTGGGACTGAAGGTGTGACTTTCTGTTTCCTGAGCGCCTCCCTGCGACGGAGTAGAAAGTGCGTCCTCCGTCCTCCGGCTCAGCTGCCCGGCTCAGCTAGACACAGGGCCCGCGCTGATGGAGGCGGAGAGAGAGGCCGGCTCCTCACGCCGCCCCTTTTCAAAACCAAGCGTCAGCGTCCCCCGAGGGGCGCCCGGTGGAGACGCACCGGGGAGCACCCCGCAGGAGAGGGGTTCGGTGATCACAACGGGAGGGTGGGTGCTGCCGGCAGCCGTGGGCGAGAGCCAGGAATCCTGCAAACACATTCTGGAAGGCACAGGAAGTCCCCACCACAGAGCACAGAGGATGATCAGGCCCCCGGTGTCAACAGGGCCACGGTGGAGAAATCTGCCCCGGTTCCTAAAAGATCAGCGTGCTCCTTGCTCTCGTGAGCACGGGGGTGGCCCTGTCCCGGGAGCTGAGAGCAGCGCTGGCCCCTCACGGCTGGGCCCGGGCTGCGGTCTCTGGAGAAGACACGGGACCCGAGAGCGGTGCCTCCCCATGAACCAAGCCTTTTGCAAAGCCCTTAACTGTCAAAGAAGAAAACACACCCTGCTCTCCACTCCCGCTCCAGGCCCCCAGGCACCGTGGTGCCGGAGGGAGTGGCTTTGCGTGGCCGTGAGGATGAATGTGTCCTTTCTTCCCCATTGGCCCGGGGTGACCATTTTTCCATGTTGTTGTTTCCCCTCCGTGGCATGTTTTATTATCCTTTTCGACAGCTGCATAATATTCCATCTGGGTGTGCCAGGAACGGCTTGTACAAACAAGCACTGAGCATATATTTATACTTGGCCATGTTTCAGAGGGTCCTGGGGTTGTGGGGGGTGAAGGCTTGGGAGGGATAAAGGTTTTTTTTGGGGGGGTGTAGGGGAGCTTTGGGCAACGCCAAAACGATCTCACAGAGTGACTCCAGAGGTGGGGGTGGGATAGAGGAGCTGCTTTTCTGCTGAAGTTTCCTGTCTGTCAGGGAGCCCGGCACCTGCAGGACGGGGCGGTGGGAAGTGGGGGAGGGGAGCTGTCAGGGGTAAGAGGAGCCCAGCACGCGTCTGACTCAGCACCCCACCCCGTCAGCAGGGCTGAGTTAGCACCCAGGCCCGCCAGCACCCTGGGAGGCTGAAGGCAACCGGCAGAGGTGGCTGGCGGAGGCGGCAGCACCAGGCAGCTCCCCCGTCGGCCGGGACCCACACGGAGCGGGGGGAGGGGGGCATCCTCTACTCTGCAGGATGCTGAGCAGCACCCTTGGCCCCCACCCCCTCGACACCAGCAGCACCCATCTCCCAAGCTAGGACAACCGAAAATGTCTCCAGAGATGGCCAAGTGCCCCCGGAGGCAGAATCGCCCCCCCCCCAAGATGGATCGCCACTGGGCTGGGCTCTGTGGGCACCTGGAACTGTCTGCCCCCCCCCCCCCCAGGCGCGGAGGCCACACACGTGCCAATACACACAGAGTGAAAGGGAGAGAGGCGGTGACTCAGATGCTGGGGAATCACCCTGCTCAGACCATCACACCATCAGGGATACATTCTGTCTGTCCAAACAAGTAACACCGTGTTTCCCCTGGGCCCCGCTGGCCCCCGGGCCGGGGTGCTGCCGGGCGAGGCTGGCCTGGGCTTTCGAGGGCGCTGAGCCGCGTTTCTGGTCTTGGCCCACTCGATGCCAGGAGCTCCCCCTCCCCCAGACCAGAATGTCTGTCACCCAGTGGCCCCGAGGGGGCGGGGAGGGCGTCCCCAGCAGTGGTGACCAGGGCGTGGGCAAACCGTCCTCCTCATGGAAGCCCCGGTCTGCGGTGTAGGCCTGTGTCCTCCTCTGAGGGTGAGGATGCTGCCAGCCAGGAAGCAACGGCAGAACGGGGACCAGCGCCCGGCACGGGGTGTGGCCAGCACGGGGTCTCCCCGAGGAGGTTGGTGTGCTTGCATTTTAAGTCTCCCTGCCCCCTACCCTCTGTGTCTATGTCCGTCTCTGCCTCTTTGTCTAGATGGGTAGAAAGATGATAGATAGATAGATAGATACATACATACATACATACATACATACATAGACAAATAATCATTCAATCTTCCTCTCTCCTTTTCTCTCTTTTTCATTTCTCAATCTCTCCTTCCCTCCTTCCCTCCTCCCCTTCTTTCCCCTTCCATCTCACTGTCTCCCCCTCTTCCCCTGCTCTCTCTTTCTCTCTCTCTCCTCTCTCTTCTCCCCCCTCTCCCTCCCTCCTTCCCATTCATTCATGATCTTGATGCCCAGCCGCAGTGCGGGTGAGCCGAAGGCACGGCGTGGGGTGCCAGACGCCGGCACAGAGGCCGCGGGTTGGGGGAACGTCCAGAGCGGCAGGTGCGTCCACAGAGCAGAACGCAGGATGGTGGGCGTGGGGCCCTGGGTGTGTGTGTGTGGGGGGGGCAGGCCGTGTTCAAGGGGGACAGGGTTTCTGTTGGAGGGAATGAGGCATCGATGGTGGGGATGGTTGCAGAGCATGAACGAGATTAATAGAACTGAACTGAGTGCTTAAAAAACACTGACACACGGAATGCTTGAAAGTGGTGAATTTTATGGATGCGTGTATCTTACCACAATTTTTGTAAGAGGTAAGGAATGTGGTTTCCGCGAGTCTGACTCTGGCCTGAGGACATGCCACGTGTCTGTGCCACGTGGGATAAGGGGGGGCAAGGTGACCGTCCACAGGACGGAGCTGAGCTTGGAGCCTGGATCTGCCTGAAGTGGAAGTTTTTCCCACGGAGGTACCTCAGCAATGCACGGTCGCTGGGTCTCTCCAGGACTCAGTTTCCCCATCTGAAAGCAACAAGGACCTGGGGGCCCAATGGCTCCTCTTTGTGGGCCCCGTATTGGGGGCAATTTGCCTCCCCAATTAAATCAGAATAAATCTAATGGCCCCACGGCTCTAGAATAACTCTAACGAGCCTCTCTTCTCACGCTTCCGCCCTCACTCGGCCACACTGGTCTCCCCGCTGCCCGCCGCACGGCCCTGCCTCAGGGCCGCCCCCGTGCTGTTCCCGGGCCCGGAACGTGGTTCCCTGCTTTCTCCCCACAGCCGCGGTGGCCGCTGATCCGAGCGGCGCTGGGGGCACCTGTGCAGCCCCGAAGCCGGGAACCAGATCCCGGGCGAGAACGGGAGGCTGTTGGCCAAAGGCCGGATCCCGTGGCCCTTGCCAGGGGAGGGGGCGGGGGAAGCCGGCCCGGAGCCTCGGTGCCCAGCCCCCTGCTGACCCTCATCACAGGGCTCCCCCTGTAGCCACGTCCTGGGGCGGCCCCTCGGGTGCAGAAGGAGAAACTAAGGCCTCAGCGTGCTTCCCAGAGCCAAACACGGGTGCTGGGACTCCCGCCCCGGGGGGGGGGCTCCCCCTCCACGGTGGGCCTGGAGGACCAGGTCCCCCATTCCGGGAGGGAGGCAGAGGGAGGGGGCCACTCTCAAGCCCCCCCTGGTCCCCCCGCTGGCCTGTCCCAGCCCGGGCACGGCCCGCAGCCTCCAGCTCCCAGCACTTGCCCCTGCCTCTCCGCCCTCCGTGCTCTTCCTTTATCCGTGGTTGTCAAACACACGGAACGTGAACTGGACCACTTCAACCCCTGCCCAGTGCCCAGGGCGGTGGCCTTAGGTGCAGCCCCGTCGCCATGCAGCCACCGCCTCCATCTTACAGAGCGGAGCCCCTGCCCCCACGAAGCACTGGCTCCCCAGCCCCCGGCCCCCGCCATCTACTTCCTGTCTCCGAGAGCCCACTCCTCCGGCGGCCTCACGCCCGTGGGGCGGCGCGGTGTTGGTCCTGGGGTACCCCGTTGCCATGAGCACCCTGTCCCCCCGATTCCCCCCTGCCCGAGGAGTGTCTCCCTGTACGGACGGACCCCGTCCCCTTCGTCCGCTCGCCCTGCGGCGGGCACGGGGTCGCCTCCGCCTGTGGCTGTGGCGCCCGAGGCTGCCGGGACCGGGGCTGGGCTGCCAGTCCCGCTGTCCGTGCTTTGGGGGCTCGGCCAGATCCCCGTTTGTTTTGTTTTCTGGGGGGGGGGGTATTTTGTTAAATGTATTTTATTGATTTTTTACAGAGAGGAAGGGAGAGGGATAGAGAGCTAGAAACGTCGATGAGAGAGAATCAGCGACCAGCTGCCTCTTGCACACCCCCTACTGGGGATGTGCCTGCAACCAAGGGACATGCCCTTGACTGGAATCGAACCCGGGACCCTTCAGTCCGCAGGCCGATGCTCTGTCCCCTGAGCCGAACCAGTTTCGGCACCGATCCCTGTTTCTCCTCCTGGAAGCTTCGTTTCCTGCCGCTCAGAGTCTCGTCCTTTTCTGAGCAGCCCCCCGCAGGGGCCGCGGGCCAGGTCCGGCCCCTGCAGCCGGCCAGGCTCGGGGCCTGCGTCTCCTCCTCCGTGAAATGGGAGCAGCGGCAGGGTGGGGAGGGGAGCGTCGCCCGGAAACCTGGGTTTCGCAGCCGCCGGAGCCGTGCAGAGAGGCAGAGCAGCACCCGGAGCCGGACGGGCCTGCGGTCGAGGTGCCACTCACACCCGGCACACCCAGCCGCCTGCTCAGCCTGCAGGGTGCTCTGTGCGCAGTGAGCGGCCTGCCCCCCAGGCCCCAGGCCTCCAGCACAGCCCCTAAGGGGGGGACACAGATGCCTGACGCCGGCCCCGAGACCCTCCACCAGGCAGGGCCCGGGCTGGCCGAGGCTCAGGGTTCCGGGTCCTCGCACTCACTCCAGAGGCCGCCCAGGGGCACGGGCTGCCCAGCCGCCAGCTCCCTCAGCCTCCGGAGCCACGAGAGGGGCCGCCCGGGACCTGGGCACGCCGGCCGCGCTCCTGCCAGGGACACACGGCTAGCCAGGACGCGGCTCCGTTTTAACCTGGAACAATGGGAACAGAATATCCCGTTGTCGGGCCTTTCTCCACGCTCCCCTCCTGCCCCACCTGCTCGCTTGTGTGCTGTGGGGAACCTATAAACCCACCAGCCGTGCCTGACCTCAGACAGCAGCAGACACGGGCGCGGGGCTCGCTCCCCAGGCCGGGCCACCGAGCCAACCCCCACCCACCGCAAAGGACCGAGGTCACACAAAGCATGTCCTCCCGGCCGGCCGCACAGAGCGGGGTGGGAGATCCAAAGCAGAGAGAAGCTTGGCAGATGGAGGAATCCGTGCAAACGGATAACAACGGGGCGGGAGGACCTGCTCGGAGGCTCGGCCAGCAAACCCGGGAGGGAGCGAGGCAGGCCGGGCCTGAGCTGCAGATCGAGGCTGGCTGGCCTGGGGGGCGGCTCTGGCTTTGGACATCGGGTGTTGTGGGCGGGCAGGGGTCTGGGTCTGGGGGCACCCAGGACTCATCTGCAGATGTGGGGTGTCTGTGAGGCTGTGGCCTCCAGAATGGGAATCTAGTCATCTTCTGGGGCCCCCGAGAGCAGCTCCCCGTGCTCTGAGGCTGGCAGTGGGGAGCCCTCTGGGGCCCGGCTCCTGAGGGCCTGTGCCAGCTGTCCAGATCCACTCCTCCCTTGCTCATTAGAACATGCTAGAACTCCTTCATTCAGCATCCTGGCCCTTGACGGCCCGCAGCCCCCGCCTCTGAGTCTCTGCTCCCACACCACCCTCAGTCCCCATCCTAATCTCCGAGTCCTGCCTCCCCGCCCCAACTCACCTTTACTCTTCCCCAGCCCCGTATCTTTGCACAGGCTGGTGTCAAAAAGCCTTTCCCATGTGTCTACACGGCAAGCCACAGTGCCCTCTTGCAGGCCTGGCTCATGTCACCTCCTCCGGGAAGTCTGCCGTGACTCCTCACGCAGAATCCTTGCTCTCCGCCGTACAACCAACCTCACCAGGGTGGAGGCATTGGGAGGGGAACCTGGACGACGTGGCCTGAGCAGCCAGCCGTGAGGGGCGCTGCTTGGGTGCAGGGCCCGGTTGAGGAGGGTCAGCGCTGTGAACGGGCATAATGGCTCTGCTCGTAGGTTCTCACAAGGAACCAAATCCAAGCTGCAGGGGTTCTCAGTGACAGGCTTTCCTATCGATTCCAAAAAAGCCCAAGATGAAGCTGAATGGAGTGTGCAGTGTAGGCAGGACCGGACTCCAAAGGCCCAGGCTGGTCCAGTGATGCTGAGCAGCGTGCAGTGTGCAGTGTGCAGTGTGCAGTGCGGATGAGACTTGGAGTCCACTGGCCCAGGTCCACCCCCAGCTCTGGTGCTCACCTCCCAGCGAGAGCTCTCCCTGGGCGGGCCAGAGAAGTAAGCATGTCTTTGCCCATCCATCCATCCGCGGGCGCCAGGGTGCCTCCGAGTCTTGGCTGTTGTGAATAACGCTGCAGCGAGCAAGGAGGTGCACCTGTCTCTTCAAAACAGTGTTTTGGATTTCTTGTGATACGTACCTGCCGCGGAATGGCTGCATCACACAATGGTTCCGTTCTTAATTTTTTTGAGGGACCTCCGAACTGTTTTCCATGGTGGTTGCACCCATCTGCATTCCCACCAGGAGAGACGAGGGCTCCCTCTTCTCCACATCCTCGCCAACGTGTATCCCTTGACTTTCTCAGAACAGCCATTCTGGCAGGCGTGCGGTGATATCGCATTGTGGTTTTGGTTTGCATTGCCATAATAATTAGGGGCGGTGAACATCTTTTCAATGAAATATTCCTCCTCCACCACAAAAAAAAGACGGAACCTTGTCATTTGCAACCACATGGATGAACCTAGAGCAGTGGTCGGCAAACTGTGGCTCTCAAGCCACATGCGGCTCTTTGGCCCCTTGACTGTGGCTCGGTGTTACAACCACTTCTTCAAAATAGACTCACCCAGGCCGAAAACTGACTTCTGCACACGGGCCACGAAGTTTCAATCACACTGTACATGTGTGCCCGCACATGGTATTTTGTGGAAGAGCCACACTCAAGGGGCCAAAGAGCCGCATGTGGCTCGTGAGCTGCGGTTTGCCGACCACTGACCCGAAGGGTATTATGCTAAGTGAAATAAGTCAGAAGGAATGGAATGAAAACCACATGATTTCATTTACACATGGAATAGAAAACAAACCAAAAAAAAGAAACAAACAAACAAACAAAACAAAACAAAACAAAACTCATAGCTACGACAACAGATTGGTGATTACCAATGGGGAGGCGGCCGGGGGCGGGGGTGGGGGGGTAGGGTGACTTGGGTAAAGGGCGTCAGATATACGGTGATGATTGAAAACTAGACCTATAGGGTGAGTAAGCTATAGTGTACACAGATATAGAATTATAATGTTGTACACCTAAAACTTATACAATGTTATAAACCAGTGTTTCCCAAACTTTTGACATATGTGTACCCCTTCTATAATTTTCATAACGCTGAGTACCTACCCCTTGTCAAAAAAAAAAATAGATGTATTTTAATAACAATCAAAATATTTTTATTTTTTATTTTTTGGTACATACACAAAATAATAATAAACGAAAAATAAAATTATTCATAATAAAATATAAATAAAAGTTATATTATAAATAACATTTATTTGCACACCGGACCATCTCACGCCTCACAAGACTGTCTTGACTTGACTCATGAGAACGTAGAATTAGGTGCAGCTAAGCACAGTGCGGTGCATATCCCCACCAAACTCCGGTGCAACGCGTACCCCCATCAAACTCTTCCCGTACCCCTGGGGGTACGCGTGCCACACTTTGGGAAACACTGTCAATGTTGCCTCAATTGAAAACAAAAGAAAATCAGCCCTAGCTAGTTTTGCTCAGTGGATAGAGCCTCAGCACGCGATCTGAAGGGTCCCGGGTTTGATTTTGGTCAAGGGCACCTGCCCGGGGTGAGGGCTTGATCCCCAGTAGGGGGCGTGCAGGAAGCAGCCAATCAATGATTCTTTCTCATCTTTGATGTTTCCCTCTTTCCCTTCCTCTCTGAAATTAATTTTTTAAAAAAATTTTAAAGGAAGAAAAGTGAAGCAGAGAGTAATGCTTCCACACCGAAGGTGCCAGCCCCTGCTGTCTCCTCCCTCTGTCCTCCTGTGGGGGTGGAATCCCGCCTGGGTGGCCTCGAGCAGGACCCAAAAGCTGGCCTGTGGGCCGTGACCCCGGGAGGTGGCTCACCCGTCTGCAGCCCCCCCCCCCCCCCCCCTGGGAGACACTCGGCTCCCCATCGTCACGGTCACTCAGGAGGCAGTTCTGCGCCAGCAGACCCTGCTCTAGAGCTGCCGTCCTGCCCTCCACCTCCGTCACCCGTGATTTCAACCTTGACCCCAAGTTGGCCTTCTGGGGACTGTCCCAAGATGAAAAGACACACGCCTGGGCCAAGCCCCTGGTCTATGACTTTGGGGCTCTGTGATGTTCCAAAGCCAGGAGGAAACGCGGGAGTCGGGAATCCGGCCAGGCCCACCGCTCCGCGGGGCTCCAAAACCTGCCCAGGGCCCCAATCCCGGCTCCACGCAGAGTTCTCCACATTCCCGGCGGGGTTTCCGTTGAACCCCAAACCTCAAACACATCCTGATGTCTCATTTCCTCAGCGTGCCCGGGTGACATGGGCCAGCTCGTGGGGGCTCATCCGCTTGTTTTGAGTCACAGGAAAGTGTGTTGAAGGTAGGGTTTCTCATCTCAGAAGTAGGTGGTTGTTTCATTGAACCCGGTCGGTTCCCACCAACCTCTGCCGGCTTCTGTGGGGCTCGCCGGAGGAGCTCCAACTCTGCCTGGCCGGCAGGATCTGGACCCTCGTAGCCCTGGCGACAGGCAGGGTCTGGGGGCCCTGGCAGGCAGAGCTGAGCTTCTGCGTTCACCACAATCAACCTGGGGTCTCCACACCCCCCCCACCCCGTTTCCACCTCGTTAGCAGCTGTCTCTGTGGGGCGCCGTCTGATGGGCAGGCCTGCACGATGCCTGGCACACAGTAGGCGTGCAGTGAATGCCTGGGGCGGTTATGAGAGAGTTAGTGGAACTCCAAAGAGGAAGCCCACACGTTCTGCTTACCGTATTTGCCGGCGTATAAGACGATTTTTTGGCCCTGAAAAATATGCCTCCAAGTGGGGGGTAGTCTTATACGGCGAGTATATAACAAACTCTGTATTTTGAGTGGAAATGTTAGGGGGTCGTCTTATACGCCCAGTTGTCTTATACGCCGGCAAATACGTTATTTTCAGGGCCAAAAAATCGTTTTATACGCCGGCAAATACGGTAATCCTGCTGGTCACTGGGCGGGGGCAACAGGCATGGCAATCCCAATGTCAGCAGCACCTGTCTGCCGCTGAGCTGACTCCTGCTCAGGGCGAGGGTCCCTGTCGGGCTAACCTTGTACTGGAACCTTCTCAAGTGTAAACGGGCACCTCTCGGGCGTCTTTTTCCGTGGGAGGAGCCTTGAAAGGGTTTTGCCTACACCTCACGAGCCACATGCAGGTCTTTGGCCCTTTGAGTGTGGCTCTTCCACAAAATACCACCGCCTGGGCGAGTCTATTTGGAAGAAGTGGCGTTAGAAGTTTAAGTTTAAACAATTTGGCTCTCAGAAGAAATGCAAACTCATTGGACCACTGGCCTAGAGAAAAAGCTTTCATAATTGCTTTATGGTTGCTGTGTTGTTTGGTTCAGAAATGATTTGAATGTGTGTTGCACTATTCATAATAGTCAAATAGTAGAGAGAACCCAAGTGTCCATCAAAGACTGAATAAACATGCCCTGACCAGTTTGGCTCAGTGGATAGAGCGTCGGCCTGCTGACTCAAGGGTCCCAGGTTCGATTCTGGGAAGGGCATGTACCTTGGTTGCGGGCATATCCCAGTGGGGGGTGTGCAGGAGGCAGCTGATCAATGTTTCTCTCTCATCGATGTTTCTAATTCTCTATCTCTCTCCCTTCCTCTCTGAAAAAAAAAATCGATAAAATATATATTTTTAAAGTTTAAAAGAATAAAAATAAGCAATTGGAAGTAGAAGCTTCAATTGTAAAACTTTACTTTTTTTTTAAATGAAGTTCTTTTTGCGAATGTGATTGTGAAATAAAATTCATCCAGGGAGACGTGGATAGCAAAAGCATGGCATGTACATATGCACAATGTGTTTGCAATGTGTACAAGGTGCGTATACATACACAGTGGGGTATTACTCGGTCTTAAAAATGAAGACCATTCTGGCACATGCTGCGACGTGGATGAACCCTGAGGACATTGTGCTGAGGGGAATTAGCCAGGCACCGAGGTGACTCTGGTAGTAAGATGCATAGAGAGGAGAACGGTGGGGGCCGGGGGCTAGGGAGGAGGGGGCGTGAAGAGCTGGTGTTTAATGGGAACAGAGCTTCAGCTTTGCAAGATGAAGGGGGTGCTGGAGGTGGATGGTGTGATGGCTGCTCCACGGTGTGAATGTGCTTCGTGCCGCTGCACTGGACCCTTAAACATGGTTATGGCGAGAATTTTCTTATGTGTGTTTTACCACAACTTTATAAATAACTAGGAAGGAAGGAAAGAAAATCCTGTCACCTCCCCCATCAACTAAACCATCTTCCTTGACCCAGTCAATGAGAGAGAGAGAGGAGAGAGAGAGAGATGAGCTGGGAAGCTCATACAACTCAACAAAGTGGAATGGAAAATGGAAAAATGAGAGAATTTTCTCCACGTTGGCCTTCCCAGGGAGGGCAGACAGGGACGGTGACGCGGCTGGCTGGGGCGTGCCATGAGGGCCAGAGGACCGTGATACAAGAGAGAGGAGGACGACTCCGTGGCCTCCGCCAGATGTCCTTCAGGAGCAGGCGCTCCGGAGGCTGCGGGCCCCTGGCATTTTTCCTAGCTGGAGAAGATCGCTTCTGTGGCAATGTCTCGCTCGGTCAAGGCCTGAAGAGAGAACCAAACCCCATGGCTCACCCTCCAGCTCAAGTTTAAACGTAGGTGTTTTCTAGGCATGAATGCCAAGCCATTTCCACTAAGTCTCACTGTCGGCTTAAAAATAACCACCGTGGAAGCCAGGACAAGCTCATGATACAGTCTGCCCGGCGGTGCCACAGGCGGACCGTGGCCTCTGTCCCCTTCGAGTGGGGAGTCCCCCGGCCAAACCTCCGAACGGAAGGTAACGTCCTGCTTTTGGACACGACCGTCGTCATCCTAATGGCGCCCAATCATGGCCTTGGTCCATGGTGCCCGCTTCCCTCGCCAGACCTTCACAGGATCAATCGCACAGGAAGTGGGTGCCAGGGGTTGGCCTCCTGCCCCTCCTGTGGCCGACGCCCGCTTTCTTTAGAACGAGATCCCCACGAGGAGGAGTAATGTAGTCGCTCATCTCCTATAGAGAGAGCCACCTCTCCGCTTGTTCCTGGGCAGTAGCGCTAGAATCTATGAGCCTCGCTATCAACGTGCGAGCTCTCGCTATCACAGCAGCCATCGTGTTAATAATAACCACTCGCGTCGGTAATAACAAAAACCACTACTGCTGGCTGGGGGAGGGGGAAATGGGGAGGTGCTGGGTACAGAGTTTCGGTTTTGCAAGGCAAATTCTAGAGAGCGGTTGCACAACAACATGAATATTCTTAACACAACCGAACTGTATGCTAAAAATGATTAAGATCGTAAATTTTATGCTATGTCATGGTAAACCACCATTAGTGATTTTACTGAAACTACTATGGGTCCCAGGACCTGATTTAAATGTTTAGCATCTGCTGGGAACGCGACTGTGATCCACACAACAGCCCCGAGAGATGGATGTCATCACCTCCACTTTACAGATGAGGAAGAATGACTCCCAAAGTCACCGCCATCAAGAGGGGAGCCGACTCACACCCCCGTCTGTCTGGCTCCAGCGCTCTGCCCTTTCCAGCACACCCAGCGCCTCTCCATAACTGTGGCCTCTCTGCTCATCCGCCCGCCCGCAGGAGAGGACAGCCCTTAGTCACTTATCCCAGGATCTAGAACCAAAGGAATCGGAGTTCTGGTCTACCACATTGTTCTCTTAGCGCTAAGACCCCCACTTCCTTTACAAAGTGTGTTTATGGTTCAACAGTGGCAACATCTTGTGTTGGGTCTTTTTTTTTTTTTTTTTTTTTTTTTTTTTGGCTCTTGGAGTGGAAACTCTGCCCTTTGTCTTTAGTACAAAGAAATAACATTCATTGCAGACCATTATCTCCAAAGTCCTTCTGCTCTGGTCCTCAGAGGGAACGCTGGCTTTAGCTGAAGGTTAGTGTAGGAAAACCATTGGAAAGCTGCAGATTTGTTCATTTATTCAACTAATGTTTCTTATAATATGCAAGTTTTTAAAGTATTATAAATACAGAATTATATTGCTATATTATATATTTTCTATATTGATATAGTTTACATATCAGTGATATATTCTTTGTTATCTTACCCTATTTATTATATATTTATTTAAACTAGCATTTCTCCCTTAGCTACTAAATGGTTATCAAGAGTGGACAAAATATTTGAACAAAACATATTTGACATATTCCATTGCATAAGTATGAGGTGTACATGTTAATTTGATACATTTATATGCGGTATGCGTGCAGGATTGCCACTTCACTTGAGCGATAATTAGCACCTCTATCACATTACATATTTGTCATTTCTTTTTAGTGGTTGGAATACTTAAGTTCCAGTCTCAGCAAGTTTGATGATGTTAACAGTGTTGTTTATTCACTTTTAAAATAATGGTGTTGTTTATATGTGGACAGAATATGTTAAATAATGATGAGGCCAGCACGGAGGCCATCTATTTCATTTTCTGCTTGCACCTGAAATCCTAAACGATGTGCCTTTCTAGAAACTTGAATCATAATCTTAAAAGACGTTCAGAGCTTCCCCGGGGGTCAGGTCCAACCTGCTTGGCCAGATGGTAAACTGAGGTCCTGAGGGTTTAGGCTGTGCGCCCAAGGTCATGACTCACAGAGTGTGCACACAGCACGGCCACCAGAAAGCAAATCAAAGAGATATTTAAAGACCCACTAAACATAAACACAGCTTGCACCATGCCAGCCCACATCACGTAATTTCTCTGGAATAGGCTTCTGATAAGGATCACATTTCCATTTCCCTTTATATTTTTCCAACAACAGCTCATGATACAATTTGTACAGCTCCTCGTAACTCGGACTGGGGAAAATTTTGGGAAGAGAAAAAAAAAAGAGCGTGTTTCAAAGGAACCAGATCTGATAAGGGAACAGAAATATTTACTCCATTATTTCAAGAGGCAGGTTCTTTGTTTCTCAGACGCTTCCTGTTTTAAAAATAGCTCTCCACAACTGTTCCAGGACTGGAGTGTACTTTTCTATGAAATGGACTTTGAAGATGTGATTTCGTTTACTTGGACCAAGTTGCAGATAACCAGTCATTCTTTTTGCCAAAATGATGTTAAGACCAGGTATCCTGACCCCCTTGGGTTCTGGTCCAACTGCAGCTGGCGCTGGACCGCTGGACCTGGAGGGGGTGGGAACAGCTGCCACAGGTGGGAGCTGGGTGACGTCACCCCCTAAGGGGACAAAGGCTTCCAACCATTAGGGCAGTCAGCCAGCGATATTACAAAATCAGAAGTTGCCGCTCATCTGGAGATGTGATGGCAGAAGCAGGGTGTTACTTTTCATTTTGTTAGGTGTGATCACGGCGCAGTGGTTATGGGGGAATGTGCCACGTTTCTTAGCAACACATACTTGGACATGGATGGGTAACATGACGTTACAACCAAATTGTTTTAAGGCCCCTCTGCCAAAGGGAGAAAGGGATTGGTGAAGCGAAAGTGGCAACATCAAAACGAGAGCTGGTGCTGAGAGATGGTGGTGGGACTTACTGTGCTCTTCTTGCTGCTATTATGTTTGGACGTTTTTTTCACACTGGGCACTTTGTTTTTCAGGAAAGGGTGTGAGTGTTCTCTGTCAAGGAAGAGGCAGAATACAGCCGGTGGGAGTGGGGATGGATTGGTGGATTTGAGGCTGTGTACACAGCAGATGTGTGTGTGTGTGTGTGTGTGTGTGTGTGTGTGTATGCATGTCTGTGTATGTGTGGCTGGGGAAGGAGGAAAAAGATTTAAAACTGGCTTATAACCTCCTTTTTTGGGGGGGAGCTGAGAACTTCTAAGAATCAGGTGAAAAAGTCATGGACAAAAACAAACAACAAATATGCACAAAATATACAAACATTGAAGCCCATCCCATTCCCCTTGGAAAGAACTCTTTCAATCCATTGCATGGTCTTCAACTTCAATGCATTGCAAGGTTTTCAATTCAATGTATGGTCTTGCATTTACAGGACATCAAGAGCCTCTTTCTGTGTCTTTTCTGGGTACCTTAGGTATGTAAAGAAGCAGCAGGAATAACAAACAAAGCTTTTCTAAGACCAGCCAAACACTGAGCCGCCACCACTGGAGCTCTGGGCCAGTAACTGCAGACACTGAGCCTTGGTTTTCCCATCTGGAAAATGGGCTAACACTCCACCCTCCTCACCTACAAGGCTTCTCTGAGGTTAGAACAAAACGATAGAAGTTGAATGTCTCTGAAAACCGTGAGGTTTTCATCAAACAGTGTGGGTCTTGTGTTCAAGTAGGGGGCTATTACCACCTCGGAGAGAGGCGATTCGGTGCCTTCCCTGAAGGGCCGTGATGGTAGGCACATGTGGCACTGCGTCCTCAGATGTATTCTGGTGGCTCCTCCACAGGAGGAGGAAGCCTTGGGAATCACCTCCAGCCACATTCCGGAAGCGGCTTACTTTTCCAGAGAGGCTCAAGGGCACCTGGCACCAGCCTCAGGCCCGTGTCACCGCACTGACGTCCTCACCTAAACTGTAAAGGTCACCACAGCTGAGGAAGTCCCAGGAACTGTCTCAGCCCAAAGGCACCTCAGGAGACATGATGACTAAATGCAGCGTGGGGTCCTGGGACAGGAAAAGGACACCAAGGGGAAACTGAGGAAATATGAATAACATATGGACTTCAGTTAATAATAACATCTCAATATCGGTTCCTTAACCATAACAAATGTACCATACACATGTAAGGTGTTAAAAACAGGGGGAGCCGAAACCGGTTTGGCTCAGTGGATAGAGCATTGGTCTGAGGACTGGAAGGTCCCAGGTTCGATTCCGGTCAAGGGCATGCACATTGGTTGCGGGCACATCCCCAGTAGGGGGTGTGCGAGAGGCAGCTGGTCGATGTCTCTCTCTAATCGATGTTTCTAACTCTGTCCCTCTACCTTCCTTTCTGTGAAAAATCAATAATATATATATATATATATATATATATATATATATATATATTTAAAAGTGTAAAACCAAGCAAATAAATAAAATCATCCCTTGTTATCCACAGAGGACTGATTCCAGGACCAACACAGATACCAAAACCCCCGGATGCCCAAGTTCCTTATATAAAATGGTGTAGTATTTGCATGTAACCTACATATCTTCTCATATACTTTAAATCAGCTCTGGGTTATATATAATACCTCATACAATGTACATGATATGTAAATAGTTGCGGTACTATTGCTTAGAGAATAATGACAGAAAAGCCTGTTTTCAGTACAGACACAGCATAACATTTCCCACCAATCTTTTCTATCCCCTGCTGGCTGAATCCGTGGATGCAGAACCCGCAGACATGGAGGGCCGACTGTACCTCTCAGAATGATTGCCTGGTTTGGATAAGGCAGTTGGAATCAGGCAGCTGAGAGCCACCGTGCAGGGGTCGGGGTCGCCAACATCCAGCTGGAGCAGGAAGCGGGGAGAGCAGGGCCTGGGACCCAGACACACAGAACACGAAGGAACTTTTCAAAAGGGCTTCTAGGGTCTAACTCAGGTGGGGCGGGGCTGCGCATGCCCTGTGATTTCCGCCAGGGCTGACCCTGGAATATTCTGGGCCTGAGTCCTGGAGTCGGCATCTCGCCCCCTTCCTGCGTGGTTTGGGAATGGAGGTTTCTCTGGATAAAGGCTGTTCTAGGGCTGTGCTCTGGCCGCTCGGATTCCATCTTTTCCATCTTTACCTGAGAGAAGCTGGCCTGGGATGTACTGTCTGCCTGAGGATGACAAGAACAAAGCAGGGCCAAGTGTGCCGTGTCCTCGGCATGTCCTGAGGTCATCCCAGCAGTTATGTCCAGCTTCTGGAATGTTCTGGGGGAATCCAGCTGTCCTAGTGGAGAGCTCGCCCAGCCTGCCTTTCAGAGCTCATGGTGCGAAGAAGGCCTCATGGAGATGAAGCCTCAGTGAACTGTATGCGGGAATCTCTTTAAACAGCAGTGAGGTGACAAAGGGCTGCATCCTTGGGGGACAAGGAAACTTCCAATTGGCTTCTCTGTGGTCCTAGAAGCTCCTCAAACAGGATTTAAAGAGAACACTCAACCCAGCTCTCCACGTCACCGTTGCTGGTCTGCCTCTGTGACATCACGCGTGAACGTTAATGCAAGGAAAAAATATTTAAATGAAAGGGAAGAAGAGAGTCTTTGTGTTTTGTATTAAAATATTTTATATTAATCATTCAAACTTAATTTTTATACAACGAATGCATACATCGCAGGGCTCTGTCTTGGGTCGGGGAGGGGCAGGGTGGGTGCGCCTGGCGCTGGGACTCGGAGCGGCTGGGAGCAGAGCGCGGCCGCTCCCTCCGCCCGTCCCAGGTGGGCACGGCACCGGGCGGGGCTGTCACAGTGGAGAGGTGATGGCGGCGGCGGCGGCCTGTGCCTTCCCGGGCCTCTCTGCGGGGCGAGCCCCATGTCCTCGCGGGGGACGAGCCGCCCAGAGCCCGAGGCCCTTTGACCAGCAAGTGCTTGACCTACAGTGGCCGTGACAGGCCACAGGTGAAACGGGACCGCTGTGCGAGTGCGCGTATGTACAGACTCGGAGGCGTTTCCTGCTGAGAACGTGGCAGTCCTGCCCCGCGCGCGTGCTCGGGCGCCTTCGCCTAGGCGGGCATGTCGGCCTTGCTGAGCGCGATGGCCAGCTCCAGGTCCTCCTGCTCCTGCCGCCGCAGCCGCGCCAGCCTCTCCTGCTCCGCCTTCTCACTTTCCCGCTTGGCCCACGCCAGCTGCTGCTCCTCATTGCCAAACTGCGAAGAAAAAACACAGGTTGGGTTACATGGCTTGGAGCCGCAGCCCCCGGCTGGGGGTGGGGTGCGTAGGGACAGGGGAGGAGCCCAAGAAAAGGCCTGTCAAAGGTGGGCAGGAAGCAGGGAACCGCACGCAATGCTAGGATGCATGAGGGGGCGGGGGGTGAAAAACCAGAAAAGGCCAAAAGCTTGTATCTTGCTTGGAGTTGGGAAGGGGACACGCACGCCCCAGCCCTGACACACAGTCTGGGAGGGGTCGCATGCACGGAGAAGCAGGGCTGAGTCTGACCTTCACCGCCACCCTGGACCTCAGAGAAAGCAGCCACACGTCCCCTGCAGAGGACTGAAGCAGGCAGCACGACGCATCAGTGTGGGGTACTACCTCCAGCGGCCCCCAAGACTGAGTCTAGGAGGCTTCCTGAGCTGGAGGAGCCCCTGCTCAGCCTCCTCTGGGGCTGGAGGGGTGTCTCTGAAAGCAGCCGCGGGGCAGAGGTCAGCTGACCCCCACGGAGCTAGGACCGCGAGCCTGCAAAGCCTGGGCCTCGAAGGCAGGCTGCTGACGCTGGTGGCCACAGGCGCTGGACTGCAGAGTGTGGCTTGACCAGATCGCTGATTTCCAATGTGCCCAAAGGTCTGGAGGCCAAGTGTGGCGACTACGGTCTTGAAGTGTGGCCTCTCCTCCCGCCCAGCCTCGCTCTGGCTCACCACGACGGCGCCCTGGCAGTTACGTGCCATTCAGTCCATGAGGTTTTCATTGTTGGTGTCCTTCTCCAAAAGGTTCCATTAAAAAAAATTTTTTTTTCAAACAAGGGAGAAAACAGCTATAATTCCAAGATGGGTGATTTCAAACCATCTGAGAGCCCTTAGCTCTAAGGAAAGAAAAGAGCCAGATCCACACGCTTTTCTCCCAGGCTGGTCCCTGGCTCCCGTGGGCCTCCCCCGAGGTCCCCGGTGACTCTGCTCCGTCTCCCAGTGAGACAGCTCTGGCCCCGTGGGCCCAGACGCGAGAGCAGAGCTGCAGCCTGCTCTGGGCCTTGGCCTCCCTTAGCCAGAATCTCTGTTCTCAGCACTGACTCTGCCAAGCCCTGGGTGACACAGAGACCAAGTGGCAGGCTGGCCATCTGACAGGTGCCGGTGGGAACAGACCGCCTGATGAACCCACTCCCACACAGCTCCCGTGGAGGCCCCGGCGGGTCCACCAGGGCGCTGGGAAAGGGACATGTGCCCGAAATGCACAGCTACTTCTCCACACGCACACACAGTCCGCATGACAACCCAGGAGGGTGGGATTCTGGGACAGATGGCAATACCACGGCCTGGGAGGTGGCTGCAGAGCCCAAGTCCTCAGCAGCCTGGATTCTCTTGGGTTTGGGGAGGGGGTGGGGCTGTCAGCTGTTTCTGCAGGAAGTCTAGGTACAGGATAGCACCCAAACCTCCAGGGCCCACCTGTGCTCTGGGCATGGAGGGGCCAAGCACCTAACCGTGGCGCTGCCAGAACGGAGGCTGGGCTGAGACAGGCTGCAGGCCCCAGAGAAGGGCTGAGAGTTACCCTCAGCTCCTTGGCCAGTAGCTGGGCAGTTCTGAATGATTCATGGTTCGATGGGATGGCTGTGTGGGAGTGAGAGAGGGCTGGAGGGCGGGGACCGGCAGGGGAGTGGGGGAGGGTGATGGAGGGAGCCTAGTCTGAAGCAGAGGTGTCCTGGCGGAAGAGGGGGCAGCCCAGGAGGCCTCTCCGCACCTGGCCTGGGAGTCAGCACGAAGCACCACTCTGGGAGGAAAAGTTAAGTTTTTGTTGAGAAACTGCCCTGAAAACTGTCCCCACCCTGTGTTTCCACCACTGCGCACAGATAAGGCCCAACACTCTGTGGGGAATTTTCCAACACCTCAACAGGAGAAAAACAAGGAAAAAACAACAAATGCTGGTGGAAATGACTCCAGGCTGCTGCTGACAGGAGGGAGGAGACAGGTGCACTGACAGGGACCCTGCCCCCGCCTGCCCGCGGAGGGCGGGTGGGGCTGACGAGTGATACCACGGGTTATCCAGACCAAGGCCTGTTCCCAGGAGCCGTCTGCTCACCGGCCTGCAGTTCAGATGAAACAGCTGACAGAACGTTCCGGTGCCTCCTGAGTGGACCGGTTCAAGGCCAGCTCAGGCCCCACCGTGGAGACTCGAATCACGCATGTGGTTTGCGTGTGCCTGAGAAGCATTGTGGACAGTGACGTCTGAGAGAAAACTGGCAGAGGGGGAGTCTGTGTCTCCAATCAGGTGACAATCCTTTCTGGGCCCTGGTGCAGACACCGGAACAAGCCTATTCTCCAGTCCTCTGACCTGGAGGCGTCACGATGGCCAGGATCCGGGATGCCTGTGGGCAGCTCTGGTCTCTGTATCACTCTAGGGCCATCATGGGGCTGAGACACACAGTGGGCACAAGGATGCTGCCCCTCCAAGACTCCTGCCCAAGGGTGACCCCTCGGGAAGAACGCTATGTCTTCGATTCAGACAACTCCTCACAGGAGGGCCAGGTGCCATTCCTCCATGGGCACCAACATCCGCATCCTTGAGACATCTAACGGCACTGCCACACATCACCCGAGGGACACTTCTAGCTGCCTCCCATTAACTCACTTCTTCTGATGTTGAAATTGCATCCAACTCACTCCACGACGCAAAGTTTGCCCCATCTGACATTTGCTCTGCTCTCAATGCAGACTTCCGGAAAAGGTGCCTGCATTTTTGCTAACCTATAAACACTACTGCCTAATAAACACATTCGCATGAGACAGAACGGCTGGTTTTTAAAGAAATCTCGGAGAGGTTTCCCGTGAACAAGCACAAGTCACCCACTGATGGAAACTTGGGACTCATAAATTAGAGGGTTCTCGGTGGCAGAGCTGGGGTGCCAAAGGGGGACCACATACGTGTATGACATTGGTGCCTAAACTCCAACACGGACCAAGCTATCTTTGCACAAGTAACACCATGTCTTAGCAGCACTCAGAACATCGGATCTGAAAGTCCCACTGCCAGTCTGCTGGGCAGTGAAAGACCCGTTTTTACTGGAGAGCTAAAATACTCTGGAGAAACCCACTCTAGCCTCCTTTGAGTTAGCACAAATCCAGGCCCAGTGTACCCTGAAACCACAGGCTAATGGGCTGAACCCCCGATGCCAGGAAAATGCAAAGATATCCTGATTTCCCTGAGGGGGACAGGTTTTAACGTTTTTGGACTATGGTATGAGGAACAAACCAAACCAGTAAGATTCCTGTCTCTCCTCCAGCCATCTCATCAGAGGGGCAGACTCTCACTGGTTTCCAGACTTCCTCTGGAAAATCTGGGCATCCAACGCAGGAAAGGTGACTTTAAACAGAAAACAGAGCTGCAAACTCCACTAGGCAGAATCAGATACCCTACCTGGAAATGAGGGCGATTAAATATTGGGAGCATTTAAAAATCAAAGTTAACAAGCATTCTGGAATGACCAGAAGTGTTGAGCCAAATGATAATTTAAAACCTTAGTATTTCTTTTAATGTTTTCCAAAACCCAGCCATCGGGAGGGTGCGGGGTCCACAGGAAACAGAGTTATGCGTTTCAGAAAGAGAACAGTCATTTCTTCAAATTGCCATTCAAATGCACTTACCCCTCTGCCCTGCCCAAAACAGAGTACCTGAGTCATGCATGAATGGCTCTATTTTCTTCATCAGCATTTAATATTTTTTCCACTGAAAAACAAACGTGGTCCTATTCAAAAAATTGTAGATAAAGCAGGTTTTGTTTCTGGCTTTTATTAACAAGGTCTCCGTTTGTACACATCTACAGTGTGCACAGGCTGTCAACAACACTGAGCTGACTGCAGCTGTAAAATATTTACAGGTCGCCAAGAGCCAGGAACATAGCATCGCACTGGGCAGCTTCTACAAACCACAGGCGAGTTGGGCACGAGGTGGATCTGAAATGAATCGGGCGTTCACGGGGCACGGGTATGGATGGCAGAGGTTGTTTTAAGAAGGATATTCTAGGAGTCAAAGCATCTTTAAATAACGCACGTCACACCTAACCATAAAATAAGATACTTGGCAAATTTGAACGAAGAAAACTTAAAAAAAGAAAGAAAAGAAAATGTGGGTGCACAACAGACAGTAAAACCAATTCTGGGAAGACAAACTGAATCTCTCTGAGAACAAGATCTTTGGGTACTGATGACGGTGCCAAAAACACCAAAAGTGACAGCATTTATAATCTGGCATCTCTCTCATACCAAGAAATAGCCAGACTTCTGAAAAGGCACTTGAATTTGCTTAACTAGCTTTTGGAGGGTTTGGGGTTGGGGTTTTGTTTTGTTTTGGCAAAAGGGCTTCAGAGTGGTTGTTCTAGGCTGGATTTCTCTTTTCATCAGAGCTGGTAACTGAAATAAAAGCTTTAAACAAACCAAACTGCTCTTCTTTCATGTACCCGCCTGGGTCCCTCACTTGACCCTTGCTGCACAAAATGCGCGGAGGAGAGACAGTTAGAATTCTTGCAGAGACCTTTTGGGGACAGTGAGATCCTAATGTAACTTTTGCAGTCTTGCTTTGATACTTCAGAAGTGTCTGACATCTCAGCTTCCAAAAGTGAATGAGCATAACAGCCTCCGGGCAAGAGAAACAAAACAGAGTCGACCGGGCCAGGAAAAGACAGAGACGGGCAGGGGCGGCCACCAGCGTGGGCCACCATGCTGGAAGGACATGTGCCCTCATCACAGAGTATCCAAACCACAGCACTTTTTTTTATTGAGAAACATTTTTTTCTTACAGAAAGCAGCAGTACAGAATAAATAACACAGATGGTGGCATGAGGTACCAGGAAACGTAAGTCAAAAAAAACAAAAAAAATAGCCCCAAAGAAGCTGCAAGCGGAGGGGAGGGAGTGGAACGAGGCGAAGAACTCAACTTACAGAGGTGAAGTCTGCAAAGCCCAGGGAGGAGGCTTTAGAAGGCTTAGCTGAAGAGGAGGGAGCAAATGGATCTTTTCCACTAAACGGGTCCCCAAACCCCCTTTTATTTTGGAACGGGTCACTGCTGTCAGCCCCGAGTGGCTGGAATGGATCGGGGGAGTCGGGAAAGTCTGCAGAACCGAGCTGGCTCACAGGTGTACTTTTACCTGGAAAGTTCAGGAGACAGAAAAAAAAAAGGGGGGGGGGGGAGAAGAGAAAAAAGAAATACAAGTTACTGACCATGGACAGAACAGAGTCTATGAAATGGGGTTGCTGTGGGATGAACTGTGCCCACCCCTCACCCTCCCCTACTCATGTTGAGATCCTCAGCCCCAGGACCTCAGAATGTGACTGTACTTGGAGAGGCCTGTGAAGAGGTTACTCAGTAAAAACGAGGCCATTGCATGGGCCCTAAGCTGAACGGTGTCCTTGTAAGAAGAGGTCAGGACAGACACAGGGGTAGACCTGTGAGGACACAGGGAAGAGGCAAGCCTCAGGAGAAACCAACCCTTCTGGCACCTTGATGCCACCCTTCCAGCCTCCAGAACGGAGAGCAATAAATGTGTGCGGTGTAAGCTGCCCGGTCATGGCAGCCCCAGCAGACGCATACGGGGCAATGAGGTCTCCCCGGAGACTGAGCAGCAGCTGAGAGCAGGGCCTGCCCACAGTGGCCTGCCTGCCTTTGTAAGTCACAATTTAATGGCATGCCCATGCCAAAAGCTGTGCGTTTGTTCACGGTCTTCTATGCTGCCTTCATCCAGGACAACAGAGTTGGCCACTTGGGATGGAGAACGTAAAGCCTGCAAGGCTAAAAATATATTGGTTATAGCCTTTGACAAGAAAACTGCATCCCCTCACATGGACAGGATGTTTAGCTCTGAGGCCATATGTGAGACTGAGGGATGCTCCAGGCCCCTGGAAGCCAGAGCCAGGCCATCTGGGTACCCTTCGAACCCCAAAAGGAAACGGAGGACTCCAATTGCAGCTCTGCTCTGCCAGAAGTGCTCAGATACAGGTGGGCACCTCCCCCCAGTGTCTGCAATTTCCTGTCCAGCTCCCATCCAGGCTCGTCCAGCCCTCTGCACCCACTCCCACAGAGAGGCGCACCATGTGAGAGGAAGCTCCAGGGCAGGTCCTCTTTGGGGTGGCTGGTTCAAAGCCCCTAAGAGTGGCCTTGAGGAGAGCCCAGGCGGTGGCACCACCCGAGGCTCGATCACAGACACACACGTCCTCACACAAAGCACACTGGGAGGGTGTGTGCATGTGTCCTGGAGCACCTGCAGCCACTTCTGAGCCCAGGGAGACCAGCTCTCATGTGTACACTGTGCCAGTGTGAGGACACCACACCCATGGGCAAGGGTGCCCTGGGAGACAGCGTCCAGAGGGATGGGGACACAGGGAACAAATGCTGACCTCCTGGCCTGGCTACCCCTGGTCTTTCCACAACCACTTCCACTGCCCTGACAGTCCTGCACTGCCCAGCCCGGCTAGTCTCTCACACCTCCACCTCCCCTGGCACCTCCCTTAGCCACTCCTCCCCTGCAGCCACCCCCACTGCCTTGGCCACCTCCCATGGCACTGACTTCTGTCCTGGTCTAGCCTCCAGCACACCTGAGGGTCCCCGAGGGTCAGCTCCATGTGGGTGGTGGAGTTCGGCATACTATAGGTGCCAATAAATCCCACTCTATCCCGGTTCTAGCCAGGGATGCATGTGAGCCAGGGACTCAAGGCCTTTGGGGGAACCGCTCTGAGAAGCTAGGAGGGACTCAGGACCTCTAGCTTCCCTTCTCTGCAAGATAGAGCAATACTCACTGGTGCACTCGAGGGCTAATTTTTTTTTTTTAACCAAAAACTAACATGATGGTGGATCAAGCAGCAGAATTCTAACCCGGGAGAGAGTAAGAGCTGCTGGAGACGGGCTGAGAGCCCCAGGGAAGGGCACAGACTCTGGTTTGGCAGCAGGTCCGGGGCAGCTGCCTGACTTTGGGGGCATTCCTTGCAAGGTCTGGTTGGTCACAAAGGACAGATGTCTAAGCAGGATAAAAAGGTCAAGCTGATCCCGGCCAGGGGTCCGAGTGTTTAAGTACATCACCTGCTACTGTGTTTTTCTTCTTTTTAATTAAGAACTTCCTCCCCTGGTTTGTTTTTTGTTGTCGGGTTTTTTTTTTGTGTTTTTTTTTTATTGCTTGTGGGGGTGTGGTAAGAATCCAGCCTGCTGGGATTTGAAGCTGAGGTTTCTGACAAGCAGAGATGATGGGGAGATGAAAAGCATCGTTCACATCAAGAATTGCTCACGGCTGGTGCCGAAACCGTTGTTATTTAGAAATCATGACTGTGTTCATACGAAACCAGGGCACATCAACTGCTCTTGTTTTGAGAGGGGGAAAAACACAACGGTTTTTTCTCGGTCATCTGTTTTTGTGTTTCAGCCCAAGGCTGAATTATTCTTGTGCATGACACTTGCAAAGTCAGGGGTGTTGCCAGTTCGGTTGACACTCTGCTTGTGACCAGAGGCTTTCTGAGTAGGACACACACCCTGAACCCGAACTTCTTTCTCTCTGCATCCCCATTTATTTTTAGCAGCTACACTTTTAAAACATTCTGGGTTAGTTCCTGCTTTTACATAACCACTTCTGCTAATTCCTTAATCATTTTCCGATTTTCTGAGGTGCAATTTATCTCAAACGTGACAGAATAACTTTAATTTGCTTCCGTGTCCCTGAGCAAACTCATTGCACAGTTTTATGCCTTTTCATGGTTCCAGGTAGCACAAGAAAGGATCATGACTGATGTATGTTTCAGAGAAGAAACAAAAATTCTTTCAAAAATTGGTACAAACGCTCACCAGGATGATGCCTGGCATGCACGGTTCGGTGTCATCTTCCTAGATTTCTGCCCAGGGAGCCACCGGTCCCGAGTGCAGCAGAAGGTGGTGACCAAAGTCAAACGAAATGGAGACCCCTGGGGGCTGCAGCTGCCGACCTGGCATCCACAGTGATTCTCCAACACTCAGAGTAGTTTTCATGAACAAGAGGAGGACGCAAGATTGAAGAGAAGGCAAAATAGGGCTTATTTCAAACCGCAGCAGTTTCAACAGTTACCCAAGCGGTGCACCGAAACCGCACACAGGACTGCCTTTAGCAAAAACAATATGAACCCGATGGTTTACCACAGTGTGTGCTGTTAAAAAAAAAAAGCTTGGTGGCCGGCTCCACCCAGGTAGAAATGTCTTCAATTCTCCTATTTCTAAACTTCTCGAGGCCCGAGAGCCCCCGGGGCTGGGATCGGCCAAGTGGCCAGAATCAGGGCAGTGACTCCAGATCTACTTATTGGCAACGAAGCTCCCAGTTGTGCTTTCCCAACATGCTTTTCAGGAAACCCTGGCCAGGAAGGGTCCCTGAGAGCCAGTGCATGGAAAAACAAGAGAACACAAATGCACACTCCGCCCCACCCCCCAAACTTCAAAAAACATGAACACTGAGAAGTCTGAAAGAAGACGGATTCTCTCGTTCAAAATTCTTAGGAGGACAATGATAGGTTTTGGATGATTTAGGATCTCAACGTATCTGATTCATAAAATATCAAAAATATACAAGTGTGAATGTGTGTATTCACTTTAATCTTTCCAACCAGACACTTACTGAGTTCTATTTATAAAATTCAGGGCTATAGTTGGAAAAATGCAGTTCTGCAGATGAGAGATAAATACAAAAAAACAACAGAAAATAAGAAAAATAAAACACAAAGGTTTGTGGTCAGGACAGCTGCCCCACCTCTGCTATTACCCTACACAACACAGGACGTTCTCACAACTGCCATTTATCCCAACATGGGACATCCACCCAACTATCACTCATACTACACAACTTGGGACAGCACACAACTGTCACCCATCCTACACAACCTGGGACTCCCATCCTACAGGGGATCCTCACACAACTGACACCCATCCTACACAACATGGGACAGCACACAACTGTCACCCATCCTACACAACATGGGACTCCCATCCTACAGGGGATCCTCACACAACTGTCACCCATCCTACACAACAAGGGACACCCACACAACCACCAGGCTTCTTAGAGTCACACCACAAGGAGAGCTGTGGCTGGGGAGGGGGCTCTCCTCATTCCTGCGGTCAGGGCAGCTTCTCCCTTCCCACCCCCACACACCAGCAAAACAGAGTTGAATTGGGGGGAGTAGGGAGAAAGAGAACCAGGCTGTTCAGAGCACGATGCTTCAAATTCAAAATTGCTTGGGAACTTTACAGAAAAAGACTGCTTTTCACCAGCACGGACCCATGTTTGCTCTGGCTCCCACTATGGTGGGCCATGGAAAACCAGGATGCACAGGACCCTCTGGCCACCCTGCAGGTGAGGAGTCCTGCAGAAGCAGCCCTGCGCTCATGGCTGCACATGCGAGGAGAAGGCAAGCGGCAGATCAAAGCTGTGCCAAGTAGCACAGCCCCGCGATAAAATCTGAGGTCCCACCATCACAGCATTGAGATTTTCCACTAAAAATATTTACCGAATTTTAAGAAAATCTGCTTAATGCATTGAAGGGAACAGGATGAGGTTTGGTTCTGAATTGTTGAGAAAAGCTGAACAAATATTTACTATTATCCACTGCGCTCCCTACAACTGGTGTGTTTCCATCCTCTGGGAGGGGTCTGGGAGGTCAGAGGTCATGGAAATCTCACAGGGTGAGGAGGCCAGTGGACATGGGGTCAACCAGAATCAGCAGGAAAAGGAGGCGAAGAGGGGGAAGTAGCCACGCACTTTGGGTCCTCCAAAGTTAAATACCTCTTGGAATGAGAAATACAAGTTTCAAGGTTTCCACGAAAGGCTACTATGACATTTATAAGAAACCTGGTGGAGGAAAAATCAGATCTACAGCCAAAATGGGGGGAGGGGGAGCTACATGATTCACAAATGAGTCTCAACTTGGTCATCACGAAAAAAAAAAAAAAAAAAGTCTGCAGGTCTCGCAGTTCTGCTTTTTGAAAAATCACATTTGTTCTTTGATTTGCACCTTTGACACACTCTGCCGGTCTGCCCGCACCCTCCAGGGGCTCAGGTGCCTTGGGGGCCTGGGGAGCCGCTAGCTACACAGCAGCCAGGTGGCGGGGCCCTGGGGCTGCGCCACGGGGGCCACTGCCTTTGTTCCTCCCTACAGAGGAACGCTGATGCTACCAGAATGCCACTTCTGCTCTGGCAGAGAGGTGTCGTGCCCACATTTAAGAAAAGCGCAGGGTGCCACGCTGGGGGTCTGAAGCGGTTAGAAGGCGTGTGTGCACTGCAGGGCCACGTGCAGAGCCCATCAAGAACATTCTCTGGCTGTGGGGGCGGCTCAGGAGTCAGGAGAGCCTGTAGCAGAATGGGGACCCCCACACTCATTCTTTTTATGACCACCTGCCCCCAATCAATCATACATGTGCTGCTTTTCAGTTGACAATGGTGGGGGGCGGGGGGGCACGGAGGTTTGACTCAGTGCTTTGAATGTGAGGAAAACAAGAAGAAATGAACAACCATGTTCACCCCCAACAAAAAAAATAAAAAGCAGGGCAGCACAAGGGAGCACCGTCCTGGCCCCCCTCGCCTTACTGTAGGTAGAACCAAAAACCCAAGGGCTGGTGGCAGGTACACAGGTCCCAGTGGTTGGGAAGGGCACCGGGGCAGGGCAGTGTCTCCTGTCTGTTCACACCCACGCTCAGATACAGGATGGGAGTTCAGGCTCTCTGTACCCCACACCACGACCCTCCAGGACTCCAGCTGGCTGAGCCAGCTGAGCCCTGATTTCTGTGCTTCAAGACCCCAAGCCTGGGCATTTACAACGCACTGAACAGGTGACAACTGTGTCACTTGACTCCCACTCAATCCGCCCTTCTGAGTGCAGGAGGGTGGGTGTGCGCTAAGATAGGCAAATGCTTCTATTTTCGTACTCAGCCAATTTTGCAGAACAGAAATTCACCCAAAAAACAACCCATCTCCAGGCATTTTACTTGTAAGAGACTGAGAGGAAAGCACTTTCCCTCTGCTGCAAGTCAGGTCCCACCAGCTCTCGAGCACTCCTTCTCAGGGGCACGCCCAGCCTGGCACAGACCCTGCCGGTGTGCAGGAACTGTGGCTCCGAGGGCTGGCCGGCAGTGCCGAAATTTTCCAGGCTTCTCGTGCGGGCGGTGAACTGCTTGTCCCATTCTAGAACCTCATCTGTACCCACTGATTATCTCTTTGAAATCATCGTGGGAACGGAATTAAAGTAGTTAAGTTCAAGGCTGAGGTGCTAACCGCATGGCTCAACTGGAGAAGCCATTTTAAAAGTGGATCTCGTGTGATAAACGTGAGGTCGGGACCCACATGGGTGCAGGACGACCACCACGGTTTCGCCCCAGCCTGGCCTCTCAGAGCACAGGGAGAGCCAAGCACACACCTGCCAACCCAAAGACGGGCAGCAACCAGAAAAGTGCAAAAGGACGAACCTGAAGCCAGTCAACCTGGAATCCACACACAGTTTGTAGGAGGGACTCAGGTCCTAGGGGGAAAAGACTTTTCCTTTTTATTTTATTTTATTTTTTATTTTTTTTTGAGAATCATTTGAATCACACAGGATGCAGGTTAAATGGTATCTCATTTGTCTGTGGTCATCCGAAGGATTATGGGAAGGGAAAGGGGGCAAAAAGACCTCGTAAGTGTGTGCACTGGCTTTTTTTTTGGGGGGGGGGGGTGAAAAGGTCATTAGCAGTAATAAAAGGACAATTAAATTGTGGAGAGGTTAAAGGTGAGTGGCTGGTTAGTGGTGAAGGCACACTAGCTGGTGTTACCCGGGCTCTGCAGGAACCGCAAAGCAGGGCTGCACTTGCAGGAAGTGGCAAGGGTGGGGCCGGGCACAGCGTCCCACTATCTGTCGCCGTGGGGCGGGAGGCCCAATCACTGACACCCACACAGCCATTTCCTGCACTTGAAAAAAATCTGTTTCTCTCTTTGCAAATCAACAACTTTTACCTAGAAACTCTTCAGCGGTGAGTTCTGACTGATCTCGATCTCTGCCCGTTGCAGAAAATACACACTGTTTACCTGGGAGGTGTGTGCACGGACTCCAACTGACAGGTTTCGAAGGGTCTGATTTGCATCTGCCTGGAAGAAACCAATTCTCTTGACCCCAAACAGACACCTGCTGGTTACTCAATACTATAATAGACCTTTCTAGAAAAGACCTCCAGGCACAGAGAATTCAGTGCTAAAGCCCTGTGCCCCAAAGGGTGACATGATGGTCCCCAAGGGCGCCCTTCCCAGCTGGGGTCAAGAGAGAATTGAGGATTTGGGGTTGAGAGCAGATGGCCAGTCATGGGCTGCTCTAGTCACATGAGCATGACACCAGAACTTTCCCAGGTGGAGGTCCCACACCATGACAGCACAGGCTGACATTTAAACACATGCATTTATTGCATGGCAATGAAACCTTGATCAGGCTAAAAATAAAAAAACAACCAGAATGTGAACACTGCAGCTTCTAGTGCATGCAAAACACCATGCGTGACTAAGGCCCAAATGTGCATTTGGTCCATTTGAGCGGCAACACCAAGCTTTGCCAGAGGGGCCCCTGGAGCCTCTTTGTAGTTGGCTAACCAAGCTCTGGCTTTACTCAGTTACAGATTTCTCCTGAACTGCAGCCTGGTGGGGAGAAAGGGTCCCTGATAAACCCTGTGAGCACACAGCCCATCCATCTTTTCTGGGGAAAGGAGCCTACAGAAGGGGATCCCGTATCGTGGTCTCACACCCAGGTGGGTTGGGTGATGCACGTCACACACGTCATATTATGGATCACTGCCTTGTGCAGGCACTACCCACATGGCACTGGGTAGGCCAGAGTTGGTCCTGTGCTCAGACAGGAAAACTAGGGCTCAGCAAGGCTGAGACGCGTGCCCGAGGCCCCTCAGGGAGATAAGCAGCAGGGGCAGCAGGACCAGGACGTGAGCCCAGGCCCTCACTCCAACATCTATCCAGAAACCAGCCTGACCCAGCAGGCTCCCTGCGTCCCAGCAACACAGACAGCTCAGCGGCCAAGGGAAACAGCACTGGAGTCACCTGTGCTGGCTTCCCACGTGACATTAGGCACAGAGACCAGATGGGTTCTAGAAACCTGGAGGCCCCTGGGACAAACAAGCCCCAGGTGAAAGTGGCAACCTCAGACCCCTGTCATGTGCAGGGTGGCAAGATTTTGGAAAAGCATGTTCTGTCACCTTCGTTTCTGTGAGTGCAGGTATGAAGTTGCGTGTTTGGTGTGTAAGAAAAGCCACTATAACTGGGCAGTCTAGACTGTCCACTATGCTGTGTCCACAGGACCACAGGGCCCGGGGAGGAGGGTGCCCACCCTACCTCCTCCCCACTGAGCCACCCTGGGACCGGGCCTCTGCTACATGTCAGGAAGGCCTTTGACACACAGCGCTCCCAGGTGGAGGTGGCCACCTCCTCATGCTGGCTTTGTGGCCTCTCCAAGCAGGAAAAGACCAGGTCAAGAGAAGAGCAAAAACTCATTCTTTTCAACCTGTTCAATTATATATTTTCTTAAAAAACCAAACCAAACCAACCCAGCACTCTTGGCTGCCTCCCTTCCTAAGCAGCCAAGAGAACAGAGGCATGCTGGTGTTTTTTAATGAAATCTTTGAGCAGGACTTTCCCCTTCACTCATCTGCCGACCTGTCCTGCTAATAACCAGGTTCCTCCCAGGCTGCCCGTGGTTTATGCACCCTGCTCCATGCAGCGTGCACAGCAAGAGGGGAGGGCACTGCGCACAGTTGGGCCTTAATTCTCTCAACTAGAGAAGCAGCAGCGCGGGGCAGACACCTTCCTCTGCATCCCCAAATAGCCAGATGCTTGCCCCCAAATGCAACTCGTGAAAAATTCAACTGCTGGGTCCATGTCGAGTATAAATGCATCACACAGCTTGCAGTTTCCATGGCTAGTGCTAGAGGTTAGTATGAAATCACAGCAAAAGGCCACTGGAAGTGCTCAAATGACAACCACCACACAGTATGTACCTACCACCCAGTAGTGTATACAGTGCACAGCTTTTCTGTTCAGCTTCTAAGTAAGAGAATCAGATGAGACATTTAGACATCTACCAGGATACGTCATGGTTGGTTACAGATTAAATACTGCACGTGTTGACAGTTTTCCAGAGCCTTCCGGACCTCACAGTATGGTTCTCATTACAGCTGTCTTTGGAGGTGAGAGGCCTGGGTGGGGGTAGGTCACTGAATGCAGGGTCAGTCCTGTTGCCACCTCAATGTGTCCTTTCTCACTTCCCTTTCCTCTTATGGTAACTAAAGGGCATCACAATGCCTGTCCTGACTTGCTTGCAGGTCTTCCTAAGTCTGGAGAAGCAACAGTGCTTCCTAAAGGTCTGCTGATGTGAACAGGGTATCTGGGGCACCTTACAGGCCAAGGCAGAGCACGGGTGTGACAGCCCAAAGCCATGAGCAAAGGCAGACTAAGACCCCATGATACAGGCCCAAACCTCCCAAGGTGTGGACAGCACTCTAAAAAGCCCGAGCTCTGAAACCGGCTCTGAGGAAGTCACTGAAAAAAGAAAAAAGAAGAAGCCAAAATGGGGTGGGCAGGCTTGAAGACAGAAACCTGAGAGAGGAGACAGTGCGGGAAAGTTCAAAGCAGAGCTAGCACTGATTCAGGGAAGGGGAGGAGGCTGGGTGAGACTCTCCAAGGAACCTTGAGAATGCACCTCTGCTCTTCCCAGCAGGTGAGGGGAGCAGCTCCTCCTCGAGGCCCAACTGCTGCACTGCCCTGAGGGTGTGAGCACATGCATTCACACCAGAGCGTGTGCACCTCTGCAGTACGAAAGCAGTTGCATGCAAGCACTGTGAGAAGGTGTGTGTGCGAGGATGGATGCATTTGAATATGTGCATGTGTGCACGCAGTATATGAACCCATGTACACACGTGAACAAGTGTGCCTGTGCTTGCAGACTTGTGTGTTTGTGTGTGTGTGTGTGTGTGTGTGTGTGCACATCTTTCCAGTGGGATAAGGAGACTCAATGCTATTCCATCAGGAGATCATCAAGGGTCCCCTAAGAGCCACTGCCTCTGTCTAAGGTACACACAGCCTCTCATAGTGGAAGGGAATTCCTCTGCTGCTTTTGCTTTTCTCCCCAGTTTATCGTAAATGCTTTGATGTGTGGCTGATAGAAGTGATCTCTTTATGCATCTTTTTCTGCTCACAACTCACAGCAAATCTGTTATAAATCCGCCCAGCCCATGGTCAGACTTGCTCTCATGTCTCACCTGCACACAGGGCGCCCATCCTCCGGAGAAAGCCCTGGCCCTGGTGACAGGAGGGGCATGGCAGCATTTTTAAGTAACTCGACCTGTTTGTCTCTACTGTGTATCTCATGTAGGAAGACTGGCCTGCCTTGGCCCAATGACCATTTCTAACCTCAGACCCAAGGATGCAATGATGACACAAAGTGGAGCCCTTGGGGCAGACTGAAGGGAAGGAGAAGGAACAGAAGGCAAAACTGAGGGAGCATCAAGTCTAGAGACAGTGGGTGAGAGTTTGCCTGGAGACCACAGAATGAAAGATCCGTGCTGGCCAGGGCGCCAAGAACATAGAAAGTGAAATGGGTAAAGAAAATGGGAAATGACAGTGAGTCCCTCTACTGCTTTCAAGTCTGGTACCCGGCCTGTGGGCCTATCACTATCACATAAAGACTCCACGCATGACTTAGAAGTCCCCAGAATCCTCAGAGGGCGCCAGGGCCAAGGCTGAGTGAAATTGCAATGCCAGCCACAGCCAGGCAATCCCTTGCTGGGAGCCATCTACTGATATGCGGGTGGCAATGGGGGAGCATCGTGTCTCCTTTCATGTCAAACTCGGCCAAGGAAGATTCCCACGCCTGATACCCCACCCCGAGCCCTTAACCAATCTGGAGATACTGGACTGAGGGGGCAGACTCAGCTGCTGTCCCCACCCCTGGGCCACCCTGAGCCAACCCGAGAAGAGCTTGGTGGAGGGGGGAGACCAGAGGGACTGCAAAGCCCTGGCCACATGTCAGACAGGGGCTGTGTGGCATCTCTCCTTGACCGAGGAGGGCCCTAAGCCCTGGGCCTTTGGGAGACCATCTCAGCCTGGAATGGACTCTGGCCCACAGGACAGGAGGAGGAGTGCTCCAGGCACACACCATGAGCGGACAGAGGCAACTGGGCAGAGGTTAGACCCTCTTGTTCCCCGTGCAGACCTCACAGTAAAGCTCTATTCTGGGCTGGTGAATGAAGGGGCCCTCAGTCCCACACCGTCCTGTGACAGGGGGAGGGGGGGGGGCGGCGGTGAGAGAAGAAAGCGTACTGACCGCTGGGCGGTTTAGGCCGTGGAGGAGCAGGTTTCTTCGGAGGCAGAGCGGGAGTGTCCTGTTTACTTTTAAAGGGGTCATCGGAGAATCCTGCCCCTCCAAAGGACGAGGTGAAAGGACCAGAAGGTGGGGGCTGTAAGAGAGGACACGAAAGAGAGGCAAAAATAACGGTTAACATGGAGCAGCGGACTTTCACAGAGTCAGCACTCGAGTACCGAGAGACTGGTGAGGCCCCACCCTCTGGGCTGTGGAACTCGGTCCCCACTAGGACCTTGGATCTCTCACAAGCCCCTACTTTCCTCCACCCTCAGTAGACAGGGTCCCCTGGTCTGTGAGGGAGAAGCCAGAAAGATCACAGAATAGGTGAGAGCAACCCCATGTCTTGATGGGCTTGTGCCATGGGAGGGTGCTCCCTGCCACACACACATCTTTCCTGACTCCAGGGTCCCATGGGCCTCCTGCTCATGCGTGAGATGTGCCCCACTTTCACCCCCTTTATTGACAGGCAGCTCCAGACAAGGGTCAGAACCATACCAGACCCTCACTGTGCCCCAGAGGGCCACTGCCCACTTAGTGACTCAGGTCAGAGCCCACCCTTGAATACCTGGCCCATCCTCACCCATAAGCAGGGCCAAGATTGCCTCAGGGGGCGGGGGGCTCTTAGCACCTCTGGCCCAGACCCTCTGTCAGCAGCAAACCACCCCATCATCTCAAACCCAAACAGGAGCCCATCTCCCCACAAAAGACATAAACATGGAAGATGGGTGGGTGGGTGGGTGGGTGGGTAGGAAGATGGTAGGTAGAGATGACAGGTGGGTAGGAGGTAGGTGGGTGTAAATCAAGATGACAGGTAGGTAAGTAGATGGTAGGTAAAAATGACGGATAGGTAGGTAGAGGTGATAAGTAGGTAGGTAGGTAGGAGTTAGGGATGACAGGTAGTGGGTAAGTAGGTAGGTGGTAGGGAGAGATGACAGGTAGGGAGATGAGTAGAGATGGCAGATAAATGGCACTGCGTAGCCCTGATGGTCATAGGTAACCTCCAAGCACTCTTCATTGCACCCCTACAGCCTAATTCTTTGGCCTCATCCCTGCTGACTACCCTCCACCCCCTTCTAAGACTCCCTGGTACCTGCAGCCCCTTGGACCCGCATTTCCGGACCTCTGTGCACAGAAGGTCTCCAGCTGGAGAGCCCTCTCTACTTCCTTGGAGACTGGCTAGACCTCACTGCCGCCCCCAGAGCTCTCTCCAACACCCCTTCCTGCCAGCTGTTCCTGCAGGTTCCCACAGGACTCGCGTCACCACACCAGGCTAACAGGTTCCCAACCCCGTCCCACCTAACTGGTAGCCTGAAGGCAGGCTCCAGTTCTCTTCTCCTCCAAGTCTGCTGAGAGCGAGTGCAGGTGCTGGGGCAGATGCCAGCTGGCAAACCTATAGCAGCAGTGCCTATCTATGTGCATCCTGACCTCGAGCACCAGCACAGCACCTGGCACAACACACATCCACTGACAACTGGATGAGCGCAGACAGGCCAGCTCATCTCACATGACGGGCATCCCAAAGGGAGAACATCACTTTCGATGGATGTGGGGGACCACTTTTACTGAAACAGAAAATAACTAGAAAAAAAAGAACAAGAAGATACATAGCTACCTTTTCGCTTTCCACAGTTTCAGTTACCCCTGGTCAACTGCAGTCTGAAAATATTAAATGAAAATTTCCAGAAATAAACAATTCTTAAGTTTTAAATTGTGCACTTTTTTGAGTAGCGTGAATCATCCCTTTGCTAGTATTTCCATGATATAATCACTTCCTGCCCATTAGTCACGTAGTAGCCGTTTCGGTGATCAAACCAATTGTCACTGTATTGCAGTGCTTATGCTCAAGCCAATTTTATTTTACTCAATAATGTCCCCAAAGCACAAGAGTAGTGATGCTGGCAATTCAGGTATGACAAAAATAAGCCATAAAGTGCTTCCTTTAAGTGGGGGGAGGGAGTGGAGTGGGGGGCACACACGATGGACATTTTTAATTCTTCCTCCAGTGGGCAGGCCTAGGGACAGAAAACAAAGCAGGAACACATTGGTGGGACTTTCTCGGACAAGCTGGACCCAACAACCACTGGAGAAGTAGGGAGAAGGGCCTGCCTCAGTCACTGGGGCTGTGCTGTACACTGCTCCTCCCCTTCAGGATCCAAACACAGGGACAGGAACTCAGCTTCCTCTGTCTCTGGTATCTGGTCATAAACATTAGTCTCGGGTTGGGGGCAGATGGCTAGCCCACAGGGAGGAGGGGTCCAGAAGGCTTCTACACACTCAGCTGACTCCACTGGACATGCTGGCCCCTACCCCAGCCCTCTGATGCAGCCCGCATAGATGCCATCTCTGCCATCACTTCCGCTTTATTTGTTTGTTTGTTTGTTTGTTTTTAATATACTTTTATGGATTTCAGAGAGGAAGGGAGAGAGAGAGAAACATCAATGATGAAAGAGAACCATTGATCAGCTGCCTCTTGCATGACCACTACTGGGGATTGACCCGGCAATTTAGGCATGTGCCCTTGACTGGAATCAAACCCGGGACCCTTCAGTCCACAGGACAATGCTCTACCCACTGACCCAAACAGCTAGGGCCCATCACGTCCATTTTACACACAGAGAAACAGAGGCACAAAGAGAAGACAGAGCCTGCTAGTCACACAGCACCTCAGAAGCGTCAGAGTGGGAACCCAGGACATATGCCTCCTGGGCCAGAGCTTCTGGACCCTATCCTAGGCTCTAGCATCCTGTCACCTTATGGTAGGTCTCAGGCCACATTCTGGGCAGAGCATCACTGTCCTCAGGCCTGTGAAGAAGACACACGTGGATGTAGATAAGAGCAGAGCAGGCCAAAGGGTCAGCAGGTAGGAGAAGGCCCCAAGAAAGATGGGGATCTGCAATGCCACCCTGCTCCTCTCCCCAGATTCATTCTCTGCCAAGACCAGCCTAGCTCCAAGTGAGTGGGGCTGCCAGGGCTGTGGCAGGGCAGAGAGGTGCCTTCTCCACAGCTGCTGCTCCCCTCTCCCAGGCTCTATGGTCACTGTCCTTTCAGATACAAGTCAGGGAGTCTCTTAGCAAAATCTGCAGCTCAAGTTTCCAGAACGTCTGCCTTGACAGGCTGCAGAGTATGGTGATCAGGTGGGGTCTGGAAGCCCAGTCTTGCCACCTACTAACAGCCTCAGTGTCTCAGTCACCCCTCTGTGAAGCTGACAATAATGACAGGCCCTAGCTCATAGGCTAAGGCCAAAACACAAGGTCATGTGTAAATTGCTCCAACTGGCTCAGGACAAAGTCAGCACAAAGACAGTGTGGTTATTACCATGACAAAGATGTGGATATGATTGGAATTCTTTCAGACAGCACAAGAATCTGCAAACACCTCTCAGCTCCCAACACTTTCGTCTGCTGCTGCCTGTCATCTGCAGAATCTTTCCGGGGACAGCAGCATGGGAACTGTGGTGGTGGTGACCTGAAGCTTAGCTTTAAAATGGGTGATTTAGCCCAGCAGGTGTGGCTCAGTGGTTGAGTGTCCACCCAGGAACCAAGAAGTCACAGTTCAACTCATGGTCAGGGCACATTCCCAGGCTGCGGGCTCCATCCCCAGAATGATGTTCTCTCTCATCAATGTTTCTATCTCTCTATCCTTTTTCCTTTCCCTCTATCTAAAAATCAATTTAAAAAAATAAAATAAATAAAATGGGTGATTTTGGGTCTGTTGTCTGGGAAAAAATGGGGTGAGGGCAAAGGACACTGAGAAGTAGGGAACATTAGTGCTTCTGCCTCTGCTGTCCATAGAGCACACCCCAGGCCTGGGACTCACACATGTCACCACAACCTGAGACTACCAGGCAGGAATCAAGACCATTTTCCTAATAGAACAGCAGCACAATGGGCCCTGAGGCCCCCACAGGGACCCCAGTCCTAGTCCTGAGTACTGGCAATGTATTAGCTCTGGGGGATGGGGCACAAAGGGATACCAGAGCCCCCTGAACAGCTCCCCCCGAAGACTGGGGGCAGAGTCCCCTTGTCCAGCTGGCCCATGTGCTACAATGGCTCTCCCGGCAGGCTGGGCACTCTCCACTCCCTCTTCTGTTCAAACACAATGAGTGAAGCAGCTTGCTCCCACATGAAAGGTAAATGCCTGGTGCACCCACATCAGTGAATTATATCACTCCTAACACTCAAAAGCCTGTGTCATTTCCAAACCCCAATTTTCACAACTCCAAGTTTCCCAAGAAGCCTCCTTTGGAACCCGACTTATTTCTCCTCAGGCTGTGACTTCAGGGAAAGTTGCTATTTTTGGAAGGGTTTCAGTAAAGTCAGTAGGGGCTCTCTGGGCTGGCCTAGAGTGAAGTGTGCTAGAGAGAGAGAGACGCACTACTATGAAAAAAAAACAGCTCTAAAAGTAATGTGTTTTGGGTTCAAAAAAACATTCCTAAATAGAAATGCCTAGCTAAAAAAAAACAAAAAACAAACAAACATGAAAAACAACTCACAGGCTAACAACCAGCCTCGTATTTCATAGATGGCCTTTTTCAGAGGAGAGGTGTGAACTAATTAAGTTGGGGTCTTGTTTTTATTCTCAGATGCTCCCTGAAATCTATTTGGGGGAATGTGTTTTGAAAGCTGGGTAACATAGGCTTGATACAGTCTGGAAAAATCTCTCTGGGTCTCGGGACACCTCAGCTAGGAATGCAAGCCTGAAGAAGCTCCCGAAGGAACTGACTGGAGTCACATCACTGACTTGTTACTGTCCTTCAGCCAAGCCGAGGGTAGACAACCCTGCTCAGATGGGGAAAAGCTGGCAATGTATTAAAAACACACACACAAAAAAAAAACCCACACACCTTCTTGCCACTTTACTTTCGTTTCCCTCAGCCTTTTATTTATACACATGATGTTCTTGAAAAACAGAGAGGGAACCAAAAGGGAAACACAGACCTACAAGGTTAGGGCTTGGTTTTAGCGGGACTAGTGGCACGAGATCAGGAGCAGATGGGATCATGGAAGCAAAACAATGGGGTACTGGAGGCAGTTTTCCACGGCCCCATCCAGCTCCACCCCACACAGGGTTGCCAACAGGAAGGGGCGCTGGCTATGGAGTCGAGTCATTAAATGCACGTGTGTGGGGACATGATAATGGAGAAGTAAACTGGAATTTCAAGGGGGACAGTGCAACTTTAGGTTAGAACGAGAAGAAAGGGCCTAGGCTCAGTACTGCCTGGCTCTGGGGTCTCTGCAGAGTCTGCCTGGAGGAAGGAGGGATGGCTGGCCATCCTGCATCAGCCCTCAGAGCCCACAGCCTCTACTGATACACTTCCTGAAACGAGGGCCTCCCTTGTGCCCTGGCCTTCTCCTTGTCCTAGCTGGACCACTGCTAGTTCTCACTCCCTCTGCCTCTGGGGCCAGCCTCCTGCAGGGAGATGACCTACAGTGACAGCTTGAGAATCCAATCAAACCCTTTCTTGGGGATGCTGCCACCATGTGGCAGAAGTTTTCTGATTTCAAGAGATGGTTTCCCGTCTGCTAAGCAGGGATGGAAGCTGAGAGCACACAGCTCCACTCAAGGAGTGCAGGCACGTGTCACAGCCACTAAGCAACAAGCAAATGTGAGGGATAATCTCACACCCAGGTGCCTCTGGGTTCCCTCCTGCGGCAGTCGATGGGCACACAGACACTCTGCCTCTCTAAGCTGGATTTTCAAAGCTGGATTTGTACCTCAACAGTATGCTAGTGCGTTTCTTTGAAAACCTAAACAGAATCTCAAATGCTTCTCGGAAGCTGCGTACCACAATCACATGTTGCTAACCACAAGAGCTCAGTGCCCAGACAATTGTGTGCTCCTAGGGCTGAATGAACATGGAGCAAGCAAGCAGGATGCTGCGAGGAGCTGGTGCAGTGAAGGTACTGGTGGGGACAAGCAGGGTACTCCTCAATGTGGGTGCATGGCTCCATCCTCCAAGTACTTCCTTCACAGTCCCTTCTGCACCATCTGGCTGTGAGCCTTCCCCAATTAGAACATAAGAGAATTGGGATGTATCGTTTGTGTCCCTCCTCTCCCAGGGATCAATGATACCTGGCCAGGAGCAAGAAGAATGAATGAAGAAAGCAGAGTTCTACTGCTCCATGGCCATAGGCTGTATTGCGTGATCTCTGAGAGATCCCCCCTCACTTGCCTGGGGGGCTGCCAGAAGGAGCAGAGTACACAGGCCAAGACAGCACACCTAACGCTTTCCTTAATTCTTCAAAGAAATGCATGCTCATAGTTAAAAGCAAGACACCCTAAAGGTTATAAAAAGAACAGAAGACCCTCAGCATGCTGCCTTTCCCACTTGGGAAAGCCAACGTTTTCTAGTTCTTAGTAGTTTCTTCTGAAATTTACCTCAATAATCATGGAGTTCTACTGCTAGTTCTGGATCTGTCCATTCTGGACATGATCCACTGACTTCTTGCTACATTAAAGATTCAGCTCCTCCCCAAATTGCTCTCGAGACAGCACTCTGACACCATCTGGAGTTACATCCATAGTCAATTAATGTACCTATAGCCACAAGAAAATGATGTCCAGCCTGAGAATGACGTGAATGTTGTCTGTCTTGAACTTTTCACCTATGGATTTATTCACTGAACTCTCCCTTTCCAAACCCACTGAGATTCTGTCCACAGGCAGTCCCAGACACTTATCCCACTTCCCCGAGACACCTCCCACCCGCCAGCCTGTGGTGCCAGGGTTCCAGCCTCAGAAGGGATTGGGGGCTCGGACAGTTTGCACAGAGGAAGGAAAACAGTTCTAATCAAAGTCACAGGTACTTTCTAGACCTTGTCGACTGACTCATGGCATCGTGTGAGGGTGCATTTCAGAGTCTGACATGTACAAAGGAAATACGTATGTGGTGTTAACAACTACTCCTGGCAGCCACGACAAGACCACCACAAGCGGCACAATGACCTGGCAGAGACACAGGTGCTCCACGGGAGGGGCTTTACCTTGGACATCTGACTGAAGTCCGCAAAGCCCTCCGCACTATTGAAGGACCCACTTCCGAAGGGGTCTAAAGTTCCAAAGTGACCTGCAAGCAGCACCAACAGAGGCAGAGTTACAGGGCATCCCAGGACACGCCTCCTGGGGTCAAAGGAAAGTGTTGCCTCTCGATACCCAACAGCCCTGGAAGCAGGAGATCCGGGAGGTCACATTTGTTTATTGGGGTCATGCTTCTGGGTGGGGCTCTCCCACTGGTTCAGGAGGAGAGGTAAGAGGGAGAAGGGGAGCCATTCCACAGCAACCCACCACCCACATGATTGGCATGAGGTAGTCACTGGTGGGTAGAGATTTTTGTTGAGCTTTCTCTTTGGTGGAGCTATTTGCTTGAAGTAAACCCCCATGCCCACCTATGACCTCAAACTCTGTAACCAGCAAGCCAGCAAGGACCAGGCAGGAGGGCCTATTCCCAAAAGCAAGGGGGAGTCTGCAAATGCTCCATTCCCTTGATGCAAAAACCAGTACCCTTGATCAAACTTTGGATTCTTTTAGGAAAAATTCCAAGGTACAAATCAAAGGTTTATACAGAGGAATGAGTAAAGAGTAACCAATAATGTTGGTGCTATTACAGAGTTAATTCCTACTGCTGAGCTTCCTTTCAGGGAAGATGCCAGCATTTACTGGGGAAGATGAACAGCCAGGGGGACCTCTCGCTGAACTGCCTCTGGTGAGGGTTTGAGGACTACTGTCTAATGACATAAACACTGAGGACACACCAGTTTTGGAAATGAAATCATTAAATGGGAGAGTTCCTTCCACTGCCTAAGGAAGAGTCAAAAGGAAAATAAGCCATCAGTCTCACCTGATCCTCTGGAGGAGACACTGGAAGATGAAAAAGGATCACTGGATTCAAAGGGGTCGAGCTGAGTGAAAGGAAAAAGGAAAGAGTGAAAAGCAGTTTATTGCCCCATATATTCAATTCAACCCACAAATTTTCTTGACATCTACACGCACCATATCTGGTGCTGGGCCTTAGGGAAGGTAAAACCATTAAAACTAAACCCCAGCAGAATGAAACCCCAACTGATTGACCCTTCCTGTAGATAATACCTATAAAGTTTTAACAAAATTAAATTAAAAAAAAAACAAACCAAAAACCCCAAATCAACTACCTGAAGGCTTAGGAAGTGAACCAAAAAAGGCAGGCTTTGGAGGAAAATAGAAACGTGACCAAAAAAATAGTACAGTTGACACCTGAAGGCTTAGGAAGTGAACCAAAGAAGGCATGCTTTGGAGGAAAATCGAAACGTGTCAGAAAAAATAGTACAATTGACCCCTGTACAACGTAAGTATTAAGGGTGCTGATCCCCCACACAGTTGAAAATCAGTGTATAAATACAATACATTCTCCACATATGCCAATTCCCTACCACAGATGAAAATTATAGTTGACCTGTGAACAACTTACAAATTGAATAAGTGAATCCGCGTAGTTCAAACCCATGTATGGTACAAGGTGAGTTTTCCATTTTGACAGTTATATTTGAGAATATAGGAAAGCTAAGACTTCCATAAAATATGCCATCTTTTGCCCTGGTCGGCATGGCTTAGTGGTTAGAGCATTGGCTTGTGCACTGGAGGGTCTTAGGTTCAATTCCTGGTCAAGAATATGTACTCGGGTTGTAGATTCAATCCTACTCTGGTCGGGGATCCAGGGGCATGTGACAGAGGCAACTAATATTTCTCTCTCTCTCTCTCTCTCTCTCTCTCTCTCTCTTTCTCTCTCTCTCTCTCTCTCTCTCTCTCTCTCTCAAAATCAATGGGAAAAAAATATCCTCACTCCTTGGGTAAGGATTTTTTAAAACATATTTTAATGTACCTATAACTATAGCCACAAGAAAATTATGTCCAGCCTGAGAATTGATTTTTTACAGGGAGGAAGAGAGAGGGACAGAGAGTTAGAAACATAGATGAGAGAGAAACATTGATCAGCCACCTCCTGCACACTTCCCACTGGGGTTGTGCCCACAACAAAGGTACATGCCCTTGACTGGAATCGAACCTGGGACCTTTCAGTCCACAGCCCAATGGTCTATCCACTGAGCCAAACCGGTTAGGGCTACAATTTTTTTCTTTTAATGCCATCTTTCTGGCCTGAAGACCAGAGTATGGAGGCCTGGGACATTCACACCCATGGGAAGGGACAGGGATCCAGAAAAGAGAAGAAGAGAATGGAAGCCCAAATTCCATGTTCAGCTCTGTCCAAGTGAAACTAAACCACTCAGGCTCTTTGGAGAAATGTAGCAGAATCCAGTGTCCATAACAGAGTACCCACAATGCATGGGAAAATTTCTAAATGATTCAACATACAAGAACCAGAAAAATGTAGCTAATTCTCAAGGGAAAAGACCATCAATAGAGTTAATCCCAACATGACCCAGATGTTGGAATTCTCAGAGGATGACAATTTTAAAGCAGTGGTAACTGCTCAATGAAATAAAGGAAAATACACTGGAATAAGAAGATAGGGAGATCTTAACAGACAATCAGAAACTAAAGAAACAAAGGAGAGAGGGGAAAAATGAGCAAAAGCTGAAGACAGAAGAGTGAAAATTCCCAATCTGAAGAAGAAAAAAAAAGAATGAAAAGAAAACAGGGTTTTAGGAACTTGTGGAAACATTAGCAAAAGGTCTAATACAGGTATAACCATAAACATACAAAGAGAAGAAAAAGAAACAACAGGGTAGAAAAAAATATTTGAAGAAATAATGGCTGAAAACTTGCCAAACTTGTGAAAGACATAATTTATAGATTTAAGAACCTCGGCAAACCTCAAACAACATACATACAAAAAGAACATACATCCAGACACTTCACAAACTAATGAAAAGTGAAGGTAAAGAGAGGCTCTTTAAAGCAGCAAGAGAAAATATGTTACATATAGGGGAACAACTATCAGAAAGATGGGTGACTTCTCATCAAGGGCAATGAAGGTCACAGGCAGTGGAACAAAAAAATACTACTAGTTTGGGCAGTTAAACCCTTCCAGAATGACAAAAAAGTATTACAATGACCAGTATTACAAGAAATGCCAAGAGAAGTTCTTCAGGTTGAAGAAAAATTATAACAGAGGGAAAATAAGATCTTGAGAGAGGAATGAAGAGTGTTAGAAATGGTAAATCAATGAGTAAAAATCAAAGACCACTTTTTTCCTCTTTAAAGTTTCTTTAAAATACAATGGAGTAAAGCAAAAATTATAACACAATCTTACTCACTTTATAATATATTTACATGTTTTACATTAACAGGATAGCTATAACATGTTGAGGAGAGATGGATAAAATGGACCTATATGACTGCAAGTTTTCTAAATTTTACATTAAATGATATAATATCAACTCCAAGTAGCCTATGAAAAGTTAAGTGTACATGGTTAATTCCTAGAGCAACCCCTAAAAAATAATAAAAAGAGACATAGTTAAAAGGCCAATAGATATAAGAAAATTCTAGAAAACTCTCAATCCAAAAGAGGGCAGGAAGTGGGGAACTGAGGTACAAAACAACGAGGATTAAAAGAAAGCAAACAATAAAATTCTAGGTTCAAATCCAACCATGTCAATAAGTACATTAAATGTTAAGGGGTGGAAAAAATTAGAAGATGGTGGCATAGGTAATCGCCTAACTGCAGCCTCACTCAACAATTTCAAAAAATATAACTAAAATATAAAGTGGACATTATCTAGAACTACAGGAAGGTTGACTGACTGGAAATTCTACAACTAGAAGGAAAGAGAAAACCAGAAGGACAATCAGAGGAGCTGTAAAAGCCTAAGGTACCTAGAGACAGTGCACACGTGGGGAGAGGACGGAGCCAGAGAGGAGGGGGCGGCTGAGTGCCTGGCTGGCGTTCCCTAGTGGGAAGGAGATAAAAGCTCCGGACTGTGCTGAACCCCAGTTCCAACTGCACTGAACCCCAGTTCTGGGAAACACCCTGGGGTCCCAGGCTTATACAGAGGGAATCTGGGCTGAAAGGCAGAAGCTAAGGGGAGCGGCAAAAGGCAGAACCCCGGAGTTGCGCATATTTGCCTGCAGAGGACAGGCTGTTCTCTGAACTGCTGGATTGCCCTAGCGGGAAGGACTGTGTTGAGCCCCAGCGGGAAGCTCAGGGGGGCGGCAAAAGGCAGAGCCTCCGAGTCGCACACATTTCCCGAAGAGGACAGACGATTGATTGGGCCTCTGGATTGCCCTAGCGGGAAGGAGACATAAGCTCCGGACTGCTCTTAACCCCACTTCCAACTGCACTGAACCCCAGTTGTGGGCTTGTTGGGGGAGAGACTAGACTGTCTAGTAGTGGGCGAAACTCTAGGGCGCCTTTCTCTCAGAGGTGCTTGCAGCAAATACCAAAGGACACTGAGGTACCCTGAGACTCAGGTACCTCAAAGGGCGGGGCTAATCAGAAGCCAAGGCTGTGGGCTCCACCCTGAAACTCCGCCCCATCCAAGCTGAACACAGAGGCTTTTGCAGGTTTCCAAGTCTAGTGGAATAAGCTGTCTCCTGGCATAGACACAGCTGATCCTCCCAACCTACCAACTCAGGGAAGCAGCGAAAATGCCGAGATGAGGAAACAGATCACAAATGAAAGAAATGGAGGACAAAAAGCAACTGGATATAGAGTTCAAAACCACGCTTATAAGGTTGTTCAAGAATCTCCTAGAAAAGGCCGATAAAATAAACGAGACCTATGAAGATATGAAAAGGGATCAACAAAAAATAATAAAGGATCATCAAGAAATAAAGAATACATTCTCTGAAATAAAAAATATTATACAGAGTCCTAAAAACAGATTGGAAGATTGCAAGAATCAAGTCAAAGATTTGGAACACAAAGAGCCAGAGGACACTCCTCTGCAGAAGCAAGAAGACAAGAGAATCCAGAAAGTTGAAGATAGTGTAAGAAATTCTGGGACAACTTCAAGCGAACCAACATCAGAATTATGGGCATCCCAGAAGATGACAGAGAGCAAGATACCGAAAACATATTGAAAGAAATAGTGACAGAAAACTTCCCCCACCTGGGGAAAGAAATAGACTTACAAGTCCAGGAAGCACACAGAACCCCAAACAAAAGGAATCCAAAGAGGACCACACCAAGACACCTCATAATTAAAATTCCAAGAGCAAAAGACAAAGAGAGAATATTAAAAGCAGCAAGACAAAAACAGGTAGTTACCTATAAAGGAGAACCCATACGACTGTCAGCTGATTTCTCAACAGAAACCATGCAGGCCAGACGGGAATGGCAAGAAATATTCAAGGTGATGAATAACAAGAACCTACAGCCAAAAATACTCTACCCAGCAAAGCTATCACTTGGAATCAAAGGCCAGATAAAGAGCTTCACAAATAAATTTAAGCTAAAGGAGTTCATCACTGCCAACCAGAATTATATGAATTGCTAAAAGGAGTTCTTTAGGAAGAGGAAGAAAATAAAAATTATGAACAACAAATATGTAGCTATCAACAAGTGAATCTAAAAACCAAGGGAAGTAAAAATCATGATGAACAATATTAACTGGTGAATATAATAGAATCAGAGGTATGGAAGGGGAGTGGACTGATGATTCTCGGGGAAATAGGGAGTGGGGGATGCAGGAAGAGACTGAACATAAACTGCACCTATGGATGAGGACAATGGGGGATGGGGAAAGGGCAGAGGGTGGGATGGAAACTTGGTGGAGAGGAGCAATGGAGGGGGAAAATAAAATGAGGAACATTTGTAATAATATGAATAATAAAGATTTATTTTGCCAAAACCGGTTTGGCTCAGTGGTAGAGCGTCGGTCTGCGGACTGAAAGGTCCCAGGTTCGATTCCGGTCAAGGGCATGTACCTTGGTTGCAGGCACATCCCCGGTGGGGGGGTGTGCAAGAGGCAGCTGGTCGGTGTTTCTCTCTCATCGACATTTCTAGCTCTCTATCTCTCTCCCTTCCTCTCTGTAAAATATCAATAAAATATATTTAAAAAAAAAAAGATTTATTTTAAAAAATAAAAATAAATGTTAAGGGGTGAACTCAATTTAGAAGGCAGAGTTTTCCAGACTGAATAGAAAAGCAAGCCCCAACTACATAGCAAACTCAAAAGATATCCTTCAGCCTGGCTGGTGTGACCCAGTGGTTCAGTGTTGACCTATGAACCAGGAGGTCATAGTTCAATTCTCAGTCAGGGCACATGCCCGGGTTGAAGGCTCAATCCCCAGTGTGGGGCATGCAGGAGATAGCAATTGAAGCTCTCATCTATGTTTCTATCTTTCTATCCCTCTCCTTTCCCCTCTCTCTAAAAATCAATAAAAACATTATTTTTTTAAAAAAAAGAAAGAACCAACCCTGCCAACCCCTTCATATATAAACACCAAATGGGTTAAAAATAAATGCATTAAAAAAAATAAGACACAAATAGTAAGTAAAAGGAGGATAAAGTAGCAACTTTAAATGTGTGATAAAATAGTTTCAAGACAAAGATATAACCTGAGGAAAATAAGAAACCCTTTATAATGTTTTTTTTTAAAAAAGTCACTGTATCAGACAATAATTATACATGTACTAGAGGCCTGATGCACGGAATTCATGTAAGAATAGAGGGGGGGTGGGGAAGGGAGGGGAGGGGAGGGGAGGGGAGAGAAGGGAAGAAGGGCTCTTGCATTCCTGTCCGGACAGTTGTTCCACTGTTTGGATGTTCAGTCGATTTGCATATTGCACTTTTATTATTATAGATAGGCACTTGATAAAGCTTCAAAATATATGAAGCAAAACTTGACAGAATTAAGGGAGATATAAACAATTCCACAATAATTGGAGCTTTAACACCCTACTCTCAGCAAATGGAAGAATCAGAAAACAAATACAGTGAAGACATAGATGACCCGAGCACAATTGACTTTGACCTAACTGGCATTAATAGACTATGACAGCAATAACTGCAGACATTCTTCCTAAATGTATGTGGTACGTTCACCAACACAGACCATAAAACAAGTCACAATAAATTTCAGAGTCTCAATAAAAACATACAAATATGTTCTCTAATAACAAAAGATATTAATTAGAAATCAGTGTTATACAATACCTAAAGAAAAAAAGACAAGTATCTGGAAACAAAACAATGCACTTTAAATAACACATGGTTCAGAGAAATCACAAGGGAAACTAGAAAATATCTCAAACTGAATAACAATGAAGATACATATCCAAATGTGTGGGTGGTGTTGGTGGTATGGTGTTGGTTCCACAAAATGTGTGGAAAGCAAGCTAAAGCAGTGTTTAGAGGAAATGTGTAGCTTTAAACACATTAGAAAAGAAGGTCTAAAATCAATGGCGTAAAGTTAGATCTAAGATGTTAGAAATAGAAAAGTAATGTACTAACCCAAAATAAATAGGAGGAAGGAAATAATAAAGGGCAAAAATCAATGAAACAGAAAACAGAAGAGAAAATTAACAAAGCCATAAGTTGGCTTGTGGAAACAACAACAAATTGATAAAGAATAAGAGAACATGCCCTAACTGGTTTGGCTCAATGGATAGTGGAGGCCTGCAAACTGAAGAGCCGCGATTCAATTCCAGTCAAGGGCACATGCCTGGGGGAGGCAGCCAATCAATGATTATCTCTCATCACTGATGTTTCTCTCTCTCTCCCTCTTCTCTCCTCTCTGAAATTAATAAAAATATATTTAAAAATAATTAAGAGGACAGCCCAGCCAGTGTGGTTTAGGTGGTGAGTGTGAACCCATGAACCCAAGAGGGTCACTGGTTCAATTCCTAGTCAGGGTACGGGATTGATCCCCAGTAAATGCTGTGCAGGAGGCAGCCAATGAATGATGTTTCTCTCTCATCGATATTTCTATCTCTCTACCTTCTCTCTTCCTCTCTCTCTCAAATCAATAAAAATATTAATTTTTTAATTAAGGGGACAGATCGTCAAAACAAAAACAAACAACAAACAAAGAATATTCCATGACAGGTCCTATAGACAGAAATATTACTAATGAAACCCTGCCTTCAAGGAACTCTGGGTCTGATGATGCACACACAGGTCCATGGGAAGAAGAAAACAAAGGAATGTGAAAGTGGGAACAGAGATGCAACCTAGAACACTAAGCGAGGCTACAAACCACCCTCACATAAGTCACACAAATTATTTAACCACAAAACACTTTGTGGCCTAAAACACATGGTTTACTAGATGTTGGAGGGCGAGGGTCATGTTTGCCTCACACACTAAGTGCAGCCAGGCTAGTCTGGGCTTTCTCCTGCCGTGGTTGGGACCCACTGAGGTAGTCTGACTCCACTGGCACTATCAGTGCTGTGCACTAGGAAGACAGCAGGTGGAGGCCAGGCTGGT